>NADL03000633.1:0-600000 GCA_002205965.3 Kappaphycus alvarezii | reverse complement strand
TCATCTGGTTCTATCTCCTTAGCATATTAATTTACAAGCCACTCACATACTTCACCGAGGTTACGCCCACTTCTATTAAGGGAACACCCGTCGATAAACTTTGCTTATTATTTATGCTTTGCATCAGCATAAATATAGGGGAAGATACTTGAGGCCTTCTCTTTATCCCTCTTCTCACGCACCAAAAAATTAACACACATATATATAAACTACTCATTCGTGCTCCCAATTAACCAAATACGGGCGTCATTGAGATCCACGGTTACAAAAAAATCCCACTCAAGTGTTCCCTAATACCCCTCAACTTAAATACATCCGCTGCAACCCCCTACACAAGTAACCAAATGATAGGGATAAATCGTAGGTAGAAGATGTACTCAGAAAAAATTACCCCAAGAAGGAGTTGTTGCAAGCGACAAAAGTACTACCGTGGTGTAGTTGAGAGAACGCTAGGAGGTTAGTAGTGACGAAAGTCTTAGGTCTATAAGTGAGTATGGATGGAGCAGATTTTACCATCCATGCTCTGTGAACAGTGCAAAAGAAACGTCTCTTGGGTCTTTAGGTGACCGTCAACTTCCCAGCTACTTGGGACTGGACTGGAACTTGTCTGCAAAATTGCTTGGCCTCTCAAAGGGGAAGCGGTTTATTCAGCATATAAAGAAATTCCGACAAACCATAAAGTGCCATTGTAAAGAATTTTCAAAGTCACTCTTGACATCACCCAGAGCCTTGGCGTGTACTGAAATCTACTAATGCGAGCGTAAAGTAAACTAAATAATCAACCGAAGAATTTGCCACACTCACCCAAATTAAAAATGTATCTCAAACTCAGCTACTGTATAAACATCTTGCAAATTCAGATACTGTATCCGAAATAGATCCTCTTCTATATTTCTTAGCATACGCAAGTTTAGTGCATATCAGTCTCCTCTTCACAGCCCCTGCACCCGCTCTTCCTGCTCTGTCGTGTCTCTCCGACCTTATGTACGAGCTACAGTCTTCCCTTCTTCTCCTTTCCTGCCCTCACTTTCTATGGATTCCCTCCCACGTCTCGTATAGTACAACGCCTCTCATTGTCTCGCCCATCTACAGGGCGTCATCATGAAAAGTATTTTCCAGAGACGACTCTCGTTACTCACCGATGATTTTCTCCACTCATACGGCGCTGAATTTACTCAATGCGTTTGACGCACCCGCTTAAAATCTACGTCCTTATCAAGCATTTTCTTCGCAACTTTCCCTCTCCCAGTTAATGGTGCTCAACCTCAGCCGGAGGTTTGGATGACTGTAATATTTCTCCTTCTCGGTAGCCCATTTTTCTAGAACACATACTTGTACCCATTTGTACCCGTTCTAGCGCTTTGTTCGATGCAATTCAGTCACTATTTATCTTAGTGCCACACTGGTCCCGGTAAAGTGCGCCGTGACATAGTGCTGCGGGACCATCTCATTGCTGCAATCTGCAATATTGCTCGAAGCTGTGGTTGTCAAGTGGTTTGGTAATACCCGCTTTCTGGAGCCATCGCTTCCCGGCACCGGCTCTTTCCCCTCCCTTCTTCCCTTGAGCACCTCCGACATACCGCACAACTTCTCAGGCGGGTTTCTGGCGATGCCGAGCCCTCCAACCCGAGACTGCTCCTAGACATTTACAAAGTAGACTTCGAGGTTACTTCTTCCTCGCATGGACTCGATGTATCTGGCATCAGCTTACATTCCTCCTCCTACGCTCATGTTGGCCCCACATCTCACTTGGTACAGAAAGAAACAAAAAAATACGTCATTATGAAGACCTTTGTGCCCACTATGGCATTGAGCTCCACCCCATGTTTGTTCATTTTACGATTACATTGGGTCTGGTTTCGAAATGGGTGCCAAACAGGGAGCAAATTTCATCGCTGTAAAGAATGAGACTTCGCTAGTGTCCGAAAAAGCGAAGCTAAACACCAGCCTTACCTACCCTGTCGATCACTACACTGCTGTGCCCTTTAATCGCCGTCACCTTCAAAAAAGGCCCTACTAGATAGTAGGCTCTTCTCTCTTTTGACGGCACAAAAGGATGATTTTTTCTCCCGACTGCGGAAATACCATGCCGGGAATTTGGAACTGAGAAGAAAGAAGGTTTTTTTGCACAGAATTGGTAGCTATTGTTCTCCGTCCTCCAATTCTTCCCTCCTCCTCTGGCGGGCCCAAGAAGTCAAAAATGGACGATATTAAGAGCTTTGTGATGACCTCAAGATAAACTTTCACCCCTCGGCTTTTGATATCGACAGCTCTATTGGTCTTGACACAGAATCTGGACTGCACCACATCTCTAAATACATGGCTTCTCGAAATAAGACCGGCACCTTCGCCAAAGAGAATCCCGTGCTTACCTTGGCCTCTTTCCTTCAGCTGCGAACTGCCATTGAAATGAACTGCAGGAAGCTTTACCATTAAGAAATGTGACAAACCTATGCGAGTCTTCCAACAAAGATTTATCTCTCCTGACTACTAGAAAATTAAACTCTGTGTCGGGAAATCCCATAAAAAATTGAAAAAAATTTATTACATACGAAAGCATCACCTTTAATGATAAATACTCAGGAGACCGCTAGCGCCATACAGCACAGGTCCTGGGTCAAAATCAGGGGGCTGGTGGGTTCACGAATACTGCTGCTACCAAAAACTTTCACTACTATTACTGTATCTCAGAGGAGCACTGAATCTCTGGTTCAATTTTTTTACATTCTTCTTTCATGATATGACACTTTGATGGTCCTGCAGCTTTGAAATTCACTTCTAACGCCGACTAATTGTTGAAAAGAATACGACGTATATTTTGTGAAACAGAAAATCTACGTTATTCGGAAGCTAAATCTTGAAACAGGGTTTATGTTAAATTTAATGATAATCGAATTCTCAGAATCAACTCTATTGATCAATTACTTTTATCACCAGTAGTACAAGAACACTGTTGGTTACATTAAAAATTTTAAGCTATTTTTATGTTCTTTTTTGATAGGAGCGTAATGTTAACTTTTAAGGTGCCTTTAGGAACTCAGCAGGTTTGTTTACGTAAGGTTATTTATGGATAAACTTGCTCAAGTATGCAAATATTGATCAAAGGATTTAATCTCTTTCCGCAATATCCTACGTTGATGCATAGCTGTGGAAAATTCTCTTTTTGAGTGATTCTTGACAAAAAGTTTGGGATTAATCCACGAATAACTTAGTCTATTTGGTTCATGCAACCTTTAGTGCATTAAGTGTGAAAAAACTTTTAAGTTCTAATCTTTGTAGCCTTAACGACTAAAAACTTTACAATTATTTTCAAGAAAATATTTACTTCGGTTAATTCCCACAAAAAATATCTCAGTACCTACCGCTGTCTGAATAATAGTAAAAACATTTATAAACCTTTCTACATTAAATGTTTGAGGAAACATTTATCGCATTTTAGTACAATTTTGTGGAGAATGTTAGAGTTTTTTCATATTTTATGGTAATCGGGCTATCATTATTGATCCGCCATTATTAAAATGTACCTTTTATGCACCATTCTTTCATGTTTTCTTCCATGTGATTTAGTATGTATTTAATCATATTACTATTTTTATCTGCTCAATTGATATTTTAAAAGTATAATTTTAACGAATAAGTAGTTGGTATACGGGTAAACTAGAGTCGAACAAAAATATTTCAATTGGAAGGATATTTTTTTCTCGTACCTCACTAAAGCCTTTGATTAACTCAGTGTTTTCTATTGAGTCTGTATCTTTGCGGACAGGAGGTAAGGTAATATCACAGAGTTTATCAGCGGGATACGTAACAGTTTGTCTAGCCATGCACTATATACTACAGTTTAAGCCTAAGCGTATATTACCATGAATCAATGCGCATGCACGCAATCCATGATACGCGTTTTATCCAAAATTACCCTTTAAAATTACAAAGGATTGTTTAAGTCGTTGGAAACATCTAAAATTTTCGCATTTGTCTTGAACATAAAGTACTCGCGCATTTTCCTAGTTCTACTCCAGATGCCGCTGTAAAACTATTTTTCGGATAGCTGACAGTAGGTACTATAGGTGATGCAGTTTTACTTCGTCTGGCTAGCTTTAAACTATCAGATTTGGGTATTTTTCCTTCTATGGATCCAAATAATTCCCTTTTTCGGTGCAATGACTTTCTTCAAACCTTTAGCTGATAAGCTGATGTTCCTCGATGATGTAGCACCTGAGTAGGTCATTATTCACTTTGTCTTTGACCCTTTTCATGTCTCAAGAGTATCCCTACTCCAACGAAATCCTATTTGTCAATTATTTTTTTGTTTGAAAAAGGCTCACGCAGGTGCAAATCATGACCTACCTTGGTTTATCCTGCTGTATCCGTACAGCTGCATGATGACCCAGCTGAATCTTTTCAGCTGACTAAGTTATTCACATCACTTCTATCCTAAACAGTTTTGGCCGCAGTCAACTAAGGAGAAAATTTACATAATACTTTACAATGTAACATTGTAGGTGCAACTAGTAAATAAAAGAATAGAGTTCTGGCATAGTTTACACATTTCAAATTCCAATTCGAATAACTTTAAGATATTAAAGGATCTCCGAATTTTCTAGAGAGAGGACACTGTTTTAATTTCTAATAATGGAATTAGAGGCCTCTCTTGAAAAAACATTCTCCATTTCTGTCTGCAAGGATGCTTTCAAGTGGTCTTCCAGGTGGCCGTCTATATACATAAGACTTTCGCACTCCAATGTGGCCAGACCAAGGACAAGTATATTGTCGTCAATGCCAAATGAAACGATTTTTGCTTCTATAAAGACCGTCGCAACGTTCATGCGCGTAAGTGCTGGTACGTAAAACAGCCTCATATTTCGATTGAAGGCTACCATGGCGTTAGGCAGTCTGACCTATCAGGGAATGTATATGGCCATCTAGTGCACACTGTGCAGGCCGGTGGACTGCGCCTCAATCTTTGGGTCATTAACCAGCGCTCTGAGAGTACCATAGGGCATATGAGTCTGTTCAAAGACACTCCAACTGGTCATGTAAGATGTCTTATTGCTGTTCAGTAGCATTTTCTCTGAAATTTGTAGCCATTTGTCCTGTCAATTCGTGTCATCTCGCTCTGTTCCTCCCAGTACTAGTTTTTGCATGCCCATTCCCATGCTTTGAAGGGCTAATTGCCACTTTTCTTGTTCCTATCGTATTCTTTGACTGTTTTAGAGACACTTTTTCCGAGCCCGCGACTTTTGGAATCAAACTAGGAACATAGCCGCCCGCCGACGTTCGGCCCTTGTAGATCAAACTTACCCCAAACGCAACTCCGTATAAAAAACCTTACAGAAAATTAATCACCGCCACTGTGCGTATTCATCAGGCACACTATCCAGCAAGTAGAAAGAATCGGCGCAGTATAAAAGAATGATCAGTCAAGATGGGCACCCCGGGGGTTGGCGGTTCCAAAACTGGGAACCGACAAGCTCCGCTTCACAAGTAGACCTTCGAGAAACGGATGCTAGAACTCTACAACTCCAGTCCGCTATTGCATACCTCGATTCCATATTACAAGACTGCGGGGGCAGTAAGTGCCTGGCAAGCACCTATTTTACACAAGGTTCCTGGCAGATTCCGTTGGACAAGGAGTCTCAAAAGATCATGACCATCCAAACGCCTCCCGGAATACACTCCCCCACACGAACTCTCCAATACGGGACAGATTAGGGGAATCGTTTCCAATCGGTGTAACTCGGGAAATGTTCGAGGGCAGGGTTCAATGGTTTCTACAATGGTTAGACGATTTTATACTATGTGCTAAAAACGAGAAAAAGCTCCTGGACGATACCTCCGTTTTCTCGGACGTCTTTCGAGAAGTAAGATTCAAATTGAATCCAAAGAAATCCAGTTTCTTTACAGCCAAGGTGAAGTTCTGTGAAAGGGTCAAAAGTTCCAAAAGAATACGTTTTGACCGGAGAAATGTAGAAGTCCTGCTTGCAATTAACCCGCCACAGAATGAGGAGGGGTTGCAGCAGCTGCTCTGCCCGACGAACTGTATGAGGACCGCGATTCTGGACTACGCGAGGCTGATAGAGCCGCTACACGAGATGCACGAACACTCTTGTCGAAAAGCATACAAAGTAACGAAAAGTGCGGTGAAGAAATTCAAGCTGGACTGAGAGCCTCAGCACAACGAAACGTTCGAAGCCGTCAAAAAAAGCTAGCCGCTCCGTCGAAGCTTTCACTCCCAAGAGACGGTTACCGCATTTGACTCTTCACAGATGGATCAGAAACACACTGAGACGTAGTAATGACCCAGTCACCGGAGTATGAGCAGGAAAAGGAGCTAGGATATCAAACACACGAAGGTCTTTGTTTTTTATCCGGGGCATTCAAAGGACCATCAGCAAGATGGAGTGTACATGAGAAGGAAGACTACACTATCTTTGAATCGATGTGTCGATTGGACTATCTGAAAATCGGCAGAACAGTTTCCATATAGAAGGACCACACGAATCTCGTATACATATATGATCCGTACGGAAGGAATACAGCGGTGCCACAACACATTTCGAACAAACTCACGCGACAGGCTCTGAAGCTGAACGGTTTTGGCTTCATTATTGACCACTTGCAAGGAGGACGCGGTATTTGGGTAGACATGCTAACATGGTGGGCTGTTAAGACAAAGAACATGATGAAGCCGTCGAACGCAGGTAGAATCGTCGCACTCATGACAGCACCAATCAATCCAGGCGTCTCTGAATAAACGAATAGCCACGCACGAAGGACATAATTGAATTCCATCGCCGAACGAAACTGGACCCACCCAAGCGATGCAGTACCGAAAGCAGAATCACTCATGTGCCAACGGGACAAATCTGGATCCCCGACAATCACAAGAAGCTCCAACTGAGAATCTTTATCGCCGCACACACTGGAAAAGTAGTCCATAGAGTAACTGATCCCACGTTTAGCACTGTAGCCGCTCATTTATGGTGAAAATATCTACGACAGCACACGTTGGGGTTCACTCGCTCCTGCATTCTCTGCACCGCTACGGGACACGGTAAGGACATGCCACGACGTCTAGGCCATACGATGCACGCTAGTTGCCCAAATTATCTCCTGCAGTTAGACTACTGCTAAATGAACAAGGCAGAGAAGGAAAAAACCTACACACTCATCGTTAAGGAAGATTTGTCTGGTTATGTATGGTTACGAAGTGCGGAAGAGGCAGATTACGATACTACGGCAGAAACACTAATAGAAGACTTTGCAGCTTTTGGAATACCACCATCATTTATATCGGACCAAGGAAGCCATTTTAAGAACAAGCTGGTTGAGGTACTATCCAAGAAACTGAAAAGCAATTACCACTTCACATAACTGTACTGTTCATTGAGCAACGGCTCAATGGAGGTCGTATATCGAGAGCTTCTGAGAGTCTACAGGGCGCTGCTGTCCGCATTTCAGCTCCTCCAGTCAGCCTGACCACCCGTTTTACCCCCGATACAGTCTGCGATTAACAGTGCACCATCGAAGCGTGTCAACGGAAAGTGGCCACTCACTCTTTTCCCCGGAATGCCACCGGATTAACCTTTGAACGATATACTGCGAAGCCAGGACAAAGTCGTTGCAGTCACAGATATCAACGCAAACGAATCGAAAGTACTCGAGTACATCCAGCAGCTCCAAAGTGCACTGAACAAGCTACACATAAATTGTGCGCACCGTTCTAAGAGGCAATGCAAAACATCCGTCGACGCCCACAATCGTCGCACTGATATCAGGGCAGTTGACTTCACCGAAGGGGAATCTGTGGTGAAAGCTGTTACGAAGAAGAGCATTCGGTCAAAGACGAATCTAAAGTGACAGCGACCTTTTAAAATGCTAGTATGAATATGAAACCTTCCTATTGACAAGCTGGAATCCGCTCCTTTTGTATTTGAAATTGTATTCTCACTGCGTCTGTTCTGGCATCCGCTCCTTGTGTATTTGAAATTGTATTCTCACTGTGTCAGTTATTGATGCACTTTAATTAACGATCGCTACTTGAATTGTTACGCCCGCTTATGCATGTGGTGTTTGTAGTTATAAGGATGAGTACTTCTCGTTCTGTAAAAGCAGCGATGAGACGAGGACATCGCATCGACTGTGTACAACGGTCTACACATTGGAACTCAACCTCGACCAGATCGACAGGCATCTCAGTGCAACAATTATTGTTTTCTTTTAGCTGGAATGCAAAGAACAGCACATTTTCGAAGTTGAAAACCTGTTGGACGGAAATAAGGAAATACTGTACGGTCGGAGATTGAAGTTTTTTAGGAACATGGACTACGAAAACTCAGAGGAAACGAAGGAACATCTGGACTACCAACAAAACGAGCTTCTTCTGGTGGCGGATTTTGAGGGCAGACGGTGCCGAGGAAATAAGATTGAAATATTGCTAAAGTGGACAGGGTTTGCCAAGGACGAAATAGACGTCCTGAGTTTGGATTCCCTCCGATCAGATGCGCCGTAACTACCTGAAGAATTTCTCCAGGAAACAGGGAAAACAAGAACCTAACCAAAGGACAACACAACATAGTTTCTCCTCTCCAAAAGAAATAACAACACAGACGGAACGTTATGGGGGACTGTTGATAGCACCACCTACAATTGCGTGGGTGCGGAAGCGCATCTTCACCGCATCTGCCACCGGTGCGTGGGTGGCATATGCGCGCCAGCACAGTAGCATTGCTGCCGTGTAGACTAGCATAACCAAAATGGGTACTATTGAATTTTGTCACCCAAATAGAGTCTAAAACGTTCTAAGAGCCTACCAGGAAAGTGCAGAATAAAAGCCAAACTTCAGCTGGAGAAGCTAAAGTCGGAGGCATGGGATAGGGGCGGACTCCCCGACCTTTTCTGTTTGCTTTCTTCCCCGAGCGAGCATTCGCGGCTTGGACTTTGCTGACCGTTGTAGACCAACATATATCTACCCACATTACTGTGTCGGCATACCTTTTTCAGTCGATTGCGGCTGTGTGAAAGACTTTAGGATACATAGAACATTTAGTCAAAGAGTAAAATACAGGACCTTCCTGCTACAGTACTGGCATGGGGATGTTTCCTGTCCGTAGTGGTGCACCCCCTTTGGCAAGTCCCCAACAATATGACAAATAAAACACTACTCAGGTAATCAACGGGTACTCATTTGGGGAGCTTGCATCCCTTTGAGACAGAACGGGAAACGAACAACTAGATCTCGCAGCTCAGGGGCAGCTCAAGTGCGGTAGAGGAAGTGCGGTGACTGGCTTCGAAAGAAACGAGGAGGCAGAGAGACGCAGCGCCGGCTCCGAACGCACCATGAATATCAATCCCGACTGGAAGCAGCAAGATTCCCTTGGCATCACAGTAATCGCCAGAATGAAAACCTTAGCAGCTGGTGACCCATTCAATTACAGCAATGGTTGAAATACAACCACTGTACCTCCTGAATATGTTGCAATTTTACCCCTACCTCACGCGATGAGTTACAGTACAGTCGGGGCAGGTGGTGTGCTGTGTTTCATGCGGGACCCTGTGTTCCTGCGTGCAGTACCCCACAGAGTCGCGCAGTAGACACACTCCCTTTTTCCCCGTGTGCTGTTTGTAATGCACAAAAAATGCACATGCGATAAGGAACTAGGATCCAGTGTCTCAACACATGAAGATAGAGGAGCTTCGGTCAGATGGTCAAACTGGGTACATCTTATTTGTGGAATACTGCAGATTTCTACAATGGCAACCAAAACCATTGTAATGTCCATGCAATACAGCGGATCATTCTTGATCACGTTATGGCGCCTTTGAATGTATGTACTAGCTCCTCATGCGTGAAGCACGGTACATACGATACACCTTCCAAGGCAAAATTAATTTATCCATACTGTATCCGTGGCTCAGCTGCACGTTCCTGTTGTGCCCCAAAATGCAGCGAGCGACAAGTGATCGTATTCCGTTCGGGAATGACACTCCTACAGTACCCCTCTACAACAAAGTAAAACAAATAAAGATTTCTTCCAAATATTAAACGATTCATACTTTTACCCGCATACTGTACAGTACAGCAAAACACAATGATGTTTTGGTAGCAGTGCAGTAGTAATCGTGAACCCTACAGCTGCCTACTCGCGACATCTTAACGCCTTAGCCGCGTGGATATAACCGACCACATCTTCCATGCATTAAAATAACCCAAAAATTTCCCCCATTTTCACTCATGGAGTTCGCAAAGGTCACGCACTTTCAGCAGGGCCAATGCATGCGGGGATTGAATATCTCAAAGGACAAGAAGTGGTGATTAGTATCGCACCAAAAATAGCTCCCGTTATTTCCTTTGAACAAAACTCAGGGCAGTTGAGTTGCGACTATGGGAAAGGACAATTGGCCATCTTTTGAGAAGGGACAAAATTGGGGTGTTGTTATGATTGAAAATAGGTTAGCCTGTGATCCAAAGTGCATCTAAAAATTGGTACAGATATATTCTGCTTGGGGGAACGAGGCAGCTGAAATGACCTTTATCACCTTTGCATTTTAGGGTACAGATAAGTGGTGATAAATCCTTGCGAGTCTCAAGTCACGAAACAGTGCGAAAAGTATTCGGAGATCAACTACGCGGGCAGGTGGCGGGTGGCAACCTGTTGCTCCTGTATCACTTGGAGGTTAAATGCAAAGCAGTTACATGTAGGCACTGTTTGAGCACTTCATCCGCTATTACAGGACATTATAATACTGTACAGTACTGGACTGCACAAGACTGAATAGTGCGGCACAAAAAGTCATACTGAGTGCTCCTTCAATCATCATACAAGTTGGCTAGGTAACAGCCAGCTTATCTGCTACAGTAAAGGAACCCCCGATAGGAACCCCGTGTCCTATCGCTACGCATATTAGGCGTCATCTCCGTAATCTCTGGCTCATTCCCATCTACTGTACCATTGATCCTTGACAATAAAAACCTCCGGTGTCGCCCCACACTGCGTTTGTTGAACATCTAATCCATATGCCTCAACGGAACTTGCGGATAAGACATCTTTCATATTTTTCAATTAATAAAAACACCCCAATTTCCCCCCTTCCCAATAGCGATGGAAACGCAGCCCGCAGCGGATCTTCGACGGGAGGCGTGAAGACTTGGCTTTATCAGCAGCTTAGGCATGCGACTTGGTCCACGTGTGCCGCGTCTGTAGTATGTTGCGCCTCACAACAAGCAGAGTTTAGCCACCCTATTCAAACCTTTATTACAGTAGGGTATTCAGGCCTGTGTATTTTGCACCTGCATATTTCTGTGCGACTGTTATTTAGTGTTACCCATCAGTGACGACTTCTCCCGCACAACACACTAGCGGCATGGATACAACCGGCCGAATGTTTCAGATATTAAAATAACCCTAAAATTTCCCCTATTTCTGTGACATTCAGACTTACAAATCTAAATGGGTTACAGCCAATCCATAAATCTCAATAAAGAAACTCCCATTTTTTCCCCTTTCTATGGTGAAGTAAATGGAAATAGCGTCACATGTTGAGTGCGAAGCACCTCTTCTCAGCTGAGATTTGCGACTAAGGCGTTAATAAAACATCAGTGAATGAAAGAAGTTTAATGCGTTCAGTATCCAACATAGCCCTTTAGGCGGCTCTTAGTCAGGAGTTTAAATAAATGTTCACCACAATAAAGGAAGAAAGAAGTTTTAATGCATTCAGTGCAATGCGGGGGATCTTTACTTAAGGCAAACAAGGCACTTCGCCACGCATAATGATCGCATGAGAAACACTGCACAGAAGAGACACTATTCAGGTAGACGGCGGGTATTTAATTGGCGAGCATCGAATCCCTTGCAAGTAGTACAAAACTCGTGTTGCAGTTACCCAGGGGTGCAGTATTTTCTTCAAGGAATTCCTTTTGAAGAGCACGTGCGTATGGCGTTACAAGGAGCAGCATGAACTGTGTCTCACAGTAACGAAAAAAGTTACCACTTGGATACGAATTGTCACATGGCAGAGTACTGTACTGTATGACTATTCTTTTCTATCACAACTGCCACCTCTTCTTGTACAATCAAGAATGGGCCACTACTTTATTGTTCAAGTATGGACAATATACAACAGAGGTCCATTTATTGTTCTCTCTACAGTATTGATCCCAAAGTGCATGTGGTACTAACTTTGCTCAAAGTCGTCCATTAAATTAGCAAACAGGACTAAGAAACCAAGAACGCGCCATGAAAATGCAATTGTCTCGCTACTGAGATAGGCAGAGCCTAGGCAGTAGTTATCAATGTCAGACGGATACGTCGATTTCTACAATATACAGAGATTTCAACAAGGTACCTTCATTGGAGTAAGAAACTACATCAGTCTCTACAAGGCATGTCCGTCCAGCTCTGCCAGTGCAAGCCACAGAGATACTTCTAGTGAGCAACTTTGCGAAAGTAGAAATTCTCCGTTATTCGAAGCGTAGTTCCTGAATCATGGATTGAACGCAAAATCATAGGACTCCCATCCTTTGCACCACCCGCAGTAAACAAACCTCACTCTTCCCCACTTTCCAATGGGAGATCGAGTATGTAGTATCTCAAGTGACATAGAGCATTTATTTCTAGCATTCGTAAAGATTTGCGAGAAAGTTAGTCGACTGTCTACGAAGATAGCCGAGCCATTTGTATCAAACCACGAAAGAATTACAACGTTACGATTGTTGACAAGGGGATACAGTGTATCTTACGATTAGAATAGAAATTTACCTATGCCTTTGTTGTGCCGTGGAGAAAATGAAAGTAGAGATATGCTTCGAGTGTGGATCTGAGTAGGGTTGTCACAATTTTACCTCCTTTACAGTTTCGCAGAGCTGAAATTCTGCTGAACTTCCTGTTCGATATACTAAAAAAGACTCAGATGCATTCTGCGAAACGTTTTCGCGAAAGGTTTTCACCAACTTGACGGCAGAAATTAGTGCACTTCAAGATTGCAAAGCGCGGCTTTTCCTCCGCTTAGGATTTTTTTAGCAATATATAAGCACACATCTTGCCCTTGGCAACTCACTTACGATCTTAAAGTAGCCAGCTTCTTTCAGCTATCATTCAAAAGCAAAATTTGCTCCGAATCTCCAAGCGAAAGCATCGACTATCATAATGATCAACACCTTTCTTGTCACCACCTTGTCTTTACTCTTTGCCCTTGCCCATGCCGCTGCTGTAAACGAAATTCCTGTCACAGGCAGGCTCTCAGCCGCTGCTGCTGCCGAGCTCCGAGAGAAAGTTGCCGCTGCTGGTGGGTGCAATGCAAACGTTTGCTTTGCCATCGATGGCAGTGGATCAATCCCCGAAGAGGCTTTTGTGAACGAGAGGAATTTCGTTCTGGATGTAGTCTCCGTGTTGCAGGATAATCCTATTGAGGTTGCTGCCGTTCAGTATTCAACAGCAGTCAGCACTATCATTGGGCTCACACCGGATCTCGCAGCATTTAACGAAGCCGTCAACTCTGAAGAACAATTAGGTGGCTTGTCATTCGTTGTCGGCGGTATCAGTGCCTGTTTCTCCAGTCTAATTCGTCGACAAGGAGAGGCCTTGAAGATCGTTTTGCTAGGGGATGCCGGTAGCAACGTTGGGTCATCAGCCTCGGCAAGGGCGGATCTGTTCAGACGTGTTGGTGGCGAGGTGTGTGCCGTAGGTGCAGGGCGGCCGAATGATGCGGAGCTGCTTGCTATCGCTGGCGGTGATAGTAACGCAGTATTTGATGTCGGCAGTTTCCTTGATGTTCTGGACCTCGAACTGATCATCGAGGGCCTTGTTCTAGGAATTTGCAGGCACTAAGAACGGAAATATGGAAAACAATCGAAGTTTATCAGTGAGCTTAGCAGGCTCTGACATGCTATATAGTGTTGGCAGAGGTACTGCGCAAGTTTACTGTGGAAGGCCAGGGACTAAATAGATCTCAGGATGTGATTTCGTCTTCCCATTCTCCGACTGTTCTTTCCATTAAATGTAGAATGCATTCATCGCATATACAGTACATTGAATTTACTGAAATAGATCTCCACATCGATATTTTCAGGGCTTTCAATGCATTAGACGTTTCTTCCGAAACCGTGCACCCCTCGATTTCTACACGTGGGGAAAGAGGTTTGGGTGTTTTACTCTTGGAAGATATATCCGTCTTTTTCTACACCGGTGCAAAGATGTGTAAAGAGGAATTTTCTGAGATTGAGTTGTTTTGTTAATCTGTAGGCATCTAAAGCTGGTTACTCAGCCGTCAGTTCAGCGGGGCAGTAGAGCGCTAAAACTTTCCCCCGTAAACCTAGTTACCTCTTACCCAGATGCGCCTTTTTGGTAGATTATTCAAATCCATTCCAACTAGAAAGTGCACCGTGCCCTGATTGGAAGGCACAAATCAAGGTGAAGGGTTTCGTCGCTTGGTTCCGGCGCTTCCGCCAGACCCCTTTATTCACCCCTGGCACGTTTTGTCCAAAAGCAGAGTGTTGCGAAATGCTGGATATCTACGGAAACAATTTCATGCACTGTTGCTACAGCTGTGAGCGCATTTCTCGCCATAACTACCAGGTGACCCTTCTAGGAAATGAATTTGCAAAGGCTGCCCGAAGTCCATTCACTGAGCCTCGATTCCGTTAGCAGTACAGAACCAGACCGGACATCCGGGCGATTGGAGTTGTCGAGGACACGAACTACATTGACGCAACCCTCATTGACCCTATCGCCCCCGCCCATGGCAGAGCCAAGTAGTTCAACGTACAAAAGAGCTTCAACGCAGCCCACGCAAAGAAAATGCAGAAATATGAAGGGTTTCTTGCCGAGATGCCAGCGAAAAACGCAGGCTGGTTTCCGTCTCACTTTAATGATATTTTTACACTCTTGCCTAGAATCGTTTTCGGTCGTCGTCACTTCCAAACTTTCACTTCAACGTCCCAATGTTCAACTTGTCAGAAGATTGCGGAGAGGAAGGCGAGGACGAAGAAGACTGGCATTTCGACATCCCGGAGGATCCCGCAACACCTTTTGCGCGGGCTGAGGACGCTTGGTCGGACGACCCCCGGAAGCTTAAACCGCCCGGAGAATCTTCCCTCTGCTTGCGACTGGTCTACTTCGCTCTAGAAAGTGACGTCCGTTCCCTGCTCCATGAACCGGATCAAGACCTCAACGGGCTACATGCACAGGTCAAGCACCTCGTTTCTGAACTCCAACGGTTCACCCGTCTGCATAGTGTAACTGTGTGGCGTGAATACGGGATCTGTCACCTGGTGGCGGCAATCAAATGTGATATGCTACCTCGTGTGAAAGCGTCCAAGTTAGCAAAGCGTGGTTTGAACCGCTCCGTGAGGGACCTTTTGTTCGCAATATTTGACGGCTTATGGCCAGATTCTCACTCGGCTCCGTCTGTATCCAAACAAACAGTCCCATATTGAACTACCCTGTGGTACCGAGCACCCCGTTCCCGCCACCAATTGGCGGGAAGCTCCAATCTTCCACCTTGGTGGAAGCCGCCGACTACCAAACAACACCCAATGGCGTCTATGGGCAGACAGATAGGGGGTAAATCGTCGGGAGAAGAGATACTCAGACAAAACTACCCCAAGAAGGAGGTGTTGCAAGCGAAAAAAGTGCTACCGTGGTATATTTGAACTAACAAAAAGGCGTGTATATGGAAGAGAGTTGAGAGGTCTAAAAGCAAGTGTGGGAGGGGCAGGGTCTACCAATGATGCTCTGAGAGCAGCGAAGGAAAACGTTTTCTTGGGTCTGAAGTTGACTCTCAACTTCCTACTACTGGGGACTTGAATTGAAGTTGTCTGCCAACTTGCTTGACCTCTCAATGAGGAAGCAGTTTACTTGGCTTAAATAGACTTTTGGCTATCCCTAAAGTCCAAAAAAACTACAGAAGGTACCAGGAAATTCATACAAACAATTTGTGTGGATGATATACTCTAAACAAAAGATACTTAAGAAACTAACAATCAATGAGGTCCTCTTATTTCCCATTCTCTAAATCAGATCCAAACAACTCCTCTAAAATATCCATGCTGTCCAAGCAGTCCCACAAATATGTGCGAACGGCTCATAGCTCTCCATTCCCGCCTGGGAGATATCTAAAATACTAAAGATATCTCCATCCGGTTCCAGCGTCGGCATCACTTTTTCCATACATTCCACCATTCCAACACTTCCCATGCCTCCCTGTCCTTCATCCTCCTCGTCCTCGTCTTCATCCTCGTCCTCATTTTCATCCTCGTCCTCCATAACCTCGTAGACCAATTCCGGGGCTGCCCACTCTTCGAAGGTCTCCCCAGCTCCCCCCTCGACCTCCCACTCCTGCCACTCAGGTTCCTCCTCGGCCTCATCCTCGACGAAGAGCTTGCGGACGAACTCGATTATCTTCTCCTCAGTCTGGCGTCGCAGGTAGTCTTCTGTGTCCGTCGGGCCATAAACAGCGAGCGCCGGCCGTTTAAGGGGCGAGAGGGGCGGTGTTTGATGATGGGGGCGGAGGGGCGGAGGGGCGAATATTGTTCATTTTGGTTGTAAACGACTGTAGACGGAAGATAGAGGGTGTTTTGGGTGTGTGGGGGGAGAGGAGTGATGAGTAAAATGATCGGGGACGTTTGAAACTTGGAATAAAGGGGTTTAAATAGGCTCCCGGGGCATGTTATATCGATTAGGAATAGGTAAAATTAATCTGCAAGGGATTTTGCAGTAGTGCATTTGCGCCCTTTTTCTCAAAAAAGCAAATTTGGAGGAGGAGGTAAGCAAAAAGGGGAAAAGAACTTGATTCGGAATCAATTCAGAGGGGTAGATACAGTACAAAAATGTCTAGTTAAAATGGAAGTAAACTTGGAGAAGACCGCGGTAATGATAAGCAAGGCTCTCGGAGGACGAGGAGGGACCGGAATTATAAGCAATTTTGGACAAGGGGAGGTAGTACAGTAAACTAAAAGTCTGTAGATGACGGCGACAAAAAAATCCGTTCCTAGCAGCACGCGCCTAACACAGACGTCACGGTGCGAAAGTGGGATAATTACGGCCACTGAGAAGGACACTAACCTGCCTGTGATGGGACCCTACGGCACGGAGCATTTGTGGGTGGCTGCTCGCTGGATGGCCTGGTCTGATCTGAACTCTTCGGACGGCGACGACGTCGGTGATGTCGCTGCCGATCTGGAGGGGTTAGAAGCTGGTGGGGAGAAGGATGATTAAGGGGTGGGCATATCTCGTGGTATGCTCCAGGTAGCTTTGCTCGCAAATAGGACTTTCCATCATCGGTAACCCTCTAAGATACTCCGGGCCCCAACCGATCACATCTTTCAAACATTAAAGCACCCAAAAATTTCCCCCTATTTACCAGGTGACTCTCCTGTGAAAGGACCTTGCAAAGGTTGCCCGAAGTCCATTCATTGAGCTGCGAATCCACTACCAACACAGAACAAGAACGGACATCAGCGCAATAGGAGCTGTCGGGAGCGCAAACTACATTGACGTAACATTCGTCGACCCTATCGCCTCTATGAGATAGATCAAATATATCTTCCAACAATAAAAACGCCCGAAACTTACCCTTATCGCCCACGCCCATGCCAGAGTCAAGAAGGTCACAGGGTCACAGAGGCGCAGACTCGTTTCTTTTTTCACCGTTCCTACTCTCCAAACTCCGATTAGATTTTCCCCCGCTAGAAGTGTCCGACGACGAAAAAAACTACCCTACCATTACCCCTAAGAAGGTCAACCTTCACACAAGCCTCAACGCAGCCCACGCAGAGAAAAACCAGAAACATCAATGGTTTCTTGCCGAATTGCCTAGCAAAAGCAGGCTTGTTAACGTCCTCACTTCAACGCTCGGAGGCTGCCGGCCGGCGGCATTTGCCGTCATCAAGAAGCTCATGGGAACTGCCGCGAGTCGCTCAATGGAATGGGTTTCGTAGATGCGAGCCATTCTTTTACTGCAACAAGCGAATCAGTTGTAACTTTCAATGTGGGATTTTTGTGCGTTGGCCTGCCCTCTTCTTGATGTTAGATAGGGAAGGTTAGGGTGTTTTAGTCTTGGAATATATAATCTACTCCATCTCAAAATACTATAGACGTCCAGATCTGGTGAAGGGGAATATAGGTAGTTGGTTTTCCTGTGAGAGATCGGAGGGCTGAGAACTTGGGGAGTTTGTCACGAAGGCGTTGAGTAAAAAGAAGATATCAGACGTCTTCACTCTTTCTAGAAAGATGAGGAGAGACCAGTTAATAAACAGACCGCGTTAGAGAACACCACTATAGTTTGGTGAAGGGAAAGGTTTGAATGTTTTACTCTTGGGAGACATATTCGATCTATCGTAAAGTGTTCCAAACAACCACAAAGTGGAGGCCCGAAGTTTTGGGTGCTTTTAATCACGGAAGAAACATTCCATCCATTTTAAAGCTTTCCAGACATGCATAATCGACTCAAAACGGTATGCTGACGCAGTAATTTGGGAGGAACTACGCCCCCTAAAAGGCCGCCTTTAGGCCAGCCATCAAGCGGTCCGCATTGGACATGACGGCTGCGGCAGCGTGTCTTTGCATCAACCCCTTCGAACCTTTCCGTGCGTCTCTATTGGCCTCACAGACACGTTCCTTTCCACGTCATGTAGCACTGCACATGCATCCGGATGCCTACCTCCAAGATTAGATATTGGCTTCAATGATCCAAAAGTTCGATGCTCCCTCCCTCTCTATGCGCTTTCGGTCGTAAGCGCTGATAAGAATTAAAATGGGATGTCGAGTTCGATCCTGAGTTCAATTCCCCCAAGGTTTAATAAACAGACGCAGGCTGGCGTATTAATAGACAATGATGTGCAGTGAAGAGTGAGGAAGTTGCGATTGGAACACAGTCTACAGTTCGCTATCTAATGTTTTCCAAGCTATGTTGGCTGCAGCGGTCCTGTGTGTTTCCCTCTAACATCACTAGTTGATTATTTCCCTCCACTTCAGCTGTAGTGTCCTATGCAGCCGGAAGTGGCTGCATATGTCCTGTGTGTTGCTAGCTCATCGCTCTATTCGATGTCTTTCATCCAATACATCTCGGTGGCATAGCCACCACACTCTTCCTCTACCACTACTCTATGGTATTTATACCGTTTTCCCAGAAAGCCAGTCTGAGCATCCTGACTTACCTTGAATTAGAATAAAATCAAAGGGGTCCCATAATGACTAACCTAAATAATAGATAAATTCAAAGGTTTCCCGCCGTCATACGACTTCATAAATTGGCTGGAGCCTCGTGGTCAGCCAAATTATGACCAACAGACAAGATCTGGCCGTTTGTAGATATTGACCGACGTCCTAGCCTAGAGCCCCCAATGCAACAAAATGTGCCCCCATGGAGGCCGATTTCTCAGGCGCAGCATAGATTAACTAAGCACGATACCTGAGTATAACCTGAAGCTTACAGTCCTTCGTTACAGATATCAAATCTGTTGCATTGGCACAGGCACGGGCCTACCTCTATTGGAGGTCGCGATAAAAGATTGACATCATCTCTTCTTTGCATTACGCCAAGCATTCAGAGAGGACATCGGATTGAAGGCCCTCACTCTCATGTAGGGGACTCACGGAGGTGACATCAATAAAAGGTCCCTGAGCGCTGTTTCCAGTTGCTTGGATGTCAATGCTTGTGAGGTGGAGGCCGTGGCGAGGTTCTACGACCGGATGACGCGCAGCTCAGGCTAAGTTTTCTGCAAGAAGCGTGACTTGGAGATTACGTCAGGTTATCCTTTGGGCTCTATACAAGCAGTGCATGTGATTATCGCCATTTACGTTGAGTGTGTCAGGTTAATTCCTTCTTGGGCATGGTGCGTCAGGGTGAAAAGTAGGACTTGGCAGTAGCATTGAAGCCACTTTGAGAATGTTCGGGGTTCAATGCTTGTCTGGAGTTCGGGGCATGAGGGATAGTACACCCATTCTATAGCATCCGGGAGGACCATAAATGCGCGAAACGCCTCCCGGGAAAAATTAGGATAGATCGAGTATATCTTCCAACAGTAAAAACACTCCAAACTTTCCACCTGCCTCCTCGAATCCCAAAGAGGAAATCGTTCTTGTACTGCCTCATTGATTGCGTCCGTCAACGTTTTTTTGCGATGGTGTTTTTTGTGAGCTGATTACACTGAATGGGATAATCATGGACGGCAAATAAGAGGTCAACCATTTCAGATGAGCCTCTGCAGCTGCTTTGTGTGATCCCTGCTCCTTAGTAGCAGCTTGGAGCAAGGTCTTGCAAGCTTGATAAAGGATGAGCTATATACAAAGAATACCGCGGCCGCGATGTTGTTTGCGGAGGTGAACGCGATCCGAAGAGATTGGTTTTTCTCGTAGTTTGCGATAAGGTGAAAATGGCCCCAACAGAAAAGAGAACCACTTACTTTCGATGTGTGAGTCGTTGCGAGCGACTATAGTGATGCAATAGACGTTAACTGACGATGGAGAAGAGTAAATGTGAACACTGAGTGACAGTGCTAGTAATTAACTGTAAAGAGGCAGGCTCTACGACCTCGCTTGTAGGCAAAGAAATTGATTGATTTTTTTGGTTCTAAACTGGTATTCATTCTACTTTCCGTCTCACGAGGGAATCATATTATTCAGTTTATACATAATTTTCTTCGAAAATAAATTCTCGATAAAACTACAACAAGCAACATAAAAATAGGGAATTTCTCCATGTGAATGCAAATAGTTTGACAGAAGATTCTTGGACGAAACTATATAAGTCTACTCCTCTAAATCTTCGTCCTCTAGATCAAATCCTGGAACTTCCTTTAAGACATCATCTGTACCCATGTAGTCCCCATACATGCCCTTGTATGGCCCACAAGTGCCTACACTTCTCTCCAACGGATATAGCTCACCTGAAGCCCCCCCAACTGGGTCCATGGCCGGGACCACCTGGTCCAACTAATCCATTCCTTCTCCTCCCATGTGATCCGGTTCGACATCGTCCTCTTTATCCACGGACTACTCGTCTTCTTCCCCCGAGTCGGCCTCGACCCCTCTTCTTCCATCCTATAGACCAGCCTTGGGACAAGCTACTCCTCGAAGCAGTCCCTTGTTTTACCATCCTCCTCCTCCGAGTCCGTCGTACCGATTTTTGTGCTTCGATTTCCACCAATTGACTAGAAAAGGGCTCCGTCAGAAGTTCCTGACTAAGTGACGTAGGTATTCCTCTACGTTGGTTAGGACCGAAGGGAATAAAGGGAAAATTATGACTAAAATAGGGCGAGAAGTGGCTGCCAAGGAGTGTGTGCGAATTGTCAGGTTTTTGTTGTCGCAGTGTTTTGTATACATTTTAGGCAACAAACGACTGCTTTGAATATCGGTAAGATGCTCAAATTAGCCAGACCTCTGAAACGAAAAAGTAAGCGAAAATTAATCTGGTAGTAGGGACTTCTGAAAAAATCTTTAAAAGGATAATTTATGGCGAAATTCACATGCAGAAATATTGATTGCGGAAAAAGGGACTTAAGATCGGTTAAGATCAAAAAAGAGGAGACCTCTAAAAAAGCTGCTGTCAAAGGAGAAGAAATTCGCACCTAGAAGAGATTCTATAAAAAGAAAAGAGAAAAGAGACATGTAAATTTCGTCACGTCAAAGAAAAGGGGGAAGTGAAGGGCAAAACATAAAATGAGGAAATTTTGGCGCCTAAAGAGAATAAATACAGTTTTTCGCTTAGCAAACTTCAGAGATTTTTTGAAGTAAATAAGTACCGAATCCAGTTCTTAGCATCGGCAGAAATAACAAGAGTGCCATTGAATAAAGCACCCATTCATGAGAGACATCTTTCTACGCTTAAAATATGCTAGTCATTAGTACAGGGAACATCTCTTAGTAAGAAAAAACTAGAATTTCTAATGATTTATACTAATATTATATTTCAATTATGTATTAGTGAGGCAACTAATTTACAATCCCAGTGACTGATAGGATAATTATATTCCTCCACACTGATGTAAAAGACGTTCATGACGAGCTAGTATCCAAAAGAAAGTGCAATGATATTTTTTCAAGAACAGGAAGCTTAAGAATTTATCCGGCCGGAATAAGTTTCATGAGTGTTTGTCAAATTTCATAATGCAACGCAGGCCTAAAAGACTATTTTAAGCTTGAGAAGTCATCCAATATTTTCCCTTTACTGTAAAAGTATAAAAAAGATAGTCGTGCTTTGTATAGGATCTTTCCCATCATATTTGTGAAAGAACGTTTTCAAAATAGATGTTCAAGAAGAAATTAGATACTTGTACAGAATTGTCAAGTATTTTGCTGCTACAGATGATTATGGTGAGAAATTCAGAAAGGAAAGCGAATTTTACATTAAAAGGAGTGATATACAGGGGAATGATCTTATCGATGTGGAAAATGGAGACTAAATGAATGGAATTGATGAATGCAACATGATACTTCCAGACTTGGCCATTGAGGATCTAGTGCATACCCAACGAAAAAAAGTCAGAGCAGACAGTAAAGTTGAGCTATTCACACTGGTTAGTGATGAAATGCAGTCATTTTAGAAGGATGAACTGAGGTAATACATTAAATGACTCAAATAAAACGAATTTATAACACATCACTCTCATGGGTTGTTAAGGTCCGTTCTTAAAAATTCTTGCAACGCTTGGAGGTCTGTTTTCTCAAATGCTGCGTCAAGTTATATTTATGTAGACTACTCATTAATTCAAATGTGATCAGTAGGCATGTGACATACGATGTCAAAATGATTGAATACGGGAGCCTATTGTGTATGCTGAGGAATGCGCTCGAATAATAGAGATTTCTAAAGTCTCAAAACATAATACTCATCATGCTTCCTGTCTCTTATTAATACATATCTATGTATTCGCACACTTTATTTATGATATCTGAGCAATATTGATGTTAAGAGTTCAAATCTTCAGTCCGATGCTGCTAGAAGAGACTTCTGTGGTCTACGAACAAGAGTATTTCTACCATAATTTTTTTTCTCAAAAAGTAAATATTATGGAATGGTTAATTCCGAGGCAAAATAGCAGTGAAATTCAGATTCTTCATTTCTTGATATTGGCTTGTCGAGTTTAATACATAGCTGTTTTACCTCAAAAATGAAGGCTGTCTACCACTTATTGTTGCTAAGGTATTGCCAAGGTATTAGAATACATCCTGGTTGGTGGTCCTGAAATTGACTGCAAGAAGCTTATCAGCATATGATCCTGTGTATATAAAACGGGGACTATTGTGCGTATGCCCGGATAATTTAAGCTCTTTGGTATCAATGTTTCGCAGAGTAATGATGTCTCAATCGTGATATCAGATTATGTTAATCTCAATGCTATGTTGCCATATCATTTCACGTAACCTTGTCGGGAATTTATTCAAATTACTCCACTCGGTTAAATAGGATACGAAGTAAGCCTTTTACACCTCAAAATTCAGTTTATCTGCAACAAATACCTTATAGGACTTCAGCAAGTGAAATAGTCAGGCAAGCAGATGTTGTTCGATATGAAAAGAGAAGTTTTACTGCATCAAAATTTATTAGAGATTTAGCTAGAGGCTCATTTGATATTTCAATTATTTTATTTGCTGAAGCTACCATACCATCAGAAGATAAACAAATACTATATACGATAGTCTATTTTGTATGAATTAAACATCAATCGCTTGCCCGGTTGTCACATCTTTCCACGCGCCCGGTGAAATCTATCTCATTTGCCGAATGGTTGGATGCTGAGAGCGCTATGGGTGAAGGACCCGATAGAATGGGCACAAAAATGACTTCCAGAAAAATAAGTGAATATGTCGATCTCATTTTGCTGAACGTATTCGTTAAAAACAGTGTTAACATGCCTTTGTTTCAAGGACAAACGAATCCAAGATTATGTGCAGTTGCTGAGGTATAATTCCGAAAAACACCAGCCTAACCATTTCATATGGACTTCAGAGTTTACAAATTTTGTTGATCCTATAACAAAAAGTTGGCACTCTTTGAAAATGGCCTACCCACTGACTCCACTGAGTAGTAGTCCTGCTCATGGCTCGGATCAACTGGGTGAGCTTCATTCATCGAAATGGAAGGAGTGTATAATATTTACCTCTTTGGTATAAATTTCATTGAATATTGACATTTACCGTATGAAATTTGCAAGAAAAGTAGTCTTTTGCTGAATGTCATGTTTTATTACGCACTTTTTTCAATGCAAGTACTATCCTCAGGGTATAAGAAAGACTCTCATATGATACTACTTGGATGCTGGTGTGCAAAGCTACAGAAAGAGAAACAGAATTACAGAGGCAGAACAAAGTGAAAACAAAAAATGAAACAAAAAAATTTTGCAAGGAAAAATTTGATATATGCAACTATGAGACAAACTGCTTGCTATCAATTTCCTTCAACCATCTTTTTTACAATAAAAAAAGCAATTTAGCTTATGGATATGCAGTTCACAGTCAAGGTCCAGATTGCGCAAAACACGTGCTTTGAAACTACCAAAAGGTCATGTTTTCGCTCTGCTAAGTCATGAATGGGAACTAAACGGACATTTTGTCCAACAGAGGAACACATAATACAATACATGGACCTTAGTGACCTCATGTTTGCCGTTCAACCCTTTTTTACCATATCTCTACCACTGCCCTTTGCTTGCACCCATTTTTCATTGACAGGGGGGGCTCCAACAGGATAATGCGGGCAGAAGCTTTGAAAATTTTACTTTAGGTAGTATTATTATCTTATTTCTGTAGTAAGCTCTGACAGATAAATCTTGAGGAAAACATTGATTCTGTATCATAAAAGAAAATACCAGGTACCAGTTGAAAGGCTGGTGGAAAAGGACTTCAAATACGAGAAAAGATTTCAATGGCCCCCTGGACCCATTCTATTATTCAATAGTACCGAAGCAAGCTTGAAGAAAATATCCAGGTCGATAAATGGAAATTGTTCTCAATTTTTATAATGTTCTTAGTGGCGTATGATATTAAGCCCTCGCACCTATGACCTTATATAATTTCACACCCAAAATAGAAAAAAGTTGAACCTGCTTCCACAGACTGGTTTTGTTATCCAAGATTTTTTCATACCGTGTTCTGGGTCAATTTAGACCTGTTACGGTGTCCGGAGTATATGGAAGCCTACTTTATAATAATAGAGTTTCATGCATCTATTTTTGCGCAGCCCACAGAAAACAACCTTACAAAAATGCGTTTTGACATTTTTTAAGAGGATAGAATTGGTATTTTTGTGATATAATAAATAGAGACCAAAGCAGAACTAAAGATAGACTTTCTATTCAGGATTAATATATGAAAACCCTGGAACCGTACTGAGTACTTTGCGCAGTTACTGTACGCTTCCGAAAGTAGCTCCTAATTTCCTAGTTTATCTCCCTACATCTAATCATTGGCCGCCTGATTCAACTAAATATATTCGATCTGAAAGGAGTAAAAGGCAAAGATACATCTTCTTGAGCCGTGACCTGTATAGTTGAACACTTCGAGGTCTTCCTGCACTTGAATGTCTTTTTGATCGTTTCTACGAGCGACAACCTGATCGACTTCTCACCATACCCATAATGTTTCTCCTTTTATTATTCCGGTACTTTCCTCTCTCCTTTAGTCGACATAAATTCATGGATTTTAAAATATTTGGGTTTTTTCTTTTTCCTTTTTTGGTATAATTAGCCCCTCATTCGCTAGAATTTTTTTCGATCTTCTAGATTCAGTTGATTTTTTCAACTTTAAGTATCTTTTTTATTAATAAAAATCCTTCCGGTTTTTTAAACATCATTTATCCCCTTGCAGTTTGTTTCCGCAAACTTCACAACAAAAACGATTCTCGTCAAGTTGTTTGGTTCAGTAACTCCGTCAAGCGAGAGATTATGGAGATATTCGAACACACCATGTGCTTGAGAAAAACAAAAAGAAACATTTTTTTACAATAACTCGAAAAGATGCACACCCCTAACACCCAACGTGCATTTATTTCTCGCTTCCAGCTCTATTTCCCAATCTCATAATTCTCTTCCTTTCGCCGTCTTCCCCTTATTTTCCTTGGGCCTAACCACTTTATGAGATTACATCCGTAGTCAAGAAAGATCGATCCTGACAGTGCTCGACGCTCAGCACCCGTCTGGATGGAATAGGCTTTTACTACCATGTATCCGGTAGGCGCGCAGACAGATCATCTTGATTCGTTCAAGAAAGGGCCCTATTGCCTTTTAAAAGCACATTCCCCGAAAAAATAACAGAATCAACAACAAAAAGCTTGTGCCTATGTGAAGCACTAGCAACTCGCAGGAGAAGACATAATGTTTTTACAGTACAGATGTAGAATAGAAAATTTATAGTCACTTAGTGAATATGAAACCTTCTGTGACGACCACATGTTTTCAATAACGAAATAGGACCGTTTCTTTGAACGTCACCAAAGTAAGACCAAGAATACATTTTTAATATTTCTGTCAAAGAAAATCTATTAATGGGTGCAATTACCCTTTTTCTCAATCACTTCAATGCAACGGTCGGGAAGAGACTGAAAAAAGATTCTTAACAACGCTACTTCTAATTTGATGCCAACTGTCATTAATTCACTCCTACAATTCCTCGATGGATGCAAATCGCCTTTGATTATGATAGACCTGTCAAGGTCTTGTGCTCACTATATGTTTTCAATAGGATTTAAATCAGAGGAGTTCGCAGGCCATGGCAGTACATACACATCATTCCCTTCCACTATTCCTTTTTAAAATTACTCGTGTCCGTCGCTGCATTGTCATGATATATAATAATAATTGTACGAGGTATTATTCAGCAGACGGTAGAAGCCCCTCCTTCAAAAACGTAGAAAAACCTTACAATCTTGTTTTTCTGAAATTATTACAATTCAGAGACGCCATAATATGAAATGGCAGCCCATACTTTAACTGATTTTCCACCTTGCTGACGAGATGAGAAATATTGCGGCTCTTTCCTTAAATCGTGCCAGCAATATGTGAAACCGTCAGGACCATTTAAATTTAATTTTTTTCGTCCATAAAAATAACATCCTTACAATCCCGTAAGCTCCAGGTCACGTGTTCTCAAGCCTAATCATACCTGGCTTTCTTTTGTTCAGTCGTCTTTGACGTAACTGTTTTCTTCTTTTTGTACACTGTGCGATCGCTAAAGGATAGCAATTACTGGATGCGGCATACAAATACCGCTAATTGCAGGGTATTTTTTAGCTCCCTTGCGCTTGCGCTGTATTTACAAGTCGAATTGTGCCGAAATAAAGATCGAAGCTGAGTAATGGATATCTCCTATGGTCTCTTAAGCTTTTTATTTGCTTTTTATACCCCTTGAGATGCAATAAAGTTATGAACTGCGGTTTTAGACTTGCCGGTGAATTCATTGGTCTTTCGATCAGCAGTCATCTCGTTGAAAAGGGCCAAAATTGCGCCCTTCTGTTGGTCAGTAAGGCCGTAATAGAAATTAGGAGCTGAAATTACCACTAACCACTGCTAGTATGTTCCCAAAACCCGGCCTGGCCGGCCGATCGAAACCAGTGTTTATTTGGAACCGGAGATAGCTACATAATAAAGGAAAATTTACTCTAACAGTATCGAATGCAAAGCTTTTCCAGTAAAACAGCCCTGGGGTATTTTAAGTAGCGCTTTCGGAATTGTAGTCGGCACGAGTGACGTACTCTGAGAAGATTTATGGCGCACGTTGGTCCAGATGGCATTGGATAGCAATAAAACTTCTGATTGATGACACAGTGACAAAATATCTCAGTGTGTAACCATGCCGTTTCTATTCCAAGTAATCCAATAGGGTCAAACGCTGAGGTAAGAACTGTACGTGAAATTGTAATGACAGAAATGTTCCTACTAGCCCTGGGTATGAGGTTTTCAGTGGTTTGAAGCTACAGTGCATTAGATACAATAAATTCGCGTACAGCCGTGAGGCCTGTGGAATATAACATCTACCATGTCGAGAACATGCGAACATCGCACACCTTCGTTGACCTCGTCAACTTCGAGTAGCAAAGAAAACCCCATTACGAGTAATAAAATAGTTTATATTTTTCTAGAAGTAGTAAGATTTCACCGATAGTTAGGATAGTAATTTGACAGCCGGCTGTGCTCGCACAAAGCCACTGAACCATTGAAGAATCGCCGTGCTTTTATTCCTTTCTTTGCTTAAAGACGTATTAGTTGTCTCAAAATCTGAATCAGGGGGAGGAGCTTTCGCAAGGAAGCTCTCTTATCGAATTCGGAATCAGGATAATTATTTAGAAGAATATTGACAAACTCATTGATATCCAGTGCTAATTATCATATGTACTCCTCGTCATTCTTAATAAAGAAACTGGTAGGGTAAAAATGGCGTCGACGGAAAAGTTAACCACTAACTACCCAAGGTAAGAGTCTTTTCGAGCGACTTAAGTACTATAGTAGACGGTAATGGACAATGGCTGATGGAAAACGTTAAAGATAGGTGATTGATCTAGTAAGAAACGCTGAAGGAGCAAGTTCTACTACCTCGCTTAGGGAATAAGGGATTGATTGAAGGATTTGGTTTGAGGCCGACTGCCAACTTGCTTTCAATAGTATGTAAAAGGCCATTTTATCAGCGTACATAGACTTTTCTCGTAGATAAAATCTCTTTATTATTACTAGAAGCATCAAAACAATAAGTTAAAGTCTTCTTGTGACAAATAAAGCTCACTTGATCCGACTTTTAACCGATAACATAGCCGGCACCACCTGTTCCAACCAATTTGAATCCTTCCCCTCCCATATGACCGGGTTCGACATCCACATATTCATACTCGGACTCCTCATCTTCCTCTTACCCTTCCCCAAAATCTTACTCAGCCTCCCCTTCTTCCATCTCGTAATAACAGTTCCGGGGCCATTCACTACTCGAAGCACTCCAATTCCTTAACATATTCCTATTAAAAAACCCTCCGCACTGCGTCCTGCTCTCTGATCTCCACCACGTGACGAGCAACGAGCTCACTCAGGTGTTTCTGGGTTAGACAGTGATTTATTCCTTTAAGTCTGTTCAACACAGATGGAATAAAGGGGAGGCGGTGGCGAGGAGAGGATGACGTGATTCACCAATGGAGGGAAAATAGGGTAATACGCCCAAGGGGGAGGTTTGATTTGTTAAGTTTTTCTTGTTGGAGGGTCGTGGAGAAATGATCGGGCGCACTAGACGTGTTTAAACAGTGCCAAAAAGTTTAGACTTTCATGCCCGCTGAATCAAATAAATAGACGGAAAATGTTATTCCAGTTGGAATTAATGAAAAACGACTTTAAAATGGGGATGTGGGTTTCTTTAATATCTAAAAGATATGGTCAGATATGGCCTGGAGTATCCCAAAGGGTGGCAAGTTTTGTCTCTCAATTTTCCCGCAGAATCTGGTATTAGGACAGCCAGCAAATAAATTGAGTTGAAAATTACAGCCGCGTCAGCATGCTTCTGGGTAAGCACCGCTCAGACTTTGCAATAGGAATCTATCTCCCTAGTGGGCAAGTTGCGCGAGACATCGGCTAGCCCGTATACGCGTCTGGTGTCAACCTTTGAGAGTATATCTAGGGATAGGAGAGAGCCTACCTCTTGCAAAGGTTGTGACAAAAGACTCATATCGCCTACGCTTCACGGAGACAGTCGCATTGAGGGCGATGGGTGGATTATAATTGTACATCCTCTTGTCAGAGGGCGAACTTTTGAAAGTAATAAACCAGTGTCCAATAAAACCAATGTTCTACCACGTAAATAAAAAAATGGAAATATCATGACATTTTTAGCACAAAGGAAATCCTTTCAGCAGATATTCACAAAAAAAGCACAAATAGGATAACCAAAAGGACTGAAACCTTCTCATTAAATTTGCAATGGTGTTTACTATATTCTTTAAGGCCTGAAATTGTATATCCGTTGATTATGGGCAAAAACTTTGATATTTTTTGGTCCTGCCAGATATATTCGATGTATTGATCGTTCTTTGATTAAGGTGTCAGAGGAAGCAACATGAATGGTGTCTCACATTACCTGAAAAAGCCGCTACATATAATAAGGCCTGATTAATGGTTGGCTTTGAGGGTTTTTTTTACGGAGAATGGATTCATAACCATTACTTTTGTCGATATACCTTTTAGAGTCGATTGCGTTTGTCTGAAATTCTTTAGGATAGATCGTATATATCTTTCAAGCCACTATAGCGTTCTTTTCTAACGCGGCCTGTTCATAAGATGGTGTCTATTCACATCCTTTTAGAAAGAGCTAGGACGCATGCTATCTTCTTTGTTACAAAATGCTTTTGTCAGAAACTCTCCCAGTTTCCAGCCCTCTGAAACTACACAACCAACTCAACAATTACAATCCTCTCTACTAGAGCTGGTATTCTGTAGTACTTGACGATAGAGTCATTTATATTTTAAGGGACTTAAACACTCTAATATTTACTCTCTAGCAGAACGTAGAAGTAAAGCCAGCGCCAAACAAACCGTGTTGAAATTTATAGCAAATGTGGTTTTTCGATGTAAAATAATACTTCCCATATTTGAAATCCCTTCTATTTCGCTACTGGCGACGGTTTTCATCGGCTTCTTGACTACGAAGAGTCTGACTGGGCGACGTCAACCGATCCGGCGGAGATGTTCATCGAGGTCAGTACTGCCGAAAGGGAGTTGCGGAATGGCGTTTTTTTTGGCGAGTTTGGCGAATTTTGGAAATGGCGTCGGAAAAACATAAGTGCATCATTTTGGCGGTTTTGGGGAGTTGCAGGCGATTGAGGGTGTTTGGAATTGGAAGGGGTGGAAGGGCAGTGAGTAGAATGGTGGGGGAGATTTGGAACGTGAAACATAGGGGTCTGAATAGGCTCTTGAGGGCGCATTTTATAGATTTATGTTAGATAAACAAATCCAAAAGGTAATATGCAGTATTGCATTTACGCCATTTTCTCAGAAAAACGCCTTTTTTCTTAGAAAAAATGAATTTGGAGGAGATAAGCAAATAATGGAAAAAGAATTTGATTTGGGGTCGTTTTAGAGGGGAGGATACAGTATTAAGATATCTAGGTAGAACGGCCGTGAATTTGCGGAGGACCGCAGAAGAGGTCAGCGCGGACAGGGAAGAATAGGTAGTATCTGTTTGGAGCTGAGCAAAGTAAAAGATGACGCATGAGGACCGTAGGTATGAGCAAATTCGTGAAGGAGATGGTGCCGCAGTATGTTAAAATCAGGGGATGAGGACGAAGAAAAAACTCGTCGCGCACGCGCGCGACAGACTACCTTTTCTTTTTGTTGATTGATATATGTTTGTCACATCATTGGACTACAAGCGAACTTCTACTATTGCTACAAGCGGAGACCAGAAGGACAGTCTTGCATGTGGTGAGAAAAGAGTGTGCATGCGCCTCGACACCCCATTAGGGTAGGTTTTGTCGCGTAGAAAGCGAAAAGAGGAAGATGGTATGGAGAGATCAGTTGCCAACTGATCGCCCGCTTTGAGATCTCACCTTGGCTGGGTCTTTTTGGCAAATCATCTCTGCTACGTGGTTCAGCCAAGTGATGCCCAACTTGTAGATTGCACAATTGGGGTAAATCGCTTTCTTATCTAGGTAGTCTAGTTACCTATGGATCTTGCGGCTTTCGTGCTCATCGCTACGTATACAAGCCGTAGACTCTGTGATGTGCGCAAATTCGCACACGAAAAAAATCTAGATGAGGACCATAATTGTATACAGTATCGGAATTGGGAAGATATTTTCTCAGTTTTTGAATTTGCAAGATATTTTTAATTTGGGGGAGTGTGGCAAAATCATCGGTTGATTTTTTAGTTTAGGACACGCTGTCATAGTAGATGTCAGTACAGTTCCAGGATGTGGGTGATACTACGAGTGACTCTGATAGGTCTATATAATGGCCACATCAATTCCCACCCCTGGCCGATGGGTGGCTGGCATGCGTATGGCACCTAGATATTTAACTTGAGAAAAGATCTTCTAATAGTCTCTCTGGTTCACACGATTCCTGTGAATGCATTTTGTGGCTATTAGTATGTTTGATTGAGACTTTAGGATTAGCCGAAAAGTCTATATAAGCTGAGTAAAGTGCTTCCTCCTTGAGAGGTCAAGCAAGTTGGCAGACAACTTCAAGCCAAGTCCAGAGTAGTAGGAAGTTGAGAGTCAACTTCAGACCCAAGAAAACGTTTTCTTACGCTAGTCGCAGAGCGTCGGTGGTAGACCCTGCCCTTTTATACTTGCTTGTAGCTTCCTCAACTCTCTTCTATATACACTCCCTTTTGTTCGTTCAACAATACCACGGTAGCACTTTTGTCGCTCGCAACACCTCCTTCTCAGGGTAATTGGTTCCCAGGATCTCTTCCCCCGCCGATTTACCCCTATCACTCCGCTCACAATCTGGGATGACTTCTGAGAGATTGGCCCCTTTTAGTTCTTCTACTGATCTCAGTCCTACGTTCCACCGTATCACAGCTTTCCAATACATGATCTTAGTTAGTTGTTCGAAGTTCGAAGTTCTTTGGACGAAGTTCTTTGTGCTAAGCTTTTCGATATACTCTCTTTGGAATCATTCGTCATCCTGAATCCGAACCTTTTGATAGATGGGTAGTCAGAGGGGAGACGAATACACCCGCACTGTAAAGTGCAGCAGTGCGTGCTGCTGTTCTAAAATGACCGTAAACCAAAACTGCCCCCATTATTGCGTTGGTATACCTTTTTGAGGCATTTGTGGTTGTCCGAAAAACTTCAGGGTAGATCGAATACATTTTCAAAGAGTTAAACACTGAGATCTTCCTGCTGCAGTACTCGCATGGGGATACTTGCTGTCTATGGTGGTGCACCCCTTTGGCCAGATCCCAACCATATCATACATAAGACACTACTCAGTTAATCAATGGGTACTCACTTGGCGGGCTTGCACCCCAAGGAGACAGAACGAGAAACGAATAACGAGATCCTGCAGATCAAAAGTAGCTCAGGTGAGGTGAAGGAAGTAATTTGCTTCGGCGGAAACAGGGAGACGGAAAGACCTGGCTAGGCTCACTCTGAACACTCCATCGGTATTAATCCCGACTGGAAGTCACAAGATTCCAGTGGAGTCACAGTAATCGCCAGAATGGGAATATTAACAACTGTTAACCCATTCAATTACAGCAATAGTTGCAATATGACCACTGCGGCGCCTAGTATGTGTCAATTTATATTCCCCTACCTCACGCGACTAGTTTCATTGGTTTCGGGTGTTGACCTGTGTTCACTGCGGGACTCTGTGCAGTTTAATACGCGGTAAGGGTTTCACAGTAGACACGTAAAAATTTTTCCTTTTGTGCTGTATCTACAGGGGGTAAATGTGGGGTGATTTAATATTTGATATGGTCTGCCGTGGCCCGGAATATCCCATAGGGTGACCAGTAGTAGTAGTAGTAGTAGTAACTTTCCCTAAAGAGCCCGCTCCAGGCAGGCCAGTAATGCACAAATATATGCACACTCGATAAACAATGGCTGAGTGTCTCAACACAGTAAGAGAGCAGAGCTTAGGTTCAGCGATCAAACTGGGTACACTCCCCGAAATAATGTTAAGACCAAGCCGTGAATGTAAGCCCCAGTGCCAACGGAACGCTACTGGGCGAGGATGTTATTCGTGAACAATTGAGCTGCCAGTAGAAACTAAATGAACACCGAAATTAAACACTTGTCTTGCATCTATGCTACATGATTGCCCCTTTTCTTGGTCATGTTATTATTTCGGACGAAACATTCTTAGGACCAACTCTGAAAATCAACTTCAGCGCCCAGACCACATTACCATGCAATATAAAATGGACTTGCTTCTTTTCTAAATACCTTAGGGAGCAAAATATAAGCAAAAAATCAGCAAACGCAGCCAACAATGGACCGCGGAAAACCATTGACAGAACAACAAAAGGGAGCGATTCTTGCTTTATTTCATCAAATCACACCCGAGAGAAAAATTGCTGAGATCATCAAGCGCTCCAAAACGGCTGTGCATAACTTTATTGTGTCTCAAAAAATGCCAAAAAGAAATAAAAGGCAGGCCCTCGAAAAAAAATCATCAAACACGCAACTGTGGGCTCTTTTTAGGCATGCTTCAACCGGTAGTTACACTGCTCGCGAACTGAAAACAAATCTGAATCTGTCAATTTCAGTACTAAGGGTACAGCAGATACTATCGGGAAGTGGTCATGTGACCTACAAGAAAAAGAAAACTGTTCCCGTGTTGACGGTTGATCATAAAAAGGCACGTGTTGAATGGGCAAAGAATCACGTCTCTTGGTCTCTCTCTGATTGGAAGGATGTAATATTTTCAGATGAGAAGAAGTTTAATCTGGACGGGCCAGATGGATTTTTCTACTATTGGCGTGATTTTAGGAAAGAACCTGAGGTATTCTCCAGTCGACAACAAGGGGGAAAATCACTAATAGTTTGGGGGCTATTTCATACAAGAGTGTCTCGCAGCTTGCAACATATTTGAAAAAAAGGATTCCAAGCTGTACTGTGATGTTTTGGACGCTGCTTTACAGCTATTTGTAGAGATTGAATTAGGAGACACCTTTATTCTTCAGCACGACAACGCTGCTACTCATAGAATTGATTACAGGACATACTGGTTGGACAGTAATGATGTTTACACACTACCTTGGCCAGCAAAATCGCCCCATTTAAACACCATTGAGAACGCCTGGGGTATTCTCGCGAGGGCAGTCTACAAAAATAACCGCCAGTTTCATACCTTGGAGGATTTGGAAGAGTGTATTAATGACGCATGGTCAGAAATTAACCAGCGCACTTTAAAAAAACTTTTCAGTCTATGCCGCGTCGCTGCATAGAGGTAATTGAAAACAGGGGAATTACACTCATTTCTGAAAGGATTTAAATATAATACGTATGGTTTTTTCTTGGTCCTATTTTTTAGTTCGTCCGAAATCACGGTACTAATTGATTTTCGATTCTGTAATTCCTTTGTACTGGACAATTTAAATTAATTGAATATCATATTACTATTGCATGCACTTCTTTATGCATGCGAGGAGGGCTTTTTTGTATATACTGTACGCTACTTGGAGGTACAGTATGAAATTGTGTTGGTCCTAATAATACTTCGGGGAATGTACATTTAATTCATGGAATACTGCTGATTTTTACAAGGGCAACCAAAAACTTTCTGAAATCCATGCAATGTAGCGGATCATTCTTCGTCACGTTATGGTGCCTTTCAGGGGGGGAAATTTTGGGCAATTTATTATTAGGAAAGGGGGAAAAAGAAGGATGTCTTTATTGGGATGTATGGATTGGCTGGAACCCATTTGGAGTTGCAAATCTGAATGTCATATCAAATACACGTACTGATGGTCGAAACAATGTGGAAAGTAGGAATGTCATTTCTTGAAGTGAGGCCACATGTTCCATTAGGGATTGAGAGGTGAGTGGGTGCGAGTGTACATATGTCCTACATAACGAGGTCTGTCCAGAATTGCTGAGTACATCGCACTACGGAAAGGCAGTCGCCCTGCCTTCGAGAGCGATCGCCTGTTCACGATTATCAGCTCGCTCATACTACGAACTTCTGTCGCGATCAGCCGACGAAAACTCAACCGCTCCTGGCTCGGATAGATTTTTCCCCTTTTGAGGGCCGCTAGCCCGACCTTTCTTGCTTGGTAAAGTCTTCTTCTTCTTCCACAGTAGCTCTTCACACCGTCAAACACGTACTGTACTGTGAGGGAGCGTAGTTCCTTCCCCATTACTGTGTCGATATACCCTTTTTGAGTTGATTGCGGTTGTCTTGAAAACCATGGGATAGACCGGATATATCTTCCAAGAGTAAAACACCCCAACCTTTCGCGCGCTGTACGAAAGCATCACCTTTAATGATCAATATTCAGGAGACCGCTAGCGCCATACAGCGCAGGGCCTGGGACTACACAGCAGGGGCCAAATCGGTGGTTTGGTCAGAACGCCGCCGATTAACGGACGTAGCAACGTATTAGACAATCAGGCATACGAATCTAACGAGGGGCGAATGTTTCTCGGCGACAACAGAGGTACCACGCTTGCTGGCGAGAAAGTGGGCGACTTGTTGCACGGCTTGATTAAACCCGGGTCCAATGCAACCATGGACATCAGCAACCATCGGGTGAAGGTCCAGTCCGTAGTATTCACATAAAGTATGATAATGGTGGCGTTTCTCTGATTCTTTCCTAGAGATATGGCCATGTGGAGGACAAGAACGAAAGCCGGATGAGTGCGGACTGATGACAGAGACATCAAAGGCCTGCGGGCTGGCAGTAAATTCGGAGTCATTAATAAACACATCTAGGCCGAGCTGGGTCGCGGAAGAAGCAGAAGGATAAATGCAGTCAATTCGAGCAGGTCGTTCCTCCCTGGTCAGTTGGGGGGCCGCAAGGAAGCCAGAAGAAGGATGTGGAAGATCTGGAAAGCTCTGCTCCCGAGAAACGCGAACACCGTGGAGTAGAGCAGTATGGCGGATGGACCGAGCTAGCTCTTCCCGAAGTGCGTCGTGGCGGCGAACGCTACCGGCGCCAGTACTGCACACCATGGCGTGATGACCATGAACATCCAGCATGGCAGTTGAACGGGAACATATGGTGCATGAACGGGATCCAGAGAAAAGTGGCTCGCTGAGACGTAAACGGACCATAGTAATCCAGACTTCAGGAGCAGCCCGGGCAGCGTTACCGCTGAGTAGAATAGTGGAGAAGGGTAATGAGGACGAGGAAGCAGTGGTACATACATGACGCGTTTTGGAAACAGGGGTGAGGGATGCCGTGAAGCGATCATACTTATAGTCCACGAGCTCAGTAGCCAGTGGTTCTCGCGCAGAGCGCGCGCAGAGCGCAAGAAACATCATCATTACGGCACTTACTGCAACCAAAACGATATCCTCCTCTCCCCCGTCGGGATTTATATCTATGGCGCCTTGGGCGACGACGGCAAGGGTTTTTTCTCTCGCCTTGCTTCCTTCGCTGCTTCCCGTCGCGGTTCCTCCCCACAGCAAGAGCTCCGCGACTTCGTTACCCGTTTTGCGTTTAGTCTCCAAATAATGCAGGCGCGACAAGATTCTACCCGCCGCCCGCATCCGTAGTTGATTTATGAATACCCTCAGGAACGCTTCTGTGCAACATTGTACAACCCATAAAGATTTACCACCAGTCAGTGCATGCTGCAAGCCACGAGGGGGGAACCCGGGGATTCCTGATGGCCTGACGAGAGCAATTGACGAGGATTGCAAGCGAAACGGCTGGTATGGGGCAGCTGAGAACGGATTGAAGCGAGTGGAGCGGAAATCAGTTGACAGGCGGGGAACGCAGAATATAGGAGGACAGATGAGAGGCTGGCGACAACAGAACCGAGGTGGGCCGCGTTGGCTATCCAGGAGGGAGGAGGAAGTCCTATACCACCCTTAATGAAGGGAAATTGAGCGGAATGCCAGGCGTCATCCGAGAGTCTCACATGCGTATCTTCGAAACCCCTTCGCATGCCAGCATCATGTATTGATACTACGGCAGAGGTTAACTGTACAGTACAGTATCATAAAACTTAAGAGGCAAAATTAATTTGTCCATATCCGTGCGTCAGCTGCACGTCCCTGCTGTGCTCTGAAATGCAGCGAACGATAACTGGTCGTATTCCGTTCGCGAATGACACTCAGACAGTACCCCTCTACATCACAGTAAAACAAAGCGAGAGAAACTTTATGGCATCAGTATTTCAAAAGGGGGAATTTGGGGTGTTTTTAATGCATGACAAATATGGTCAGCTGTTCCCTAGGGGAATTTCAAATGAAGATTTTTCCCAAATATTAAACGATTCATACTTTTATTCGCATACTGCGGTGGTTGCAATTCTTTAAAAGTTGTACAAGGTGGCACAGAAGCGTGCAGAGGGTATTCATAAATTAACTACGGATGCGGGCGGCAGGTAGAAACCTGTCGCGCCTGCATTATTTGGAGACTAAATGCAAAACGGGTAACGAAGTCGCGGAGCTCCTGTTGAGGGAGGAACCGCGACGGGAAGCAGCGAAGGAAGCAAGGCGGCGGAAAAAACCCTTGCCGTCGTCGCCCAAGGCGCCATAGATATCAATCCCGACGGGGAAGAGGAGGATATCGTTTTGGTTGCAGTAAGTGCCGTAATGACGATGTTTCTCGCGCTCTGCGAGTGTTGCGGCGCCTGCGGTAACCGTACTTGGCGAAATGTGGCGGCGTGCGGAGGGGTGGGCAACAGTAACGTCGACGGCGATATCGGTACTGTGAAGCCCGTTTGCAGCGGGTATGTAAATGTCCAGGAAGCGGAAACGGCCTTTATCACCTTTGCATTTTAGGGTACAGGTAAGTGGTGATAAACCTTTACGAGTCTCAAGCCACGAAACTGTGCGAAGAGTATTCGGAGATCAACTACGCGGGCGGGTGGCGGGTGGCAACCTGTCGCTCCTGTATCACTTGGAGATTAAATGCAAAGCAGTTACATGCAGGCACTGTTTGAGCACTTCATCCGCTATTACAGGACATTATAATACTGTACAGTACTGGACTGCACAAGACTGAATAGTGCTGCACGAGACTGAATAACGCTGCACAAAAAGTTTGATTAAGTGATCCTTCAATCATCAGACAGGTTGGCTAGCAAGGTATCAGCCAGCTTATCCGTTACAGTAAAGGAACCCCCGTGTCCTATCGCTACGCAAATTAGGCCTCACCTCCGTAATCGCGAGCGCATCCCCGCCTTTTATACCATTGATCATTGACAAAAAAGCCCCCGGTGTTGCCCCATACTGCGTCTGTTGTACATCCAATCACAGAACTCGACGAAAATTGAGGAAAAGACACTTTTTCAATAGCGATGGAAAAAGCGTCGCATGTTGCGTGCAAATCACCGCTTCCCAGCAGCAATTTTCCAATGAGGCGTTAATTAAACATTAGCTGAATCGCGAAACCCCCCAAAATATGGTATGATGTACGTACATCGAATCCCTTGCAAGTAGTACAAAACTCGTGTTGCAGTTACCCAGGGGTGCAGTATTTTCTTCAAGGAATTCCTTTTGAAGAGCACGTGCGTATGGCGTTACAAGGAGCAGCATGAACTGTGTCTCACAGTAACGAAAAAAGTTACCACTTGGATACGAATTGTCACATGGCAGAGTACTGTACTGTATGACTATTCTTTTCTATCACAACTGCCACCTCTTCTTGTACAATCAAGAATGGGCCACTACTTTATTGTTCAAGTATGGACAATATACAACAGAGGTCCATTTATTGTTCTCTCTACAGTATTGATCCCAAAGTGCATGTGGTACTAACTTTGCTCAAAGTCGTCCATTAAATTAGCAAACAGGACTAAGAAACCAAGAACGCGCCATGAAAATGCAATTGTCTCGCTACTGAGATAGGCAGAGCCTAGGCAGTAGTTATCAATGTCAGACGGATACGTCGATTTCTACAATATACAGAGATTTCAACAAGGTACCTTCATTGGAGTAAGAAACTACATCAGTCTCTACAAGGCATGTCCGTCCAGCTCTGCCAGTGCAAGCCACAGAGATACTTCTAGTGAGCAACTTTGCGAAAGTAGAAATTCTCCGTTATTCGAAGCGTAGTTCCTGAATCATGGATTGAACGCAAAATCATAGGACTCCCATCCTTTGCACCACCCGCAGTAAACAAACCTCACTCTTCCCCACTTTCCAATGGGAGATCGAGTATGTAGTATCTCAAGTGACATAGAGCATTTATTTCTAGCATTCGTAAAGATTTGCGAGAAAGTTAGTCGACTGTCTACGAAGATAGCCGAGCCATTTGTATCAAACCACGAAAGAATTACAACGTTACGATTGTTGACAAGGGGATACAGTGTATCTTACGATTAGAATAGAAATTTACCTATGCCTTTGTTGTGCCGTGGAGAAAATGAAAGTAGAGATATGCTTCGAGTGTGGATCTGAGTAGGGTTGTCACAATTTTACCTCCTTTACAGTTTCGCAGAGCTGAAATTCTGTTGAACTTCCTGTTCGATATACTAAAAAAGACTCAGATGCATTCTGCGGAACGTTTTCGCGAAAGGTTTTCACCAACTTGACGGCAGAAATTAGTGCACTTCAAGATTGCAAAGCGCGGCTTTTCCTCCGCTTAGGATTTTTTAGCAATATATAAGCACACATCTTGCCCTTGGCAACTCACTTACGATCTTAAAGTAGCCAGCTTCTTTCAGCTATCATTCAAAAGCAAAATTTGCTCCGAATCTCCAAGCGAAAGCATCGACTATCATAATGATCAACACCTTTCTTGTCACCACCTTGTCTTTACTCTTTGCCCTTGCCCATGCCGCTGCTGTAAACGAAATTCCTGTCACAGGCAGGCTCTCAGCCGCTGCTGCTGCCGAGCTCCGAGAGAAAGTTGCCGCTGCTGGTGGGTGCAATGCAAACGTTTGCTTTGCCATCGATGGCAGTGGATCAATCCCCGAAGAGGCTTTTGTGAACGAGAGGAATTTCGTTCTGGATGTAGTCTCCGTGTTGCAGGATAATCCTATTGAGGTTGCTGCCGTTCAGTATTCAACAGCAGTCAGAACTATCATTGGGCTCACACCGGATCTCGCAGCATTTAACGAAGCCGTCAACTCTGAAGAACAATTAGGTGGCTTGTCATTTGTTGTCGGCGGTATCAGTGCCTGTTTCTCCAGTCTAATTCGTCGACGAGGAGAGGCCTTGAAGATCGTTTTACTAGGGGATGCCGGCAGCAACGTTGGGTCATCAGCCTCGGCAAGGGCGGATCTGTTCAGACGTGTTGGTGGCGAGGTGTGTGCCGTAGGTGCAGGGCGGCCGAATGATGCGGAGCTGCTCGCTATCGCTGGCGGTGATAGTAACGCAGTATTTGATGTCGGCAGTTTCCTTGATGTTCTGGACCTCGAACTGATCATCGAGGGCCTTGTTCTAGGAATTTGCAGCACTAAGAACGGAAATATGGAAAACAATCGAAGTTTATCAGTGAGCTTAACAGGCTCTGACATGCTATATAGTGTTGGCAGAGGTACTGCGCAAGTTTACTGTGGAAGGCCAGGGACTAAATAGATCTCACGATGTGATTTCGTCTTCCCATTCTCCGACTGTTTTTTCATTTAAATGTAAATGCATTCATCGCATATACAGTACATTGAATTTACTGAAATAGATCTCCACATCGATATTTTCAGGGCTTTCAATGCATTAGACGTTTCTTTCGAAACCGTGGACCCCTCGATTTCTGCACCACTGCAAAGACGTGTTAAAGAGGAATTTTCTGAGATTTAGTTGTTTTGTAGATCTGTAGACATCTAAAGCTGGTTACTCAGCCGTCGGTTCAGCGTGGCAGTAGAGCGCTAAAACTTTCCCCCGTAAACCTAGTTACCTCTTACCCAGATGCGCCTTTTTGGTAGATTATTCAAATCCATTCCAACTAGAAAGTGCACCGTGCCCTGATTGGAAGGCACAAATCAAGGTCAAGGGTTTCGTCGCTTGGTTCCGGCGCTTCCGCCAGACCCCTTTATTCACCCCTGGCACGTTTTGTCCAAAAGCAGAGTGTTGCGAAATGCTGGATATCTACGGAAACAATTTCATGCACTGTTGCTACAGCTGTGAGCGCATTTCTCGCCATAACTACCAGGTGACCCTTCTAGGAAATGAATTTGCAAAGGCTGCCCGAAGTCCATTCACTGAGCCTCGATTCCGTTAGCAGTACAGAACCAGACCGGACATCCGGGCGATTGGAGTTGTCGAGGACACGAACTACATTGACGCAACCCTCATTGACCCTATCGCCCCGCCCATGGCAGAGCCAAGTAGTTCAACGTACAAAAGAGCTTCAACGCAGCCCACGCAAAGAAAATGCAGAAATATGAAGGGTTTCTTGCCGAGATGCCAGCGAAAAACGCAGGCTGGTTTCCGTCTCACTTTAATGATATTTTTACACTCTTGCCTAGAATCGTTTTCGGTCGTCGTCACTTCCAAACTTTCACTTCAACATCCCAATGTTCAACTTGTCAGAAGATTGCGGAGAGGAAGGCGAGGACGAAGAAGACTGGCATTTCGACATCCCGGAGGATCCCGCAACACCTTTTGCGCGGGCTGAGGACGCTTGGTCGGACGACCCCCGGAAGCTTAAACCGCCCGGAGAATCTTCCCTCTGCTTGCGACTGGTCTACTTCGCTCTAGAAAGTGACGTCCGTTCCCTGCTCCATGAACCGGATCAAGACCTCAACGGGCTACATGCACAGGTCAAGCACCTCGTTTCTGAACTCCAACGGTTCACCCGTCTGCATAGTGTAACTGTGTGGCGTGAATACGGGATCTGTCACCTGGTGGCGGCAATCAAATGTGATATGCTACCTCGTGTGAAAGCGTCCAAGTTAGCAAAGCGTGGTTTGAACCGCTCCGTGAGGGACCTTTTGTTCGCAATATTTGACGGCTTATGGCCAGATTCTCACTCGGCTCCGTCTGTATCCAAACAAACAGTCCCATATTGAACTACCCTGTGGTACCGAGCACCCCGTTCCCGCCACCAATTGGCGGGAAGCTCCAATCTTCCACCTTGGTGGAAGCCGCCGACTACCAAACAACACCCAATGGCGTCTATGGGCAGACAGATAGGGGTAAATCGTCGGGAGAAGAGATACTCAGACAAAACTACCCCAAGAAGGAGGTGTTGCAAGCGAAAAAGTGCTACCGTGGTATATTTGAACTAACAAAAAGGCGTGTATATGGAAGAGAGTTGAGAGGTCTAAAAGCAAGTATGGGAGGGGCAGGGTCTACCAATGATGCTCTGTGAGCAGCGAAGGAAAACGTTTTCTTGGGTCTGAAGTTGACTCTCAACTTCCTACTACTGGGGACTTGAATTGAAGTTGTCTGCCAACTTGCTTGACCTCTCAATGAGGAAGCAGTTTACTTGGCTTAAATAGACTTTTGGCTATCCCTAAAGTCCAAAAAAACTACAGAAGGTACCAGGAAATTCATACAAACAATTTGTGTGGATGATATACTCTAAACAAAAGATACTTAAGAAACTAACAATCAATGAGGTCCTCTTATTTCCCATTCTCTAAATCAGATCCAAACAACTCCTCTAAAATATCCATGCTGTCCAAGCAGTCCCCAAAATATGTGCGAACGGCTCATAGCTCTCCATTCCCGCCTGGGAGATATCTAAAATACTAAAGATATCTCCATCCGGTTCCAGCGTCGGCATCACTTTTTCCATACATTCCACCATTCCAACACTTCCCATGCCTCCCTGTCCTTCATCCTCCTCGTCCTCGTCTTCACCCTCGTCCTCATTTTCATCCTCGTCCTCCATAACCTCGTAGACCAATTCCGGGGCTGCCCACTCTTCGAAGGTCTCCCCAGCTCCCCCCTCGACCTCCCACTCCTGCCACTCAGGTTCCTCCTCGGCCTCATCCTCGACGAAGAGCTTGCGGACGAACTCGATTATCTTCTCCTCAGTCTGGCGTCGCAGGTAGTCTTCTGTGTCCGTCGGGCCATAAACAGCGAGCGCCGGCCGTTTAAGGGGCGAGAGGGGCGGTTTTGATGATGGGGGCGGAGGGGCGGAGGGGCGAATATTGTTCATTTTGGTTGTAAACGACTGTAGACGGAAGATAGAGGGTGTTTTGGGTGTGTGGGGGGAGAGGAGTGATGAGTAAAATGATCGGGGACGTTTGAAACTTGGAATAAAGGGGTTTAAATAGGCTCCCGGGGCATGTTATATCGATTAGGAATAGGTAAAATTAATCTGCAAGGGATTTTGCAGTAGTGCATTTGCGCCCTTTTTCTCAAAAAAGCAAATTTGGAGGAGGAGGTAAGCAAAAAGGGGAAAAGAACTTGATTCGGAATCAATTCAGAGGGGTAGATACAGTACAAAAATGTCTAGTTAAAATGGAAGTAAACTTGGAGAAGACCGCGGTAATGATAAGCAAGGCTCTCGGAGGACGAGGAGGGACCGGAATTATAAGCAATTTTGGAGGTAGTACAGTAAACTAAAAGTCTGTAGATGACGGCGACAAAAAAATCCGTTCCTAGCAGCACGCGCCTAACACAGACGTCACGGTGCGAAAGTGGGATAATTACGGCCACTGAGAAGGACACTAACCTGCCTGTGATGGGACCCTACGGCACGGAGCATTTGTGGGTGGCTGCTCGCTGGATGGCCTGGTCTGATCTGAACTCTTCGGACGGCGACGACGTCGGTGATGTCGCTGCCGATCTGGAGGGGTTAGAAGCTGGTGGGGAGAAGGATGATTAAGGGGTGGGCATATCTCGTGGTATGCTCCAGGTAGCTTTGCTCGCAAATAGGACTTTCCATCATCGGTAACCCTCTAAGATACTCCGGGCCCCAACCGATCACATCTTTCAAACATTAAAGCACCCAAAAATTTCCCCCTATTTACCAGGTGACTCTCCTGTGAAAGGACCTTGCAAAGGTTGCCCGAAGTCCATTCATTGAGCTGCGAATCCACTACCAACACAGAACAAGAACGGACATCAGCGCAATAGGAGCTGTCGGGAGCGCAAACTACATTGACGTAACATTCGTCGACCCTATCGCCTCTATGAGATAGATCAAATATATCTTCCAACAATAAAAACGCCCGAAACTTACCCTTATCGCCCACGCCCATGCCAGAGTCAAGAAGGTCACAGAGTCACGGAGGCGCAGACTCGTTTCTTTTTTCACCGTTCCTACTCTCCAAACTCCGCTTAGATTCCCCCGCTAGAAGTGTCCGACGACGAAAAAAACTAACCTATCATTCCCCTAGGAAGGTCAACCTTCACACGAGCCTCAACGCAGCCCACGCAGAGAAAAACCAGAAACATCAATGGTTTCTTGCCGAATTGCCTAGCAAAAGCAGGCTTGTTAACGTCCTCACTTCAACGCTCGGAGGCTGCCGGCCGGCGGCATTTGCCGTCTTCAAGAAGCTCATGGGAACTGCCGCCAGTCGCTCAATGGAACGGGTTTCGTAGGTGTGAGCCATTCTTTTACTGCGACAAAGCGAGTCAGTTGTAACTTTCAATGTGGCTTGTTTGTGCATTGGAATCCCCTCTTCTTGATGTCCGAGGGGGAAGGTTAGGGTGTTTTAGTCTTGGAATATATAATCGACTCTGATGTGCGCAAATTCGCACACGAAAAAATTTAGATGAGGACCATAATTGTATACAGTATTGGAACTGGGAAGATATTTTTACAGTTTTTGAATTTGCAAGATATTTTTAATTTGGGTGAGTGTGGCAAATTCATCGGTTGATTTTTTATTTTAGGACACGCTGTCATAGTGGATGTCAGTACAGTTCTAGGTTGTGGGTGATACTACGAGTGACTCTGAAAGGTCTATATAATGGCCACATCAATTCCCACCCCTGGCCGATGGGTGGCTGGCATGGGTATGGCACCTAGATATTTACCTTGAGGAAATATCTTCTAATGGTCTCTCTGGTTCACACGATTCCCGTGAATGCGTTTTATGGTATTTAGTATGTTTGATTGAGACTTTAGGATTAGCCGAAAGGTCTATATAAGCTGAGTAAAGTGCTTCCTCCTTGAGAGGTCAAGCAAGTTGGCAGACAACTTCAGGTCAAGCTCCGAGTAGTAGGAAGTTGAGAGTCAACTTCAACCCAAGAAAACTTTTTCCTAAGCAAGTCGCAGAGATCAGTGGTAGACCTGCCCCTTTTATACTTGCTTGTAGCCCTCTCAACTCTCTCCCATATACACTCTTTTTATTTGTTCAACTATACCACGGTAGCACTTTTGTCGCTCGCAACACCTCCGTCTTGGGGTAGTTGGTTCTAAGTATCTCTTCTCCCGACGATTTACCCCTATCATTTGGTACTCTTGTGGAGGGGGTTGCACCCGAGGTATTCGAGTTGAGCAGTCTTAGGGAACCATTCGAGGGGATTTCTTTTCTGTAATCATGGATCTCAACGCTGCTCGTATAACGTTCACAGGGGGCAAGAATGAAGACGTTGAGGAGTTTCTCTATACATATGTCAACGTTGTGATGCGTGAGAAGAGCGATGAAGAGAAGGCCGAAAGTATCTTCGCCTATCTTCATGGTGACGCAAAGCACAAATATAAGGCCAAGTTTATCAACGGGTGGTCTCTTAACGGGAATGGGCGTAACTTCGGTGAGGTATGTGAGTGGCTTGTGAAAGAATATGCTAAGCAGGTAGAACCAGATGAGATGATTCGTACCGCCATAGAGGCCCGGCTCAACTTCGACGATTTGTTAAGCTCATTGGTATACTTGTGTGATCTCTATGAAAAGGCTGGGTTCAACGCCCAAGCCAAGTACGGAATGCTGCGTAAGGCGGCGATGGGGGATAAGCGGCTCTCCGATTTCCTCCTCATCAAGGGCCCTCACACTTTTAATGAACTGAAGGGTACCATAGTAGAATTTGTCAAAAATTCGGAGACGTTTCAGTCACTAAGTGAAATGCCGAGGGAAACCCGTACATCTATGCCGATCGTACATCCTGAAAAGAATTATCAAAGGCCAGCGACTAGCGCAGCAGCATTGGAATCAGTCAGGAGCGATGTCAAAAACTTGGAAGAAAGGTTGGAAACCCGATTCGATAATCGACTTGACATGATAACCTCGCAGTTGGAAAGCCTTACTCTTACCATTAAGAAGAACCAGTCTGGGGCCCCCAAGGCCGCAGAAGTCTGTTCCTACTGTCACAAGCCTGGACACTTTGCAAATAGGTGTCCTGATAATCCACATAGAAACACTCGTTGTGGAAAGTGCGGTCGATATGGGCATCATGAAAGTAACTGCTGGTCTAAAGACAACAGAAAGCAAATTTATCGGACGCAAGGAGCGAGTCAGGACCAGAGATGAAAATCTTACAAAACAGAAAGGATCAAAGTTGACGGATGCCGGTAACGTATCCATCGCTGAAGAAATCAGTCAAGTCAATGTGACAAAAAGGGATGGGGAAGGGAACATTTTATCGAAAAACCTAGGCTAGATTATGGAATGCTGGAACATATCCCAGCACCTGTACCTCCTCGAACCAAGAGGTCTGATCAAGTTGTTCCAGGAGTGGAGTCACTCGGCCAAGAAGACGAAAAGAGTAAGAAATTTAAGAATATCCCGAAGGACGTACTAGAATATGTGAAGAAGTACAATTTGGTGGCTGAGCTTGCATCGGCCCCAACTGGGATAACGTTTGGTCAACTTTTGAGGGGCGACGCAGAGGATGCGAGAAAAGAACTCAAAAAAATTATCAGGTCTAATAAGTCCGCTAAGGGTAAGAAACTGTTTCTTCAATCGGCCTCGACAGCACCAAGACGTCTTAAACTAGTACCAGTCAAAGTATTGGGAATGAAAACCCAAGCTCTTTTCGATTCGGGCGCTGTTCCAAACCTTATTTCAGAAACTTTGGTGACAGATTTAGGTCTCGAAATTATTCCAACTACTCGAAGAATAACTGTGGCGGATGGAACCGTCTCAAAATGCATGGGCACTGTTAACAAGGTTTCCGTGTTCTTTGGGGACTCTAAAGTTGATGTAGACTTTCTCGTCATGCCGGAGCTCCCTTTCGATGCAATCATTGGCTGTCCTACCATGGAAAGACTAGGGACCTGCATTGACTTGGGCAACCAAATCGTTTCAGTTAATGTTGACGGCAGAAACGTGAAGATGCCCCTGGATTTCGACAAAAGCACACATCCGGAAGATCTAAGAGAGACGGACAGTGAAGATTTCACTTCTAGCTATGACAGCGAAGATTCCGAACCAACTAACACTTTCGGAAGTGAGAAAGGGTACGCTCGGGGACAATGAACATGACATGGGACGATTATGATTCTGGGTTTGAAACAGATGAAGAATGGAATTCTAGGGTAGGTTTGACACCTGAATGTGTTTCTTTTTGCGATAATATCGAATCAAAGGACGGAATTCGGGCATGAAAGAAGATTACAATTGCACGGAAAACAAGGAATATATCGAATTCCATATCTGAAGATGTGAGCACGCCGGAAGAGGTCCTTCAAAATTTGGAGGGTGAGGATCAAGAAAAGGACCAGCGCCAAATTGGAGAAATTCAAGAAAAAGTACAGCACCTTCCAGCCCCGCCTCAATGATAATATCCGACATGTTAACATCTTCCGAAGTAATTGCATGGAGTGTATCAGATTTAAGACAAGCAAGTGTACCGGTCACTCACTCATTTGAACTTACCGATACTCAACCAATTTACCACAGGCCTAGACGTCAACCGCCAAAATATGACCAATTTATCTCAGAGAATGTTACAAGTATGCTGGAAAATGATATCATTCGGCCAGTTTCATCCCCATGGTCATTTCCAGTTGTGGTCGCACCAAAGAAGGATGGAAAGCTGCGTTTTTGCGTCGATTACCGACAACTGAACCAGAGAATGATACCCGATCGATTTCCGATTCCGAATATGGAGGAAATCCTCGAGGACTTGAAGGACGGGAGATACTTCACCTCAATTGATCTTTACACTGGTTATTGGCAGATTCCATTGGATGAAAAATGCAAGGAAAAAACAACTTTTACCAGCAAAGCCGGTACATTCAGGTTCGAAGTGATGCCTTTTGGTCTCATGAATGCCCCAGCTACATTCCAAAGAATGATGAACGAGGTTTTGAAAGGACTTCCATTTGCAAGAGTTTATATCGATGATGTAGTGATATTCTCAAAAACCTTGGATCAGCACATATCGCATGTCAAGACTGTGGTGGAGAGGATATCGCGTACAGCCTGAAAATTAAGTTAAGCAAATGCTTCTTTGCGAAAACGTCTATCCAATTACTCGGTCATATCGTCGATCAAGAGGGAATTAAAGTGGATCCAGAGAAAACGAAAAAAATCAAGTTGGCACCAAGGCCCGCTTCAAAGACGGAGGTTCGAAGCTTCTTAGGACTGGCCTCATATTACAGAGATTTATCAAAGATTTCGCCAAACTGCAGCACCGTTACATGCCAGCACTACGAAGAACGGAAAATTTTATGGAACAAGGAAATGCAACTGCATTTGAGAGCTTAAAGATAAGCTATGTGTCCCCCAGTGCTCATGTATCCAGATTTCAAGAGACCATTTGTTGTGGAGACAGATGCCTCAGAACGGTCTTTGGGTGCCGTTTTGTCCCAAAAAGATGAAAACGGAAGACTACACCCGTTCAATTCGCAAGTCGCACTCTGAATGATGCGGAAAAGATACTCAGTCTGCGAGAAAGAAGCGCTAGCTGTCGTCTTCGCACTGAAAAAGTTTCGTGTTACCTTTTATCACTCGAGAAATTTGTCTTGATAACTGATCACCAGGCACTTAAGACAGCATTCCAAAAGAAAGATGTACATCACCGCTTGGCCCGATGGCTCGACATTTTCGCAGAATATCGGTTTGAAATTGTGTATAGGCCCGGACGCAATAATCAGCCTGCCGACTACCTATCCCGCTTGAGGGATCCACTGATTCCAAATGAAAAAGCTTCCGAGAACATCGTCGGAGTTGCCGAGGTGCAAGTGCCGAACAATAACGAGTACGAAGCTAATATTGACGGACTAATTAAATTCCTGGATGGACTAGAAATGAGAAAGGTTGATATTGAACACAGAAATTGGGTACGCAGGAATCAAAAGGCTTTTACACTATGGAATGGGAAACTCTTCCGACACACGAAAGCCGGTCCTCGACTAGTGGCCCCTTTGAAAGAAAGAATGAAGATCTTGAGGACTTTTCATGATGAGTTAGGGCATTGGGATCTCGAAACAACCAAGAAATTCGTTACTGAGAGATTCTGGTGGCCCAGTATCCATAAGGACGTCTATAATTTCGTGAAAAGCTGCGACAACTGTCAAAAATTCACTCCATACGAAAGTATAAGACAACCTAAGCTTCCAGTTTCCGCTCTTTGAAACCTTCTCAATTGACTTTGCCGGCCCATTCAAGGAAACCTCTTCCGGAAACAAATACCTCCTTATAGGGGTGGAACATCTTACTGGATGGCCAATAGCAGTTGCAGTTGAGGAGGCCAATGCTGAGTGGTCCTGAGATTCATCGAAAAAGAAATAATTGAACCGTTTGGTCTTCCAAAAAGGATCATCTCAGATAACGCCCTTTGTTTTACTGCAACTTCACTGCTTCGTTTTTGGACGAGAAAGGGATTCAGCTGAAGACAGTTCTCGCATACGCTCCTATGTCAAACGGAAAGCGGAGAGGATGGTTGGAACCATCAAACGAGCAATATCGAAAACTATGTCGAGAATGAAATCCAGTGGGAAGATGCCTTACCAAAAGTGTTATACGGCTATCGTCGAAGAAGAGGAAGAAGTGGACGGTCACCATTGAGCTAATGTACGGAAGGCTCCTAGAATGTTACAGAGAGATATGGAAACAAATGTTATCGATGAAGAGAGTAGAGAGGTCGAACTATGGCCACCGAAAGCTGGAGATCACACCGCGCGCTAACACAGACAAGAAATAAGGATGAAGAGCCTCCAGTCCAAACTTTCTCAGTCGGCTCTAAAGTACTTGTAGCACACGGAAAAGCAATGCAACAGGCTGTGAAGTGGCCGGCTTTCCAAACAAAGTACTCGAACCCTTGCATCGTCACGGAGGAAAGACACCCGCATTATAAGCTCTGTTCAAGCTCAGGGAAGAGATCAAGGAGGGCAATCCATGCACGTCGTCTGGTCCCTTACCATCAGAGGCCTGAAGAATTCCTTCTCACACAGGACTATGCGCAACCACGAGGCATACTCATCTTTAACTATAGAATGATTCCTATGGGAGGAAAAAGGGCCTGGGAATGGATCATCTCGATTACGCGTGACTACTACGAACTCCACGTAATCATCCATTTCTACATTAATATATGCCTATGTTTTCGTACGTTGAACGGACCATTGCTACCTCAAGAAGATTTCCGACTATTGATCAGAGTTCTATTCTCATTCCAAAACGGAAGGTTCACGGAAGCAGGTCCAGAGTTTGTGGAAGTCATATATCATTACTCTATAGGAAGGTATGGAATGGTAGCTATCGGAGACTTGTCGCAAACATATCTGAACATTATCCGTCCAGTTTACGTATTTCTCAAGAACAACCAAGATGTGCGACTGAGAGGTTACAGCTTGCCCCCTGATATGGAATATCGACTGGTCCCGTATCCTCTATGGGAACCTTACGTTGCTCCGCTCAGAAACACAACCTCAGCGAAGACCAGATCCTCCCGAGCCGTGATGATGATACGGCTGGACCATCAAGTGATCGGGCGGATCATCGAAGAGGGCAAGGCGTCGGGAGCAGCGAGGAAGATCGCCAAGAAGATCGCCTCAAACACCGCCTAGTCTCCCAGGGGAAACTATGCATCCTTAATTATTGGACGGCTACCAATTAGACGTTGGCTTCGCGAAATGACAGAGGACCCTCGAGAAGCAGAAGTAATTTCCTTTTTTGCCATTAGTATTTGCATGTGCTTCCAGACCATTCACGGGGCGCACCTTACTCGTGAGGACTCAGTCCTTATGTTGCGAGTTTTTTTCTCCTTCAGATACCCGTTTCTGGACCCGTTGCCAGAAAAGTTTGCATACTACGTTTACTACCTCACATTTGGAAGGTTTGGAGAAGTGAAACGGGAGGAGCTCATTAGAGAACACTATGAAACCATACGCCGAATCTACGAAACTCTTGACCAAGGAGATGAGCCGGTCATCGCACGGTACACACTCTCTCATCATATTGGAAATGAGCTACTACCATATCCTTATAGTGAACCCTATACTCTCCCTGATGAATGGATAGAACTCCCACAAGAACAACAAGAGCAGTGACGAGCCGGGACGTTCGTCTTGAGCGGGAGGGCGTGATGTGCGCAAATTCGCACACGAAAAAATTTAGATGAGGACCATAATTGTATACAGTATTGGAACTGGGAAGATATTTTTACAGTTTTTGAATTTGCAAGATATTTTTAATTTGGGTGAGTGTGGCAAATTCATCGGTTGATTTTTTATTTTAGGACACGCTGTCATAGTGGATGTCAGTACAGTTCTAGGTTGTGGGTGATACTACGAGTGACTCTGAAAGGTCTATATAATGGCCACATCAATTCCCACCCCTGGCCGATGGGTGGCTGGCATGGGTATGGCACCTAGATATTTACCTTGAGGAAATATCTTCTAATGGTCTCTCTGGTTCACACGATTCCCGTGAATGCGTTTTATGGTATTTAGTATGTTTGATTGAGACTTTAGGATTAGCCGAAAGGTCTATATAAGCTGAGTAAAGTGCTTCCTCCTTGAGAGGTCAAGCAAGTTGGCAGACAACTTCAGGTCAAGCTCCGAGTAGTAGGAAGTTGAGAGTCAACTTCAACCCTAGAAAACTTTTTCCTAAGCTGTCGCAGAGCATCAGTGGTAGACCTGCCCCTTTTATACTTGCTTGTAGCCCTCTCAACTCTCTCCCATATACACTGCTTTTTATTTGTTCAACTATACCACGGTAGCACTTTTGTCGCTCGCAACACCTCCGTCTTGGGGTAGTTGGTTCTAAGTATCTCTTCTCCCGACGATTTACCCCTATCAGACTCCATCTGAAGCTACTATAGACTTCCAGATCTGGTGAACGGGATTATAGGTGGTATGTTTCTTGTGAGAGATCGAAGGCTTGAGAACTGGGGAGTTTGTGAGGAAGGCGTTGAGTCTTCACTCTTTCTAGAAAGACTTGGAGAGACCAGATGATAAACAGGCAGCGTTAGAGAAGACCACTATAGTTTGGTGAAGGGAAAGGTTTGAATGTTTTACCCTTGGGAGGCATATTCGATCTATCGTAAAGTGTTACAGACAACCACAAAGTGGAGGCCCGAAGGTTTGGGTGCTTTTTACTCACGGAAGAAACATTCCATCAATTTTAAAGCTTTCCAGACATGCATAATCGACTCAAAACGGTATGCTGACGCAGTAATTGGGGAGTACCTACGCCCTCTAAAAGGCCACCTTTAGGCCAGCCATCAAGCGGGCCGCATTGGACATGACGGCTGCGGCAGCGTGCCTTTGCATCAACCCCCCGAACCTTTCCGTGCATCTCCATTGGCCTCACGGCCACGTTCGTTTCCACGTAATTTTAGCACTGCTCATGCATCCTGATGCTTAGCTCCAAGATTAGAGATAGGCACAGGCACTGGCCTACCTGTATTGGAGGTCGCGGTAAAAGATTGACATCATCTCTTCTTCGCATTTCACGCCGCATTCAGAGAGGACATCGGGTTGAAGGCCCTCACTCTCATGTTGGGGGAGCGACTGGACTCCCGAAGGTGACATAAAAAAGTCGGTCCCTGCGCTGCTTCCAGTTGCTTGGATGTCCACGCTTGTGCGGTGAAGGCCATGGCAAGGTCCTATGACCGGATGACGCGCAGCTCCGGCCATGTCTTTTGCAAGAAGCGTGACTTGGCGATTAAGCCAGTTTATCCTGTGGGCTCCATGCAAGCAGTGCATGTGGTTATCGCCATTTATATCGAGTTTTTCCAAGTAATTCCTTCTTGGGCATGGTGTGTCAGGGTGAAAAGTAGGACTTGGCAGTAGTATTGAAGCCACACTGAGAATGTTCGATGTTCAATGCTTGTCTGGAGTTCGAAGCATGAGGGACAGTACACCCATTCTATAGCACCCGGGAGGGCTATAAATGCGGATAACCTTCCCAGGAATACCTTAGGATAGATCGACTGTATCTTACAACATTAAGGACACTCAAAACTTTCCACCTGCCTCCTCGAATCCCCGAAAGAAAATCGTTTCTCTTGGGGATTCGATTTTTTTGTGCTGCCTCATGGATTACGCACGTCAACGTTTTTTTGCGATGGTGTTTTTTGTGAGCTAGTTACACTGAACGGGATAATCTTTGACGGCAGGTAAGAGGTCCACCACTTCAGATGAGCCCCTGTTGCTGCTCCGTGTGATCCAGCTCCTTAATAGCAGCAAGGAGCGAGGTCCTACAAAGCTTGATAGAGGATGAGCTATAAACAAAGAACACCGCGGCCGCGATGTTTTTTTTGCGGAGGTGAACTCGATCCTAAGAGATTGGTTTTTCGCGTCCTTGGCGATAAGGTAAAAATGGCTTCAACGGAAAAGGGAACCACTGACTACCTGAGGTGAGAGTTGTTGAGAGCGACTACAGTGCTGCGATAGACGTTAACTGACTGCGGATAGGAGTGGACATGAAAACTGAGTGACAGTGCTAGTAAATGGTTGTAAAGGGGCAGGCTATACGACCTCGCTTGTAGGGTAGGAAACTTATTGAATTTTTTTGGTTTAAAATTGGCATCCATCCTACTTTCCCTCTCATAGAGGAATCATTTTATTCAGCTTTATATCCCTAATGCCATGATTTATTGATCCATATACTGATCAGAGAATTCAGGAGTGCAGTAGTTCGCATCAAAGCAGCGCTCGCTAGTATCGAGGACATATGCGAATAGAAGGTGTTTGTCCACGTCTTCTCCCGAAGTTTCGCCTGAAGTGATGCAGTAAAAACGACGCAACAAGGTGCCGAAATTGAGTCGCCAGGCACCTTTCTGGAGGGGTGAAAAAGGCGTTTTGATCAGTATACTGATCACTGTATTTACGAGAAAGGGCGCTACAGACATCCCAGGCGCTGTTCTGAAGCCCCTCTACGGCACTCCGCTACATGTTTACTTTCGCCGCTGCCTCCGGCAAGGCCCTGCCGACGGGCTTTCAACACCGGAAGGTGGTGTTGACGCAAATGTTCTATCCAGAAGACGCTTTGAAGCGCGTCTGGGAGTCGTAGAATTCTCCCGCTCAGCGGCGGGAGTACTCACCGGTGTACTGTCTTCCTCATTTTGTCTCCTGGCTTCGTCATACGCCTCGGCGTCCGTCTCGCAAGCAGCGCTTCCCGTAAGGCGAGGCGTTTTTCGCAGCCTTAAGGCCTTTGTAGAATGCCACAGACTCCAGCAGCTTTTCCTTAGCCCTGGATACGTACGGATGCACAGCTGAACGCTACAAACGGGACAAGAGTAGGTTAAGCGATGTCCACGCCACTCACCTTTGTGTTGCCTGCATAAAACGCAGTACAATACTGTACCTTGCTTTGGAATGTGGCCGGGGACGACAAAACGGAGCTTAAAGCCCTCTGCGCTGTTGAAGAACATGATGCGCTTCCTACGTCGCGCTTTCGCTATCTCAATGAGCCTCTCTGCCTCCCTCCTCGGTATTCCTTCTTGCTCTACAGCTTCGTGCTGTCCTTCTTGTATCGTTAAACACTCAGCGTAGGAAAGCAGTTCCTTAGAGACATCATACATAAAATCTGCCGTTTCTTGAACCTTGTTCAATGCATTGCGGTAGTTGTCCAGGCACTTGAACGTCTCTTTGGACTCCAAAAGGTCCTGCCTTTGAAACATCCGCCACGCGAAGAAACCATTAATCGCGACCGTATTGAGAACCTGTGACACGATATTCTGTTCCCATTTAAAGTGGGATGTAGCACTGCGCAGTATACCTTTGTTTTAGAATAGAAGGATTGCGCAGCATGTTTAAAGAGCTTCAAGGGGAGGAAGGGTCTACTAGCTCTGATATGCCCGTTAATGATGCGCCAAAAGTTGAGACGTGATGTTACCGTGGCGTGCAGCGCTTTCGGTACAAAGGCAGGGATTGCACCATTTTTATCATGAGCCAACTCGACGAGTGGTGCAGCAAGGGACTTCACAGTCTCATAACAGAGCTGCTGCACGGAACCTGGACAGCGAATAACAACGATGTAGAGAATGCCGGTTTCGGCAGCGGCGACATAAACGGCATAGCTGAGCCCAACACCACGAGCTGATGCATAATTTGAGCCGTGTGCTCTTTCGGGACGTATCTGCGAAACGTCGAGTCTCCTATTTCACATTCGACGGGTTCCGAAGTCGAAAGTGCAATGCTTTGTCCGAGCGTTGACGCAGCAATACGCGTCTTAATCTCAATCGTAGCCAAGACAAGGGTATTATCAGACCCCGCGGTGTCGGCGTGCGTAGCAGAGTTAAAGAGCGGCAGGGCAGCCTTCTTGAGGAGAGCTACGCCGTCCAGCGAGCAGGCGAGGTAAGGGGCGTCTCTGCGCCCCAAAAGCCCTGCCTCGAACACATCTTCCACGAAAGAAAGGCCACGAAAAGCAGACAATGCAGCGCATTCGTTGGCGGATCTGCGCATCATCGCCTCCATAGACTGCTTGGAGGAAAACCATCCATCAAATAAAGCCTTGAATCACTCTTCCATTGTCTTTTCTTTACCAGGGCCGTCAATACCCAATGCTGACCGCGCCTCGTGCCCGTAACTCTGAACTGGCGGAGGACGAACCAGTCCGCACATCTCTGGCCTATAGTCAGGGGTCTGCAGTTCGACGAAACTACATCTTCCAAAGTGCCCTTCAGTCCGACGACATGAGGCCCTTCGCTTGGTCTCCTCGTGTACAAAACCTTGTTGAAGGATACGTTCGCTCTGGGCACGGCTACCCATGTATTCAAGCTCTCCTGCACTGGGGTCGGCACAGTGTATATAAACCTGAGAACCTTCGCGAACTTCTCAGTCCCCTGCTAGCGAACCGCAACGGCGGTAGCTCTCTTCTGCCTGAGTATTGAGGCCGCAGATGACCCCACAGTTTTGGTCGCAAGAAACGCTTCCGGTGCAAGTTGCGGGGTGTCTTCAACAACAAACCCTCGCGGCCGGTCCAACTGCAGCGTGGATACATGTACATCGTTCCCGACATCCCCTCATTCCGCGCCATCTCCTGCCGTTTCCTCATCGCCCAGCTCCTCCTCCTCATCAGCCCTGCTGGGGTTGAGGTAAGAAGACGCGACAAATGGATGCACACGCAGGAGGTGGTCGGGCATGAAAAAGACTGAGCTGAATCCAAACTCAGTGAGAAGCTCCATGAACGCCCCTTTGCCGTAACCCTGTCTGCCGTGACTATGCAGGAGTTTGTTGCGCCCTCACCACGACCTTCCGTAAGCACCTCAAATAAACGGCGAACAGACAGGAGCTGTGACTCTCCGCGGCGACGGAACCGGAGAGCCCGCACAATTCTCAAAAGAGCATCAGCTACGGCATCCGCAGAGTGGCCTTCCTTGTCTGCCTTTCTAGCGCTATGCATCTTGACCTGAAATTCAGCGGCGCGCGTACCATAAAGATCGTCGTCCAACGTTGCGAGGAGGTGCAGAGGCACAAAAAACATCTTCTTGGTGTCCCTGAACGATAAATGCTCAAACTCCCCCAACTGTTGCGTCTGGTCGCGTTGCGCATTCCACTCCATTTGGCCGTCTCGGCCACGCCCTGTGGCGGAGAAGGCCAAGATGTTGTCAGATATAAATCTGACCTTATCAACAGACGGCGGTGCACTCCCAGACTAGCGTAGAACATCAACGGCTTTGCCAAATCTGAAGCCGGTTGTGTGCGATAGAAGCAGAACCGCAACATAACGATACATGTCAGACAGCCTGATGACTCCAACCTCATGTTCCCGTAGTCTGATAAGCTCGTTGAGCCACTCCGTAAGCCGAATGAGAACCCTGTTCATCAATAAAACGACAAATCCACTTCTATTTGGTGCAACGTCCCGTACCGCACACTCTAGCTTCATCTTGTCGACCGCAGTCTTGACAAGCAGCCGAGCGCGGTCATGTAAGACTTTGTCAGCAAAGACTTGTTCGAGCTTCACCGACAGGCATTTCGAGGAGCTGAGATGCCATCCCTCACTAGGATCTCCCCAGGTACGAGACGCACGAGCAGAATCCGCCCCACGACCCCTACCACGACCTCTGTCACGCCCTCGACCTCTTGTAGATGCACCCCTTCCCCTCCCGCGTCCCCTTCTCACTTCGCGTCCGGGACCTGCTGTCGCTGTCCCCGTAGGCGTACCGTCGGCGGACATGTCGATTCGCGCGCCACCGACAGAAGCGCTTCTGCCAGTGGGACCTTCTGACGGCCCAGCACGCCCGCATCTTAGACCCGCGGCTGGGTTCGGACCAGCTGCAGCCAGATTGGATGGCGCAGGAGCACGCGAGGGAACAGGAGCAACACCGAGATTGTCGTCCACAGTTGACGAGTCTCCAGCGGCGAAGGGCGCAGGAGCGTCAGTCACCGTCGCCATGCTCGGGCGTTTGGGCATGTCAGAGGACGAGCGGAGGGTAAGGGGACGAACACGGACGCGGGGAAGCGCTCAACGGCGATCTGCGAAGGTGGGGCAAAGGGCACAGGAGGCAGTGCGGACAAGCCGCCGTATCTTGTTAAGCAGTTGACGGATTTCAGTTCTTGAACATGCGGCGGGCAGCTGAGAGCCAGGCGATTCTTGTGGAGATTGCACCAATTAGATTAAAGCAATTTTTACAGGCAAGAAGTGTGGTCAAAGCACCTTTATTCTAAGCCTCTACTGATCAGTATACTGATCCCTGGACGTGTAACGGCTAAAATCCAAAAATAGGTTGTGATCAGTATATGGATCAAGAAAAGCATTAGGGATATAGACCTTTCTTCGAAAATAAAATCTCTATGAAACTACAACAAATAACAGAAAAATAGGGAAAGATTTCATGTCGATGCAAATAGTTTGACAGAAGATTCTTGAACGAAACTATATGAATCTACTCCTCTAAATCTTCATTTTCAAGATCGGATCCTTGCACTTCCTTTAAGACATCATGTGTACCCATGTAGTCCCCATACATGCCTATGCATGGCGCACAATTGCCTATCCTTCTTTGCAACGAATACAGCTCAACTGAAGCCCTCCAACCGGGTCCATGACCGGGACGACCTGGTCCAACCAATCAATTCCTTCTCCTCCATACGGCCTGGTTCGACATCCTCCTCTTCATCCACCGACCCATCAATTTCCTCTCCCTCTCCTCGAATTTGTTCCCAGACATTCATCTTCTTCCTCTGAGTCGCCCTCGGCCTCCTCTTCTCCCATCCTATAGACCAGACCTGGGAAAAGCTACTCCTCGAAGCATTCCCCTGTTTTACCTTCCTTCTCCTCCGATTCCCTCCTACCAATTCCTGTGATTCAATTTCCCCGAAGTGAAGAGCAATGAGCTCCGTCAGAACTTCCTTATTAAGCGATGTAGGTATTCCTCTACGTTGATTGAGACGGAAGGGAATAATGGGAAGATGATGATTAGGTGAGGATGAGAGGATTTGAAAATGGGGCGAGAAGTGTGTAGTCCGTTCATGATGGCTGCCAAGGGTTGTGTGTGAATTGTCAAGTTTTTTTGTTACAGTTTTTTTTATATAAATTTTTGGGAACAAACGAGTGCTTTAATTGTCAATTTTTTGTTGTTGCAGTGTTGAATTTAATTTATATAGGCAACAAACTACTGTTTTAAATAGCGGCAAGAGTCTCGGACTTTCCACACCGCTGAAACGAAAAAGTAAACGGAAAATATTCTGATAGTGGGGACTTCTGAAAACTCATTTAAAGTGATAATTTATGGCGAAAATCACATGCAAAAATATTGATTGTGGAAAAAGGCATTTAAGATCGATTACGATCGAAAAAAAGAGATATTTTAAAGGATGATTATCCAAGTGAAAAAATCGTACCTAAAAGAGAAACTAGACAAAGAAAGGAGAATTGAAAAATGTAAATTTCGTAGCGTAAAAGAAAAAGAAAGTGGAGGAAGAAGGACAGGGGGAAAAGTGAAGGGAAACACGTGAAATGAGGTAACTTTGGCGCGTAAAGAAAACACATGAGCGAATTTTGGGGATAAGAGGGAATACCTACAATTTTTCGTTTAGCACACTTCAGCAATTTTTTGAAGTAAATAAGTACAAAATCTAATTTTTAGCATCGGAGCATAAATAGAAAGAGTGGTATTGAGTAAATCATTCATTCATGAGGAGGTAATGATTTATACAATTATTATGCTTCAAATATATATAAGTAAGGCAGCTAATTTACACGCCCCGTGAATGATAGATTAATAATACCCTTCCGCACTGAGGTCAAAGAAGTTCATGACGAGTTAATAGCCAAAAGAAAGTGCAATTATATTTTCTCAAAACAGGAAGCTTAAGACTTTATCAGGCCGGAATAAGTTGCAGGAGTGTTTGTCAAAGGTTGTAATCAAAATCAAGCTACCGTATAGGCCATAAAGACTTTTCTTAAGTTTGAAAGTCATCCAATATTTCCTCTTTACTGGAAAAGAATAGAAAAGATAGTCGTGCTTTGTATAGAATCTTTCCCATAATATTTATGACAAAACGTTTTCAAAGTAGCTGTTCAAGAAGCAATTAGATATTTTTACAGAATCATCAAGTATTTTGCTGCTACAGATGATTATGATGAGAAATTCAGAGAGTAAAGTGACTGAAAATTGAATATACTGATATAAAGGAATATGATCTTACTGATGTGAGCCATGGAGACTAAATAAGTGGAATCGATGAATGCAACATGATACTCCCAAACTTAGGTATTGAGGATCTAGTGTATATCCAATGGGAAAACGTCAAGGCAAACAATTAAATTGAACTATTAAAATTGCTTAGTGATGAAATGCAATCATTTGAGAGATATGAATTGTGGCAATACAGTTAAAGACTGAAATAAAAGGAATTTCTAGCACATCAATCTCATGGGTTGTTATGGTCCGTTCTTAAAAATTCTTACAGCGCTGAGAAGTCTTTTTCTCAGGCACTGCGTCAAAATAGATGTATATAAAGTACTAATTAACAAAAATTTGTCGATAGCTTGTGAAATACGATGTTAAAATGCTAGAGGACGGTAGACTACTGTGTACGCTGAGGATTGCTCCAGAATGATACAGATTGCTCAAATCTCAGAACATAATCTGTCTCATGATTCCTTTCTGTTAATGATATATCGCTATCTATTCGTGCACTTCATTCATGATATCTGAGCAAGTCTGATATTGAGAGTTCAAATCTTCAATCTGATGAAGCTAGAAGAGACGTCTGTGTTCTACGACCAAGGATATTTCTACCACAATTTTTGTTTTCTCTCAAACTGTTACTATCATGTAATGGCTCATTACGATGAACAATAGCAGTGTAAGTGAGATTTTACATTTCTTTATATTGGCTTTTCTAGTGCAATATATATCCACTAGCTGTTTGACCTCAAAAATGAAGACTTTCTTTCACTTATTGTTCATAAGGTATTGCAAAGGTATTAGAATACATCCTGGTTGGTGGTCCTGAAATTGACTGCAGGGAGCTTATTAACAGAGGATCCAGGGTCTATAAAACGGGACCACTGTGCATACGGTCGGGTAATTTAAGCTCTTTGGTATCATTGTTCCGCATAATAATGATGCCTCAATCGTGATATCAGATGATGATTCTCTCGATGCTATGTCCCCATATCAACTCACATAATTCTGTCAGCAATGTATTCAAATTACTCTAAAGTTTGTACAGCTACACAATTGTTACCCACGAGAATGTCTCACTCAATGACTTAGGATTCAAAGTAAGCCTTATTGCATCTTTAAACTAAATTTATCTGCAACAAATACCTTGTATGACTTCAGCAAGTGAAATAGTTAGGCAAGCATATGCAGTTCGATATGGTAACAAAATTTTTGCGGTATCAAAATTTACTAGACCTTTAGGTGGAGGCTCATTTGATAGTTCAATTATTTTATTTGCTGAGACTACAAGACTATAAGAATATAAACAAATATTATATGCGATAGGTATATTCTGTATGACTAAAAAAATCCACCCCCTTGGCTGGTTGTCACATCTTTCCATGCGCCGGGTGGAATCTATCTCATTTGCCGAATTGTTGGATGCTGAGAGCGCTACTGATGAAGGAACAGATTGAATGTGAGTAAAACAGGCTTCCAGAAAAGAATTGTATCTGTCGATCTCATTTGGTTGTAAGTATTTGTTTAAAACAGCTTTAAAATGCTGTTGTTTCGAAGACAAACGAATCCGCGAGTATTTGCGGTTGCTGAGGTATAATTTCGAAAAAAATCAGCTTAATCATTTCATCTGGACTTAAGAGTCTACAATCTTTATTGATCCTATACAAAAGAGAGGCATTAACATATCTACACCACTGCAGTTAGCACTCTTTGAAAGTCGCCTAACGACTGAATTCACTAAGAAGTAGTCCCGCTCACGGCCTGAATCAACTGGGCGAGCTTTATTCATCGAAATGGACGTTGTGTATAACATTTAGCTCTTTGATATAAATTTCATTGAATATTGATATTTAACGTATGAAAATTGCAAAAAAAGTAGTCTTTTGCTGGATATTCTGTTTTATTACGCACTTTATGCAATGCAAGTGCTATCTTCAGGGTATAAGAAAGACTCTCATATGATAATAATTTGATGCTGGTGTGAAAAACTACGGAAAGTGACACATAATTAAAGAGGCAGATCAACATGAAACAAAAACTGAGCCAAAAAACACGTTGCAAGGAAACATTTGATATATGCGACTATGAGACAAAATGCTTGCTATCAATTTCCTCCAACCATATTTTTACAATAAAAACCGAAATTCAGCTTATGGGTATGCGGTTCACAGTCAAGGTCCAGATCGCGCAAAACACGTACTTTGAAACTACCACAAGATCAGGTTTTCGCTCTGTTAAGTCATGAATGGAAACTCAATGGGCTTTTTGTCCAGCAGAGGAACAAATATTACAAAATATGGATCTTGGTGGCTTCATGTTTGCCGTTCAACCCTTTTTTACCATATCTTTACCCACCGCCCTTTGCAGGCACCCATTTTTCATTGGAAGGGGGAATCCAACAGGATAATGCGGGCAGTAGTTCTTTAGGGATTATTACTCCCTTATTTTTGTAGTAGGCTTTGCCAGATCAATCTTGGAAAAACATGGATTCTGTATCATAAATGGAAGTACCAGGTACCGATTGAAAGGGTGGTGGAAAAAAGTCTTCATATACGGGAAAAGATTTCAATGGCCCCACTGGACCCATTGTATTAATCAATAGTATGGAAGCAAGCCTGAAGGAAATATACAGTTCTATAGATGGAAAATGTTCTCGATTTTTATAATATTCTTAGTGTTTGATATCAAGCCGTCGCCCCTATGAACTTGTATGATTTCATACCAAAAATAGAGAAGGTTGAAACTGCTTCCAAACACATTTTCTGCTATCCAAGATTTGTTCATACATGGTTTTAGTTTATTTTAGACCTGTTAGGGTAACCAGATTAAATGGGAGCTTAATTTATAATAATAGAGTTTCATGCATCTATTTTTGCGCAACCCACAGAAAACAACCACACAAAAATGCGTTTTGCCATGTTTTACGCGGATAGAACTGGTATTTTTGTGAGATAAAAATAACCAAAATAATAAGCAAAGATAAACTTCCTACCCGGGAGTAATATCTGAAAACCCTGTGACCGTAGTGAGTACTTTGCGCAATTACTATACGATTCCTTAAATTTCTCCTGATTTCCTAATTTATTTACTTACATGTAGTCAGTGGTCAGCTTGACTCAATTATATATATTTATTCGAGCTGCAAGGAGTAACTGGTACGGATACATCTTTTTGAGTCGGGACCTGTACAGTTGAACAACCTAAGGTCCTCCCGTACTTGAATGTCGTCCTAATCGTTTTTACAAGCGATGAACAGGAAGCTTTATCTCAATACCCATAACTTTTCTTCTATTTTTCTTCAGATACTTTTACTTTTCTTATAATTGAAATAAATTCTTGTTTTTATGATGTTTTAGTTATTTATTTTTCCTTTTTGTATTATAAACTCCTCCTTTGGTAGTAACTATTTCGATCTTCTCCATTCATTTAATTTTTTTCAACTTTAAATATGATAATCATTAATTATCCGTTTGCAGCTTGTTTCCGCAAACTTACATAGCAAAAAACGACTCCCGTCAACTGCCTAGGTTCAGTAACTCCGTCAAGCGAGAGATCATGGAGATATTGAAGCACCTCAGGTGCTAAGAAAAGTTATAAAGAGAGCTTTTCACAATACGCGAGAATGTGTACTCCCCTCATACCTACGTGCATTTATTTCTTGCTTCCCGCTCCATTTCCCAATCTCAAAATTCTCTTCCTTTCGCCGTTTCCCCTTATTTCCCTTAGGCCTAAATACTTTATGAGACTACATCCGTAGTCAAGCAAGATCGATCCTGACAGTGCTCGCCGCTCAGCACCTGTCTGGATGGAATAGGATTTTACTACCATGTATCCGGTAGATGCGCCGACAGATCATCTTGATTCGTTCAAGAAAGGGCCCTATTGCCTTTTAAAAGCACATTCCCCGAAAAAATAGCAGAATCAACAACAAAAAGCTTGTGCCTATGTGAAGCACTAGCAACTCGCAGGAGAAAACATAATGTTTTTACAGTACAGAAGTAGAATAGAAAATTTATAGTCACTTAGTGAATATGAAACCTTCTGTGACGACCACATGTTTTCAATAACGAAATAGGACCGTTTCTTTGAACGTCACCAAAGTAAGACCAAGAATACATTTTTAATATTTCTGTCAAAGAAAATCTATTAATGGGTACAATTACCCTTTTTCTCAATCACTTCAATGCAACGGTCGGGAAGAGACTGAAAAAAGATTCTTAACAACGCTACTTCTGATTTGATGCAAAGTGTCATTAATTCACTCCTACAATTCCTCGATGGATGCAAATCGCCTTTGAATATGATAGACCTGTGAAGGTCTTGTGCTCACTATATGTTTTCAATAGGATTTAAATCAGAGGAGTTCGCAGGCCATGGCAGTACATACACATCATTCCCTTCCACTATTCCTTTTTAAAATTACTCGTGTCCGTCGCTGCATTGTCATGATATATAATAATAATTGTACGAGGTATTATTCAGCAGACGGTAGAAGCCCCTCCTTCAAAAACGTAGAAAAACCTTACAATCTTGTTTTTCTGAAATTATTACAATTCAGAGACGCCATAATATGAAATGGCAGCCCATACTTTAACTGATTTTCCACCTTGCTGACGAGATGAGAAATATTGCGGCTCTTTCCTTAAATCGTGCCAGCAATATGTGAAACCGTCAGGACCATTTAAATTTAATTTTTTTCGTCCATAAAAATAACATCCTTACAATCCCGTAAGCTCCAGGTCACGTGTTCTCAAGCCTAATCATACCTGGCTTTCTTTTGTTCAGTCGTCTTTGACGTAACTGTTTTCTTCTTTTTGTACACTGTGTGATCGCTAAAGGATAGCAATTACTGGATGCGGCATACAAATACCGCTAATTGCAGGGTATTTTTTAGCTCCCTTGCGCTTGCGCTGTATTTACAAGTCGAATTGTGCCGAAATAAAGATCGAAGCTGAGTAATGGATATCTCCTATGGTCTCTTAAGCTTTTTATTTGCTTTTTATACCCCTTAAGATGCAATAAAGTTATGAACTGCGGTTTTAGACTTGCCGGTGAATTCATTGGTCTTTCGATCAGCAGTCATCTCGTTGAAAAGGGCCAAAATTGCACCCTTCTGTTGGTCAGTAATGCCGGCTGATCTACCCGTATTTTTTTTGCTTAATGTTGAATAAAACTTGTCGGGTAGTGAAGGGGGTCGTTGGTTTTATATAATGTATAAATTTGATCATGCTTTTTTTATTCTTCGTAAAGCTATGTATTCAAAGAAATTTGGTTCTATTTTTTTGTGCCAACAGAGAGTGACCAATAAAAAGGGTAACTTCGTGGTCTAGGCTGGCGAAAGGTTGCCGTTGAGGGGAATATTCGCATATCTACTGGTAGTACTAAAAGTCTGTTCCCTTCCTTGTTTTCAATTTGCAGCTCTTAAATGTGCAGCTGAGTTTTGGTTCTTGATCCTAATATTTATTCAAGGATTGTATGTGTAGGGACAATATTGGTACGTATGATAGCTATAGGGAATTTTTAAGATCTGTAGTTGACCATAAAGCTTTTAGGGAGTATATTTCTTTCGTTAATTTCATGGATCTTTTTCAAACTCTCTGCCTCCATATGAAGTCATTTTTCGCTTTTCTGGTAGTTTTGTTGGTTTTCAAACAATTATAGTCTAGAAAATGTATATTAAAGCTACACAAACTGCTTCCTATAGGAGACAAAAGGCAAGCTGGGAGTCAACTTCGAACCTAGAAAATTTTATCGGTTCCCTATTATCGAAAATTTCTAAAGAATGCTGCCCATTTAGAACTGGGTACTGAGTTGGTGACAGCTCTTTCACTTCTACTCCTGGCTGTTATTTGCTAACTTCTTCTGCAGCACTTCAGTAGCATGAAATATCTCTCATATCGGATAGTTGGGTGTTTCTTCTTCCCCTCACTCCATAATTACACCACTAGTCATCATGCACGGCAATTAGCAGCTGATGTTAATAGAAATTAGGAGCTGATATAACAACTATCTACTCCTAGTAAGTTCCAAAAATTACCCGTACCCACCGGTTCAGGTTCAACTGAGTGGGTTTTATCACACATGAGCAGATCTTGGTTGAACTATGGATGAAACCTGGGTTGAAGCCGGCTGAGCTAGGTCGACCGCTCAAAATCAAGATTTATTTCGAACTAGAGGTAGCTACATAATAAATTAATTTTTAGATTAACAGTATCGAATGAAAATTTTTCCACTAAAACAGTCCTTGAGGTATTTTACGTAGCGCTGTCGGAATCATAGTCGGCACCGGTAACGTACTCTGGGAAGATGTAAAACGTACGTTGGTACAGGTGTCATTGGATAGCAAGACAACTTATAATTGGTAAAGCAGTGATAAAATATCTCAATGTTTAACCATGCCGTTGCCATTCTAAGTAACTCAATAGGGTCAAACGCTGAGGCCATAAATGTAAGTAAAATTGTAATGAAAGCAAGGTTCCTACTAGACCCGGGTATTGGGTTACCAATGGTTTGAAGCTACAGTATATTAGATACAACACGTTCGTGTAAAGTCGTGAGGCCTGTGAAATTCCACGTCACGAAGGAAGGTGAGCTTGTGGAACAGAACATCTACCATGGTAAGAACATGAAAAAAAAATCACACCTCTTCTTTGACTTCGTCAGCTTCGATTAGCAAAGAAAACCCCATTAGGAGTAGTTAGCGATTTTATATCTTTCTGGGAGTAGTACGATTTCCCCGATAGGTAGGATAATATGTTTGTAGCCGGCTGTGCTTGCACAAATCCACTGAGCCCGTGACTAATTGCCGTGCTTTTATCCCGTTCTTTGCTAAAAGAAGTATTCGCTGTCCCAAAATCTGAATATGGCGGAGGAGCCTTCGCAAGGAAGCTCGCTTATCGAATTAGGAATCAAGAGGAATATTTAGAAGAATGTAGACAACCTCATCGATATACACTGCTTTTTATCGTATATAATCCTCGTCATTCTCAACATAGATACTGGTAGGGTAAAAATGGCGTCGACGGAAAAAATCCACTAATTACCCATGTTTAGAGTCTTTGCGAACGAATAAAGTACTAAAGTAGACATAAGTGGACAATTGATGGTAGATGACGTGAGAAATGAGTGACTGTTTTAGTAAACAACTCTGAAGGAGAAAGCTCTACCACCTTGCTTAGGGTATAAGGGATTAATTGAATATTTTGGTTTGAGATATAATTCCCACTTGCTTTTTATCTCATGGAGGAAGCTTTTTAATCAGAGTACGTGGACTTTTTTCGTAGGTAAAATCTCCATACTGTTACTAGAAGCATCAGAAAAATAAGTAAAAGGCTTCCTGTAAGGAATACAGCACAGTTGATCCGACCTCCAATCGCGTCCATGGCCGAGACCACTTGTTCCAACCAATTTATTCCTTTCCCATCCATATGACTGGGCTCGACATCCACATCTTAATCCCTGGACTCCTCATCTTCCTCTTATCCTTTCCCAAACTCTTATTCAGCCTCCTCTTCTTCCATCCCGTAGAACAGTTCCGGGGTCGCTCCCTACTCGAAGCACTCCCCTGCCTTAACATCCTCCTATTAAGAAACACTGCGCACTGCGTCCTGTTCTCCGATCTCTACCATATGATATGACGAGCGGCGAGCTCAGTCAGGTGTTTCCTGGTTTAGCAACTGGTGTGTTCCTCCGAGTCGGTTGGGCACAGGGTTAATAAAGGGGAGAAGGTAGTGAGGCGAGGATGACGGGATTAGGCAATAGAGCGAGAAGAGGGTAGTACGTCCAAGGGGGGAGGTTTGATTTGTCAAAATATTCTTGTCGGAGGGTGGAAAAAAAATTTTGGGGTTTACCAGGCGAGTTTAAGCGGTGTCAAAATGTTCAGATTTCCAGGCCCGCTGATTCAAAAAATAGGCCTATAATGTTATTGAAGTTAGAATTAATGAAAACCACCTTTAAAATGGGGGTGTGGATTTCTTAATATTTGAAATATATGGTCAGATACGGCCTAGAGTATTCTAGAGGTTGACCAGTGTTATCTCTTAACTTTTCCGTAGAAGCCGGTATTAGGACAGCCAGTAATTAAATTGCGTTGGAAATTACGACCGCGTCTGCGTGCCTCTGAGTAAGCACCGCTCAGACCTTGCAACAGGGATCCATCTCTCTAGTGGGTAAGTTGCGCGAGACATCGGTTAGCTCCGTATACGCGTCTGAGTGTTAACCTATTAGAGTATATCTAGGGGTAGTAAAGAGCCTTCCTATAGCACAGATTGTGAGAAAAGACTCATATCTTCCATGCTTCGCGTAGAAGGTCGCATTGAAGGCGATGTGCATCTTCCCGTAGGAGGGCGCACTCTATAAAGTGATGAATTATTTCTTATAAACCTAGTGTTGCACCAAGTAAATAGAAAAATTGGAAATATTGTAACATGTTTACTACAAAGGAAATCTTTTCTGCAAATAATTACAAATGAAGCACAAATAAAAAGCCAAAAGGACTGAAAACCTTTACTTAAATTTACGAAGGTGTGTAATATATTCTTTAAGGCCTTAAATTGTAGATCTGTTGATTAAGGGCAAAAGGGTTCAGTTCTTTTGCTCTTGCAAGATATATTCTATGTACCGATCTATCTTTGATTAAGGTATCGGAGGGAGCGACATGAATGGTGTCTCACATTACCTGAAGAAGCCGGCATATATAATTATGCCTGATTAATTGCTGGCTTTAAGGAGGTTTTTATAGAGCATAGGCTTTCCACCATTACTTTGTCGATATGCCTTTTTGAGTCGATTGCGTTTGTCTGGACTTCTTTAGGATAGATCGCATATATCTTTCAAGATTAAAACTGTAAATTATTTTCCCTTTCAAACCACTATACCGGTCTCATACAACGCGGTCTGTTTATAATATGGTGTCTACTCGAATCATTTTAGAAATAATTAAGACGCCTGCCATCTTATTTGTTACAAAATGGCCTCGTCAGAAACTCCCCCGGTTTCAGCCCTCTGAAAGTACACAATTAACACAACATTTACATTCCTCTCTACTAGATCTGGTATTCTATAGTACTTTAGGATAGAGTCATGTATATTTTACAACACTAAAACACTCTAATCTTTCCTCTCTTGTGGAACGTAGAGGTAAAGCCAGCGCCAAACAAACTGCACTGGAATTTATAGCAAATGCGGTTTTTCGATGTAAGGAATACTTCCCATATTTGAAATCCGTTCCATTGCACGATTTGAGACAGTTTTTATGAGCTCTTTGACTATGACAAGTTTCACTGGTCGACGTCATCCGAGCCGGTGGAGATATTCTTGGCAGTCAGTACGGCCGTAAAGGAGTAGCGGAATGACGTTTTTTGGTGAGTTTGGCGAGTTTTGGAAATGGCGTTGGAAAGGAATAAGTGCTTCATTTTGGTGGTTTTTGAGGATTGGCAGGAGATTGAGGGTGTTTCAAATGGGTAGGGGTAGAAGGGTTGTAAGCAGAATGATGGGAAAGGTTTGGAACTTGGGAAAAAGGGGCTTGAATAGGCTCCCCAGGGCGCATTATATAGATTTGAAATAGATAAAATAAATCCGAAAATTAATTTGCAGTAATGCGTTTGCGCCCTTTTTCTCAGAAAAAAATGAATTTGGACAAGGAGATAAGCCAAAAATGGAAAAATAATTTGATTTGGGATCGATTTAGAGTGGTGTATACAGGATTATAATATGTAAGTAGAACGGCTGTGAATTTACAAAGGACCACAGAAGAGGTCAACACGGACAGGGAAGAATAGCTAGTATCTGTTTGGGGCTGAGTAAAGGAAAAGAGGACACATGAGGACCGTAGGTATAAACAAAGTCGTGAAGAAGAAGGTGCTACAGTATGTTAAAATCAGAGGAGATGGATGACGAAAAAAAATCGTCGCGCGCGCGCGTGACAGACTACCTTTTCTTTTTTGTTAATTGATACAATTTTGTCAGATCATTGGACTATAAACGAACTTTTACTGGTACTATACGCGGAGACCAGAAAGAAAGTCTTGTATGAGGTGGGCACAGAGTGTGGTTGCGCCTCGATACCCCTTTCGGGTAGGTTTTTGTCGTATTATACGCCTCTATCAGCTGTAGCTGTAAGACTGTACAATCAGCCTTATCAGTCAACAACAAGTAAAGGGAAGTAAAGGGGAGGATGGGAGGGTAGGTGAACAAATTTTATTGGTAAGAAGGGCTGAAGTTGTGGCGTGAGCGGAACTTCGGATTTTGCGGAATCAGACCCAGAAATACACAAGTAATGTCCGTCGACTCCGACTGAGAGGATGGGCTGAGCTCGTAGATATTTGACTTGGAAAAGTGTGAAAAACTCCGTACGAGATATAGTTTGGTCTTGGGCATTACAGTGTAAAGATTGACACTCCCCCAATTCCAAGCACACCGTTTGCATGGCACTAGACAATATAGCCGACGGTAATTGTGCATGGTGCGCCCCCCTTCTTACCCCCACGATCGACGGCTCGTCTTCAGGTGGATGCCTGCTTGATCGTGCTGACCTTCTTCCATACACCGCTTGTTTTCTTTGTTGCCTCTTTTTTGATCATGGTGGGCGCCATGAATGCGCGAGCTGCACACCAAGAAAAAGAAGACGCGGCACGGCGCGCGGGTTCTGACCCCAATATCATTTGTCGACGCAAACAGTCCCGATTCTCTCTGATAACTGATAGTACTGTGCATTCCCAAGTATCTCCTCCCACTTTTGGGACTTCAGTGAAGACAATCGAGGACACTACTGATCTTTTGCCCGTAAAAGGGCCAGAATGTGAGACTGAACTAATAGATGAGACCGTTTTTGTAATTGACCGCTCACAGTACGAGATTGATGGGGTTTTGCTGGGCAATTGCATGCAAGTGGGTACACAGGAACTTAAGAGGGGAGCACGGTATGGATACCAGACTTCTGTTGGCGATGCAATGAGCTACTTTGAAATTGAACTTCAGTCGTTGACCGCTCCACACTGTGGAACGCGACCTTTTTCTTTTCCAGCAAAGGCACTGGATTAGTCCATAGAGGAAGCAACACAAAAATGTTCTCTGATGAGTCGCCGCTCTTTAAGGCGAGGTGCCATGCAGCATGAAACGGAACAATGTTTCCTGGAAAATATCCTAAACTTATGCAAGCAGAACCCGTGGGTTGCGGTCATCACAAGGGGAGGTCCAGGAAGTGGTCTACCGAATCCAGGGCTTTCGCAGTAAATTGTTCCAAGCTGAAGTAATATCATACAATAACAAGGGGATTTGGACTTTGTGCCATCCTCAATTGTGAATTCCGTGCAATATTTTCGAGGGGAATCGGGAGTCAAAATGGTAAAAAAGAAAATTCTCAAATCAACTACAAAACCATCGAATCTTGGACGAACAGCGGGGATGATGCAGAGTGTTGGACTAAAGTTGGCGTTACGAGAAATAGAGTTCCGAAAGGAACCGCACAAAGGTAGAAGGGGTCGCGCGTTTGACATGGTTGCAAGATGGAACACGGGAATGTGGCTTGTCGGACTTGTGCGAACTTCTGGGCGGCGTGTGGACCATTGTCTCGTTTTCAATACCAACAAAGGAATTAGGTTAGATCGGGCGGAATCTTTTGTGCTTGTAGATACGTCTAAACTTGAACTCGCGTAGGTTAGGGAAATGGTAGAGCCAAGTAAAATGTGAGAAAGTGGCACCGATCAAGTAACCTTACCGACCTCTCTATCCACTGGTCAGGTACAACATTCAGTTCCCCGATGACGATGGCTTTTCTCAACATGGCTTGGCTCATCACCTTAGTCAATCCGTCAGCAATATTTTAAGACTTCGGACGAAACCAATATCCGAAATCACTCTGTCCCTAAAACCTTCTCTCGCAGCCGCGTTGTCTAACATCGTACGCTTTTCTGAGATACGCGAACCCTTCAATGTTACATCGAATAAATTCTTGCTGTCTGTGAGCAATTTTTCTGGGACATTTTTCCCTAAAACTGTTGCGAGTTCCTCCGAAAGCGACACGGTTACATCAAACATATCACTAAAACTGATGACTTCGCCGGACATAGCGGACCTCGTGATGCACCATGAATTGTACGAATTGAAGGGGACGGCCGCGCCAGTATTCCATTCTCATCTGCAAGAAATACAATGTAGCCTAAGTGTGATGAAAAGTCCGCATTATTTGCAAAAGAAGAATCAGAAAAACCGACGATTTTCATTAAGTCCTTGTCCAGCTTTCGCATCTTAAGTTGGCCTCTGTGGTCGATAGAGTACATGATGGCTCTGTTTATCCTTCTGATGATATCCCTCTTCTGTTGATCAAACATACTTTCAGAGACTTGTCCTAGTTGCGGTATCTCGAAAAGTCAGTCCGGGCGGGAGTTGGACAACCAGGCAAGCTTCATGCGCATTGATCGTAAATGATTGAAGGTAGCGTCTGGATGTAGACATTCCAGCTTCTTGAGACAAGCATTCTGATTGACAATGAAATCACCATTGTTATCTTGACTGAGGACAAAACCTGAGAACTCAGTTGGGAGGTGAATTTCATCTTTTATCTCAAAGCGCTAGTTGGTTTTCGAAACTTACCTGAAGTCATCGTCCCCACATAGCAGCAAGTCCTCAACGTGGTTATCACTTAGTCCCTTCAGGATACCGTCTGCAAGGAGGTAATACAATGCATGGCCCGTCTTCAACGGTGTCATGCAAAGATCCTCAAGGTGGTGCTTATCTAAAGTAGCATGCTACAGATCACTGGCATCGCACAGACCATAACGTGGGCGGTGTAGCTGAAGACACTGCTCTGGATCGGGCTCAAATTCGGGAGCCGGCTTATCGATAAATACCTGTCGGGCGAGTGGTTTGGCGGATTGTAAGTAGGCTTGTGTAATATCTGCAGTCAAAACGTCCCAAGCAAAAGCTGCGGGTAAAGCAAGCAGGAATCGGACATATTCTGGTTGAAGAGCAGCCGAAGAATGTACAATGAGGTCCCTAAGCTTATCTTGATGTCCTCAGATGACATACTGGGCTTTTTTCTTTATCTTTAAATAGATGATCGAGTTCATTGCCAACAAAAAGCGTCCGGGCAGCACATTACCATCTGGAGGGATGTACTCCTTCGGAATCACCTTAAAGTCCCATGTTCGATTAGTCTAAGGTTTTCCTTTCGCTTGGCTCCTTTCATGTCTGGGCTATGTTTCCGCTCGTCAAACTCTTCGATAATCTCAGTTGACATTATTTCCAATTCATATGGTGATCTGAATTGGGCTAAACCATTAAGCAGATCAACCATAAACGCATGTGACAAATTTCCGGCGGTGTAGTACGGATTAGCTTGAGCAACCATGAAAAAACTGGCCGGATTATTCAGTAGATCGCCAAAGAATACCAATTTTTGTCCATAGATAACTCCCTCAACTCCTAACGGGCCCAGCTATTCACCAATACGAATGGTGATCTGCACATGGCGCCACACAAGTATTTTGTCCCCTTATTGATTACTACGGTCGCAAGATGGCAGCAATGCATGACGTAGAGCGCGTCGTAGTTTCAAGCGATCAATCTGACTATCCATCTCTTTGCGATCTATATGAGAAGTTTGTGCTCATTTGGCGAGGGAAAGACGGCTCGAGCGGGATTTTGGAGGAAATGATACCTGCGGAAATTTGCCAAACACCAGCGCGTACGGGACAAGTCCCTCTGGTCCCAGGGTATCTTTCCTTGCATTGACAGCTCACGAAAAAGCGAGTTTTTATTAAAATCTGGCTCTGAAGCTTTGATTTTGCGGAACGTCCTTCGAAGCCGCTCATGGTATCTTACCAATTAAGCTAGACTTGAATGAGCTTCTAGTCCAGTCTGGCCAACGGAGACATAGCGTACTCGTGTAAGGTGAAGGAAAGTCTCTCAAAATTGCGAACCTTGATCATTCATGATCTTATTGGGAAGTCCTGTGTAGACACATGCCCAAAACTCAATGATAGTTGTCCAAATATCTTCAGTTGTCACGCACTGCAGAAATCTTGCTGCGCTGAACATTTTTCCCTCATCTGTGATGTGAAGAATCAGTTCATTATCAATATACATTATGTAGACGATTTTACACTCATTAAACTTGACGTTCTCAGCTCCCAGAGTAACTCGGATTCTTATCGAGGTATTCTTAAATACGCTGGCAGGGATCAAAGCGTTTTCATACCTCCTGTAGCGTCTTTAGTGTCTCAGGCGGCGTCTGGGCGCGATCTTTTGATCAAATCGCAGATTTTTTCCGCCGTGAGATGAAAAAACTGCCAGTGTAGTTTAAAAAGCCGTGATTGGGTAGAATAAATGACCTTAGAGACTCAAATTGGAACATGAAGATGAGAGATCCGGGACCTGATCACTAAAATTGACCACTCATAAAAGTAGACGGTGTTCAAATTATCAGTGACATGCGAGATCATTTTCAAGAGCCTTTTCGAAACTGTACACAGGGTGACAGACTCCCTGTCCATTGCGTCCAATCCGAGCAAGGTCTTAATATCTGCTTCGACAATGTCTAGAATTACCGTGATTCTCGGAACGCCAAGGATGCATCATTAGGGAGAACTATTTTGCCCAGTAACTTATACGTAGAGTCAGCAAGCAAAATCGATTTCGAAAAGGCAGAATAATCTTCCGGTGGGTTCCAATAATACTGCATATCCTGCTAAGTTCTTTGCGACCAACCACAAAAGATGGCGCTCCGGTGTCGCTGAGCATACCCAATGGTTTTCCGTTGTGCGATTCAGTCTTCAAACTTCCAACGAGCACATAAATCATCCGCATATCTCTCCATTGCTTCCATTTGGGTCTTTAGCTCCGATTCTTTGGGCGATGTGGGCGCGCAAAAAGGGTTTGACGTCTTACTGCATCACCCCGCCGCCAGGATGAAAATCCTTCACAGACTGCCTACTTATTTCGCAGTAGGGGCCATCTTGGATGAAAGCTGCGTGAGGCAAATAAAACGGTCGGCTGATTCGAGTGCATCCTGATCTTCTCCTGTATCGATTTCAGTAAAATGCGCGTCAAACTCGTCAAGTTCATTGGGCTGCTAGTCACTCTCATCTGTGTCAGTAGAACTGTGGTCACTAGCCTCGCTTTTTGATCCATAACAATGTTAGCAAGAATTTGTACAGAATAATCACCCCTCTCCAGACAGTGGCAAGTGAGGGCAGCCAGATCTTCTCTTGTGCAACGAAGCTTCGGATTCCATGGGCTTCCACACTTAACACACTCGTTGCGCCTTCTTGCCTCTTCCAATGCCTTAGACTAACGTCTGCCTTTACGATTATCTGAACCCCTTCGCTTAAATGAACCACAATATTCACGTCGAGTGTGAAGAGGCTTACAGCCGTACCTCATAATAAGAGCGCTACTTCTGATGAGTCATTCATCTGTGCTACGCCCGTTTCAAAACCTTGGCTATCGCCCGCTAGCTGCTATAACTGGCGTCGGTTATGTATAGACTCGTGCAACGTAGTCAGGAACTTGTTTAATGAGTAGTTTTTGGATGTGATACCCTGGATGGGAATGCTCGACCATTCCTAAAACTCGGTTACTGCTTTTCGCAGAAAATCAATCTTATGGGAGTCTGTACGGAATTCTGGAGGGCACTGCGGAGTTAGTTCGTTGACATGTTCCACCAGCTTCGTGAGCCGATCGGACACATCTCTTATCTGCATTTTAACGCATTAAGGACTTGAGACAAAGTGTCTCGAGGGACCCTTGGCTTAAATCTGTCTAGCATTGCTCAGATACTCTCCAGTTATTACCTTAACCATTTCGACGTAACTCATAGTACTGTTACAGTTTTCTAAGAAAAATCGGCGAGCTGCACCATCTAGGATGTGAACGAAAAAGGTAGCCTTCTGGGAGGGGGGGAGTTTCTACTGACGAGCACAAATGCCGTACATCTGAGAGGTTTCATTGTTTCATTGATGTCCTGTGAAATTTATCCATTGAACTTGTTATCTTTGAGCATCTGTTGCCCGAAATTCACCTCCTAGGAGTCATCTGGCCCACTCGGATGACGACCATTAACATACGTTGGATTCTGACTAGGGCACGCGTCCCTTACGTTATCGTTGTAATCAAGGTTACGATTGTCAATCTGATCCCCAGAGGTTTCCGCCACGTATTAAGTCGCTCCAACAGCGGGAGAAATGCCAAAAGGGCGCCGAGGTAGACCGTAAATTTCCGTGGAGGCTTGAGCAGCTTCAGCTGGATGGTGAATGACACGGTCACTACCGTTATTTTGGACCTTTTCTGAGCCGGTTTGGAAACAATTACTGGAACCAAAATGTTCCTTAAACTTATTCATCACAGCCTTTGTGAACGTAGTAGTACAATTATCGAGATTGCAAAGCCATATATTGGTGTGAACACAGGTTCTTGTCGTAATCATAAATCCTAACAATGTCGATAAACTCAACGAGAATCGCCTCTATTCCACAGAGTTCGGCAACCTTAAACAAGACCTTGATTGGAAAAGCAGAATAGCAAAATATTCCCCAGCGAAGATACTCTGCGGACCTGGAAGAAGCTCGGCTATATACTCTGCAATATAATCAGTATCTGGGTGGGCCACAGCTGATTCAGACGCCAAACCGGATGGCTAATCCGAAGTGGAAATATACTGCAACGTATCCTTTGCTGCCTTCGAGATATTGACTGGAATATCATCATTCAAAGAAGATATCGATACTGTCCTCAATATTTGATCACCATTCTGCTTGAACTGGTTACAGGAAAGCGGCGGCATTTTCAGCCACCAAAAAGCAATGAATTTTGATCTGCGATCTTAGATCAGCAGTGCTCCAAGTTAGCGTGCATGACCATGCATTCTCTTTTGGTTATCTGAATTGCTAGGTCTCTGAATTGCATATTCACCTTTTAGGTTAATTCCCTTTATCTATCTCCCGTATCTAGCTACCTTCTGCTGCTAGCTACGTATTTACCTATTGCTAGTGTTACCCAAGTTAGACTAATTAAGTCGTTTGAACACGAAGTTCAGTGGTACCACGTTCTGACAACAGAAAATACCCCAAACTATGTTCCTTTTTTTGTTCCACTTGTGTTCGATCCTTCAGCTATTCTTCGCTAAAGCGAACTCTCGGTTGTGTAAGTCTTCCCAAAAGCGACAGCAATCTTGACAAGAAGAAAAGAGAGGGTATCATAATCTTGTAGTACGATCTGCTCAATAGATAGCGGGAAACGAATACGGATTGTCATTTTACCCGCCTCTATCAACTGCCTTATCCGCCAGCAGCAAGTAATCGGAAGTGGAGGAAAGGATGAGAGGAGAGGTGAATAAATTTTGTTGGCAAGAAGGGCTGACGCTTTGGCGTGAGCGGAGCTACGGATTCTGCGGAATCAGACGTAGAAATATTTATTCATTACCCGTCGACTCCAACGGCGAGGAGTGGCTGAGCTCGTAGATATTTGACATGCAAAAGTGTGAGACACTGCGTCCGAGATGTAGTGTGCCCCTGGGCATCACAGTGTAAAGATTGGCAGTTTTGTCGCGTAGACAGCGAAAAGAGGGAGATGATATGGAAAAATCAGTTGCCAACTGATTGCCCGCTTTGAGATCTCACTTTGGCTGGATGGTTTTGCCAAGTCGTCTCGGCTACGTGGTTCAGTCAAGTGATACCCAACTAGATTGCACAATGAGGATAAGTCACTCTCTTATCTGGGTAGTCTAGTCACCTTTGAATTTTGCGGCTTTCGTGCTTATCGCTATGTATACAAGCCGTAGACTCTGCTCAAAATCTGGGATGCCTTCTGAAAGATTGGCCCCTGTTCGCTCTTCTACTGATCTCGGTCCTACGTTCCACCGTATTACAGCTTTCCAATACATGATCTTAGTTGTTCGAAGTTCGAAGTTCTTTGGCCGAAGTTCTTTGTGCTAAGCTCTTCGATATACTCTCTTTGGAATCATTCGTCATCCTGAATCCGAAACTTTTGATAGATGGGCAGTCAGCCGGGAGATGCATACACAAGCACTGTAAAGTGCGGCAGTACGTGCCGCTGTTCTAGAGGGGGAAATTTCTGGGTTATTTTAATGTATGGAAGATGTGGTCGGTTATATCCACGCGGCTAATGCGTTATGCGGGATAAGTCGTCGCTAATGGGTAACACTACAGTACATGACCTTCCTTACAGGGCCGGCTCAATGCAGGCGAGCAGGCATGCCGCGTTTGACATGACGGCCGCAGCAGTGTGCCTTTGGGTAAGCACCGCTCTTACCATCCCATAAGTCTCCATCGCTCGAACGGCCACGTTCCGCGCGACATCGGTTAGCACTGCGTACGCGTCTGGGTGCCAGCCTCCAAGGGTGGATATTGGGATAGGCACAAGCCTCCCTGTTCTAAAGTGACAGTACACCAAACCTGCCCCCATTATTGCGTTGGTATTCCTTTTTGAGGCATTTGTGGTTGTCCGAAAAACTTCAGGGTAGATCGAATACATTTTCAAAGAGTTAAACACTGAGATCTTCCTGCTGCAGTACTCGCATGGGGATACTTGCTGTCTATGGTGGTGCACCCCTTTGGCCAGATCCCAACCATATCATACATAAGACACTACTCAGTTAATCAATGGGTACTCACTTGGCGGGCTTGCACCCCAAGGAGACAGAACGAGAAACGAATAACGAGATCCTGCAGATCAAAAGTAGCTCAGGTGAGGTGAAGGAAGTAATTTGCTTCGGCGGAAACAGGGAGACGGAAAGACCTGGCTAGGCTCACTCTGAACACTCCATCGGTATTAATCCCGACTGGAAGTCACAAGATTCCAGTGGAGTCACAGTAATCGCCAGAATGGGAATATTAGCAACTGTTAACCCATTCAATTACAGCAATAGTTGCAATATGACCACTGCGGTGCCTAGTATGTGTCAATTTATATTCCCCTACCTCACGCGATTAGTTTCATTGGTTTCAGGTGGTGAGCTGTGTTCACTGCGGGACTCTGTGTGCAGTATCATACGCGTTAGGGTTTTCACAGTAGACACATAAAATTTTTTCCTCGTGTGCTGTATCTACAGGGGGTAAATGTGGGGGATTTAATATTTGATATGGTCAGCCGTGGCCCGGAATATCCCATAGGGTGACCAGTAGTGGTAACTTTCCCGAAAGAGCCGGCTCAAGGCAGGCCAGTAATGCACAAATATATGCACACTCGATAAACAAGGGCTGAGTGTATCAACACATGAAGAGAGCAAAGCTTAGGTTCAGCGATCAAACTGGATACATCTTATTCATGGAATACTGCGGATTTCTACAAGGGCAACCAAAAACTTTCTGAAATCCATGCAATATAGCGGATCATTCTTCGTCACGTCATGGGAGAAATTTTTGGGTTATTTTAATGCATGGAAGATGTGGTCGGTTATATCCACGCGGCTAATGCGTTGTGCGGGATAAGTCGTCGCTGATGGGTAACACTACAGTACATGACCTTCCTTGCAGGGCCAGCTCAAAGTCACGTTATGGTGCCTTTGAGGGGGAAATTTTGGGTACTTTATTATTTGGGAAGGGGGAAAAAGGGGGGTGTCTTTATTGAGATGTATGGATTGGCTGGAACCCATTTGGAGTTGCAAATCTGAATGTCATATTAAATACATGTACCGATGGTCGAAACAATGTGGAAAGTAGGAATGTCATTTCTTGAAGTGAGGCCACATGTTCCATTAGGGATTGAGAGGTGAGTGGGTGAGAGTGTACATATGTCCTACAGTAGCTCCTCACACCATGAAACACGTACTGTACTGTACTGTGGTGGTAAATCTTTATGGGTTGTACAATATTGCACAGAACTGTACTGTACTGCACACCTTTCGAGGCAAAATGAACGTATGCATACAGTATCCGTGGCTCAGCTGCACGTTCCTGCTGTGCCCCAAAGTGCAGCGAGCGACAACTGATCGTATTCCGTTTGGGAATGACACTCCGACAGTACCTCTCTACAACAAGGTAAAACAAATGAAGATTTCTTCCAAATATTAAACTATTCATACTTTTACCCGCATACTGTACAGTAAAACACAATGATGTTTGGGTAGCAGCAGTATTTTAGATCCTACAGGTGCCTACTTGCGACATTTTCACTCACGGGGTTCGCAATGGTCACGCATTCCCAGCAGGGCCAGTGCATGCGGAGATTGAATATCTCGAAGGACGAGACGTGGTGATTGGTATCGCACCGAAAATAGCTCCCGTTATTTCCGTTTGAAAAAAACTCAGAGCAGTTGAATTGCGACTGGGAAAGGACAGTTGGCCACCTTTTTGGAAATGCTTATCACCTACACACGATCAAGCACTTGCATTATAGGTCCTGCCAATGGTTCGATTACAAGTACAGAGGACTCTTAACATTTCCATTACTCGCAGTAACCACCCCTTTACCCCCTTTGGATTGTAGGATGCAGACAGAAGGGAATGCGGGGCGCTATAATATTTGAAAGATGTGGTCGATTGTGGCCCGCAACATCCAAGAGGGTGACCAGTAGTACCCCCAATGCTATGGCAAACGTCGGTCCCTTGTTCGGGCTCCCTTCTTCAATAAACGTTCAACCACCTCATAATTTTTCCAGATAGGTACTGTTTGAGCACTTTATCCGCTATTGCAGGACATTAAAACGCAGTACTGAACCGCACGACAAGGAAAAACATCGAAAACTTTTACCAAGACTGAATTGGGGAAAAAAGGGGGATGTCTTTATTGAGCTGTATGGATTGGCTGGAACCCATTTAGAGTTGCAAATCTGCAATTGTGCTGCACAAAAAGTTTTAGTATTGTATATTGAATTATCCTTCAGTCCTCGTATAAGTTGGCTAGGTATCAGCCAGCAAGCAAATGAACCACCCATGTTCTAGTCGCTACGCAAATTACGCCTCGTCTGCGTAATCTTTAGCTCATCCCCGAAATACTATACCATTGATCCTTGACAATAAAAGCCCCCGGTGTTGCCCCATACTGCTTTTTTGCAATAATTTTCATTCTGTTGTACTGCCGAAGCCAAACGGGGAATCCGTCCGATCGCGGTTGGGCTTCTCTACTGACGCCTAATTTCCAGGCTCGCGGCACACAAAGCCACCCCCGCCATCCGCTCCTACCTTCTGCCCATCAGGTCGGGGTAGGCGTCAAGAACGGCACCGATGCAATAATTCATTCTGTGCGTCGTCTTTCCCAGAGATTCGAGTTCCACGATCACGTCTTGGTCCAGATCGATGCTCGCAACGCTATCAATTGCATCTCCCGCCAGCGCATTCTGGAAGCCGTACAGACACATGCCCCAGGCCCCGCAGGGTGGGTACACTCTTGTTACGATGCTCCTACAGAGCTTGCTTTCGGACCCTACTATGTCCGTAGTTCAGAGGGCACCCAGCAAGGTGATCCCCTCGGTCCCTTGCTCTTTGCCCTAGCTCTCTATCCTCTCTTGCTATCGTTACAGGAGGACTTCTCACCTGCTCTGAACGCTTGGTACGCAGATGACGGTAACATTGTTCTTCCTCGGTCCCAAGCCGCCGCTGCCATCCGTTTCATCCAGCTTGAAGGAGGTCCACTAGGGTTCCAGCTCAACCTTGCCAAGACCCAAGTTTACCGCTTCTCCTCTTCCCACTCCCCTTTGGCAGTTCCTTGCCCCTTTTCAACCCCCCCTGGTTTCATCGTGCTGGGATCCACGATTGGCTCGGACCCTTTCGTTTCCCAATTTTTCGCAGGTCGCCAAAACGCAGTTGACCGCATCTTTCAATCCCTTCGAGACTTGGATGATGCTCAATTGGCTTTCCACTTACACCGCTTCTGCGCGAACTCCTCCAAGGTCATGCACTTGCTACGTACGCTTCCCTCCACTCAATCTGCGGTACTCGCCGCTAGCTTCGATCAGAAGCAGAGGGAAGCGTTCCACCAATTGCAGCTGCCCTGTCCAGAGCGATCCTGGCTCCAAGCCTCTCTCCCCTTCTCCATGGGCGGTCTAGGTCTCCTGCAAACTTCAGACATTACCGAGGCTGCTTACGCAGCATCTCTAATTGATTCTTCTGCACTTATCTCCGACCTGCTCACTCTTTACCAGGACCGGCTCTTGGAAGAGATCCCTCGGTCCGCCATCTCGCTCTTATCCTCCCGCTACCCGCAGCTGTCTTCGTCGCTTACAGCTACGGCTCTTTTCGAGCTTTGTTCATCGCCGGTCCCCGGCGAAAGGCTCCAGTCTGCGATCACAACCGAACTCATGCTATCGAAGTCCGATAGGTTGTTCACGTCCGCGGCAGCCTACGACCGAGCGCAGCTCCTCTCCGTGCGCACGTCTTCCGCCTTGTCTGTTTTCTCTTCGCTTCCTCACCCCCACCGCGGTACGTACATGTCCTCTTCTACGTGGAAAGTCGCTCTGGCTCGACATCTCGGCATCGCGTTATTCCCTGGATCTACTCGCTGTCCGGTCTGCTCCCGCCGCTCGGCCGACATCGCACCCGTCTTAGATCCAAGTGGTCAACACGCGTTGACCTGCAAATACGAAGACGGAATGACTCGTCGTCATCACATCCTCCGCAACGTTCTTGCCCGCTACTGCAAGGAAGTTGGGATCGTCGCCCTCGTCGAACATCCGCTCCTCTACCAGGTTCCCAACCCATCTGGGCATTCGGAGTCCCCCGCGCTACGAATGGACATTTACGTACCCGCTGCATGCGGGCTTTACAGTGCCGATATCGCCGTTGAAGTTACTCTTGCCCACCCCTCCGCACGCCGCCACATTTCGCCAAGTACGGTTACCGCAGGCGCTGCCGCAACACTCGCAGAGCGCGAGAAACATCGTCATTACGGCACTTACCGCAACCAAAACGATATCCTCCTCTCCCCCGTCGGGATTGATATCTATGGCGCCTTCGGCGACGACGGCAAGGGTTTTTTCCCCCGCCTTGCTTCCTTCGCTGCTTCCCGTCGCGGTTCCTCCCCTCAACAGGAGCTCCGCGACTTCGTTACCCGTTTTGCATTTAGTCTCCAAATAATGCAGGCGCGACAGGTTTCTACCCGCCGCCCGCATCCGTAGTTAATTTATGAATACCCTCCGCACGCTTCTCTGCGACATTGTACAACCAATAAAGATTTACCACCACGTACTGTATGGGGGGTAAAGGGGAAAATGGTTTTACTGGAATGGGTGAATGGGGTAAAGGGGTGGTTTACTGCGAGTAATGGAAAGGTTGGGAGTCCTCTGTACTTGTAATCAAGTACGTACAGAACAGTATATGTAATAAATATACCTCTATGTAAATTAAAGAAAAGTCACCTTTCCAATAGCGATGGAAAAAGCGTCGCATGTTGTGTGGAAAGCACCTCTTCTCAGCAGAGATTTGCGACTGAAACTGTAAAAAACATTAATAAAATGACCAAAAGCAATACGGGAGGATCTTTACGTAAGGTAAACAAGGCACTTAGCCACACATAATGATCACATGAGAAACACTACTCAGAAGAGACACTAATCAGGTAGACGGCGGGTATTTAATTGGCGAGCATCGAATCCCTTGCAAGCAATACAAAACTCGTGTTGCAGTTACTAAGGGGTGCAGTATTTTCTTCAAGGAATTCCTTTTGAAGATCACATGCGTATGGCGTTGCAAGGAGCAGCATGAACGGTGTCTCACAGTACCGAAAGAAGTAACCACTTGGATACGAATTGTCACATGGCAAAGTACTGTATGACTTTTCTTTTCTATCACAACTGCAACCTCTTCTTGAACAATCAAGAATGGGCCACTGCTTTATTCTTAAAGTATGGACAATATAAGAGGTTCATTTACCGTTCTCTCTACAGCATTGGTCCTACTATGCATGTGGTACTAACTTTGCTCAGAGTTGTCCATTAATTTAGCAAACAGGACTAGGAAACCAAGAACGCGCCATGACAATGCAATTGTCTCGCTGATGAGAAAAGCCTAAGCAGTATTTGTCAATGTCAGACGGATACGTTGATCTCTACAATACAGACATTTCACCAACGTGCCTTCGTTGGAGTAGGAAACTCGCCGTGCCCTGTCTCTCGCATCACCTGATGCATGAGTGACCCTGCTCGGTTTAGTGAACATGTAATAAAAGCGTTTGTTTGTTTGTTGTAGGAAACTACATCAGTCTCTACAAGGCATGTCCGTCAAGCTCTGCCAGTGCAAGCCACAGAGATACTTCTTGTGAGCAACTTTGGGAAAGTAGAAATTCTCCGTTATTCGAAGCGTAGTTCCTGAATCATGGATTGAACGCAAATTCATAGGACTCCCATCCTTTGCACCAACCGAATTAAACAAACCTCACTTTTCCCCACTTTCCAATAGGAGACGGAATATGTACTATCTCAGGTGACATAGAGAATATATTTCTAGCATTCACAAAGATTTGCGAGAAAATCAGTCGACTGTCTCTGAAGAGAGCCGAGCCATTTGTATCAAACCAAGAAAGATTTACAACGTTCCTATTGTTGAGAGGGGGATACAGTGTATCTTACGGGTAGAACAGAAAACTACCTCTGCCTTTGTTGTGCCGTGGCGAAATGGAAGTAGAGATCTGCTTCGAGTGTGGATCTGAGTAGGGTTGTCACCACCTTACCTCCTTCTTTACACTTCCGCAGAACTGATATTCTGCCGAACTTCCTATTCTATATACTAACAAAGACTCAGATGCATGCTGCGAAAGGTTTTCGCGAAAGGTTTTCACCAACTTGACGGCAGAAATTAGTGGACTTCAAGATTGCAAAGCGCGACTTTTCCTCCGCTTAGGATTGTTCAGCAATATATAAGCACGCATCTTGCCCTTAGCAACTCACTTACGATCTAAAAGTAGCCAGCTTCTTTCAGCTATCACTCAAAAGCAAAATTTGCTCCAAATCTCCTAGAGAAAGCATCGACTATCATAATGATCAACACCTTTCTTGTCACCGTCTTGTCTTTACTCTTTGCCCTTGCCCATGCTGCTGCTGTAAATGAAATTCCTGTCACAGGCAGGCTCTCAGCCGCTGCTGCTGCCGAGCTCCGAGAGAAAGTTGCCGCTGCTGGTGGCTGCAATGCAAATGTTTGTTTTGCCATCGACGGCAGTGGATCAATCCCCGCAGAGGCTTTTGTGAACGAGAGGAATTTCGTTCTGGATGTAGTCTCCGTGTTGCAGGATAATCCTATCGAGGTTGCTGCCGTTCAGTATTCAACAGCAGTCAGCACTATCATTGGGCTCACACCGGATCTCGCATCATTTAACGAAGCCGTCAACTCTGAAGAACAATTAGGTGGCTTGTCATTTGTTGTCGGCGGTATCAGTGCCTGTTTCTCCAGTCTAATTCGTCGACGAGGAGAGGCCTTGAAGATCGTTTTGCTAGGTGATGCCGGCAGCAACGTTGGGTCATCAGCCTCGGCAAGGGCGGATCTGTTCAGACGTGTTGGTGGCGAGGTGTGTGCCGTAGGTGCAGGGAGGCCGAATGATGAGGAGCTACTTGCTATCGCTGGCGGTGATAGTAACGCAGTCTTTGATGTCGGCAGTTTCCTTGATGTTCTGGACCTCGAACTGATCATCGAGGGCCTTGTTCTAGGAATTTGCAGCCACTAAGAACGGAAATATGGAAAACAATCGAAGTTTATCAGTGAGCTGAGCAGGCTCTGACATGGTATACAGTATTGGCAGAGGTACTGCGCAAGTTTACTGTGGAAGGCCAGGGACTAAATAGATCTCAGGATGTGATTTCGTCTTCCCATTCTCCGATTGTTCTTTCTATTAAATGTAAAATGCATTCATCGCATATACAGTACATTGAATTTACTGAAATAGACCTCCACATCGATATTTTCAGGGCTTTCAATGCATTAGACGTTTCTTTCGATACCGTGGACCCCTCGATTTGTACACCGGTGCAAAGATGTGTTGAAGAAGAATTTTCTGATATTCAGTTGTTTTTTAGATCTGTAGTCACCTAAAGCTAGTTAAGCCGTCAGTTTCGCTTAGCAGTTAAGAACTAAAACTTCTCCCGGTAAACCTAGCTGCCTCTTACCGAAATGTGCCTCTTTGGTAGATTACTCAAACACTTTCCAACTAGAAAGTGCACCGCGCCGTGGTTTGAAAACACCGCGCCGTGGTTTGAAGACAAAAATCAAGATCACGATTTTCGCCGCTTGGTTCCAGTGCTTCTGCCAGACCCTTTTATTCACACTCTCGCACTATGGCGACTACTGCGACGCCAATGATATCTTACTGGTGCCCAGTGGAAGCGATGCTTATGTTGCGTGTTAGGCGCGCGCGGATCGGAACTAATTTTTCTGTCTCCGTCATCTACCGACTTTTAATTTACTGTACTACCTCCCCTTGTCCAAAATTTCTTGTAGTTCTGGTCCTTCCTCGCCCTCCCTGACTCTTGCTTATCCTTACCGCGGTCCTCTCGAAGTTCACTTACCATTTTATCTAGATATTTTTATACTGTATCTACCCCTCTAAATCGATCCTGAATCAAGTTGTGTTTCCCTTTTCGCTTAGCTCATTCTCCAAATTCAGCTTTTTAAAAAAGGGCACAAATGCACTAGTAAAAATTCCATTCCATATTTCTTCTAACTATTCCAAATCTATAGAGTGCACCCTTGGGAGCCTATTTAAACCCTTTAATTCCAAGTTTCAATCCTCTCCGATCATTGTACTCACCACACATCTTCCTCTATCCTTATAAAACACTCCCAAATGCCTACCACTCCCTAAAGCCCACCACATGGACAACCTATGTCCCTCTAAAGGCATTTCCAAAAATCGCCACCACCGCCCCCTAAACGCCATTCCCCTACTCTCTTTCGGCTCTACTGACCGTGATGACTATCTACGCCGACAGACCGAGAAGAAGGTGATCGAATTCGTGCGTCGCTTGTTCGCCGAGGATGAGGGGGAGAAGGTAGCTGATGACCAGGAGTGGGAAGTCGAGGAGGGATCTGGGGAGACGTTCGAGGAGTGGGCAGGCCAAGAATTGGTCTACGAGAATGAGGTTGACGAGGAGGATGACGATGAGGGTGAAGAGGAGAATGAAGAGGAGGATGAAGAGGGGGATGAAGAGGATGAAGAGGAGGATTAGGGAGAGGGAGAACGTGGTAATTGTTGGAATGGTGGGGCCTGGGCTGGACAGTATGGACCAAGTGGTCCCGAAGCTGGATCCGGATTGGGGCATCTTTAATGGTTTAGATATCTTGCAGGAGAAAATAGAGAGTCATGAGCCGTTCGCGGATATTTGCTGGGACTGCTTCGGCAACATGGATATTTTGGAGGATTTTTTTGGATCTGATCAATGGAATGGGAAATAAGAGGACCAGATCGATTGTTCGTTTCTTAATTATCTTTTGTTTAGAGTATATCATCCAAACAAAGTCCTTTTATGAATTTACTGGTCTCTTCCGTAGTTTAGTTTGAAAATCAGTGGTAGCCAAAAGTCTACAAAAGCTTAGTAAACTGCTTCCACGTGGAGAGATCAAGCAAGTTGGCAGACAACTTGAAGTCAAGTCCCGAGCACCAGGAAGTTGAAGGTCAACTTCAGAACCATGAAACGTTTTTCCTACGCTGGTCGCAGAGCATCAGTGGTATAACCTGCCCTTCTATACTTGCTTGTAGCCCTCTCAACTGTCTTCTTTATCCAATCCTTTTTGTTCGTTCAACTACACCATGTTAGCACTTTTGTCGCTCGCAACACCTCCTTCTTGGGGTAATTTGTTCTGAGTATATCCTTTTCCGACGATCTACCCCTATCAGTGCGCTAGGAGATAATGGTTCCAAATTTTGCCGCCTCCTCGCTTCCTTCGCTGCCAGTCGCCGAAATTTCTCCGCCGCGATTGAGTTGCGGGAATTTGTTACTAGTTTTTTATTCACTCTTCAAGGGATGCAAGCCGTCAATGTATACACCTGTCGTCTGTTTAATTAGAATGTCTTTAATGAGACTTCTGCACGTTGGAGTGCTTTTTTTCATACTCGTAACGATTTACACACCCCTGACACTTTATGTCCAAAAGTAGAGTCTTTTGGAATGCTAGATATCTACGGAAACCATTTCATGCGTTATTGCTTCACCTGCGGGTGCAGTTTTCGCTATAGTTACCTGGTGATATCCTAGGGAATGACCCCGCAAAGGCTGCCCCAAGTCCATTCATTGAGCTTCGATTCCACTACCAACACTGAACAAGACAAAACATCAGACCGATTGCAGCTGTCGTGGGCACAGACTACAATTGCATAACCTTCTTCGACCCTATCATCCCTACAGGATAGATATAATATATCTTCCAACAGTACAAACACCCAATCTTTCCCCTATCGCCCCCTCCAATACCAGAGCCAAGAAGATCAATCTGCACACGAGCCCCAACCCGCCCTACGCAAAGAAAAAACAGAAATACCATGGGTTTCTTGCCGAATTGCCTAGGAAATGTAGGCTGATTACAGTCCTCACTTCGAAGCTCGGAGGCTGCTGATCGGCGGCATTTGCCGTTACCAAGGAGCTCATGGGGACTTTCACCAGTCGCGCAATGGGACGGGTTTCGAATTTGCGAGCTTTTCTTTTACTGTTACAGAGCGGATCAGTTGTATCTTTCGATGTCGCTTGTTTGTATGTTTGCGTCCCCTCTACTTGCTATTAGAAGGAGAAGGTTAGCAGTTTTAAATCTTAAAAGATATAATCGACTCTATCTCAAAGTACTACAGACTTTCAGATCTGGTGAAGGGGAATATATGTATTTTATTTCTTGGGAGAAATCGGTGGGCTGAGAACTTGAGTAGTGTGATAGGGGTAAATTGTCGGGAAAAGAGATACTCGGAACCAATTACCACAAGAAGGAGGTGTTGCAAGCCACAAACGTTCTACCGTGATACAGTTGAAAGAACAAAAAGGATTGGGTAAGTACGAAAGTTCATAGGGCTAGAACCAAATATAGAAGGGGCAGGGTCTACCACTGATGCCCTGTGACCAACGTAAGAAAAATTTTTTTTGGGTCTGAAGTTAACTCTCAACTTCCTACTACTCGAGAATTGACCTGAAGTTGTCTGCCCACTTGCTTGATCTCCGCAGGAGGAAGCAGTTTAATCACCTTGTACAGACTTTTTGGCTAACCCTAAAGTCTCAAATATACAAGCTGAGAACCATAAAATGCATCAAATGGAATCGTGTGAACGAGAAAGACTACCAGCAAAAACTATCAGGATGAAAATCTAGATTTCTTCCTTAATATCTTAGTCCTCTAGATCAGAGCCAAAGTTCCCCCAAAATATCCATTCCAGGCAAGAGGTCCCCACAAATATCCGCGAACGGCTTACAATTCTCTATTTCCTCCTGGGAAATATCTAAACCAGTGAAGATGCCCCTATCGCGTTCCAGCGTAAGGACCACCTTGTCCATACTGTCCGGCCCCTTCCCTACCATTCCAGCACTTTCCATGTCTCCCTCCCCCTCATTCTCCTCGTCTTCCTCTTCATCCTCCCCTTCACCTCTGTCAGAAGAGTCAGATATAGCGATTAATCCCTCAGTCCCCCTTCGTTCTCCACAGCAGCTCCCCCACCGTTGTACACTAGTGGCTCCCATGGGTCCACCCAGACCTCCTCTTCATACTTTTCTTCCTCCTCTTTCTCTTCTTCCCCTTCCTCTACCTCCTCTTTCTCTACTTCCTCCACTGCATCCTCTGCCTCCTCGAAGCAGTGCCGGCGGACCCACTCCCGAACGCGCTCTCGGTCCATTATTCTACAGTAATCATCATAATCGGTTGGTAAATTGCCCATCGGGGCCAACGCGTTGAGGGGACGGCGGCCTCGGGATGACTTGGCGATGGTGAGGGACAGGCAGAGGTTGGTCATGTTGAGGGCAATAAAGGGGTGAGCCAATGGGGTAGTTGATTTCGGGGGTATTCCTCAAAGACGTCGATTTCGAACTTTAAAAAGGGAGACGTCTTCGAAAAGTTTCACAGCCTTGGACGACATAAAAAAAATGTGGCAATGCCTCGGCTTTGAATTTGCATGTAATCAGGGCAATAATAAAAAATCTGCTTGATAAAATATCGGAACTGAATTTGGAGGACGAAGCGGATCACGAGTCGAAAGATTTCTTTTTTGAAAAAGGAGGACCAAAATGTTCAAAGACAAAATAGAAATGGAATCACACAGGGATTTTGTATTCATGGAAAAAGATTCATTCATGATTTTGTTCCTAAGAGAAAATTTATGGGAAGAGTTGTTTTTGAACATTCACATGGAAGGAGAAGAAAGAAGTTTGTGGAGAGGACTGCTCTCCTACCGAAAGGACCGTTTTGTAACAACCCCTTGTTTGTCTTACGTAAAGATCCCCAGCATTGCTTTTTGTTGTTATATTAATGTTATATCAATGCCTCAGTCGCAAACCTCTGCTGAGAAGGGGTGCATTGCACTCATCATGCGATGCTTTTTCCATCGCTATTGGAAAGATGCCTTTTTCATACTTTTCGTAGAGGAGTATTGATTGGATTACAAGAGAAGCAGTATGGTATGAATGTTTGAATTTGTATTCGTATTTGCTGGCACCCGTTTAATGTTGTACTTGTATTTGCACTTGTATTTGCAACCGTTTGAGTTTTTATTTGTATTGTTGTATGCTTTTATATTTATATTGTGGTTTTTTAGACCACCTCCGAGGAAGTTGGACAGTTCCTCTAGCTTCAACAGATCTATACTAGCTTAAAGTATATCCTCGCTCTGTGTTTAAGATTCCTCATTAATCTTATTAATGGGGCAACACGGGGGGCTTGTTTTTTTTGTCAAGGATCAAGGAATAGTATGTGGGGTTGAGCTAGAAATTACGGAGACGAGGCTTGATTTTCGTAGCGACTATCATATGGGTGGTTCATTCGCTGTAACAGATAAGCTAACTGAGCCAACTTACATGATCATTTAAGGAGCAAAAAATATAACTTTTGTGCGGCATTATTCAGTCTTGTGCGGTACAGCACTGTACTTTAAGGGGGAAGGGTCTGGGTGCTTTACTCTTGGAAGATATATCCGATCTATCCCATGGTTTTCCAGACAGCCACAATCGACTTAAAAGGGGTATACCGACTCATCAATGGGGAAGGAACTGCGCTCCCTAAAAAGCTACCTTCAGGCCAGCCATCAAGCAGGCCGCATTGGACATGACGGCTGCTGCATCGCGCCTTTTTATCAAAACACCCCGAGCCTTTCCGTATGCCTCCAATGCAAAGGTGATAAAGGCCATATCCGCTTCCTGGTTCCACCATGCTGAATATAACTGTGTCAAATAATTGATGCACTTTGGAACACAAGCTAACCTCTTTTCAATCATTGAAACACCCTAATTTCCCCCCTTTCTCAAAATATGGCCAATTGTGTTTTCCCATAGTCGCCATTCAACTCCTCCGAGTTTTGTTCAAAGGAATTAAAAAGCGCTATTTTTGATGGATACTAATTACCGCCTCTCGTCCTTTGAGATATGCGATTCCCGCATGCAGTGGTTTGCTGGGAGTGCGTGACCTGTGCGAACCCGGCGAGTGAAAAGGGGGTAATGATAAGGTGGTTTACTCCGTCGTCTGACACTTATAGCGAGGGGAATCTAAACGGAGTTTGGGGAGAAGGAAAGGAGAAAACAAAAACGGGCCTGCGCCTCCGTGACCCTGCGACTACATTGACGGTTCAAGGCAGGCGAGGAGGCATATCGCAGTAGACATAACAGCTTGCACTGCGTGTATATGCAAGATGACCGAGTAAAAACATCACGAGTTGGCAGCTGTAGAATCCACAAACACTGCTGCTATCAAATCATTATGTATGCTGTGCTGTAAAGTACAGTACAGTACAGTATGTAGGTAGAAGTATGAATAGTTTAATATTTCGCAAAAATGTTCATTTGTTTTACTTTGTTGTCGAGGGTTACTGAAGGAATTATTCTGGCGCGGAATATGACCAGTTCTCGCACGCTGCATTTCCGCGCAAAGCAGGGACCTGCCGCTGAGCGACGGATATGGATAAATTAATTTTCCCTAAAAGTTATACCGCCTTTATGTACTATTTTTCACGCATAAGGAGCCAGGACATATACTGAAAAGCACCATAACATGACTATGATTGATCTGCAATACGGCGTGGACTTGACAAAGTTTTTGGTTATTTTTGTATAAATCTGCAGTATTCCATGAATAAGATGTACCCAGTTTGGCCCCTGAACCTAAACTCCGCTATTGTATTGATGCCATAAAGTTTGTTGTTTTAGTTTTCTTCATGTGATGAGACACTTGGTCCTAATTCATTATCGCGTGTGCATTTTTTTGTGCATTACGTACATCACATAGGGAAGAAGGGTATGTCTACGGCGAGACTCTATGGGGTACTACACACAGGTTCCAACATTAAATACAACACACAACCTACCCCGACTGTACAGTACTGTGGAGTAGACAAATTGCTCGGCTCGGAAGGGTTCACGTTTTGTGAAGCTTTGTCTTTTAATGCAACGACTGTCCTTGATAAATTCAACATTTACTCCAAAGTGAAACTAGACACGCTGTTGGTATAGCTAAGGTTTTTGTATGCAGACTCAACAATCAGATTCCAGTCCTTGATATCTGTTCTCTGTCTTCGAAGTTCACCTTTGTTCTTCCTTTCGGTCGGCCTAGGATACGATCTTCTTGCGAGGCTTGATGCTCGAGCCGCAGCACCTGCGGTTAATTCCTTCTCGGGGTACGGGACCACCGTCCCTTTAGATGCCGGACAGATCTCTGTCACCACTTTCTTTTCCCAGTAGATGATGTCGCTGACTGGGATTGATGCACGGAAGTTGATCCCTGGAAGTCTTTTGTTTATCGGCACTCGGCGTTATCCAGAGGGATCAGAGTAAAAGATAATGTTATAACCCGCTTGTAATAGAACAAAAAAGCAAATCTGATAGATATTTTGACCTCCTGTCGGATTGGAAGGACTCCCAGCCCAGACAAACTTTTGTCGATGTTTACCACGTGTGGGGGTTTAGGCGCAAACTAGGTAATCGCCGTTTGAATCGTTGTTGCTAGTCTGGTCGGGGTGGTCGAGGCCCGAACATTCCACGCCCGAGGTTTATATAGACTCTGCCAATTTTTGAAAACCCCTAAAACAACACTGTAATAAAATATTTTGATTAAAAAGTGACCACTACAGTAGTGAAATCGCTGGTTTCCCTCCGTGCCGTGGCCCGTACTGTAGTCAAACATTAATTTCGTGGCCCAAATTTGTGCACACGTGCCTTATAATGCTTTCCACGGTTTTACATCACAACTAGTACTGTAACCCATCGCTTGAGGTAGGGGTAAAATTGAAACAAATCCAGCAGGCACAGTGGTCGTATTGCAACCACTGCTATTATTTAGGAATTGTTTAGGTGTTTTTACGGTTTTTAGATACATTCAATCTATCTCAAAGGATTCCAGACAACCGCAATCGACTCAAAATGGTGTACAGACGCTGTAATCTCCCAAATATTTCCATCCTTATCAAGGCTTAGGTTAAGACTGTTTAATTTTGTATGAGCAGTGTCCCTAGAGCCATCGCGAAGAAAAATACGATGTCTCCTGTTAAGTTTGTCGACATTCAGTGCAGTTTTCAACAGTTTCGTTGTGATACATATTCAATTTCCTCTTCTAAGGCCTTTCTTCACTTATCTGGAGAGAAAGAAGCTAAATAGTCTCCAAGAGACGTTGGTTGTACGAGATTCGTCACAAAATTTGCGGAACTGGGATCAAAGATTAAACATTTTCCTTTCCTTCGTAGAACAAGATCATTTTGCTCAGTTTCATTATTTTCAATCCTTTCCGTTGGTGTATACTCACTGATCTCTGCATCATGCTCATAAGCTTCGCTGTTTTCATCACCGGTATGAACAGACTGCAATTTTTTATGTATAGGAACAGATCATTATTTGAATGCTCTTTCCCATTATCTGTTTCTAATACATTAGTATTATCCAGAATCTATTTCAACGAATATGTAGATCTAGATCTGCTCAATGGACTATTCTCATCATTTGATATTTTCTCAAGGGACGCAGTGCCTCCAAAATTGTACTATCTAACGTGGAGAACCGTTTATATACAAGTACCATCACACAGAGATAGCATAAGCTCATTTTTGTCCCATGTCTGCGCCTTATTCAAATTTTTTTCGAGAAAAAAACCATCTAGCTTTGTTAGATTTTGATTTCAAACATCTTTCATGCATCTTGTTGAAATATAGTTCAAAGGAGACTACAAAAGTCTCTAACATGATCAATGTGCTCTTTGACGCCATGTGTTTTAAAATTTTCGAGTAGAAATAAACCTGTTCCTTACTTCTTCTGAGTGCTCAATCGCTTCAGACCGAGACGCGGTAGGAATGTCAGCATACACAAGCATTTAACTCGCCACTTTCACTGAGTTAAAATTGGTGCGATCTCCGAAAACATTTGTTTTAGGTGAATACAGTGGGAAGCTGTGCAAATCAATCCCTTTATGCTCCAAGTAGCTTTCCAATGACATACGTACGCTGCCACCGTCTGAGTTTAAGCGCTTCATAAAACAACAGAGCTTTCGTTCCATCCATGCATGCTATCTGATAACGGCTCTAGCGACGTAACTCTTTCGTTATTTAGGGTTTCCGGTGATATAACCAGTAAAATCATCCACAATGACCGTAAAGTACTATGAAAACCCAAATAACTGACCAAAATGGACCTAGAAATGTCACTGTGAATGACTTCAGCTTCTTTTCAATCACTAATGTTCCTAGAATTCAGCGAAATTTTATGTTTTTTTACTTTCTTACAGGTGTTGCAGGCGTAACAATTATCAATCTGCGATGGAATTCTGAGAACTTCCATACCAATGACAAAATGTTTTCTTTCGATGTCAAGAATTAGACAAACGCTCGCATTAATAAGTCAGCGGTGACATTTTATTTCTGCTTCTGAAACTGCAGCGACTGCTTTAGATCTACAAAGCAATTATAATTTGGCGAGATAATCACAAGAGCATAAGTCTTCATACAGTATTAACTTTTTTCATTAGAAGTTTATATAAATCATCATAAAACTTAACTGACTATCAAGCCCTGCAAAGATCTGAGCAAGAGAGAATATTTTTCCTTAGGTCCATAACTACTAAAACATATTTCAGTGCAACAAAAAAAGTGGGGAATGATGGGGTATTTTACTTCGTCGTCTGACACTTCTAGCGTGGTGAATCTAAACGGGGTTTAGAGAGAAGGAAAGGAGAAAACAGAAACGATTCTGTGCTTCCATGACCCTGTGACTGCACCAGCAGATCAAGGCAGACGAGAAGGGATGTCGAATTACACAGTACAGCTTGCGCGGGATTTCTATGCTGTGCAACAAGAGCAGTGAGCGATTCTGTTCTCGGAAATTAGACATCTATAGAACCGAGAATATAGGGTAAATTTGGCTACATTTCCTAGGAAAAACTCTCTCGGTGTTGTTTTTCTCACTGACCACCTGCAGAAATCTTTCCTGTTACAATAGAGACAATGAGTCGATCAAAAATACGTTAAAACCTAGATACTGGATGCCGACAAGATTTTGGATGCATCGGAATAATCAGCTGACCAGAAAGGTTGAGATCGCTGCATTATCGAAAGGTTTTCGGTCATCCATAAAATTTAGAATACAGATTGAGAATTTTTGATAGTTGTTAAGAGTATCGTAGTGGATACTCGTGTCTCGTAGCTCCAGTTCTTTCAAAGCGATTTTCAGCTTGAAAAATATTTGAGACATAGAAGCTAGGCACGCGCTGCTGAAATCAACTCGCAGGAGCACAACAAAAAGAAGAAATTGTGCTAGTAAGCATTCCAAGAGAGGGTTTGGTAGAGAAGAACTTATATTTTTCTCTCGTGTTGAGATCCTATGATACTTCTTTACATTTTATACTCTTCATTGGGACATTTTTGAGAGCTTTCAGCTTTTTTATCCATTCATAGAACAAATCTGATCTCATTTCGCACAATACTAAATCAGAAGTATCGCAACATACTTGAACCATTAAAAAAGTTCAAAAATCGAACTTTGAATCAAAGTTCTCACGAAGTTGATCAACGGTGTGAGATTTTCTTTACACCAAGGAGTATAAAAAAGAAGAGTACCCCTCTCAAATATCACTTCCCAGGTGTGATATGCACTCTGAAGTACATAGATGGGAATACGTTGAGCCCAATGTGCTATGTACGTCTTTTTTTTATAAACTGACTGAGTATGTACTGCCGATCTTCCTGTAGGGAGCTGCGAAGATCGAAGAATACAATCCAGATATCTTATTGTAACCCGAGTTTGAAGTAGAAAATCTTCGTGCCTCATTACTCAACTCCAAAGTTTCTATGTCACCATTATCATTAGGAAATGTGACGTTTTTCATCCCGTACAGAAGCATTTTGACTTGAGTAAAACTGTTTGTTTAGAGGCCAGGTAATATTAATACGATATCCAGAAAGGAAATATCAAACAGAAAGGTTTCATTCAAATCACTGTTTAGTTCTTTATTCTGACTGGAAATGTCAAAATATAATGTGGTGGATCTGGTTTCAAGTTCTTAAAGTGTAGAAGTAACCTTCTTTCCAAGAGCACCTGTGATTAGCTGAGCCATATATCCAAAAGATTCTCGCTCCAAAGCTGATACTAGATCTTCGAAGCTACCTTAAGGGTACGAAAAGACTGTTCGGGAACAGTGGGAATACCGGAATAGGGTTTAGCCGCCAGAATAGATCAAGGTATGGAACCACTTGCCCTTTTTTGTATGTATCGTTTGAAAAATACTCAAAGATGTCCCCAACAGAAATCGGTAAATTGCTGATACCTAATTCAAGTCAGCATTCCCTCTGGTTCAACTTTAAGCTGTGCTTTAAAAATTTCAGGATCAGTTGGTGTCACGCTTGAGAAGACGTTGACAGTAGGAATTTTTTTCTTTTATCATTTCTACGGCAGAGTGAACATCAAATCCATAGAGATTATTGGAGACTGTGACAAAATTTAATGGAGAAAGATCATAAGACTCACCAGTAGCGGGATTAAATAATAGATAAATATTGCAAATCAACCATGTTTCGATTTGAGAACGATTTTGGTATACCGTCGAAGTGGAGTAGTCTCAAGTCAGTATCTAATGTTTATATAATACAATACGTCATCGCGGCTAGAGGGAATCTAGTTGGTCCTTTGATATTTGAAAGATCCAGGTCAGCTATCCCTCGGTTTATGCTTAAATGCTGAATGGATGGTCAAGAGAACAGCGGAAGGTGGTAAAAACTGGATTACAACAGATTTAAACCCGAGAAAAGCTTTCTGCAGCAAGGCTTCCGGAATTATAAAACAAGACTAGTAACGTGTAACAGATTAAGCGATATGAAGTAAGCCCAGTTCTTCAATATAAAATTGCTCAATAGATTCGGGTTAGTTGAATGAACTAATCTAGGAGACTAGATAATCCTTTCGAGTACACAGCGGTCGAGAGGTTTGGCATCATCTTGGACAATTTTCTGCAGTTTTGTTGAGTTACCGGTAAGTTGCTACATTCAAGAATTTGTTGCGAATTACAAACAACTTTATATCATAGTAACATGAATGCACACATAAATGTCTAGAAAACTTGTTAAAAGTATGCTTGATGATTTTCCAAGAGGAATACTCGAAGTATTTTCGAAGAGAATAATGGATTTCATTTTATTTCAGTCTTACAAACCGAGTCTTGGAACTGAAATCAATTAACAATCAATTATTAATAATTTTGGATGAAGATTTTGGAATATATGATTGCATTTCAGACTTGACCAGATATATTGTCCCATGAAGCTATTATTAGTCATAAATAGAACAAAGGTAGATTTCCTGTGTACAATATACGATTTGGAAGTAAAATTGCAGCCTATAGCTAACTGAGACGGTCCTGTCAGGACAAGATGGCGAATCAGAACTTCTGAGTCAGAATTAGAGAGCTTATGTAGAACTATAGATCAAGGAATAGAATATTTAGTACTTCTGAGCTGACTGGAACAGTACTGTAATCTTGAATGTGCACTCAATGTGCGAAGAATTGGATCTAGCCTTCATCTGCATTTTGGAAGCATATTAGGGCAATCTATTCAAGCTCGAAGAACCGATGCCTAATTAGGATGGTAACATCATTTGAGAGGGCTTCATCGGGTATGGCAATGGTTTCAATGTTTTCTTTGAAGGAGTGCTGTGACGGAAATAAAACATCACTCATGCTGAAGTTGACACTTTAGTGTTAACTAATGGATCCATGCTAGATTCGCTGGTAAAAAGATGGCGTATTGAGCTAAAAGTAGCTGGAACGAAATACCAGTATTATGTTTCGATGTCCAGTAGCCATCAATTCCACAGAAATTACGTTGACGCATAGAATTTAGATCAGCAAGTTCTTGAGGAAGGAGATTATTCTTTGTATATTTCGGTTTCCACAAGAATAAGATACCCTTAGCTTGGCCTAAATAAATGACAAAGCACTTGAATATTTACAGGAATCCATACTGTCATGGTTTCGAACAACAGATGGAACTGACTTACACTTAATAAACTTTAAAAAATCATTTCTCCGGAGCTTCGAACAAGCCTAGACCAGTTAGCATAACTGGAAGCTGCAGACATGGCGGTTTTGTGATGATCAATCTTAGCGTTTCCTATGAGCGACCATGCCGCAAAATTCTCTTGTATTGACACAGCATCTACATTTGAATTCAGTTCCGTATAATACGCACTAAACATAACTTCATAACTGGATACGTCTCCCCAGATCCACGAAGGACACTTTACTGATTGCCTTAATCAGAATATGCTGTTCTCAGCCGAAGGAGCATCCATCTTCTATACTGCATCGACAATTGAGTCAACACCATCTTCAGAACAAAAATAGTATCTTCGATAGAACCTCCTCTTATCTGAGCCGTACCACACAATTTAGACTGAAAAAAAGATCCCAAGAGACACCTTCTTTCCCTCTTAATAGATTCATTAAAGATTAGTATACTGAAAACCACTCCTGTGTTTCAAATGATTACCCGAGGTTTCTTGATCCCCAACTGTTTCTGTTCAGGGATCATTTTTCGTGTCCCAAGGGAGCAGGAGACGGTTAAAAAAACTTCTGACCAAGCATGGGCCCATTACAATGTAGAGGATAGATTCCGGGTGGCAGAAGAACCCCCATTATGTAGACTACATCAGTGTAGAGGAGAAATGTACTAGTAGAACATTAAGATCAGAGATCAGGAAACGGGGATCCTTTACGACCAGTGGAATATTGGTTTATAGATAAAAGAGCAGTTAAACTAAAAGGAGTAGAGCAAAGAGCATGAAGACCCATGTAGAACGTGAAGTCTCTGTTAGATCCCGGAGCCATGGATCTATCTTTCTGAAGGTATTCAGTGTAGAAAGTAACATGATATATACACATTAATAAGCATTTGGAGCGAAAAAAGCTGTTGAAAGATAAAGAATGATATTTGAAAAGGAGACAGCAAGTAAATTTGTATCACAGAACATCGATATAGACGTGCATCATACTAAAGAAAATTGCACGTTATCATACGGCAACATAAGTTTGCTTTCCACAATTGCATCTGTGATCTTCTTTTGTACTATGTTGATTAAAAAAAGCATAGAATTCTTGGAGCATGATCTAATGCTCCGAGCTCGAAGTTGCCTTCGATTCTCCCAGATGCTGATTTACTGCTGCAATCTCACAAGCCATCAACACGTATGAAACAATTTTGTTAGCAATAACTGGAAGTCTACGCGTTTCTTTACTGTAAAATAGCGCATAATATCTACAACTGGGAGCAAAAATATGCGTAATAGGAAAATATCGGACTGCACTTGAAATTTTTCATTTAATTCGCAAGCTGGTGAAAAGCTGTCGGCGAGAGCAAAAAGAAGTGAAAAAGGTCCTTTGAATCAAATGGGTGTACGAGACATATGCTTCGCTCAGACTCGCCGGAAATTCTGACTTAAAACAAAACATAGAAAAACGCCAAGAGCAAATCGTTACAACAGATATTAGGATCATTACTCCCATCGAGGCAAAGCTTTTTATTCGGATTGATCTTGATTTTATGATAAACGTGAGACGAGATGATGCTAGAGAAAACTGGAATCACTCGCAGAGTAACACGGAAAGTTCATTTGAAGATCTCTTCTTCAGTATTATTGGTTACCTGAAGCACATAAATATGAAAAATTTGCGCCCTATGTGATGTGAACGCCTCATTTCCAAATCAATCTAGAGTCAGTTTCATATCATCTTGAAATGAGCTTCGAATAATTATAGTTGCATCAACGAAGCTTGTCATAAAAAAGCCGTATTTCTCTATTCAAATCCAAAACTTTAGATGTCATTATCAACATGAGTAATACTGTATTTTTCATATTTAGTGGTGTCAGAAATACCGGCTGTTCAAAGGCCATACAATTTCAACATTGTCGCTTTTAAGAGGAGAGATATTAGGAGGGAATTACTCAGGATAAGCATGGAAGTTAGTTTCGGATTTGCATCTGAGGCTTCCATGTCGGATTTATCTTCGTATTCTTCAAAAGCTCGAAAGCATTCCTTATCAAAAGCATTAGTACTCTGTTGAACGATAGACATGAGAAAGAGTCTTTACAGTCATGGACAAATGTACTCGAACGCTACCCTAATAATCTGATCAGACTATCCATGAACAGTGACTGTATCAGAAGAGCGATCAATGCCGAGAACCGATCGAGGCATCAAACTTTTGACTCTTTTCTCAGTTTTGCACTAGAAAATATTTCAACCAGATATAAAAAAGATAGATACGTCGAAAATTACTTTGGACAAATACTTGATTAAATCTGTGCTTCTAATCAGTTCGAAGCTGCACTTCGACAATTCTCAGCATCAACTTCTAGTATTTCTGTGCAAACAGTAACCAATCTTGTAAGGCATTTAACAACTTCAAAAAGGTGATAGAATTAAAAAACCGGATATATCATTAAAACTATGAACTGACTGTGTCGCTGCTAATGCAGAACGTATTGCGTTGTTATTAGTTAAGCAGAGAAAAATAATACTGATAAAACTGCATTTTGGATCAAAAAAATTTATATCTTCGAGGGTAAATTGGCCGAAACTAAATACCAAGAGATTACAGGTGTAGGTGAAACTCGTTGTAGTTGACTTCCTGGTCGCCTAGCGTAGCATCAAAATTGGTATATCTAGATGTAATCAAAACCAAGAATAGAATACTCCAATAAATTATTCGTAAAAATAATGCAACACATGTAGCCTTGCACATAAGCAACAACTTGATATCAGAGTAAGAACAGAAACATTAGAAGTGTCTATAAACTTGATGGGAGTGTTCTTGATGTTTTTCATGAGATCTTCTCAATATTTTACAAATCATTGAATGAAGAAATCGAACCTTCATATACGAGAGCTAAGAATTGAGGTTTTTGGTTGATCTGAACGAAGATGAAAGAATTCATTTGTTCATTTAATGATTATATCATGTAATTATATATAATGAAATCATTTGTAGTATGAAAAGAATGAATTGTGACCCTGTGTGAACAAAACTAGGCTAAAAAGAGACAGTGCAGGATATAATTCACTAAAAGAACCTTCTATTACAAAATGTTGGATAGAAAATTCTGAATCAGAGACAAAGAGATCCGAAAAAGGAATAGATTCAAGCATAAGCTTACCATCACTATGCTGTACAGTGCCATAGTGCCACTGCATATATCCATTCAGCATGCGTGAATATAGATACCGCTTTCTTCTCCATTTTGGTATTAACTGAAGTACATTATGTTTAAATTACGACAAACCGATTGCATTAAAGGGGACTGTATCATCCAAAAAACGTCCATGAAATGTGTCTGTGGTTACATCATAATATTCAGATGTGAATTTGATATCCTTCTTTTCATCATCTTGATTATCCTTAGATAAACCAGAATCTGGCAGACTTTTCTATTTAGCAGTAGCTGTCAGAAAGCTACCATAATTTTGCTCTGAAACCCATAAAGATTAGAACATACAATGCTTTCTTTAATATCATTTCCGCGAATCTTAGGTGTACTGTACACTTGATACTACAAAATGTTTCCACAGGAACGTTTCGAAATTTTGTTTCCTGTTGAATTCGACTACTGAACATGAGTACCACACCAACGCCTAGTGTTTTTTGCATAGAGTTCGTTGTCACTTCTTACATCTGTCCAAGAAGCATTTTACAGATCGCAAGAGAATCGAAAACTGAGCAGGAGAGCGTTGGCATATACCCGGTCCATAACTATGAAATTAGGATTCGAGGTGAGTAAGGAACCCTATTTTGCGGAAAGAAACCGGAAAACGTAAATAACAGAGAACTAAATATTTTAGTTTAGTACATCCACAGAACATGAAACAGGTGTAGAGCAGAGCAATAGAAAAAAGGATCATCAGAAATTGGAATAGGTAATTCTAGAATTGTGGACTAACCGTAAATCATTAAATTGAAGAAAAGAGCGGAGAACTGCAGAAAGTGGAATATGATGGGTGAAACTTCGCATTTTATTGACATTGGTATGAGTGTAACCAAATTCCAATAAAATCACCTTATATGTACAATTTAAGTTCTGTTTGGGAGAAAATTAGGCCATGTGACCGGCCATATGGTATAGCTTAAATGCATAATACTGCACACGCAAATTCTACAATCGTATCGCTCAAAAGTACAGAAAAACAAACAAGGTGCACATTGAATAGACTGGATTAATTTACCAACTCATAAAACACAAAATTGAATAATTGTTTTAATATGCAGTACATGTACGTATCATAGTAACTTGACTGCACTTGCATTACTGTAAATGTTTTCCGTTCCGTTTCCGTCTTACTGTGTGTCAATTCTCTTTCTCTATTGATTTCTGGCTGCATTCGTAGTTGATTTCTGGATATCCTCCCCACGCTTCTGTCCCATACTTCATAACTCGTAATGCTCAACAACCACTCTATTGACAATATCATTCAGTGCGTCTGAGTTATAAAGATGCGCTGGCAGTCGTACTCCAAAGCATACTCTTTGAGGTTAGCACCCGAATGCATGTGCATTGCTAAAGTAAAAGGATTGGGTGATTTACTCCCGTAAGAATGTAACATTTTCTCTGTTATAACGCTGTGTAATAGAGACTTGTTCTTTTTTTTTATTTCAGTCCTGTATTACACAGTGGTTTAACAGGGAAACTGCATTGTCTTGAATGAATTTTGAAGCTCAGTGTAATCGGCAAGCGATTTTATTCTCCTTCATAGTTTCCATTTGAAGTGGAACCCCACGTCACCGTTTTAACTACTTAGTTATTTTCTAGTGTCTATTGGACCGTTGTCCTCATATGAGGACATTTGTCCTCATATGAGGACTACTTTTAGCACTTCTTTTTCAATACAAAATTTTTTTACCTCAGCGCATTTCTTGTCCCTCCTCGTTAGTTCATGAGTGTAGATGGCCGATCAAAACAAACTTTTCAAGATTGTTGACCTCGGTGAAGGCTAGACCAGTTTTCCCTCACCAGCTTCCGCTCTTCGCAAGAAGTTGTGAAAACGACTTCATTTTGGAAGGTAAAATAGTTCGTATTATCGTGGGGGGTTTCAGAAACGAGGGCGCATGTGCAGTAAAAACTACTGTACTGTAACTAAACATAAAAAACCTTTTTTCCAGTAAAAATTACTGTACTGTAACTAAACATAAAAAACCTTTTTTCCAGTAAAAATTTCGGGCTTCCAAAACATTTTCTTTCCAAAATGTAACGGAAATTGTCCTCATATGAGGACAAAGTGTGCCTCATATGAGGACAGTGCGTGGTCGGATAGACACTAGATAGTACTACTCTGTAGTTATATCTTTACTTTCTGATAACTTCTTCTGAGTTAGGACAACTATAGAAGTTCTAAAGTAGAGCTACAGTACTGTGTATGAAAAAGTGGTCCCATTGAGATTCTTGTGTGAATTCAGTTACAATCTATTGACCCTTTGCCCCAAACTTTCTGAAACCCACTGCCATCGTCTCCACTGCTCCTTTAGCAGCGTCCATCCTTCTTCCCTCTCTGCTTCAAAGATATACTCAATCTATCCTAAAAATGCTAGTGCTAAATGACGTGGCAAGAAACGTGGCGAAGAGGACAACGAAGACCTTTGGAAAGGTTCGTGGTGCTTTGATGTAAAGGTAAGATGCCGCGGCCGTCATGCCCAATGCGGCCTGCTTGATGGTTGGCCTTGAGGTGGCCTTTTGGGGAGCGTATTTGCTCCCCAGTACTGTGTCGGCATGTCCTTTTGAGTCGATTGTGGCTGTCTGGAAAATTTTAGGATAGGTTGCGTATATCTTCCGAACTATTCAAACACCAAACTCTTTACATACGGGGAAATTTGGGGTGTTTTTAATCCATGAAAAATATGTTCAGCTGTTGTATTCAATAAATTCCAAACCGTTTGAGCAGCAGGTGCAGTTTTCTGCAGTGATCTCAACGAATGTGGTAAAGATATTCTCGGGATACAAGAGGGAAATTGTTGAGTGACTTATTACTTGAAGAGAAGACTCCACTTTGAGAAGAGAGGGGGTTAATGGGTTGGTTTACAGCGGAAAGTGCAAAGGTTATGAAACACATGAATTTACATCCAAAACATGGGATGATTTCAAACACGAAAATGGTCCGAATCACTTATTATGCTCATCCGCGGTTGCCATTCCGTCATGTTCAGGCTCGATTCTTCGAATTGTCAATTGCAGAGAGTTTTACTTGGCAGACTTCATTTTTGGTTCCGTTTTTACGGATTATCATCCGGGGGTACTCCAAAGAATAATACAGACCAACGGAACTCCCCAGAGCACGTAAATGCACCGCTGCAGATAATATGGCTTTGCTACACATCCCGAGGGAGAAGAGATGGATCATCTACATCGTTCAAAATTCTCTCTTCGATTTTCTCTGTGAACGGTGACTCTGCTCCAAAAGGTCAAAATATCCAACAGTATAGTGTACATGGTGGTGGTAAATCTTGACGAGTTATACAGTATGGCACAGAAGCATGCGGGGGGTATTCAGAAATTAGCCACTTGGAGACTAAACGCAGAACGGGTAACGAAGTCGCGAAGCTCCTGTTGAGGGGAGGAACCGCGACCGGAAGCAGCGGAGGAAGCAAGGCGGCGGACGTAACTCTCTGTAGCCGCCCAGGGCGCCATAGATATCAATCCCGACAGGGGAGAGGAGGATACTATACATTCACAAAAAACCTGTGTACCAAAGAGTATCTAAAAAGCTTGAGCTTAGGACCGTAAGAAGATGAATTGGATCATGGATAATTTCATCGTACAGAAATCGATTTGGTTCTTTAAGTTTTGGAAAGTGCGGGTCGGCTACCCCCGGTGTATGCTAGACGAGTTCAGGATATTGGGTAATGTCACTTGTGTGCCTAAATGGCTGGCTCGAAGCCTGTCAGCAGGCATTCATTGTACAGTATTTCAAAAAGTTGCATTGTTGCAACCATACCACAGGTTAAAATCATTGTCCAGAGTAGGATGCTTGTTGGATGAAAATATCTGCAAGAGACCCATTGGCCAATCGAGAAGTTACTAGTCACATAGATCTCTTTTGATTCTCTGTATGGAATCTGCAAAACAATTGATCTTGACAAGCAAGCAAAACAAAGCAACATAGTAAAATAATGGTTGGAAAAGCGGAGCACGCATGTTTCATAGAGTAGGGCAGCTCCTGCTACATTTAACCAAAGAGTTCCCTCGAGTTGCTCGCATGGAAATCATGTACTCGCGAAGAAACAGGGTGCGTCACTGGATCATCTCGAAATGTACATTGGTATAGTATTTATTCAGTGTTACCCATCAGTGACGACTTATCCCGCACACCGCACTAGCAGCGTGGATACAACCAACCACATTTTCCATACATTAAAATAACCCAAACATTTCCTCCATTGGCATAGTAAGCTCCGTATGAAAGGATTTTGTCTGAAAGGTACACACCACATGGCCTCCACTCACGTCCCTACCGAGACCTCGCCGATGGCGGGACATCCGTGCTCGAGCGCGCCACTGTGAAGGAGCACACCTACTACGCCCCACCATGCCGATATGAAGGCATTGAAGTGCGCCCCCTTGCAATTGATGTTTATGGCGAGATCAACATACACGGCATACAGCTCCTCCAGAATATCGCAAATTGCACCGCCGGGAGGCGGGGAAATCTGTCTTCACAGAATTTTGAGCGCTGCGAACAAGGCTGTCAGCTGTCGTGCAACGTTAGACTGCCGTTATGATCAACCAACGCAAATTCAGCGGTGTTTGAGCCCCAGTAGGTCCAGTAGGAGCGGTAAGGTCTTCTCATATTGCATTTGAATAAAAGGTCACCTCTTCCCCCCCCACATGAAACAAGAACAATGCATTGATTCGTACACATCCTACAGGCCAACAATGAAAACAACCCGTTGGCTCTGGTATAGAGGACTCTCGACGTTTATACCACTCGCAGTAAACCACCCCATTTAACCCAACTTACCTCGACTCCTTCACTCAAGAATTCATATTTTGAAACGGGGCTTCAAGTAGGGAATAGGGGGTCGGTTTACTGTGGGAATTCGGAGGGCTGAGAACCAGGGGGTTTCGAGGTAGTGCTGCAATGTGCTGTATATTTGGCATATGTCTGAAAATCTTCTCGTCGGACAGAAACAACTATGCTGAAATGGTTCGCCTCGCAAGTCAATGGAAGCAGCATGGGAGAGGGTTTCAAACAATTTTGCATTTCACAGGCTAACCTATTTTTCAATCATGAAGACACCCCATTAGCTCAATTTTCGTTCTCAACTATTGGTATGATGCAGAAATATGTGGAAATCTTACCGCTGGATGTTGGGACATCAATAACCGAAGGGCTGGTGCCTCCATCCTTTTTTTATCCTCATCATAGTACAACCGAATGGTACATAAACAAGCCCATAGCCACGTGCGTACTTCAAGAGAGCCGATCTTTTCTCAGCAACTTGAAATATTTCCGATGCTCGCAAATCGAAACTTGTTCTAAAGCGTCCAGGAAAAGGAATCGCCTGACAAAATGGTCATCGCACTTGTTACCATCGCGACTGCCCTGGTTTTGACGACTGTCAATGCCGCGTTATTGCCTAATAGTACCGCCACAGGAATACTGTCCGTAGCTGCCATGAATGACTTGCGTGCAAAAATAGAGGCTGTTGGTGGTTGCAATGCAAACGTTTGCTTCGCCATCGACGGCGGAGATTCCATCAGCCCGGATGCATTTGTCAACCAGAAGAACTTTGTGTTGGATGTCATCGCCGTGATTGCTGATAACCCAGTTGAAGTTGCCGCTGTTCAGTACGGAACGTACAGGAATAGAATCACCCCGCTGACTCCAGATCTTGCGGAGTTCATTTTGGCGCTCGATTCTGAGAAACAAATAGGGGGCTCATCATTTGTCAGGAGTGGCATCATTGCTTGCCTTCTCAGTTTGTACCAGCGAAGGGGAGAAGCCATGAAGATTGTTTTGTTAGGGGATGCAAACAGTTACTCACGGTTCAGACCCGCTGTAAGGATGGCGAACATATTTAGACGTCTTGGTGGCGAGGTCTGTACTGTTGGTGCTGGTATGGCCAATGATGAACAGTTGCTTGCCATTGCAGTGGCGATCCCAACTCGGTCTTCGATGTCAACAGTTTTCTTGATGTCCTATCTCTCGAACTTATTATTGAAAGGCTTGTGCTCCAAATTTGCGGTCTGCAGACTGAATAAGCTGGAAGCGCCACAGTTCGGTGGAGGGCGCAGAGGTGCGGCAATGGTGTGTGGTTTGCGCAGGGGTGACACACTGTATATAGGATGGTGTTTGACAGGCAGATTGTGTTGTTGAACAGCTGCGTCTTTCCGCATCTTCCATGCATTAAAATAACCCAAAAATTTTCCCCCTCTTTCCGCAACCATTCGGATTTCCTTGTCACCGAATATGTAATTCAAATAGCATCACTGCCAAGGCTCTCAGTTGAAATTTGTATTTTTTCAATTTTCTGGATGAGGTCTGGTATTTCTTCCAACAATGCAACACCAAAACGGTCCCCTACTTCTCTTTTTCTCCAGAAAAGTCTACTTACTATAGGTACGATACTCTACATGACTCAGTTTGCGCCGCGACGGAGGCCCTCAACTCCGTGACACATTGAGCTTCGATAGGTCTCATATGCTCACAGCACTTTCACGGGTGGACTCTAACTAGACCACCGAGGAATTATTTTTCTCAAATTCAACCAGAGGATGCCTGAATGCGATACTTAGCCTCGATCCAATTTTAACGAAGGAAAGGTTTCGGTGCTTTAATCTTGGAAAATGTATTCAATCTATCCTAAAGTCTTCCAGACAACCACAATCGACTCAAAAAGGTGTGCCGACTTATGAATGGGGGAGGAACTACGCTCACTGAAAGGCCACCTTCAGACCAGCCATCAAGCAGTCCGCATTGCACATGACGTTTGCCGCAGCGTGCCTTTATATCAAAACCCTAGAACCTTTGCGGACGTCTCCATTGCCCTCACGGCCACGTTCCTTGACATGTCATGTAGCACTGCGCATGCATCCGGGTGTCAACCTCCGAGAGAGGAGATTGGCACAGGCACGAGCCTACCACTGGTGGAGGTTGCGATGAAAGATTGATATCTTCTCTGCTCGCATTTATCGCCGCATTAAGAGTGGATATCGGGGTAAAGACCCTCAATCTCCTGGTGGAGGGGGTAAGGGGCCACGAAGATGACATCAAAAAAATCGGTCCCTCCGCTGCTTCCCATTGCTTGGATGTCCGGCCTGTTGAGTTCGTGTCCCTTGTGAGGTCTTTTGAGAGGAGAAGGACTTCGTAATTAGTTGGTAGATGATCTGGGCTCCATACAAGCAGTGCATGAGGTGATCGTCCTGTACATCGAGTGTTCAGGCAATTTTTTTAATCGGGCATGGGGTGTCTGTATAAATTAAATGATATGCATAGGTCACAAATAGGTAATTCCAGACGAATTATTAATAAATTACCTAAATTTGACTGAGAATAATAATATAAAGAAAGCCAATATTAATTCGTCGACAGGGAAAGTTCGATGGCCCGAGGCTTGCTTAAATTCTCTAACAGCAAAAGGTTATTTATACCGCAGATCAGAGTAGAAAGCTACAAAGATGGTTCCAGCAGTGTAATAATTATTGTAGACCAATTCATGCTCAATAATAGTTATGAAATAATCCTCCAGGTGAGCATCAATCCAAATAATAATTTTCTGGCAATAAAATTCCAGTAATTATAGCTACAGAATATAAAAACCAACTGACAGACATAAAAATTGCTTCACATATAAACAGCATAAAACATGGGCCAGTGAAAATAGATAAAGTTATTTTCGATGATTCACAATAAGTAAAATTTGTTGAACTATGATAAAAAAATTGTTCCACGATTTTCATTACTGTATTCGATATAGGAAACCAATTAAATAGTTTTCTAATACTTCTAAAAAAATTTCCAATTTTCACACCACTTCCCAATTGAAAATTATGAATAGTAAATATATTACCCTGTTGACTGAATTGAATCACGAGATAAAGTATCATTAATATTCATAGGTGGAGATTAATCAAGTAGAAGAAGCTTGAGTGTGCCAGATACAGGACTGTCCTTTTTTGTCAACTGGTCGGATGGATTAATTGAGCCAGGTATCCAAAGCATTTTTTTGATTTTGTTTGTTTCAAAATTATATCCTATTAACTGGACATCAACTCTAATTGATTTGTGTTCAGGTACACGACATGTGGAAAAAGAGATGAATAAATCCTTCGAGTCCACAGCAACATGTAGAGGAACATTAATATTGAGCACCTGACTGTATGCTGCTGCAATAATTTTTCCTTCTTCAATAGCAAACTCCAGCAGCTAATATTTCACCAGATGCAATTGATTTAACCGGAAGCCGTGACAAATGAGAATGCCAACAAAATGCCTGAAACATAGATTTGCTATTTAAGTAACCAATTAAGAGTCCTGCAATACATCCAAGTTGCGCACTTGTCGAGCCTGTGGATTTTCCTGCATCAAAAAAAAACAAAATGATAAATCAAAATTTCCAGAATTTTCCGGGTGTAGATATGTACTGGTGGAGGCAGACAGTTTTAAATTACGTAAAATCGAATATTGAATAGATAAATCACGAACCAATGGATCGGACCTTCTTTCTTGCTAACAACTAATTGTAGTAGCAGAAATAGATGAAGCAGCCATGGCCAAATAGACAATCGAACCATTCAGAGAATTGACGAGTTTTTCAAAAGAGTTCATTTCATCGTCTTGTTATTTCCGGCGATTTCTTGATATAATGTGATATTCAAGTCCACATATTTTTTCATCAACTGATACATTAATTTTGTAATCATTGAGCTGTGTAATTTTAACACCATTACAATTGAAAGATCCATGCATGTGTACTATTTTTCCAAGCTTATATATATGTGTTCATGAATTGAATAGTTTTTTTGAGTTGATACGGTCCATCAATAAGTATTTCATCAACTGATTTAACAAGTAGTATCAATGACCTTTTTGAACACATAAAAAATAATTCAGGAACATAAACCACTGATTTCAAGCCAAGATCAAAAAATGTATAATCTGAATGTATTTGCCATTTTGCGTTCGCGTTGACTAAGCCATAAGATACAGACAATAATAAAAAATAAATTTTTTTTTATGTATTCTTGATGGTGCCTCACGTAAACATCGCGAAGTGCTAGTCCAGATTTTAAAAATGCTGATTTGTCGTCAACCTTTGATAAATTCCATTTCAAAATTGTAGCAATGGATTAAAGCATTCTAATTTGCATTTGGAACAAGATTCTGAATCTGTCTTTAGATTGTTTTTCTCCTTGTCCTTATTTCCATGCGATTACATTTGAGTCCGGAGGAGTTATTGAAACATGAATTTTCGAACAAGTTCGTAAAATATTGTTTTCTTCTCTCCTGTATGCATTTGAAATGATTTGAGATGGAAGTCCCGATGCTTGATAAATTAAAAACTCTTTAGATCCAAAACCCTTATAATAAAGATCTAGATCTTTTTTTTTCCGAAAATTTCAATTCTGTTTCAGGTAATAATTAATTTTCGAGAGCATCAACTGCATCAACTGTACATTTTTCATTTAATGGAATGCGAGTCAAATTCTCGAGCATAGGAATGTTTTTTTTGGTCCAATCGGTGCATGTTCAAGAGGTAATACATTTATAGAGTCAAAAAATATTTTCATCGTTATTTATTCATCATTTTCTGCCTCAGTATGATTAAAATCACAGGCACCAAAATGTTTTCAATATTGTTTCCACATAAATTCCTGATTTCATGAGTACTTAATTGTTCATAATATTCTGAAATTTCGTCAACAGAATTACCAATTGATTCTTCTAATAAATCACTTGCTTTTTAATTTGATAAGCAAGTTCATTTTACAAGACATTTTACATGAAGGTTTCTTCAAGTCTATTGCTAGAGATTTTCACGGCACTGTCTGCAGTTTTTCCCTTCCCTCCCTTCCTCCCCCGCCCCCTCTTCGTCCCCCCGTCGTTGCGCGGGCCGCGAAGAGCCGCCACGAGGCGGGCGGTGCCATTCAACAAGCTGACCTCGCAAGGCGATTTCCTTTGTTTTCCCACTGACATTCTCCTTCCACCGCGTTCATCTGGTGTAAGTATCACGCTACTCTCACTTTGATGCTCAACGCCCAACACCCGCCTTCCGCCAACACACCACCTTTCAGCTTTCGCATCTCCACCTCTTTTTGGCTACTCGAGAGGCGATTACGCTGTAGGCGTCCAACACTTCTCCTCCCCCGCCGCCGATCCTCACTTCCCAAGAGCCGAACTCCGCCGGCAAGTTCGAATATTGAAACGGTCAATTTTTTGATCAACTACACGTGGCCACCTGGAACCCAGGTTTGGTGACAATTACACTGTTGAAAAAGGAGGTCCGAGGTGCATACCGGCGTACAGGATCGGAGTCCCGAGGTTTGGCATACAGCACTGTAATAAGCCCAATCGTTTAGTAGGGTGCACTGCTTTAAGACCTCAGGGAGGCGGAAATTTGTTACTAAGCCCCCACGTGGCCACTTTCGGACATACTGTAATCATGGAGCACTTGCGCCACCTAGAACACAAGCCCATCGAAGGGGATAACGGAAAATGGCTGTCAGAAAGCCCGATGTCAGGCACCAACTCGACAAGGCTACTACCAAGGCCCGGATATTGCCCGCTGTGCCCATCGCTGAGGCCGGGAATACGAACAGTCGCCAGTCTACTGGCCCACCTTCGTACTACACACAGCGTCGGGTCCAAGATGGGACAACCAAAGGCGCATCAGCACGGCAAGTTGATGAGCTATCTCGCACAGGTGGGCTACTGGTACTGTGGCTGTCACAACCAGTACATAGGCTCTAAGGTTTCCGGCCCGACGGCAAACGGCCTCTTCGAGTTCTCCTACTCAAAGTGCCCAAGATGCACAGTCCATACGGCGCCGAGGCGGTACCTACCACTACACAAGACACAACTGCGCAGCCCATTACCGCCGACGACAGCCTCCCCAGTCCCCGTCCCAGACGACCCCGCCCCACCGGCAAACACTGGGTGTACCACACCTTGTATTCCCCCACCAAAGGCCCCTGTCCCCGCGGCTCTTTCATCACCAGCACCCGCGGTAGTCGCTCAACCATTGCCACCAGAGGCAGACGCTCAACCATTGACACCGGAGATACAGCCACTGCCACCTATCCAAGACATATTCACAACGCACACTCCCGTCATGGCACATATCCCAACAAAATTCCGGGGACTACTCGCCGAGTTGTATGCCAAGACAATGGAGGCAGTTGCCGCCTGCACATCTGGACAACCCCAGCGAGTGCAGACATTTGCCAAAGTATTCCTGTTTCCGGCAGTGATGCTCTCGGACATGTCCCTCCCCAGCTCCTGTTCTCTCGAACGCCGCCCGCAATCGATCGCAGAAGCAATGAAAGAGCGGGTAGAACTATGGACCTCCGGCCAATACATGACTTTGTGGGAACAGGCCGTCAGTACGTCTCCCCCACGCGCCGCGGCTACGCCGCCTATCTCCGACCAGCAACGGGTAAATATCAGCAGAGCTACTAAACTGGCCAAGGAGGGGACATATGGAAAGGCAGCACAGGCGCTCGGCTCGTTGGGCGTGTTACCACCCACCCCCGAGGTCGTCCAGGCACTCCTCGCGAAGCACCCGCAACAAGCTCCCAACGACGAGGCAGCGCACCACACCCCACTAGACAATATCTCGCCCTTCCGCGACTTCACGGAGAAGGAGGTGCTCGATGCTGTTCGTGGGTTTAAACCAGGTTCCTCTGCGGGGGGTTCCGGTCTCAAACCTTGCCACCTCGTCGAACTTCTGCGAGCCCCGTCTTCATCTGGCCCGTCCGGATTTTTGGCAGCCTTGTCTAAAATGGTGAACACCCTAGCAGCCGGCAAGGCCCCAGCCGCTCTTGCACCTTGGATAGCTGGAGCGCCCCTAACCCCTTTGGCCAAAAAAGACCGGACACCCAGGCCAATAGCCGTAGGAGAAACGCTGCGCAGATTGACTGGTAGTTGCCTGATGACAAGAGCCTCCGCGAGAGCAGCTAAATACCTACAACCGCTGCAGGTTGGCATTGCTACCCGATCCGGCACTGATACCGTCGTCCATGGAGTCCGAAGGGTCGTACAGAAGTTTGGGCACACCTCCGAATACGCATTGCTGACTGTCGATCTCAAAAATGCATTCAATTTGTGCAGTCGGACAGCTTTCCTGGCAGCAGTCAAACACCAGTTCCCCGACCTGTTCCCGTGGGTGGCATACTGCTATGCACATGAGCCCGCTTTCTTGTGGTTTGGCAGCCATATAATCCGAAGCGTGCAAGGAACGCAACAAGGGGACAATCTCGGTGGGCTCCTTTTCGATCTTGCGCTGCACCCCGTTATCCTCAAAATCCAACGGTTATTGAAATCAGGGGATGACGAAGAGCAGCAACTCGGCAACCTGCTGTTCCAACTCTGGTACCATGATGATGGGTACATCATCGCAAAACACGACCAGCTCCGCAAGGCACTGGACATCTTGTCATCGCCAGAGGCCACAGCTCGGGGTCTGCACCTAGCAGTGCCGAAATGCAGAATCTGGTGGCCAACTCCACCACTGGAGTCAGTGCAACGCCTCTATCCAAGAGAACTCACACAGGAGTACAGCGAGGGCACAGTTGTCCTGAACGCTCCGGTTGGCACCAACCGGTTTACCCAACAGCACTTCACAGGCCATGTAAAGTCCCTGAAGCCGTTCCTCGACACTATCATCGCCTTGGGGAACACGCACATCGCGTTCCAGCTCCTGCGCAACTGTTTCGGGGTCTGTAAGCTCGGATACCTGTTACGGGTGGTGCCACCAGCTTGCACTGCGGAAGGCGCTGCAATATTCGATGCAATGATGGAGAACTGTGTGCGCACACTGGCTGGGGGCGTCCTCGACCCCGACATATTTCGAGAACTGCAGTTGCCCATGAAACCGATCACCGCCAAGAAGCCATCACTGGGAATTGGACTCACTTCGGCGAAGTCAATTGCAGCTGCAGCCTTCCTCGCCTCCAGCGCAGCGTCCAACAGGCTGTGTGCAGCCCTCCTCCCAGCGGCAATTACGGATCTCTCAACGTACCGAGACATCGTCGAGGCGCACCAGATTTGGTCCCTCTCTTGCTCCCAGTCCAGGATTATCCCCTTTAGTGCCCTCTGCTCAAACAAAACACCATCACAGAAGACACTATCGGACGCCATCCACGAGCGGGTGCAAGAGGAGATCGATGTGGGCGACAATAGACGGCAGGCCTTCCGTGCCTCCATGGGGCTCCCCGGCGCGAAAGATTGGGTGTACTGCACCCCATCTCCGGGCCTTAAGACTAGCATTGAACCAAGAGAATTCTCAATATGGTTCCAATACTATTGCCAAGTCCCGCTCTTCCCTCCGGAAACACCATGCCCCAAGCGGAACTGCCCCGAAACTCTCGACTGTTTCGGCGACCATCTGTTGCACTGCTTACACGGGGGCGAGAGGACGCGAAGACACGACTGTCAGGTTCGTTTATTGGCAAGCGATCTCATGAAAGCCGCGCGACATCCAGTCATCGAGCCGCGAGAAGGGGTCCACCGCACAAGACCTGATATTCGCGCAATGGGACGAACCGGCAGAACAGACTTCTTCGACGTCACCTTTGTCAACCCACTAGCGCCCTCGAACAGGAGAGTGAGGACATTCAACCCACTCACCTCGCTTAACGCGGCAAGAACGGCAAAACACAGAAGATACGAGTCCTTTATCGCGTCTTCCGCCGGAAGTAGGCTAGTGCCCGTTCCTATCTCTACCCTCGGGGGATGGCACCCGGACGCCCACGCGTTGCTAACCGACGTCGCACGCAACGTCGCTACGAGGGCAAGGGAGACCTACGCAAAGGTCAAAGAAATATTAACACAGCGTCATGCCGCAGCAGCAGTAATGTCCAATGCAGCGTGCCTGTTGGCCGGCCTCCCATCAGTTTTCTAGCGTTTTGACAACTTCCCGCCAACCCTTTATATTGTAAGCCTTTACCATCACGACATCCCTTAGGGAACAGCTGACCATATTTTTCATGCATTAAAAACACCCCAAATTTCCCCCCTTTTACAAGACTGAGTGACGAACGTCTCCAATTGCTGCATTAATAAATCTTCCATTATATCCAGGAACTGTAACAATAATAGATTTTTTCCGAATTTTTAGACTGATTTTGGAGATGACCACGATCCTCTTTTCGATTTGGCGGATGAAAAAAAATTTCCAAAAATCGCCAACATAAATTGGAATGTCGGCCACAGACTTAGATGTCAGGTTAAGATTTGATTTACTCTTGGCATTTAGTTCACCATGAGCCCTTTTCAAATCATTTGGTATAATTTGAGGACTAGTATTACCGATGGGTCTGGTGAGACCAGTGGCGAGTTCATATGAGGAGGCAACATCGTTTCCATAAAAACCATTCGATATTTGAAACATTCGAGCAACACGAACAGTATCATTTCCACAGGATTCAGATAATTATAAACGTAGGTATATTTCTCTTAACCTTTTTTTTTCAATTCAATAGAATTTTAGTTGTGGCGGCGAAAACCAATAAGACAAAATAAATTCTCTTTTTCCTCTAGATAGATTTTTAAAAATATCATTGTCAAAATCCTGATCTTCCATTATGTTATAAGGGTCCCAAAAGGGTGTTAACCAGAGAGTTTCAAAACAATTATTACAATTTTCCATTTTTAGGAGGGCACAATAGTACCAGTAGAATATCTGATAGCTGAGTCCATGATGTGAAATATATCCAAAATTTCCACAAAGAAATGATCCACACACGCCAATTCATTAAATACGCTAGATAGAGATCTTATAGATACAGCACGAGGATGAGACGTTTTTTGTGATATCGCAACATTTTCATGCGTCAACTGTGTTTGATAAAAAAATTTTCGTTCATCGTGATAAAATTTCTTTGTAATAATAATTTCATATCATCATAATTTGAGTTACTAAATATATATTTATGGGTTTTATTAATTATTTTCTTTTTTTCCGACCAAGATAATTTTTTCATTGTCCTGATGTTTCTGGAACATTTTGTTGACAGAAATGAATTTTCCATACGGGCCGAGGTTTGGATAAATATATATCCAGGGACATAGAAATGATGACCATGATCTACCAATGTTATTGAGTCGGTTTAATTATTTGCAAAATTGTAGTGTATGCGGTTCCAAGCCATATGAATAATATTTGGCATTTTTGTAACAATTGTTCCGATAATCCATCGCGATGATATACTAATTATCAGATGCCTTATTTTGACCTGATTATCTTTATGTGAAATTGCGGATAGAAATATAGAGCCGATTATTTTTCTTATTTAGCTTGAATGAGCTCCATTTCCATATTGTCGAAAGGGCGTTTCTTTGATAGATTCCTGAAGATCATCTAGATTTATATTCCATTCTGATAAACTAAATTTTTAAACTGCTTGTAACTCAACAATTCCAATTCCACTATAAATTGCTTCATAATAAAGTAAAGGATGGGTAAAATTCGTTTCATGGAGAATCAAGCAGAGTTTTAGCCATATGAAATGTTACAGAACTACTAATATTTTTGTTTTCAGTACTTTCCGTATTTTCCATAGTTGTTGATGACCCCTTAAAATATTTCTGGTATCCTTTCATTTATATTTCTCATAAGCCCAATGTATAAATTCACCACATCGGTCACAAGTTGATTTTGCCTTGAGTGATGCGAATTCTTCAGGGGTTAGTTTATGTTTGAGGGTTTTTCTTGAAATTTTTATTTTCTCCGCATGAAATATTAATTGATTTGAAGAATTTTTTTTTGCGAGTTCCCAAACCTTGTGTTACATTTTTAGCTTTATCGGATGCATGAATAGTAGATGATTTTTCGGAATATTTGATTAATTCTAAAAATTTTCCTTTTTCCATGTCGGCTTCTTCATTGTGTTTCGGAGATGCAGGAGCCAATTTATATACTCGCTGGTTTTTGAAAGACTCATTCCCACCACGACTAGTGTGCAAAAGATCCGGGAATTTTTGAACTGTATCAGATATTGATGATAGAGTATCCACCTTATGAATAGCGTTGGCAATCGTCAATACACTACCTTCAGATTGAATTTCTGTATTTGAAATTTTCTTAAAGATATCAAGAGCTCGTCCATGTAATTTCGATTGTAAAGGAAGACCATGTAGATTTCTCGAAACTTTAATAGAATAAGATGCTGGTAGTAAATCATGGACAATTTTCCATTTGTGTACAGCATCAAAATAATTTTCTTAAGGTCCTTTACCCACCGTCCAAGGAGCTGTTCTGAGATCTCATTAAAATTTCGGCCATGAAGGAAGTTTGGGGCGATCTGGGCCAGTAAATGTTAAAAAAATGATATTAGTAGATCCGAAATAGCTAATTACAAATAAATGAATAATATACTACCTGAATAGGACTGCGAATAGTAATAAAATGAAACCCAATATTTATTGATCGACAAAGAAAGGTCGATGGCCTGAGGCTTGCAAACAATTTCTAACATTTTAAGACAATTTATACCGCAGATCAGAGTAGAAAGCTACAAAGATGGTTACAGCAGTATAATAATTATTGTAAACCAAATTCATGTTCAGTAATAATTATAGAATAATCCTTCAGGTGAGCATCAATCCAAATAAGAATTTTCTGGCATAAAATTCCAGTAATTATAACTGCAGAATATAAAACCAACTGACAGACATATAAATTGCTTCACGTGTAAAACAGTGTAAAACATAGGCCAGTGAAAATAGATAAAATTAAAAAAACTTCTTGACCTTTGATAAAAAACTTCCACGATTTTTAATCACTATATTCGATATGAAAAACTTATTAAATAGTTTTCCAGTACTTTTAAAAAAATTTAAAGTGAGACTTGCAAGTATTAACTGAAGCCACATCATTAATTCTCGAGAATCAATGGTTGTCTTTAGTCCTGGGCATAGGAGACAGTGCGCCCACTATTTAGCGCCCGGAGGCACAGAAGCTCGAATTGCCTGCACCCTGAAATTCCCGAGAATTATTCGTTCCTGTAGTGCCTTATGAATTTCGTTCGTCAAGGCAATGCTTGTATAATATCCTCCATTATCTTTTCGAAAATTTTCGCGCCTTCTCCGGTGGAGGAATGGGGAACTATGCGTAACAAATAGCCTACTTTACAGACGCCAAAACAGCTACGCAGTAGCCGGAACGCCACTTGCCCATTTTAAAGGTCAGCAATGGTCTCGAGGAACGATTTGAGATACACTACATGCTTCTTACAGGACTGCATGGTGTACTCGTCAGCACGTAAGGGGTTGTTCAGAACAGAGGTATCCTTGCGGTTCTCTTGCTTAATTTCGTCTGAATAAACACTCTGTACTGACCCTGGAGCGGCTGAAGGCTACCAGAAAGTACACTTCGATAATGACAAGTGCAGCCCTCTGCTCGCAGCATCTACAGAGTGGGGGAAGGGGTTTGGTGTTTTACTTTTGGAAGAAAAAGCATCCACAGAGAGAATTATTTAGATCGTTTTAACAAGTAGCTCATTGAGCCCGATAGTGCGCCCTTCAACATGGTACCAGAGGTGTAGTAAAAAATTTACTAAAAACCTCCCTACCTCTGAACAAAATACCGATATCGCCGTCGACGTTACTGTTGGCCACCCCTCCTATAGCGGCCACATTTCGCCAAGTACGGTTACGGCAGGAGCTGCCGCGAAAATCGCAAACCGCGAGAAAAATCGTAATTACGGCATTTACTGTGACCAAAATGATATCCTCCTCTGCCCCATCGGGATTGATATCTATATTGCCTTGGGCGACGACGGCAAGCGTTTTTTCCGCCGCCTTGCTTCCTTCTATGCTTTCCGTCGCGGTTCTTCACCTCAACAAGAGCTCCACGACTTCGTTACCCGTTTTGCATTTACTCTCCAGGTGATGCAGTCGCAACAGGTTTCCACCTGGCGCCCGCATTTGTAGTTAATTTCTGAATACTCTCCGCACGCTTCTGTGCTACACTGTACAACTCGTTAAATAATTACCCCTCCTACCTCTGACCTAAAACGTTCTTGCATTTTGAGGATAATAAGGTGCAGCACGAGGTCGAAGAGGAGTCCACCAATGTTGTCTTCTTGTTTCGTTCCGCAGACGACTTTTTATAATGTCACGGCTAATCAACTGGGATGCAGGCTCGTTTCCATAGCAGTATGAGACCTAAAACTTTAACTTTGGGAGTACCTGTCTCACCGCTTTCGGAAAAGGGGGGGTGATTGAAAGAGAAGTTACCTGTAGGTATCCACAAATGCGCTTAACATCCTGCCAATAAATTGGTTTAGGTTTTCCGACATGCAGACTTAGGGTATAGACTGCATTTTCGATATCTGGTCGCGTCCATGTGCTGAAATATAGGGGGCTTCCGATGAAATCCCTGTATGGTATGTTAGACATTTAGGTCCTTTCTGCATCGGTAGGAGGTTGCTTGATTGTCAATTCATGGAGCATTGAAGGATCCATCGGAGTTCTAACTGCTTTGCAGTTTTGCAATCTGAATTATTCCAAACATTTTTCATATACCTTGACTGTGATAGATAGTACTGTACTCACCATTCATGTTTTTCCAATTTCTACGTTGAGGTAATAACTCAGAGGTCCCAAATCACTAAATTTGAACGTAGACTTAAGTTGATACTTGAGATGTTTAAGCAGCTATGTTGATAGAATTATAATTAGTATGTCATCAACGTAGACGATGATAATGGCAAGCCCTACTTGGTGCTTGTACATAACTGTGCTTTCAGTATATGGCACTGGCTTAAATCTAATTTGAATTATCTTAGCTTTAAAATGAAAATACCATGTTTATGGGGCTTACTTTAATCCATATATGCTTTTATTAAAATTGCATACGCGATTGGGAAATTTTTGGTTCTCATATTCTCGAGGTAGTGACATGTAAATATCCTCAGAAAGTTCCCTGTACAAAAATGCGCCAGTGATATCTATAAAATGTACTTCGGCATTTTGTCCTCCTGCGATGACAGGCGCTGTACGAATTGTGGTAAAGTCAACGGTAGGTGAGATGGTCTTTTCAATTTCACCTTGCAAACATCCGAGACCTACTAATCTAGCTTTTTAATTTGAAATTGTGTGGTCAGGATTTCTTTTGATTCGTATAACAAATTTCGAAGGTAGAACCTTCACTCCCATCTGCCCTGGAACAAGTTCACAGGCGATTTTCTCTTTGTGTTCTTCTATTTCTGTTAGTGTTGCTATCATCTATTCATCTCGGTCTGGTGAGGCAAGTGCATCAGATACAGATGGCTCGTCGAGGTTCTCACGTGTCACCTTCTTCACCTCTGCAGTGCCTGCAAGAATGTTTTTCTGAAGCTTACTACGGGATTTAATACGAGAGATTTGCCTTAAGTTTGTCGCTTCAGGGGTAATGGCTTCATTTACCTGAAACTGTGATGGCATTGGAATATGCTCGAGACTAAAGCCTTCAATGGAGATGTTTGCTAATGAATTGGAGTCCCCATTATTGCTCTGTTGCTGCACATGTTTTTCAAAAACTGTGGAGTCATCTGAGTCGCTCCCACTAATGTCAAAAGTGTCCTCTGGTTCCTTTTTAATATTGTGAGTTCGAGGATCAGTCAACGGGTAGCCAGGAATAATGTTATCATTAAACTTACAGTGCCTTGTAATGAGAATATGCTGATTTCCAAGATTGAATAACATGTACATGTTTGTCCCATCTGCCCCATTAACACAATTAGATGTGCACGTTTGTCTAGTTTTCATTTCGTAACATACACTTCACAGACGAATTTTTTTATGTTTCGTATGTCAGAGATTTTTACAGTAAGAGCTTGATAAGGTGTTTTACCATAAATTTGCTTCTGGGGTTTAACATTTTGTATATGAGCAGCTTGCATTAATACCTCTCCCCTGAACTGAGAAGGTAAGTTTGCCTGCAACAGCATGGAGCGTACCGTTTCCATAAGATCTCGATTCAATCTCTCAGACACTCCGTTTGACTGAGGATTATATGTGACAGTAAAAAGGTGATGGATTACGCTCAAGCAGCAGAAGTTCTGGAACTTCTTATTCTTAAATTCACCACCATTGTCTGTATGTAATTTTTTAATCGAAATATCATGTTGATTTTTGAGTAAATTGTAGAACATAGTGAATGCTCCACACACATCAGTCTTCTTCTTCAGAGGTTTAGCTAGATATGTCTAGACGCCGAATCGGTAAAATTCATGAAATATTTAGCTTTACACCGAGAGGGATTGGACAAAGGCCCAAATGTGAGAACACAATGTCTCCCACTGAATGACTACCAGTACGCAGTGTTCCTTTGTAACTACTTTTTGATTGTTTTCCTTTAGTGCACGGTTTACAGTGCACTACGTCTGGTTGATCATGAAGGCGTATCCTTCCGGAATTAGGTTTCATTTTCATGCCGGAGATGGTTTTGGAACTGAGATATACAAGCATCCTATGCCAGACACTGGTGTTGTGACCTTCTGCCTGTCTGATATCCGAATCTTTTATTATTAAATTGGCAACACATAGTGCATTACTTTTAAGCGGAACACTTCCACCTGATATGTTGGTTCTGTTGTCCAGGAGCTTACACATTCCATATCAGAAAGTAGCCGTTAAGTCATTTTTGGTCAAGGGAACTTACGGAGATTAAATTAGTTCCAAGCTATGGTACATAGAGAACATTGTTTAGACGGATCATTTTCTTCTGATTTTAAACATCATCACATAGCATGAAATCAATTGTACCCACTTTTTTGCTCTTTAAAACGTTTTAATCCCAAAGTGAAACCTGATTAACATGTGGTTCTAATGATTGAAATAATTTCTTAAATGACACATGTGATGTGTCCCACCGCTAGCTACAATAAATCCTGGAGCACGACTTCTGAACCATTTTGTGATAATTTCCTTTGCAAGAGCAAGTCTGGGCTTTGGATTATTACGAAGAGAGCTTTCTTTTGTATTATAGATCTTTCTTTGTGTAACTTTTCGGCTCCTTTGACCGTTGCTAGAAGTGTACGTATTTCTATATGAGCCTTGCTGAGATCCATAATGAGTGTGATTAGGTTTGCTATTGTATTTTCGGTTATAAGCTTATTTCTTTGATAGTTTTTTGTACCTATTGTTACTGCCGAAATCTGCACTTACTCCTGAAGAAGAGCTTTGGCTTTCAAAATTTTCCTTATATTCATCAATCAATCTTGTAGTGACAGATTCCCAGATATTATTAGCTTCTTTCAGTTTCCTGATAGCAGCAACACTAGCGAGAATTTATTCACATCTCTTAAGTGAAGCTAGTAAAATTGATACCTGTAGGAGCTCGATAAGGATTTGACACGCGTTTTTTAGCTTGGTGAATGAAATTTTAAAATCACCAATTAAGTCGCTTAGGTCCTCTATGGAATTTTAGGTCTTTTAAAATATTTCATTAAGAATGCTAAGCTTGTTACTAGCATTCTTGGCGGTATATCCAGCCCAAAGTTTATCCCACATCAGTTTTGGATCCTTAGAAAATTTTGAACCACCCTCAGATGCTTGTTCCCATGGGATAAAACGATAAGTGCGGATGATTTGTTCCACATCTTACTGAAGTGAGCTTGAAGCTCGGAGGTATTTTCTGTTCAGTACTATGCCTAACCCCTTCTGCTGTAAAAATTAAAACTCAATTTATAGTCTCTAAAACAGCTTGAATTCTTAATTTCCGAGGTGGGAACTGTCAGTAGCCTTCCCATTGAATTTTAGAATGGTATTATTGTCTTCTTTGCCTTCCATAATGGCGCTGCTGCCACTGAAAGAACGAAACGTTACAGAAAATGAATATTTAATCAGGTACAGTATACATTTATTTTATGAATGTTTTTTCTTTTAGCTCGTGTTTTTGTTCTGTATTTACGCCCCTATCCATGTGAGATAAAACCCTAATAAGCTCTAAAATAATTAGGTCTGAAGCAATTGTAGTTAATGATCATCAATAAAAAAATATAGACATTTTAATTAAACTGATGTAACTTGATAAAACATGATTAAACTAACAAAATATATATTTAATTGACAAAAGATTCCGTATCAATTGGTACATTTGATTCCCTCTCGGTCGGCAATGATGGGGAAGTGTACTTCCTCGTCTCACATTTCTGGCTGAGGAATCTAAACGGAGTTTGGAGAGAAGGAAAGGGGAAGATTAAAGGCGTTCTTAAGATCGACAGTCGACAAACCATTTGCTTGATTACTGCCTTGTTACGGAGCAACTATTTTGATTCAGTGGAAAGCTTCTTAGCTCACCCACTTGTTGGTGATACCTACTTGAAGGGGTTGGCGCTAGTCTTTGATCTTCTGGAATAATCGATTATTAAGAAGCTACGGACTAATTTGATTAGCTCCTCCCCTACGGCGATTGACTTAGATGACATGTATTTCTTCACCAACGGGGTAAGTGGAGCACGAGCGGTCCAAAAAGCGAGAACTGTAGGTGCCATTCATGTTGTCGAAAAAATATCAACTGGCTTAAGAACCGGAAAAAATGCCGGAACTCCCCGATAAGGATATAAATAGTAGCTATTCTACCCGGTGACCTGAAATTAGACCTCAGCTCCTGGATAATTGATCTCGGTTCAAATCCCTTGATAGCATCAAGTGCCTCATTTTCAGAAATAGATTGAAAATTCTAGTTGGTAGAAAATGGTCCACTGACCATGGCTGTTTCACTGGAAGCTTGCTGGGAATATTTATCGATAAGAGCATCAATTAGCGTCAAAGAAAAAAGGAAACGTCAAATACCCGGAATGAAAGTTGTTGGAAGCGGGAAAAGTGCTGCAATAAACATTAACGACTAAGGGCAAGGACTAGCAGTGAAAGAGAGTTATTGCTGCAGTAATCAACATTAAAGGGGCAGGCAATATAGCCACGCCTAGCGACTAGAGATCTGATTGAACTTGATTGATTAGAAGCTGACTCCCAACTTGCCTCTTCTCTCCCGAAGGAAGCAATTTATTCATATTAAATAGCTTTTTCCGAATTAAATTCTAAGAAACACTAAACGCTTTGGAAAACGCAGGAAAAGACTTCACATGTACGCAGCTAATATTTAAAAAGATACCCAACATACAACAAACAAAATTACTCCTCAGAGTTTTCGTCGTCACATATCAGATCCCAGCAGTACCATCACGAAATCGTAGGTAGGAATGAAGTGTCTAAACATACTCGTAAATGGCTCACGATTTTATACTTCATTGAAGAGTTCCGGACCACACGTTCCTCGAAGCTCTTGCTATCCTTTTCTTCTTTCTCTTTCGAGTTATATCCACTGCATACTTTGCTTCTATTACTACCAGATGATGAGCTATAAGATCCATCAGGCGCTTATTTGTTGTGTACTGAGCTACTCCTTAACTTAGATGGGGCGCAAAGGAAACAGGGGTGCAACGTTGATGGGGCGGAGAAAGCAGGATTTGGCAATGGGGCGAAAAGGGGACACTCCATACGCGTTGTCTTCCCAACGGGTTAGAATTTTCGAGAGCTATAAATTATATGCCGCACCCGAAGGCTATAAATAGCGTGAGCCGGCTCAAGTTGGCTGGCTTGTTGAATTAAAAATGGGCTTAATTATTCTTATAGTAGGCACTAACGAAATTTTTCTTTGAGACGGTAACTCATGGCGAATATTACGTGTCGAAATCCTGACTATGGAAAAGATGTTTAGGGTCGAAAAAATTTAAGTCGTCGTAAATGAAAATTTTCTGACCACTATTTGGGCATGCTGCGATGGTTGCGCTGGCTGCGCTGGCTGAGCTGGCACTCTGCGCTGACTGGGCTTGCAGGCTGCGTTGGATTAGCTGGCATGCTGCGCTGGTTGCGCTGCCACTGTAATTACAATTTTGTTTTCAATTATTTTTAGAGGGATGCTTTGCACCGTATTGTAGCTGTGCCGATATGGCACATAGATACTGTATAGGTGCTACGAATTGTGAGGATTGAAAACTCTATATAAGGGGCTGTTTGCATGAAATGATAGGAGTACTTGGGAGCCAGCAAGCCCCGGTGGGACGCTCACCAAACTAAGTCACATACAACACAGAGCGCAAAGAGAGTTGGCAGACAGGTCTACTGTAGCACTTTAGTCACTCGCAACGACTCTCATCGTGGGTATTTAGTGGTTCCCTTTTCTTTCATCGCCATTTCACCCTATCACAATTAATCCGAAAAGACGAAAATTATCACGGTCAGAAATGGAGATGTTTGTACACAAAAAGATAAAGTTAAAAAAGAAAAGAGTACATAGAAACAGGAATTTCGTCGGGTAAGAAAACATGGAAGTGTACAAATAAGCATTGGGAGAAAGAATTTCTGAATTTGAAGAGAACATATTCTGTTTTTCTCCTGACAAAGAGCATAAAATGCTGTAGGTAGAGACCTAGGGCTCAAATCTTGTGCAGCCTTTTCATGTCCATTTTTCGCTAGTTTTTCGCACTTCGGATGTTGATCTATTGCTGGTCCGAAGTGGAATGAGCTGATGCTGTGCTGTTTTCTGACTGTGTGGTCAGCTGTAATTATCTTTCTCGACTCGATAAGATAGTTTCTGGTACATAGTTAATATCGTACGATTCCGATTTTGTTTCTGGCAGCCTCTTGTGGATGAATCGTTCTTAGTTGTGGTTTTTCCGTGTCCTTGTGAGTAGCCATACTGTTATTGTCCGTTTTTAACCACATGAAGTGACAGGGTTTTGGGTAGTGAAGATATCTTTTAGAGAGGACACAAACTTCTCAGAAAGAACGAGGGTCCAAGATGCAATGTCATACAACTGGTCTGGTGCTGAGGGAGCTGTGTCATCTGAAACCGGGACGTCTATATTTTATCCGACCTCTTCCAAATGTGTATTCTCCAGGACAATCTGATCCTTGCAAACGATTAATACTTGCTCTAACGCCCGACCACCGCGACTTATTAATGCCATACCTCCCTGATCAGGCTCTAAACGACTATACCTTGAAACCAAAATTCGAGCAGACCGTCTCCGTTATTTTTGTCCGCAACGACCATCTGGTGCGTACATAGAGTGTCTCAAAACCTTTTTTGTTAATAGGGAACTATGTTATTGGGGAGGGCAATAGAATAAAGAATAAAGCTCACTAATTACTGCTTGTCCGTCTGCTATTTGTCATTAAGTAACCAATGCTTGTACTATTTACTTTCAATAAACTTGCGGTTGATATAAATCGATGTCAAAGTAAATTAAGTCTAAAGAAGCTTGCAGTATAGCGATGTTATGGTATGTAATATAAAAATAGATTGAAGGTGCTATGAATCTGCTGCGAAAATTTACCTATTAGCTGACGCCTGGCCAAAAGGGGCACCTTTAGCGAGTATTTTTCCTATCCTATTACAGTGGCGGAAATACCTGTTTTAAAATATGGTTGTCGGTAATTCATCAAAATAGAGTGAAATACATATTTCAGAGGTAAAACTGCCAAAATTTTTTAATTTATTTGTAATTTCAGCCGAAATGCCACACTGGAATCAACTTGAAGGCCCCAGACTTCAGATTCTGGGATCTCTGCATGCTGGTAACAGATCTTGCCACGCTCATGCGAATCAAAATGACTCCTGGGCTCTGATAATTGTCCTTAGAGTGTCGGATGAAACGAAACCCACTTCCAGGTAAATTGGGCTCCAAACTGCAGTTTCACCCTTATTTTCAGCGCAGATAGTGTTAAAAGTAGGAAAAGGGTCAAAATTTCTTACTCGTCGATGAAAAGGACCCAAAAGGTTGAAAAAGATGACTTCAAAGTATGAAGTGGCCCTGGTGACCCTGATTAGTGCAGATTTTTTGACAACGAATAGAACATATAAGTCACTCAAACCGCTAATCGATCACGCAAGACCTTACTTGTACAATCACCCACGGGTGGATCTTTAAGCTATATTCTACTAGTGTCATTTTATCAGATTAATTCTAGCCTTACAGATCCGGATGGGGGGTTGGTAGCCGCCGAAATCTCAAGGCTGGAGTACTTATACCCCTGCAGAAACTCTGCATCAAACACCTTCCCATCCTACGACAAGTGTCTCACTGGTAAGCTAGACTGACTTCCTCATCTATTTCTCCCTAGCACTCGCCTGAGTACGTTGCGATTAGGCTTGCGACCGGCTCTGGCCTACATCGGTTTGATTTTACTGCGTTGCACACGTAGCACTCAGAGACAAGTCCCCAAAGCGGTGTGAGGCGCACCATTTTCCACGATTGCACAACATTTGTAAGTTCATACAAAAGTAGAATCCGCTCTGTACTAGCTAAACGCCTTAGTAGCCCTGCTAGCTTCATTTACTCGCAGGTGGCTTATCTCTAATTTTTTCTCTCTTCAAATTTCCCTATTTCATACCTCGCCACCTTTCGGACACCTTTTCTACACCATATTTACAATTCTAAATACTTTCAATGAGGCGTATTTCGACTTGATCAATAATTGTATCAAGCGTTATGAGTAAATCATGAGGGACTACCAGGTTCTTGGATTTTCTGGTATCCTCAAGGACACCATCGAGCAACTGAAGGCGAACATACGAGAATATTTGCAAAATTCCTTCCAGTGGATACAATATTTGTCGATCTTTGTTTGGCCAACCACAGAATACTAATTTTCGCACGCCATGTTCTGAAAAGGATTGGCGTTAACATTAAGAAAGACAGAAAAATTAATATAAGCATTAAATTTACGAAGAAGCCAATCATCTCGCCAAAGCTGAGCACATGGTCGATTCGTATCACAGTGCAGAGCGAAATTGTTGGAAATAGCAAGAAAAGGAAGAACTGAACCATATTATCGTCACTAAACTACCCAAAGGAAGCTATCAGCACACTCTCGGCCGTAAAGAAGCAGCTTTAATAATTAACTTCAAAAAAGGACAATTATTCCCGATCATTTTCCGGGACGTAGCTTTTTACGTATTCGTAACAGTTTTTTTTGATGCTGTCTTGGATCAAATAATTCCACGTAGTGGTCAAGTGAGCATTATAGACGCAGGAATTTCTCGACTAGCGTTAGATTTCTATTACGAGTCGACCCGAGGTATCTGCTCTACAATTCATGAAGCTTTGAACACTCTTGATTCTCGTTTCAACGCATTGCAGCACCAAACCCACACGTTCGTACCTAGCTGAAGAAAAAAATCACAGCTGATATAAAACAGGAGATGCATTCCTCGATTATGACAGCGCTCGAAGTGGCACATGACTGCATCATACACACCGTACTGTCCTGTGGCAGGGAATATCAAAGCAGAAGTCCATAGTTTGACTTCCTAGAAGGCGTCGTTCCGGACGAAGATTGGGCTGCAAAAGTCGTTCCAGACCATCTCATACCGTCACCACCTGTACAGATGTTCTATAACACATTCATTATAGGTTAGGAGCCCGCCTAATATCCTACGAATGCCACCACCCTGCTTTGAACTATTCTGAGCAGCCTGACGCCGCAGCGTTTCTTCGTGAGAAATTTTCCACGACAACGCGCTGTCTTTTTTAGTATAGAAACCACAAAAATCATCGAAGAGGAACATTGAAAAGCCCTAGCCCACCAACATGCTTTCATACCAGAACTATGTCCAGGAACACATGTTACCAGCACAAATGGTTCATCTAAAAGACAAAAATAGGTGCCTACGCTACAGGTAACTCGGTCACTGGAGAGAAGAGAGCCATCTGCGATCTCAGTCCCCGAGTAAGGCATTCATTTCATGACTTATCAAATTACTACGAAGCGAAGAGGAAGACGTCGCGAATACAATGTGGGCCATCTACGAAGATGAAGACGAATATTACGCTTACATTTCTCTCAAATAAACAATGAAAGACCATGTGCATCAGGACGATAATTCGTTCGAGCCCCTAGGTAAACCCGTCAACCAATTTCGAGGCGAATACAAGTAGGAAGATGTTGATTAGTTTTTTAAGCAATTCATTTGAAGCCCTGATAACGTATGAAAGGGTTTTCAAATGCCAACCGCTTTGTAGAGGATTCGCCGTCGGTAAAAGTACAGTCCTCTATATATCTGCAACGCACAGATTTTGATATCCTGAAAGACAATCAGCACCTGTCAAAGGTATTCACCGAAGCAGCTTTGTTTCCGAGACATCCCCTGGATTAAATACGATTTCACCAAGAAGTACTATTATACATACTATACTTGAAAGTAGAACCTGGTTCGAAGCAGCTACAGATGTTACATACCGTGGATATTGGCAAAAAGAATTCCAAAGCGCGGTATTTTCCAAGTCACTGGATGCTAATTGTGTATAGAACTCTTTTTTCAAAGATTGGTCAGCTATATTCCTCGATTTTCCGGAGAGTATATTGGAATATTAGGGAGCCGTCTTCGTATAAACAGAATGGGGACACATCTGTGAGCTCGTCCGAATAGAGCTACACCATACTCGGAACGAAAACCGAAATGCCCTTGGAAGCGGGAAAAAATACCACGCACTAGTCCGCCCCGTTTATGAAAAAACGAAATTAGAGCACCCTAACATACCGCCAGAAGTGTTCCTCGCCCTATCCATTCAAACCATCAAACAGTGGCAGCGGTGCACCCCAGTAAAGGGTGAGTGAAATTCGTTCCTCAAGCATTTCAAGCGCAAACCTCAAGCTGCAGACAGGTATAGTATTGCCCAAATCAAGCTCTAATTAACAATGCAGCGAACAGTTAGAGCGCTTACTACTGTATAACAATGACTTGCGCTCAATTCAACCTTTACAAAACTTTCAAACCTCAAGTGACATATTAAAATGATAAATCCCTCCAGAATAAATTAAACTTCTCAAATTGACCAAAATTACTAAAGTTAAAAACTTTTCCTGATCCAATTGGCTGACAAATCAATATTTACAATATTTTCATCACATATAAAAGTGGAGGTAGCCACTCTCTATCTAGAAGTTGTTTTCCTGCTTCTGTTTTTACTTCGCACATATTGCTTGCAACAGAGGCAATGGTACTTGTCTGCGAAAAGGCCAAAGTGTAAGGACGATCGTGGCGTTTGCTGATACCGGCCAGAACTATACGCCATTTGTGTGTTCTTTGAAGCGCTGCTTGCTTCGTGAAAAACCTTTACCTCCCTGCCATACTTTCCTTTGTTGATGGCGTAGTCAGGTAATGCACCTTTACTCTCGGGAATACTATCATATATTGTACAGTAGTGCATGGTAATACTCACGAGCTACTCACAACCTTGGTTTGCGTAAGCAATTTTCTAAAAGTATGCAATGGCAATTCTGTAATACATTTTTGCAATAATATTACACGTGTCTCAACTCCACTGTTGCACCAGACGAACTTTCTCGAAAGTACTGTTCAGTGTAATTCTCCGTCTCCCCGGACTCAAAACCAAAGAATCTTCAGAACAGAAGGAGCGCTTTTGAGCACTACATATCGCTCAAGGCGAGTAAGAGCGAATAGTGTCACGTGAGATCGTGCGCCGCGGGACTCGCACAGTTCCACCCCCAGCGGCGGATTACAGATACCTACTCAGTGACTCTGCATAAGTGTATGGAGAAAAAATCAAACAATACTATGGTACCCAACTAAACGCATCCGTATATGGCGAACAAATCCGTCGTCACGTCGAGGAAAGAACTGAAACACGCGAGTTTAACGTAGTGCACCTACTCCCGGCGCCCCTAACTAACATTACTTCATTTGATGAGCTACTAAGTGACGACAGCCAAAGTTCCCCTCTTGTCCTTTACTCTGAAGTACTTCCCGTCGGAGTTCCTTGTGGGAACAGTGGACGAGGCGAAGCATAAGGAACCTGTCGGCATTATCCAGAGAGGCACGTTTCTCATCGTATTGGAAGAGGAGGTCTTCGAATACCTTGATATAGTTTCGAGCCACTTCTCCCTAGCCATTAATCACTCGGAGACGGGATATGTCAAACAAAAGGCACATTTCATGCTCGGAGATCACCGGGATAGAGATAAAGCGCAAGTGTTAAACAGAACCACGAAAAGTAAGCCATCTTCTCTTTTCCTCATCCTAGTGCTCGCAACAATTTTGAGCTTTGATGTCTACTCACTGATGTGCACTAAATTTGCAACCGAAAAAAATCTAGAAGAGGACCAAATCAGGATACAGTATCGGAATTTGCAAGATATTTCTCCAATATCTGAATTTGTAAGATATATTTTAATTTGGATGAGTGTGGCAAAATCATAGGTTGATTTTTTATTGTAAGACACGTTGTCATTAATATATGTCAGTACAGGTCCAGATTCTGAGTGATACAGAGAGTGAGTCTAAAAGGTCTATATAATGGCCACATTAATTCCCGCTCCTGGCCTATGTGTGGCGGACATGGGTATGGCACCTAGATATTTACCTTGAGGAAAAATCTTCAAAAGTTCTTTCTGGTTCACACGATTCCCTTGATTGTTATATGGTTATTGGTATGTTTGTTTGAGACTTTTGGGGTAGCCGAAAGTCTATTTAAGCTGAGTAAACGTTTTCCTCCTGTGGTGGTCAGGCAAGTTGGCAGAAAACTTCAAGCCAAGTCCTGAGTAGTAGGAAGTTGAAAGTCAACTTCAATCCCAAGAACTGTTTTTCCTACGCTGGTCACAGAGCATCAGTGGTAGACCCTGCCCCTTCTGTACTTGCTTTTTGGGCTCTCAACTTTCGTCCTTACCCAAAACTTTTCGTTCCCTCAACTATACCATGGTAGCACTTTTGTCGCTTGCAAAACCTCCTTCTTCGGTTATTTGGTCCTGAGTATCTCTCATCCCGGCGATTGAAGCCTATCACTCACTCGACGTGAGCGAAGACTACCTCCAAGCTGCATCTAACCTCCAAAGAAATGTATTCATTCTCTGCAAAGAACACGACCTACTACCGGCAGAACTCCTTAAAGTTTCAAAAAAGTTTGCTCGCCAAGCGACAGCGGCGACTACTAGTGCGAACCATTCGCTAAGTCCCATACCTACAACCTAAGAATGGGACAACAAACTGGAGAATTTACCATATTTTTTCGCAGATGCGCTGATTTACTCGTGGAAATTTGCGTTTCCCATGTTTATGATGTTATCCCGGCATCATTTAAAGCAAATAAGCACGAAATCTATAATAAATTACAAGATCATTCCCAGATAACCTTTGAAGACACGTCACAGTTCGTCTATAAAGTATTACTCTGTGACAAATCGTATCTTGGACTTCGAATAATGTCAAAAACTTATATCATCTGCAGATTTAAACAGCTCACCGCTGCTGCTGATTTCCTAACCATCCGCTCAGTTCGCGCCAAACCCATGTGTGCATTCCACACGAGACCAGATATTGCATTTGCCTTATCTTTCACATCTTAAAAGACATCTAGCACATTTTTTCGGACTTCATTGATCTATGAACCGCATAGTTCGATATCTGAAGAGAACACATTACATGAACCTACGGTTCCAAAAACTACACCAGTATTCCCTCTGTTTGGTAGAATACACTGATTCTTCGTTCGCAGACCGCCCAGGTTACAAATAACGCCTAGGATACATAGCCTTTCTATCAGAAAAGTCGGATACAATCCTCCATTTCTCTTCGCACAAATAGAAATAAATTGCGTGCTCCAGCATGTCTGCAGAAACAATGGCCTTCGAAGATGGGTTTGACATTGCGTTTATTATCAGAAATAATCTAACACGCATTACTACTCTCGAAACTACCCATGGTGACTGGTAGCAACCCTCTGATTTATTTTCTTTCTCGCGCAAAATACACCTCCAAAGGCAAGGCTCACGCCCGACATCGTTTCGGCGCGTGAATCATATCTTTGCACACTGATATCAAACATCGGATTGTTCCGCTCTGAAAAAAACACAGCGGACGGACTAATGAAATTTGACGGAAACCACGAACCATAAACCTCGCTCAAGACTGACCGCCTATCACACCTGGTCGAACAATACGTCATATGTTGACTGTCTAGCTATCCTTGCCGTTCCTGGACTTCCGGATGGACTGTTGATGACGAATAAAGTATAGAAGTCACTCAAACACCTAGTCGACCACGCTAGACCGTCCGTGTACAATCACTCACGGATGTAACTTTAAACTACACTCTGCTAGTGTAATTTTGGCAATCTAGTTATTGCTTTACAGATCCGGATGCAGGGTTGGTTGCAGCCGTAATTTCACCGCTGCAATACTTATACCCCTGCAGTACCTTGACATCGAACAACTTCCCATTCTACGACAAGCGTATCAATTTTAAACTAGACTGATTGCCTCGTCTATTACTTCCTAGCTCTCGCCTGACTCGGTTGATATTAGGGTTGCGACCGGTTGTGGCCTACATCGGCCTGAATTTGCTGCGTTGCGCACGTAGTACGCAGAACCAAGTCCCCCGAAGCGGCTTGAGACGCATCATTTTCCCAATTTTCTCACAATCTGGCGAGAATATGTGCTCGCGTGGAGATTGAGACTCTGTGACGGGGTTTGGGGACGGAAAAGATCGCTGCTCAAAAAAGGTCCTGGTAATCTTGGCGTCCAATACGTTGCCTCCCATGTGGGAAGTGGATGGGAGAGTCCCTTTGGGTGGTCATGGTATTCTTTCATGACGCTCTAGGACAGCATTTCATAGGTGCAAAAAGGAGTATATTTTAATAATAATTAAGGATTAAAGAGATATCGAGCTGGTATTTGGATGTTTTGTAAAAAGCTGTCAGAATATCAATCAGACTTAAACCATTATTTTTAATCCTTGAGCCTTTTTTCTTGGTCCAAACCAATTCTGAAGTTGATCTCTGTAGTTTTTATTGTCTCTATTCTAGTATTTACTGTGTGGGAAGGCGGCGCAGAGAGATATGATAGGAAAAAAAATTAATAACTGTATGAAGCTGGTTTTTGTTACGCACTGGCAGAGGTTCTAGTTTATTTCTTTAGTTTTCGCACCTACACCTGGGTGATTGACCACATCTTTCAAGTATTACACTACCCCAAATTCCCCCATACCAAGTATAGTTATGAAAAATTGCGGAACAATATTATCAGAGGCCTATAATTTCTATTTATTGTAATCATCGAAAATAATTTTATCTATTTTCACTTGCCCCTCTTTATACTGTATTCCATATGAAGAAATTTTTATGCCTGCCAGTTGGCTTTTTAATGCCATAGCTATAATTGCTGGAATTATATTGCCAGCAAATTATTATTTGGAATAATGCTCACCTGGAGAACTATTCTATAATTATTACTGAGCATCAATTTGATCTACAAAAATTATTATACTTGTGAAATCATTTTTATAGCTGGTATACTCTACTCTACAGTATAAAAATTCTTAGTTGGTTAGAAAATTTTAGCATTCCTCGGGCCATCGAACGATCCTTGTGGATAAATAAATATTGGTTTTCTGCTTATAATTATTTCCAGCTCTCTTCGGGTACTTTTACTATTTATTTATTTGGATTTATCTATTTTAGATCTACGAATTTCGTTTATATTTTACCGTCCTCTGCTTTCAGCATCCACGGAGCGAAGTATTTCGATCGCTTTGACAAGCTGCTCGTGTCGCCCGATAATGTACCCGTCATCGTGGTACCACAGTTGAAGGAACAACTCTTCAAAATCTCTGCCCTCCCCTTCCTCTGAACTGAATAGTTCCTATGTTTTGAGGATAGTAGGGTACAGCAACTGATCAAAGAGGAGGCCTCCGAGGTTGTCTCCCTGTTGCGTCCCGCAGGCGCTTCTTATGATGTGACGGTCAATCCACAGGAATACGTGCTCGTTGGTGTTGCAGTGTGAGCTCCAATACTGTAACTCAGGGAGTAGCTGTCGTACCGTTTTCAGAAAAACGCGTATGTTGCACATATTAGAAACGTTCTTGAGATTTACCGTCAATAGTTCATACGCTGGGACTTCTGTACTTCTTAATCTACTTAAAGGGGTTGAAAGTAGTCTGCCGCCTGCTTAGATACTGAATTCATCAAGCAGCTACCGATAAATTTGCGCAGCGTCTCCCCAACGGCGACTGGCCTAGGTGACATGTCTTCCTTCGCCAACGGGCTTAGTGGAGCACAAGCGATCCAAAGACTGAGAGCGGCTGGTGCTTCCCCTGTCGCGATACCATTACCAAGTCGCGTAAGGTCCGCCAAAAAGCCGGAATTCCGCGATGAGGATAGACATCTTAGCAACTCTACCAGTTAGATCTGAACCTCCAGGAGTGTACCCTGGTGTTGAATTCCCTGATAGAACCAAGGACTTCGTCTTCAGTGATCGGTCGGAAACTGCAGTTAATAGAAAATGGACCACTGGCTATGGTCGTTTCATCAGAGGCTTGACGGGGATTTTTATCGATAAGAGCACTTATAAAGTCACCAGTGGTCGGTAAAATGCCTACAGACCTTGTTTGACCAGTCTTATCGCCCCTTTCATGTTGACCTGTTACTGGTCAGAAGTGGAACAAGCTGATGCAGCGGGGTTTTTTGACTGATAGATTGCTTGCACCCATAGTGTTTTGGAGTTCTCTGCATTTCAGAAATCCTATTTCCTTTTTTTCCCGTAATGGAGTGCAATTGGAATTCACATGAGCAGTAATATGCCGATATTCGTAACCATAACGGCTAGTAACAGAAATTTCTTTGTAGGCGCCTGAGCTGTTCTTGAATTCTCAGCAAGGCATGCGTTCTTTGCATCGTCCGTCGACTTTGCAAAAGTCTCTACTGGACAACCTCATAATTTTCTCAATACATGCGACATTGCAGAGATATGAGTTGTGAGGATCTCTTTTAGAGAAGGAAAGGCTCTGAGCGAGAGGAAGGATTGGACAATGAAAATGAATTGAGAAGCCCAGAGCACAGGGTTCGCTCTGAGTACTTCTCCTTTAATAAAGATCAGAACGCTAGTGCTCACGCAATAACGTAGTAACAGGAGTACATATTCAAATGCATTGAACACGTAAGCTACTAGAACAATCTCATGAAAAAGCAAGTCAAATAAAAATTCAGTTATACAAACAAATAAATTCAAATATACAAACATATGAAATCACGACGATGAAGTCACTGACAGACCCCCTCAACCAATATTGGTTGAAAACGAAGAGCTTTTCGACGCAAAAGGAACAGGTCACCAATCCTAGACTTCTTTAGCGCGTCTGCAATGTTTTCCTTAGAAGGAACATACTTAATGACAAACGAAACTGATTCAACATGTTCCAGTATATAATGGAAGCGTAACTCAATGTGTTTCACCTTGCGCATGCCAAAAACGCTTGTCGTCCACTTATCAGCCGGAAAAATGTCCTGAACACCACCTATCACAATGCAGAAACCCCCCTCGAGTGACGCTCATATCACGTCCCAGTCTCCGTCAGACCAAGCCGAAACTGTGGTCGAGACCTCAAGAGGAATAGAAGGACCATAATCCTTGGTCCTAATGAGGTACCAAAACGACTTCCTTCATGCATTGCCAATGAGCTGAGGAGGTTGCCGAAGAAAAGTTTCCATACATAGACATAGCTGTTGCCAAGTCAGGACGGGTGTGCGTTGAAAGAAACAAAAGACATCCCAATAACTCTTTGTAGGGAACGTTGTTCATAATTGACACTTCTACAGGAGTTGGTGGAGTGTATTTCTCGTATAAAAAGTGCTCGTGCGGCAATGGAGTAGCCAACGGATTAGTATTTTTCAAATGGCAGACAGAAGTGACTTCCTCAATCAAAGGGCGTTGGTAAGGTTGGAAACCCGATTTGATAATCGACTTGACATGATAACCTCGCAGTTGGATAGCCTTACTCTTACCATTAAGAAGAACCAGTCTGGGGCCCTAAGGCCAAAGAAGTCTGTTCTTCTGTCACAAGCCTGGAAATCTTTCAAATAGGTGCCCTGATAATCCACATAGAAATACTTGTTGTGGAAAGTGCGGTCGATATGGGCATCATGAAAGTAACTTTTGGACTAAATACAACAGAAGAGCAAATTTATCGAACGCAAGGAGCGAGTAAGGACCAGAGATGAAAATCTTGCAAAACAGATAGGATCAAAAGTTGACGGATGCCGGTAACCTATCCATCGCTGAAGAAATCAGTCAAGTCAATGTGACAAAAAGGTATGGGGAAGGGAACATTTTATCAAAAAAACCTAGGCTAGAATATGGAATGCTAGAGCATATCCCCGCACCTGTACCTCCTCGGACCAAAAGGTCTGATCAAGTTGTTCCAGGAGTGGAAATCATTCCGGCCATGAAGACGAAAAAGAGTAAGAAATTTAAGAGTATCCGGAAGGACGCACTAGAATATGTGAAAAAGTACAATTTGGTAGCTGAGCTTGCATCGGCCCCCAACTGGAATAACATTGTTCAACTTTTGAGGGGCTACGCAGAGGATGCGAGAAAAGAACTCAAAAAAATTATCAGGTCTAATAAGTCCGGTAATGATAGTAAATTGTTCCTTCAATCGGCCTCGACAGCACCAAGACGTCTTAAGCTGGTACCAGTCAAAGTATTGGGAATGAAAACCCAAGCTCTGTTCGATTCGGGAGCTGTTCCCAACCTCATTTCAGAAACTTGGGTGACAGATCTTTACTCCAACTACTAGAAGAATAACTGTTGCGGATGAAACCGTATCAAAATGCATGGGCACCGTTGACAAGGTTTCCGTGTTCTTTGGGGACTCCAAAGTTGATGTAGACTTTCTTATCATGCCTGATCTCCCTTTCGATGCAGTCATTGGCTGCACTACCATGGAAAGACTAGGGACATGCATTGACTTGGGGAACCAAATCGTTTCAGTTAATATTGACGGCAGAACCGTGAAGATGCCCTTTGATTTCGACAAAAACACACATACGGAAAATTTAAGAGAAACGGACAGTGAAGATTTCACTTCTAGAAAGACAGCGAGAATTCAGAACCAACTAAAACTTTCGGAAGTGGAAAATGATACGCTCGAGGGGTAATGAACATGACATGGGGCGAGTATGATTCTGGGTTTGAAACAGATGACGACTGGAATTCTAGGGTAGGTTTGAGGCCTTAATTTGGTTCTTTTTGCGATAATATCGAATCAAATGACAGCATTCAGAGCGTAAAAGAAGATTACCTTTGCAACGAAAATAAGAATACGTCAAAATTCCATATCTGAAGATGTGAGCACACCGGAAAATGTCCTTCAAAATTTGGAGGGTGAGGATCAAGAAGAAGAAGAGCGTCAGACGGCAGAAATTCAAGAAAAAGTACAGCACATTCCCGCCCCCGCCTCAATGAAAATATCTGACATGTTAACATCTTCCGAAGTAATTGCATGGAGCGTTTCAGGTCTAATAAAAGCAAGTGTACCGGTCACTCACTCATTTGAAGTTACCGATGCTGCTCAACCAATTTACCACAGGCCTAGACGTCAACCGCCGAAATACGACCAATTTATCTCAGAGAATGTTACAAGTATGCTGGAAAATGATATTATTTGGCCAGATTCATCCCCATGGTCATTTCCAGTTGTGGTAGCACCAAAGAAAGATGGAAAACTTCGCTTTTTCATCGATTACCGACAACTGAACCAGAAAATGATACCCGATCGATTTCCGATTCCAAATATGGAGGAAATCCTCGAGGAATTGAAGGACGTGAGATAATTTACATTGATTGAACTTTACACTGGCTTTTGGCAGATTCCATCTGATGAAAAATGTAAGGAAAAAACAACCTTTACCTGCAAAGCCGGTACATGCAGGTTCTAAGTGATGCCTTTTGGTCTCATGAATGCACCAGCTACGTTCCAAAGAATGATGAACGAGGTTTTGAAAGGACTTCCATTTGCAAAAGTTTAAATGGATGATGTGGTAATATTCTCAAAAAAATTGGATCAGCACGTATCCCATGTCAAGACGGTGGTGGAGAGTATATCTGCGTACAGCCTGAAAATTAAGTTAAGCAAATGCTTCTTTGCGAAAACGTCTATCCAAATACTCGGTCATATCGTCGATCAAGAGGGAATTAAAGTGGATCCAGAGAAAACGAAAAAAATCAAGTTGGAACCAAGGCCCGCTTCAAAGACGGAGGTTCGAAGCTTCTTAGGATTGGCCTCATATTACAGAAGATTTATAAAAGATTTCGCCAAGACTGGAGCACCGTTACATGCCAGCACTACGAAGAACGGAAATTTTTACTGGGACAAGGAAATGCAAACTGCATTTGAGGAGCTTAAAGATAAGCTATGTGTCCCTCCAGTCCTCATGTACCCAGATTTCAAGAGACCATTTGCTGTGGAAACAGATGCACTAGAACGGTCTTTGGGTGCCGTTTTGTCCCAAAAAGATGAAACGGAAGACTACACCCTGTTCAATTCGCAGCTCGCACTCTGAATGATGCGGAAAAGAGATACTCAGTCTGCGAGAAAGAAGCGCTAGCTGTCTTCTTCGCACTGAAAAAGTTCCGCGTGTAACTTTTATCACTCGAAAAATTCGTCTTGATAACTCATCATCAGGCACTTAAGACAGCATTCCAAAAGAAAGATTTACATCACCGTTTAGCTCGATGGCTCGACATTTTCGCAGACTATCGGTTTGAAATTGTGTATAGGCCCGAATGCAACAATCAGCCTGTCGATTACCTATCCCGCTTGAGGGATCCACTGAGTCCGGATAAAAAAAAGCTTCCGAGGACATCGTCGGAGTTGCCGAGGTACAAGTTCCGAACGAAAAAGAGTACGAGGCTAATATTAATGGGCTGATTAAATTCCTGGATGGACTAGAAATGAGAAAGGTTGATTTTGAACACAGAAATTGGGTACGCAGGAATCAAAAGGCTTTTACATCGTGTAATGGGAAACTCTTCCGGCACACTAAAGCCGGTCCTCGTCTAGTGGCCCCTTTGGAAGTAAGAATCAAGCTCTTGAGGACTTCTCATGATGAGTTAGGGCATTGGGATCTACAAACAACCAAAAACGTCATTACGGAGAGATTCTGGTGGCTCAGTATCCATAAAGACGTCTATAATTTCGTGAAAAGCTGTGACAACTCTCAAAATTTCACTCCGATACGAAAGTATAAGATAACTCTAAGCTTTCCAGTTTCCGGTCTCTTTGAAACCTTCTCAATTGACTTTGCCGACCCATTCAAGGAAACCTCTTCGGGAAACAAATATCTCCTTATAGGGGTGTAACATCTTTCTGGATGGCCAATAGCAGTTGTAGTTGAGGAGGCAAATGCTGAAGTGGTCCCGAGATTCATCGAAAAAAAATAATTGAACCGTTTGGTCTTCCAAAAAGAATCATCTCGGATAACGCCCTTTGTTTTACTGCAACTTCAATGCTCCGTTTTTTGGAAGAGAAGGGTATTCAGCTGAAGGTATTTCTCGCTTACGCTCCTATGTCAAATGGAAAAGCGGAGGGGATGGTTGGAACCATCAAACGAGCAATATCGAAAACTATGTTGGAGAATGAAATCAAGTGGGACGATGCCTTACCAAAAGTGTTATACGGCTATCGTCGAAGAAGAGGAAGAAGTGGACCATCAATATTCGAGCTAATGTACGGAAGGGCTCCTAGAATGTCAAAAAGAGACATGGAAACCAATAATATCGATGAAGAGAGTAGGATAGTCGAACTACTGGCCACCGAAGGCTGGAGATCACACCGCGCGTTATCACAGACAAGAAATAAAGATGCAGAGCCTCCAGTCCGAACCTTTTCAGTCGGCTCTAGAGTACTTGTAATACATGGAAAAGCAATGCAACAGGCTGTGAGGTGGCCGGCCTTCCAAACAAAGTACTCGAACCCTTGCATCGTCACGGAGGAAAGACACCCGCATTATAATCTCTGTTCAAGCTCAGAGAAGAGATCAAGGAGGGACATCCTTGCACGTCGTCTGGTCCCTTACCATCGGAGGCCTGAATAGTTCCTTCGCACACAGGACTATGCGCAACCACGGGGCATACTCATCTTTGACTATAGAATGATTCCTATGGGAGCAAAAAGGGCCTGGGAATGGATCATCTCGATTACGCGGGACTACTACGAACTCCACGTAATCATCCATTTCTAAATTAATATATGCCTATTTTGTCGTACGTTGAACGGACCATTGCTACCTGAAGAAGATTTCCGACTATCAATAAAAGTTTTATTTTCATTCCAAAACGGAAATTTCATGGAAGCAGGTACAGAGTTTGTGGAGGTTATATATCATTACTGTATGGGAAGATATGGAATGGTAGCTATCGGAGACTTGTCGCAAACGTGTGTGAACATTGTCCGTCCGATTTACGTATTTCTCAAGAACAACCAAGATGTGCGACTGAGAGGTTACGCCTTACCGCCTGATATGGAATACCGACTGGTCCCGTATCATTTATGGGAACCTTACGTTTCTCCGCTCAGGAACACAACCTCAGCTGAAGATCAAGATCCTCCAGAGACCGTCATGATGATACGAGCAGGACCATCAAGTGATCGGGGCGGATCATCGAAGAGGGCAAGGCGTCGGGAGCAGCGAGGAAGATCACCAAGAAGATCACCTCAAACACCGCCTAGTCTCCCAGGGGGCAACTATGCCTCTTTAATTATTGGACGACTACCAATCAGGCGTTGGCTTCGTGAGATAACAGAGGACCCTCGAGAAGAAGAAGTAATTTCCTTTTTTGTCATTAGTATTTGCATGTGCTTCCGAACCATTCACGGGGCGCACCTTACTCGTGAGGACTCATTTCTTATTTTGCGAGTTTTTTCCTCCTTCAGATACCCGTTTCTGGACCCTTTGCCAGAAAAGTTTGCATTCTATGTCTACTTTCTCACATTTGGAAGGTTTGGAGAAGTGAAACGGGAGGAGCTCAATTAGAGAACACTATGAGACCATACGCCGAATCTACGAAACTCTTGACCAAGGAGATGAGCTGGTCATCCCACGGTACACACTCTCTCATCATATTGGAAATGAGCTACTACCATATCCTTTTAGTCAACCATATACTCTCCCTGATGAATGGATAGAACTCCCCCAAGAACAACAAGAGCATTGAGGACGAGATGGGACGTTCGACCTAAGTGCGGGGGGTGTTAGGCGCATGCTGATAGGAACAGATTTTTTGTCGCCGTCATCTACAAAATTTTAGTTTACTGTACTACCTCCCTTCGTCCAAAATTGCTTATAGTTCCGGTCCTTCCTCGTCCTCCGAGAACCTCGCTTATCATTACCGCGGTCGTCTCCAAATTTACTTCCATTTTATCTAGATATTTTTATACTGTATCTACCCCTCTGAATCGATCCCGAATCAAGTTCTTTTCCCCCTTTTGCTTGCCTCCTCCTCCAAATTCGCTTTTTTGAGAAAAAGGGCGCAAATGCACTACTACAAAATCCCTTGCAGATTTATTTTACCTATTCCTAATCTATAGAACCTGCCCCGGGAGCCTATATCAACCCCTTAATTCCAAGTTTCAAACGTCCCTGATCATTTTAATCATCCTCCCTCTCCCCTCAAACACCCCAAACACCCTCTATCCTCTGTCTACAGTCATTTACAACCAAAATTAACAACCTTCGCCCATCCGCCCCCATCACCAAAAACCGCCCCTCTCGCCCCTTAAACGGCCTTGCGCTCGCTGTATATGACCCGACGCACGCAGACGGCTACCTGCAACGCCAGACTAAGAAGAAGATAATCGAGCTTGTCCGCAAGCTCTTCGTCGAGGATAAGGCCAAGGAGGTACCTGAGGGGCAGGAGTGGGAGGTCGAGGGGGGGCTGGGGAGACCTTTGAGGAGTGGGCAGCCCCAGAATTGGTCTACGAGGTTAAAGGAGGACGAGGATGAAGATGAGGATGAGGATGAAGACGAGACGAGGATGATGACGAGGATGAAGACGAGGACGAGGATGAAGACGAGGACGAGGATTATGACGAGGATGAAGACGAGGACGAGGATGATGACGAGGATGAAGACGAGGACGAGGATGAGGACGAAGATGAAGACGAGGACGAGGATGAGGACGAGGATGAAGACGAGGATGAAGACGAGGATGAAGACGAGGACAAAGAACTCTCGAGAACTGTTGCCACTCTCGCAATGGAACGGTTTTCGAAGGTTAAATGCATTCTTTTACAGCGGCACTCCGCATTGAAAGTAACCTCCCATGCCGCTTGCTTGCTGGCTGGCCTCCCTTCCACTTTCTGGGAGATTGGAGTACCATCTATAGTTTTCGATGCAGTGTACGGTTTGGCAAAGGGGGGAAATGTCTAGGTGCTTTAATGTTTTGAGAAATGTGGTCGGTTGGGGCCCGGGGTATCTTAGGGGGTTACCGATGATGGAAAGTACTATCTGCCAGCAAAGTTACCTGGAGCATACCACGAGATATGCCCGCAAATGGCTTGGCGAATATACGGTATCTAAGCTCCGGTACAAATTTACTGGGTTCCAACACACATATCTACCATAGTAAATTAACCCCCCATTTCCCCCTTGATACAGTTGTACCCTGTTTTCAAGTTCTAGATAGTGAACGTGGAATTTTTCTAATTGCAATACGCTTAGAGCAAGCCCAGCAGTGGGCAAAAATTTAGACCAGAACAAATTAAAATAGATTGCAAAAATCTTCTTTTTGCAGTAGCAAGCCCAGTAGTTGCTGGGGAATGAACGTTTATTGAAGAAGGGACCCCCAAAAAGGGTCTGACGTGGGCCATAGCACTGGGGGCTGCCCTTAAGGGCTAAGTCACTAAGTTGCTAATACGTAACGAAGGGGGTAAGGACGGTGTAAAGCCTTTGGAGTTGTTGACGGGAGAGCAATGAATGGCAAAGCATTTTGTGAGAATTATGGAGGTGATGGGGTTGCACTGGTACCAGTGCAAGAAACAGCGAAGAAGGAGTCTTCTACGGTGGCCATGAAGCACATGAGAGGTTAAAAAGTTGGGGAATTCGCCGATAGTAGATACGGGCGGCGTATTGCGGGTAGTATATCGGAGTGGAGGGAGGAGGATTAGGGTTCCAAGATTGGTGGAAGTATTTCGGCTAGGTGGCCCGGTCGAGCTGGATGTTCATGGCACGGTGGACAATAGTGCCAGTCCCGAAGGTATATTCTAAATACTGTGTATACAGGATCTTTCAGTATGAGCTGTTAGAATAGAGCTTCGTACTTACCCTCGAATTGTTCTGCTTCGCTTTGAGGAGGACGACGAGTCGAGTGCAAAATGTCTAGATATTTCCAGAAGCGGAGAACAAGAATGTTTGTCGCGCTTGCTCAAATTTTGTGGCTGCGACAAGCTTCTCTTGCCGGCTCAGCAGCTGCAACTTTAATGAACAACGCGGCAAACAAACCCCGATTTCTTGGAAGACGAATGGGAACCAGAAATATTAATAGAGGTACAAGCTCATGGTTGAATGATTATCTCGGAGATAATCCGTTATACAGCCTTCGGTCCTTTCGACGACGCTTTCGAAAACCGCGGGCAATGTTCAAAAAAATTCACAGCGATCTAACTACACACTATCATTCTATCTTTTCAACAATTCGTAACGCAGCTGGCAAGCAAGGGATACCTTTTAAAGTCAAGACCATTACTTGCTTACGCGTGGTAGCTACCCGAAGGGCTTTCGACGACCTTGATGATGGCGCTAGCATGGATCCAGGGACTTTCAGGATCAATTTCAAGCAGTTTTGCCGATGTGTGATTGAGTTATATGGCAACGATTTTCTAAGCAGACGGCTTAGTACAGCAGAGTTAAATGAGATTGAGTCTCAATATAATGGCAAATGGTTTGCTGGATGCGTAAGAGCAATAAAATGATGCAAAATGGTATCGAAGAACTCCCTATTTAAGTTAAAAGGTCAATATCACAATTGTAAAGAGGGCAAACGCGCTAATATCCAGGTAGAAGTGTGGTGTGATCATGATCTTTATGTGTGGCACTGGCTCCCTGGTAGATGGGGAACAAATAATGACAAGACGTTGCTGTCAATTTCGCCATTGATAATGGACATACTTAACGGCGCGTATATATTTCGAATTTCATCCAACTTCCGAGTCCGTGTTTCTACTTTGTCAAGGGAGTTTTAATATTTTTGGCAGATGGAATGTACCCTGACTGGCTTCTCTTTGCAAAGCCAGTTCATAATCCCCGCAATGAGGACGAAAGTCATCATGTAAAACGGCATAAAGCCCTACGGAAAGATATAGAAAGAGCCTTTATATTCCTACAAGATCGCTTATTATTAACTCAGGGAAGAAAGCTACATGTGGTACAAAAACGATATTTTAGATATAAGCTTTGCTTGTGTGATTTTTCACAATATGCTAGTCAGGATGAATCAACGAGGGGATTTTGTCGAGGATGAAAATGAATAAAACGAGCTGATAGATATTGTCTCTGAGATGTAAAATATGGAAAGGGAGGAGGCCGAAGTCTCAAGAAATGAAATTGTGGATAGCAATGCAGAAATACTGGCTGATGATATTGAGTTGTATTTGGAAAGCCTCCAGGTTAGGAAGCACTATATTACGTCCCCTAGTGCTTTCAAAAGTTTACATAACGATCTCATTCGGGTCTTCAGAGGATTTGGTTTTTATTGATATAGTCGTACCTGTTCTGCACAGAACAAGTAGCAATAGAAATCTCACCGTCTTAAGATCAGTGCTCGACCCATCCTTTCAACCTCTTGCACCGCTACCTTCAAGGACTGTCCCCAAATTACTGTGCCCTGCTACTGCTGTAGTCTACTTGTCAGCAGATATGTCTGCTATATGTGTACATACGTATGTAACCTTCAACTTGCAGTTTGGCATTGAAGGCCGAGCTATGCACCACACCGCGGTGCGGCAGGCTACTCTATATATGTGCTGCTCCATATTTACACGGATATATGGAGCAGCACTGACCTTGGTCAGGTGAACTCTTCCTCCTCAATAACCACAGCACCACTCCCTATGTTCTCACGGCTTCTCTTCATAACGCGCGTTTCAAGCTCGAGCACTTCCTTCTCTTCCTCAGCAGCTCTCTTGCCCAATCTAAGTTTCCCCGATCTAAGCATATCTCCCATTGTGTTCATGTAATCGGCGGAGTCTATTTATGGGATTTGTAGTAGTCTGCAATCATGTTCAGAATCGGCCGCTTCCTCGTTTCGCTTCTTAATCGCGAGGATTACTTCGCTACCAATTTCCATCTTTGCCGAAAGTTCCTTGATCGGACTTTGTACCTTTCCACTTTGCTTCTCCTCCCGCTCTTCCGGAATCGCTCCTTTAATACCCACAGAACGCATCTGACGACTTGCTCCCCTGCGCACACTTCGTTTAATTTCTAGATCAGAAGCGGATCTACTACCATCTTCAGCAATATCATTCGCGGATGTCGACGTTTGCCCATTCTCTGCTGTACTTTTATTTTCCCATACTAGCTCTCAAACTTCGGTTGACAAACAAGAAAAGACGCAACTTCAATGTGTTTAAAAGGTACCGCATACTGAAACACACCTTGCTGGTCTTTTCTACCGGAACTTTTTCGATAAAGCTTATATGCTAGTGCTTCTGTACCCTCAGTAGTTACATCTAACATTTGTTGTGCTGCAACTCTAGCCTGACACGATAAAAAATGCTGGGTTTTCTTCGCTAGTTGTTTCTAAGGGCAACGCAACGACTCGGCTGTTCTGGTCATTTCGTGGTGTCCGCTAAAAAGCTTTTCTATTTACTCCCATAACTTTGCCTTCTTCTGGTTTGTGCGTGTGCCCTGAAAAGACTGCTCGATCCATAAAATCACCAAAGACAACGCTTCTGAAGTACTAAAGGATTTTCTGCGCCCTTTCGGTTCCTCTGTATTCCCATTATTGCCTTCGGGGTGCACACTAGGTTTACTAGAGCCATTACGGGATACTTTTGGACAACCTCGTCCCCTTTTGTTTGGACTTAGTATTTGAACAGACGCTGAAGGGGCCAAAATGGGTTGGATGTTAAACAGCATCCGCGCCAAAGCTGGAAGTCTGGGTGGTTTTCGTTGGTACGAATCAGAGTTGTCGGCAATTGGAATCGCGCCTTCGGAAGTAGTCCGCAGAACTAACTCCTCATTGCATTAGAATTTTACATAATTTATCACAAAACTCAACTGATTTTCTTTCCATCCCTATAAAAAAGCCGAGCAAGCAAGAAGATGACTCATTAGCTCTGGAACTAATAAAATATCTTTTAGTGCAATGAAATCAGTATATTATTCTGTTCTTGCAAATATGACAGCTAAAGAACCGAGAAGATGGTAGAATAGCTTGGCTTCATTTCCTCTGACAACCTCTCTCGGCGATATTTTTCTCACTGACCAGCTGGAAAAACTTTTCCTGTTACAATAGAGAGAATGGGTCGATCAGACGTACGTAAAGACCTAAGTATTGGATGCAGACAAGATTCTTGATGCACCGGAATAATTAGCTTACCAGAAATGGTTGAGAATCTCAGTGTAATTTCACTTTATTGCCTTCTTCTGACAGCTGACAACTCGCAAAGAGGCTTGCAGGTATTTCTGCACTTTACCGTTCAACCTAGAACTTGGCCGTTATGTTTATGCACTGTACAGTGCTGTAACATTGAGCTGGTCCAGTTTAGATCATCTCAAGTAGGTTTAGGGCTAGACACTCATTGTCGTCTACATGTTTTCTGAAAACTTCCTTCGATCAACAGAAAGCATCAGTCGATTCCTCTTGGAGTCTATATAAGCCCGGCCTTTCTCGATCTTCTTCCTGAGTAAAGTTCCTCAACACCTTCTCCTCTCTCATCACTACTTTTTGGTCCCTCACTCTTTCTGCCCTTCTCTCTGTCTCTCTTGCTCCCCTGCTATGTCCTTCACTCTCTGTCTGGCTCCCTCGCTTCCTCTCTCTCGTTCTGTACATCAGAGAACGCTAAAGTATTGGAAGTCTTTCCGTCATCCATAAAAACTAGAATACAGACTAAGAATTCTTTATCGTTGCTGAATGTATCTAAGTGGATCGTTGTGCTTTATCACTCCCATTCTTTTTAAACTTTCCTCAGCTTGAAAAAGTTGAGGCATGGAAGTTAGTTAGGCGATGTCCCAAGCGATTTGCAAAAGCAAAACAGATTGGAGACAATTTGTTACCAAGCATTTCAAGAGAGCTTTTGGTAGAGGACAAGTTGGATTTCCCCATTGCATTGAGATAATATGACACTTCCTTCATTATGATTTCATAAAGTGGGGCATTTTGGACATCTTTGAGCTTGTGTCATCCATCTAGAGCCCAACTCTGATCTTTATTTTGCCCAGTAAAAAATCACAGGTATAGCGACATCTTTGAATCGTGAAAAAATATCCCAAACTCGAACTATTCATTAAGGTCTTTAGGAAGCTGATAAACTGCATGAACTTTGCTTTATACAAAGAATTACGAGAAAAGAAGAGCACCTTTCCTAAAACTCCCTTTCCTGGTGTCGTATGCACTCTTAAGTACGTAGGTGGGAAATGGTTGAGCGTAATGTGTTGAGAAAGTTTTTTTCTAAACTGGCTGAGCATGTACTTTAGATCTTACTGTAAGGAACTGCGAAGATTGAAGCATGTAATTCATAAATTTTATTATCATCCGAGCTTAGATTAGAAAATATTCTTGCCTCATTAATCTAATCCAATGTTTCTACGTCACTATCATCGTAGGAATCTTGCTGTTTTCCATCCTACTCAGAAGTCTTTTGACTTGAGTAAAAATGTTTTTGCAGAACGAGAAAATATTAATAAGATAAAAAGGTCATAAATTAAAAAGGGAAAGTTTTTATTCACATCAGTGTCCAGCTCTTTATGTTGACTGGAGATGTCAAAAGATAAATTGGTGGACATGATTTCTTTTAAGTTCCTAAAGAGCAGAAATAACCTAATTCTCAAGAGCATTTATGATTGGCTAAGCCAGAAATGCAAAACATTGTTCCCTCTAAAGCTGATTCTACATCTTCGAAGCTACTTGAGTGGTACGCAAAGGCGGTGCAGGAACAGCAAGTGTACCTGGAGAGGGCTTAGAAGCCAGAATAGATCAAGTTATCTACCACTTGGTCCTTTTTTTGTATCGTTTGAAAAATACTGAACAAAATCGCTGACTGAAATAAGTAAATCGCTAATATTTTTACCAATTAAAATTTGAGTCAGCATGCGTTTTGATTCAGCTTGAAGCTATACTTAGAAAATGTCAGGATCAGTTGGTGCCATGCCTGGAAAGACAGTGATAGTAGGAATTTTTGTCATTTATAGGGCACAGTGAACATCAGAGCCATATAGATTATTGGATTTTGTAACAGATTGTAACGGATATAGATCAAAGATCACATCAGTAGCGTGATTCAAGCATAAAAAATATATTGCAAATCGATCATGCTTTAATATAAGAACAACTTGGGTGCACTTTTGCAGTGAAGGAGTATTCAAGTCAGTAATGAATATTTCACATACTACCGGAGCTCATTGTGGCTATATAAATGGTCAAAAAACAGCAAAATATTGTCAAAATGGATTATTCATATTAAATACGGAGACAAGCATTCTTTAGCTAGGCTTCACGAACTATAAAATAAGGCGAGTAACGTGAGATAGAGTCTATGATGTGACACAGGCATAGTTCGAGGCGATAGAAGTGATCAATACACAAGAGTTCGCTGAATGAACGAGTCTAGGAGACTAGAGATACCTTCCGCACACCCTGCGGTCGAGAGGTGTGGCGTCAACGTGGGTAATTTTCTACAATTTTGTTGATGTAATCTTTAGTTGGAACATTATAGAACTCTTGGCTGACCAGAAACGAAGTAAAACGAATTCACACATATTTTTCTATGGAATTTGTCAAAAATACGCTTGATGGTTTTCCAAGAGCAATTTTCAAGGTGTTTGCCAAGCAAAATGGAGATCACTGGAGTTCAACCTTGCGAACCGGGTCTTAGAACTTATGGAAATTATGGATGAAGTTGTTGGAGTTTACGACTGTACTTCGGAGTATCCTAGGGATATTGTCTCATAAAAACCACCATTGATCATAAGATCATTAGAACACAAATGGACTTGTTGTGTACCATATACGACTTCGAAGTACAATTGCAGTCTATAATCAACAAATACGGCTCTTTCTGGACAAGATGGCGTATCAGAACTTTCAAGCCAGAATAATAGCGCATATAGAACAATAGAGCCAAGAATAACATTTTTAGAACTACTAGGCTCACTGCAACTATATTGTTATTTTGAGTATCACTTCAATGTGAGAGGAATTGGATATAGCCTTAGTCCACATTTTGGAAGGAGATTAGGGGCAATCAGCTCGAGATGGAAGAAAAATTGCCTAGCTAGTGTCTATCCGTCATAGTACTGTCCCCGTATGAGGCAAACTTTATCCTTATATGAGGACAGTTTCCGTTATATTTTGGAAAGGTAAATTTTTTGGAAGCCCGGACGTTTTGCTGCAAAAAAAGTTTTTTTACACTAAGGTACAGTACAGTCATTCTTACTGTACATTATCATTCGTTTCTGAAACCCGACACGGTAATACGAACTATATTTCCTTCAAAAATGTAGTCGTTTTCACAACTTCTTGCGAAGAGCGGACGTTGGTGAGGAAAAATTGCTGTAGCCTGAACCGAGGTCAAAAATCTTGAAAATTTTGTTTTCATCGGCCACCTACACTCATGAACTAATGCGGAGGGACAAGAAATGCGCAGAGGTAAAAAAAATTGTATTGAAAAAGAAGTGCGAGAAGTAGTCCTCATATGAGGACAACGGTCCAATAGACACTAGGGCGGTACAATCATTTTAGAGGCTTTCGTGGGTTGTATATATTATTGCAATGTTTTCTTTGAAGAATTACTGTGAAGGACCCAAGAAATTGCCCATAAGGAAGTTGACACCTTTAGTGTTAACTAATGGATACTGAATAGACTCGCTGTTAAGTAGATGAATTGTGGAGTTAAAAATAGCTTGGAGCGAGACATCAGTATTATGCTCCGATGCCCAATGGCCATAAACTTATTACTTCTACTGTAATTCCCACAGAAAATACTTGAAAATTAAGAATTTAGGTCAGCAAGTTCTTGACGGAGGAGCTTCTTCTTTTTATATTTTCGGTCTGTACGAGAAGAAGATGCACTTATACTGGACAAACTAAATCACAGAAAACTTGACGGTTTACTATACATCTTACTGTCGCAGTTCCGAGCAACAGATGCAACTGATCTACAATTGATAAATTTTAAGAAATAATATTTCAGGAGCTTGGAGAAACTCTAAACCAGTTAGCAGAACTAAAATATGCGTACATAACGCCAAGGTGTTGTGATGATCATTTTAAGCGCTATCTACTAGGGACCATGCCGCAAGATTCTCATGGATTGAAAAACTATCTACATTTGCATTTCGTTTAGTAAGATAAGCACTAAAAATTCTTCATAACTGGATACGTCTCGCCAGACCCATGAGGAATACTGAGCAGATTGAATTATTCATAATATTCTGTATTCGTAACCGAAGGAGAATTCATATTGTATACAACATCAACAATTGAGTCAACAATATCCCCGGAACTCAATATATCATCTTCGATATAAACTTCTCTTATCTAAACCCTGCCATACAAGTGAGACAGAATCAAATTCCAAGAAAAACCTTCTCTGCTCTACCGGAGCTCGAATCAATACAATAGTAATGAAAAATATTCCGGAGTTTCAAGGAAGTTTAATAAGTTTCTTGACGGCCAACTTCATAGGCTCATTGGTCTTTTCATTTTTCAACGAGAATTAACGGTTCGGAGTAATATTGACCGAGCATGGGCCCACAACAATGAAAAGGATGGACTTCGGGTAACAGATGAATCCAACCGATATGTCAGCTACATCAGTGTAGAGAAGAAGTGCAAGAATGGAAAACTAAGATACGAGATCAGGAAACAGAAATGGCCTTTAAGACCAACGGATCAATGATCCAGAGAACGAGGGGAAGTTTAACAAAAAGGAATACAGCGAAGAGCATGAAGAACCTTGTAGAACTTGAGGTCTCTGGTAGATCTTGGAGCTTTTTATCTATCTTTTCGAAGATAGTAAGTGTATAAAAGAACGCAAAATATACATTGGAGTAAACTTTTGGGGCGAAAAAAGTTGTTGGAAGATAAAAAAAGATGTTTGAAAAGTAGATAAGAATTACATAAGTATCACAGAAGATCGACATACAAGTGCATCAAACTATACATATTTGCACGTTTTTCATACAGCAACATAGTTTTGATTTCCATAATATCTTTGATCTTCGTACTATGCGATATTGATTCCAAAATAGAGTATAATTCTTGGAACATGAACTAGTGCACCGAGCTTGAGGTTGCCGTCAAAGCCTCTCATATGATGATTAACTGATGCAATCTCAAAAGCTACCATGATATGACCAACTATTTTTTTACGTATAATAGCACGTAAAAAGAATTTAATTACCGTAAAATAGCGCATAATATCTACTTATCGGAGAAAAACTATGCTTATTACAAAATATCGGACCGCACTTGAAACTTTTGCATTGGAATTCACAAGCTCGTGAGCAAGCTGTCGGCGAGGGCAACAAGAAGCAAAAATTTCATTCGACTCACGCGGTAGTATAATGTAGAGGATTTTTTCAGCTTCACCGGTCCGCAAAAAGGCTGTCTTAACATACAAAATTGATAACAGACAACTGCAAATCGTTGCAATACAAATTAAAATCTCTACTCATATTGGAGAAAAAATTGAACACTAATACAGTAGCTCATACTTGAGACTATCTTTATGTACGTGAGTAGCTATTAGGGCTTTCGTCCTCACCTTTTCGTCTGGATCAATTTTGAACTTATAAAGAAATGGGACGAGATGATACCAGAGAAAGCTGGAATTGATGATCGTGGAGCAACACAAACAGTTCGTTTGCATGTATCTTCTTCAATATTATTGGTTCTCTGAAGCACATAAATAGGAAACCCTTGCGCTTTATGAGCCCGGAACGCCTTATTAACAAAATAATCGAGAGTCAGTTTCAAACTGTCTTGCGATGAGCTTCGAATATCCAATGCTGCTATAGTGGTGATCGTTTCATCAACGAAGCTTGCCATAAAGAAACGTAATATATCTCTATTCAAATCCCTTTTTTTCGAAATCACTATCGAAATATGTGATATTGTATTTTCAGTCTTTTAGTGAAGTCAGTAATACTACCTGTCCAAAGGCCATATAGGCGCAATAATTTCGCTTTCAAGAGGAGAGATAACAGGAGATTTTTCCTCATAAGAATCATGAAATGTAGTTTCGGAGTTTCCTCTGAGATCTTTACTCAATATATGGCTAATAATTGATTGAAGAAAACCTAGACTCCATATACAGGAGCTGTGACTTGTGGTTTAGGACTGGTTTGAAAGAATATGAAAGAACCTATTTGTTCATTTCATGATTACGGAAAGTAACTATATCAAATGAAACATATTGAAACATGAGTAGAATGGAGTTTGACAATTTTTTTGAGAAATCGGACCTGGAAGAGACAGTTCAAGATATAATTCATTGAAAAAACCTTCCAGTACAATATATCGGATCGAAAAATCTGAATCGTTAACAGAGAGAACGCAAGCAGAATAGAGTCAAGCAGAGAACCCTTAACACTGCTATGATTCTCAATACCATATTGCCACTGCATGTATCCATTCAGCACGCGAAGAATTAGATCAAGTTTTTCTCTTCATTTTTGGTATCAAGTCAGGTGCGATATTTCTAAGTTACGATGAACCAATTGAATAATAAGGAGCTCATTTATCGAGAATATCTCTATGAAATGTGTTTGTCGTAACATAATAATCTCTAGATGTGAAACTAGATAGACCTGACATATTGAGCCTATTGAATTGATATTTTCCTTGTCATCATATTGATTAGCCCTAGATGAATCAGAATCTAGCTTATCTTTCAATTTGGCAAAAGCTGTCAGAAAACCATCAGCATTGGGCTCTGAAGACAGTTAACCACACACATAACAGCGATTGCACTTAGAACTCAACTTGAAATATGCAATCCCTTGATAGCAGATATTTTCTTACCATTTCGCTCAAATGTACGGGATCGGGTAAACATTGGCTTTTCAGGCATCAATAACAAAGAACTGGAAGATATGCTCGACGTTTTGTCGTCACGTTGTCCCGAACAACATGGGCAACCAATCCGTATTGGATCGCTTTCAAGCTGGCATATTCGGAGCTTCGACTAAGTTTTTTGCACTTCCCGAATAAAAAATTGATTAAAAAACCCTGAAGTTCTGCAATGCATCAATATTGGCTTCATGGTTCAGCAACTATGACAAATTGTCTCTGAGAGTAATACTGTTTCTTCGTTCGCAGTCAGTTTCGTAAAAGAGGAAATGAATATTTTCTCCATAATTGGTATGTAATCTACGATGAATACATAAAATCTCACAATTATCTGCTTATGCTGCATTTTATACGCAAAGAGAATCCAATTATTAAACATAATCCATTTTAACATCCAAAAACTGATCAGATCGTATAATAATTTAATTAATATTATTTCTGCGAATCAAAGGTGTATCGTAGAGCTGAGACTACAAAAATATTCCACGCGTACGTTTCTAAATAATTTTCCGTTTTAATTTAATAAATATTCATGAGTATGACACCATCGCCTGATGATTATTGTGTTGAGTTCTTGATCGCCAGTTGCATCGTCCGAAAGAGCATTTCTCTGGTCACAAGAGAATTGCGAACTGAGCCGGAGATTGCTGGCCTATCCTGGGTCTATTACTAGTAAAATCTAGGATTTGGGGTGAAAAAGGAATCCTTATGAAATCTGAATACGACTCTTGAAGATTCAAAATGTTTTTTGTTTGAAAAACATGAAATAGTCGCAATGTAATTTGTAATGCAGAGCATTAACAACCTTTTGTAGCAGTCCTCTATGTCAACGTAACTTGTTTTGTTGATGTACTTATACTATCCACATATAATCCGAAGACTGCACTGTAAAAGGTCACCTTCTGTTGATCTCTTGGAGTTCACCGCTACTACTGTGGAGCTTGCTATATTATTACCCCTCTCTATTCCCAATAATCCTACTTCGCAGAAAGAACCAGGAAATATACGTAACATAGAGCCAGAGAGCTTGTATTATTATATCTACGGAACAGGAATCAGGTGTAGAGCAGAGCATTAAAACTAGAAAATAGAGATCTGTAGAAATTAGAATAGTCAATCCTAGAGAACCAGACAAGCGATAGGTCATTAAATTGAGGAACTAAAGAGCTAAGATCTGTATAGCGTAGAATATCGCAAGTAGACCTTCGCATTTTATTGGCCTTGGAGACAATTGCACCCCCATTTCAAAACAATCGTCTGATATGTACAAAATAAGTTCTGTTTGGGAAAGGATTCTGGTCATAGAAAGGGCCATGTGGTAGTGCTTATGTGAAATCTGGAAAAGTTTTTTTAGGAATACTGGATAACTGTTTAATTGGGTTACCATATCGAATAAAATGATGAAAAAATGTGGAAAAAAATATTTCATCAGAGGTCAACATTTTTTTATTTATTGTGAATCATCGATAATAATTATATCCATTTTCACTGACCCATAGCTTATACTTCATTACATGTGAAGCAATTTTTATGTCTGTCAGTTGTTTTTTAAATTACACAGTTATAATTGCTAGAATTATGTTACCAGAAAATTATTATTTGGATGAATGCTCACTTGGAGAATTGTTCTATAATTATTATTGAGAATGAATTTGGCTACAAAGATTGCTATACTGTTGGAATCATTTTTCAGCTTTTCTACTCTGATCTGCAGTATAAATAGTCTTAGGCTGTTAGAAAATTTTAGAAAGCCTCGGGCCATCGAACCATCTCCTTCGATTAATAAAGATTAGTTTTCATTTTATTATTGTTCTCAGTCCTATTCAGGTAATTTATTATTCATTTATTTTAAAATGCAGATTTTGAATCTAGAAAAGAAGAATGACGCTTTATTGTTTGAAGACAAGTCCGCACTGCACAGGACCTCGGGTTCTGCTAGGCGGACGACTCCGGGCAATGGCTGAACCGATTGTCCACTCAAGCGAAAAAGGGACCGGAAGAAAACTCCACCAACTGAACCGGGGATTCAGAAGGCTTCAAAAACTCCCGCTGTAAGCACATAGGCTTACAAATAGAGACGGCGACGACAACGGCGAGAACTCCGGACGAGAGAGCTTGACGACAAGCCCGCAAGGCTGTGAAGACCACAACCCTCGCAGTCCGTCAAAATGACGGAAGATTTGAGTGCGGCAGGGTACGGAGGACGTCGCAAACCTTGTTCGAGTAGTAGAGCCACCCTTATACACCTTTCCCAGTTCGTCCCACGTGCGCTGGGGGCGCGGAGAGGCAATCCACTCGATGTGGCCATCGACAAGAACGTTGCAGCGAGAGCTCTGCAGCCATGGCGGGCAATCTCCTCAGGGAAGAGCCGGATGAAGGTCCGGTGCCCACGCCGTGCGCGGGCGCCGAGCGAGATGAAGCGAAGGTTGGGTGTTGTCAGTCGAGATGAGATGAACGTTGAAAACAAGCTCAACAACTGAATCTACGTATTTCATTTAATTTTTTTTTACAGCTTACACGTGTGATGCTGCACACGCCAATTGCTCGATTTTTCCCCCCCGATCACGCGCATCTTCCTTAAGCCCTTTTCCCTTCCCTCCTAGACTCCCCTATTCCAACCTTCATTCTGCCACGCTCGGCGCCTTTGTCGCATTAGGCGCGGGCGCCGGTTACGCGTGTCCTCGCGCGTCTTGCAGATCACGCACTTACGTCTTCGGGGCTCTAGTTGCATCGGCTAGGGATATGGCCTTCTCAAGTGTCGGTTTCTCCCGCGCCATGCTGGTCGTACCAAAGGCCGTTCTTCTGGAGCACTTGTTTCCGTCGCCGTCGCTTTCTGTAAGTATCATGCTCACAGTGGAAGTTTTTTCAAGCGATTACAGCCATGACTCGCCACGGCTGTGATTGTGGATACTTTCTTACCCCCCTTTTGCCGGGCATCGCACAACCAGCACAACGCACAAGACGGCACTTTGCTACTCTTCATTTGGCCATCTGGCTTCCGTCTAAAGTGAACGCAAGTAAGTCCAAGGTCAACCATCCGTGTCTACCCAACCCCTCACGCCCGTCACTATCTGGTGAAGAGCAGCCCTTATATTCTCTGGAAGCCGCCCCTATCACATACACCCCTGAAGGCGTGTATGGGCAGACGTCAACTGTGCGCGGGGGTGAGGTTATTACGAGGACGGATATGGCCACCGGCCTGGCCCTAACGGGGCCATACGGAACTATGAACCTCTGGGTGCCTTCGATATGGATGGATTGGTCTGACTTCAACTCTGAAGACGGCAACGGCGTCGATGACGCCGTTGACCAATCAGAGGAGCTGGACCTTGCTGAAGCCGTGGTTCAGTAAGTAGCGATGGTGCGTGCCGGTCTGTCACACATGTTAACTCATGGTTACGACGTAGTCACTATCTGGATAATTCCGGAACCTAGCCGTACGTATCTTCCAAAAGGGAAAAAGGTTTGGGTGTTTTACTCTTGGAAGATATATCCGGTCTATCCCATGGTTCTCAAGACAACCGCAGTCAACTCAAAAAGGGTATATCGACACAGTAATGGGGAAGGAACTACGCTCCCTAAAATGCTACGTTCAGGCCAGCCATCAAGCAGGTCTTCCAAAAGTAAACCTCCCAAACATTCCCCATTGTACGATTTTATCACACATGACTGCCTAGAAACCAATACACGGTGCATGTTGAATAGACTGGATTAATTTACGAAATGGAGACCTTTAGTTTGATTCTTAGTGGGCCTCTAAACAGACTCAACCCAGCACCGGCTAAACCGATGCCCACGCCAACAGAAGGGAAGGGAGAAAATTCCACCACCGACACACCTGCGGCCCAAGGCGGTGGTAGCTTGAAAATTATTTTACCAATTCATAACACATCAAATTGAATAATTGTTCCATTATTCGGTACGTGTATATACGGTATTATACCAACTCGACTGCGATAGTATCATTGTAAATATTTTCCGTCTTACTGTGCATCAATTCACTTTCTCTATTAACAATATCATTCCGTGTGTCTGATTTTTAGAGATGCCCTCGCAGTTGAACTCCAATTCACACTCTTTGAGGTTAGCACCCGGATGCATGCGCAGTGTTAAAAGAAAAGGTTTGGGTGTTTTACTCCTGGAAGATTATTCGATCTATTCTAAAAATGCTACTGCTCAAGGGGGAAATTTGGGGTGTTTTTAATGCATGAAAAATATGGTCAGCTGTTCCCTACTGCTCAATGACGTGGCAAGGAACGTGGCCGTGAGGGCAATGGAGACCTTTGGAAAGGTTCGGTGTGCTTTGATGCAAAAGTGTGATGCAGCAGCCGTCATGCCCAATGCGGTTGGCTTGATGGTTGGCCTTCAGGTGGCACATTTGCTCCCCAATACTGTATCAGTATGCCATTTTGAGTCGATTATGGCTGTCTGGAATTTTCTAGGATAGATTGAGTATATCTTCCAAAAGATTCAATCACCAAAACCTTTACATACTTTTGTATTCAATAAATTCCAAACCGTTGGAGCAGCAGGTGCAATTTTCTGCACTGATCTCAACCGAAAGTGGTAGAGGTATTCTCGGGACACAAGAGGGAAACTGTTGGGTGATGTATTACCTCAAGAGAAGAGTCCACTTCGAAAAGAGAGGGGTTTATGGGATGATTCCAAACACGTAAATGGTCCGAATCACTTATTGTGCTTGTCTGCTATTATGCTTGTCTGCTGGGCGGCGTTGAGCCGGCTTTTTAGTGAAATTTAAGAGGCATACTGGTCACCCTGTAGGATATTCCGGGCCACAACCGACCACATCTTTCAAATACTAAATCACCCCACATTTTCCCCCTTATTGTGCTCATCCGGGGTTGCCATTCCGTCATGTTCAGGCTGGATTCTTCGAATTGTCAATTGCAGAGAGTGTTATTTGGCAGACTTCATTTCTAGTTCCGCTTTACGGATTATCATCCGGGGGTACTCCGAAGAATAATACAGACCAACGGAACTCCCCAGAGTATGTTAATGTACCTCTGAAGATAATATGGTTTTCCTACGCATCCGGAGAAGGGGGAAACGTTTGGGTGTTTTACTGTTGGAAGATATTTCCGACCTATCCCATGGTTTTCCAGACAACCGCAATCGACTCAAAAAGGGTATACCTACAGCGTAATGGGGAAGGAACATCCGGAGAAAGAAGAGATGGATACTCTAAATAGTTCAAAATTATCTTGTCGATTTTCTCTGCTAACGGTGACTCAGTTGCAAAAGGTCAAAATATGCAACAGTATAGTGTCCACTCAATCTGCGGTACTCGCCGCTAGCTTCGATCAGAAGCAGAGGGAAGCGTTCCACCAATTGCAGCTGCCCTGTCCAGAGCGAGCCTGGCTCCAAGCCTCTCTCCCCTTCTCCATGGGCGGTCTAGGTCTCCTGCAAACTTCAGACATTACCGAGGCTGCTTACGCAGCATCTGTAATTGATTCTTTTGCACTTATCTCTGATCTGCTCACTCTTTCCCAGGACCGCCAAATGGAAGAGATCCCTCGGTCCGCCATCTCGCTCTTATCCTCCCGCCACCCGCAGCTGTCTTCGTCGCTTACAGCTACGGCTCTTTTCGAGCGTTGTTCATCGCCGGTCCCCGGCGAAAGGCTCCAGTCTGCGATCACAACTGAACTCATGCTATCGAAGTCCGATAGGTTGTTCACGTCCGCGGCAGCCCACGAACGAGCACGGCTCCTCTCCGTGCGCACGTCCTCCTCCTCGTCTGTTTTCTCTTCGCTTCCTCACCCCCACCGCGGTACGTACATGTCCTCTTCTACGTGGAAAGTCGCTCTGGCTCTCCGTCTCGGCATCGCGCTATTCCCTGGATCTACTCGCTGTCCGGCCTGCTCCCGCCGCTCGGCCGACATCGCACCCGTCTTAGATCCAAATGGTCAACACGCGTTGACCTGCAAATACGAAGACGGAATGACTCGTCGTCATCACATCCTCCGCAACGTTCTTGCCCGCTACTGCAAGGAAGTTGGGATCGTCGCCCTCGTCGAACATCCGCTCCTCTACCAGGTTCCCAACCCATCTGGGCATTCGGAGTCCCCCGCGCTACGAATGGACATTTACATACCCGCTGCATACAGGCTTCACAGTACCGATATCGCTGTCGACGTTACTGTTGCCCACCCTTCTGCACGCCGCCACATTTCGCCAAGTACGGTTACCGCAGGCGCTGCCGCAACACTCGCAGAGCGCGAGAAACACCGTCATTACGGCACTTACTGCAACCAAAACGATATCCTCCTCTCCCCGTCGGGATTGATATCTATGGCGCCTTGGGCGACGACGGCAAGGGTTTTTTCCGCCGCCTTGCTTCCTTCGCTGCTTCCCGTCGCGGTTCCTCCCCTCAACAGGAGCTCCGCGACTTCGTTACCCGTTTCGCATTTAGTCTCAAAATAATACAGGCGCGACAGGTTTCTACCTAAGATCCAGGAGCTACTACGATCGGGTAACCAAGAAGACGACACCGTAGGTAACTTGCTGCTCCATCTATGGTACCATGATGATGGGTACATCATCGCGCGCCACGACCAAATCGCCCGCGCCGTCGAAATACTCTCATCCATCGACGCCACCAGCAGGGGACTACACCTATCCCTGCCCAAATGCAGGGTCTGGTGGCCTACAGCGCCGCCGGCGTCCGTTCAATGCTTATACCCGAAGGAGCTGAGGCAAGAATATAGCGAGGGTACACGTGTCCTAAACGCCCCCGTCGGTTCCTCGGACTGGACGAACAAATTCTTCACCACCCACGTCCAGTCCCTCGAACCGTTCCTCGAAGCTGTCATAGACATTAACAATACGCAAGTGGCTTTTCAGCTTTTGCGCAATTGCTTCGGGGTATGCAAGATAGGATACCCCCTTCGTGTGGTGCCACCCTCTTGCACGGCGGAGGGCGCCGCTATGTTTGACGCCATGATAGAGCGATGTCTCCGGACACTCGCCGGAGGAGTACTGGACTCGGATATATTCCGAGAACTCCAACTACCGGTGAAACCCCAGGACCCTAAGAAACCCACCCTCGGTTTAGGGTTCACATCGGCGAAAAGCATCGCTGGGGCCGCTTTCCTTGCCTCCAGCGCAGCTGCCAACAGGCTAGCCACCGGTATCTTGCCGGCACACATCACGGATCTTTCGACATACAATGATGTCGTCCGCGCCCACCGATTATGGTCGATCTCCTGCCTGCCCTCACGACTCCTACCCTTTAGTGTATTCTGCTCAAGCAAAACCCCTCCGCAAAAGACACTAACAGAAGCAGTCCATGCGGCAGTTCAAGAAGAGATCCCTCTCGGCGACCAACGAAGGCAAGCTTTCCGGGCTTCTATGGGCCTTCCCGGCGCAAAGGAATGGGTCTATTGTGCTCCGTGCCCCGGCCTCAAGACCAATATTGACGCCCGTGAGTTCTCAGTGTGGCTCCAGTACTACCTCCAAGTCCCGCTCTTCGCCCCAGACACGCCGTGCCCACGCCCAAACTGCCCTGAGGTCCTCGACTGCCACGGGGATCACCTCATGCACTGCCTGCATGGTGGGCACCGCACCCGACGACACGACCGTCAAGTCGTCCTCCTCGCCCAAGACCTCCAGAAGGCGGCCCGTCATCCGGCTATCGAGCGGCGACAGGGGCTTCACCGCACAAGGCCGGATATCGAGGCAATGAGTAGCAACGGAGGAACGGACTTTTTTGACGTCACGTTCGTCAATCCCCTTGCGCCCTCCAATAGGAGAGTGCGTACTTTCAACCCACTCACCTCCCTCAACGCAGCCATCTCCGCCAAACGTAGAAGGTATGAACCACTGCTCGCGACTGCTACTAGAGGGAGGCTTGTGCCTATCCCAATATCCACCCTTGGAGGCTGGCACCCAGACGCGTACGCGGTGCTAACCGATGTCGCGCGGAACGTGGCCGTTCGAGCGATGGAGACCTATGGGATGGTTAGAGCGGTGCTTACCCAAAGGCACGCTGCTGCGGCCGTCATGTCCAACGCGGCATGCCTGCTCGCCGGCATTGAGCCGGCTCTGTAAGGAAGGTCATGTACTGTACTGTAGTGTTACCCATCAGCGACGACTTATTCCACATAACGCATTAGCCGCGTGGATATAACCGACCACATCTTCCATGCATTAAAATAACCCAAAAATTCCCCCCGGTTTCTACCCGCCGCCCGCATCCGTAGTTAATTTATGAATACCCTCCGTACGCTTCTGTGCGACATTGTACAACAAATAAAGATTTACCACCACCATAGTGTCCATGGTGGTGGTGAATCTTTACGAGTTGTACAGTGAAATCTCCATCTCATAGGAGTCGATCGAGCCCTTGTCGTCCTCGCACGTACTGTACATCTGACCTTTGAATATGCGTAACAACACACCATCCCCACCCTCCACCCGGAGACCTTCGCCACTTCGCTCCTCAAACTGGCCATGGGCTTCCGCTCCTGCATCAGCCCACTCGACCTCGACGACGACGCCGCCATCTCTCGTTTCGCGGCGTCCATGAAGAAAGACGCCGGCCTCCCGGCCGTCAAAACAATGATGAGACAAGAGTTCGCTCTTCTCACCAAGCTCTCGACTGCCTTCTTCCCGGACCTCGCCACCCCGCCGGCCCCCGCAGATAATGGCGACGCCCCTACGCCTGAGACTTCTGGAACCGCCCCCATCCCAACCTATGCCGCTGTCGCTGCACGCCCTGCACCTCCACGCCCTGCGCGCTCCCTGCCCGCTCTACGCCTTCAGGACCCTCCTCCAACCGACACCCCCGAAGAACCCGACTGCCCGATGCCTTTGACTCGACGCGCCCGCTCTACGATCGCCTCCACTGCACGCAGGCTCTGTGCTCCAGAACCCTGCCAATTCGTGTACGTTCAGGCCGCCGAGCAAACCGGCCGCATCCGCAACCCCTCCCACATCCGTCATGCTCTCCGCGAGGGAGGACTGCGCGCACCAATCGTCGTACTCCAATCGAGCACCCCCTCTGTCTTCTTCCTTGTTGCACCTGAGCGAGCCGTCCCCCTCATCCCCTACGCCTATCGACGCTTTCGTCAACAGGCCACCGCCGAGACCTCATCGTCCCGACACTCACATTCACGGCACTTCGCCACCCCCGTGACGCCTGCGCATCCGCTGCTGATATCGCTGCCCTTCATCAAATCATCATGGCGGAAATAACCGCCTCTCTTCGGAGGAATGCACATGGCGCCTGCGCCACAACTTCCTTGCCACGCTCCGCCCCATCGCTGACTTCCTCACCCGGACCCAGCGCGAACGCGAACCTGCTGCACATCTCAACTCCGACAACACTCCCCATCCCTCCGATCAGTCCCTCGCCGCCGTACTCCCAGTGCAGCACATCACACCCCAGCCGCCTACATCCCCCGCGCCCCACGCCCCGCAGCGCCAGGATGCTTCCATCCCCTCCCCCCACCTCCCCCACATCCCCCTCGACGACCTCGACGCCACCGGCAATATCCCCACGAGCCCACTTCGCACACCTCCCCCTGTCGATGCTGACATGGCAACGACGCAATGAGTACAACCAGCATGAACCCCCAGTCGTGCCCTCTACCCGATATCATCTTCCCGATGCGGGTTCCAACGCTGAAATACCTACCCAACTGCCTCCGTGCCGACCGCCACCGTCTCTACCATGACCTGTTTGCCCGCTACAACTCCGCCCGCATACAAGACACCAAGTCGGCCGCCGTCGCCCCCATACTCGCCACCCCCAAACTCGTTCTTCGTCGCAACGGCAAACACGAGACACGAACGCGCACGTCCCTAGCGTTTATCTCCTCCCTCCGACACCGTATCAACCTCGCGCGGCAAGGCCAATGGCACGACCTTTATACGCGCTGCCTCGATGCGTTCACCCCCGTTCGGAGCACTCCTAACCGGCCCCACGCTACTCCCGTCCAGCGTTGTCAGCGCTATTTCCGCGAAGGCAATGTTTCCAGGGCCACTGCTGCCCTCCTTGAGACTGCCCCTCCCGTCACTCCTTCCCCAACAACCCTCCCCACCCTACAACGCCTACACCCCTCCCCACTTACACCATCCACCCCTCCTCCCCCGGTTGAGCTACCCCGACCTGCACCCCTCGCTGAATCCACAATCCGCCGCGCTCTTCAAGGCCTTAATCGCCACTCCGCTCCTGGTCCTGATGGTCTACGTCCTTCTATTCTTCGCATCCTCGCCCACGCTCCGGCCGGCGCGGAACCGCTTGCCAGTGCTCTCTCCTCGTTTACCGGTTTTGTCAACAAGCTGGCCAACGGCGATATGCCGGCCTCCTTCCAGCCCTTCTTCTCCGGTGCATCGCTTATTGCACTCCCCAAGGACAGCCTAGACCCTCACCGCCTTCGGCCGATTGCTATCGGGGTGTTATACCGGCGATTTGTTGCACGTCTCCTCGCCGCTCGCGTGACCACTGACCCGCTTTTCTTGTCCCACCTCCGTCCTCTCCAATATGCAGTCGGCTCCAAGAACGGTATTGAAGCCATCATCCACGCCCTTCGCACATCGGTATCCGCACATCGCGGACAGGACTTACTCCTCCTGAAGATCGACCTCACCAACGCCTTTAACAGCGTCGAACGGCATTGCTTCCTTCAGCAAGTTTCCGTTCTCGCCCTGGACGCCGCCCGATTCGTGCACTTCACCTATGGTAGCCCCTCCCACCTGTACTTTGGCCCCTACACACTACTATCCAAGACAGGGACCCACCAAGGCGACCCTCTAGCCATGCACCTCTACTCGCTCGGCATCCACCCATTTCTCCAAAGGCTGCAGCGATCTTTTCCCAACACGGTCACCCACGCGTGGTACGCTGACGACGGGAATATTATTCTCTCGTCACCCGACGCGCCTCGACTCCTCCAAATGATAGCAAATGAAGGACGACCATACGGCATCCACATCAACATGCAAAAGACCGAAGCATGGTGGTTCGGCCAGAGCTCCTACCAAACCTTCCTTGCAAGATTGTCACGGCTCCCGCAATCAACACCCTCGGCTCACCCATTGGTACCGATCCGGGCTGCCTGTCCCTCGTCGAGGACCGCCTAACTACAGCTCGCGCTATCTGGACTGCTCTCCCTACCCTCCGTGACCCACAGACTGCCTTCCATCTCCTACGCCATTGCGCCAGCGCATGCCGCCTGATTTATACTCTTCGAACTACCCCACCGCACTTAACCCTTTCTACGTCAGCTATGTTTGACCGTGAACTGCGAGGGGCCTTTCAAGAGATTCATCGAGAGCTAACGGACGGCTCCTGGCTCTGTGCTACTTTGCCCTTTTCACTAGTGGACTTGGGCTCACACTCACCTCACCCATCCGCTCCGCCACCTACCTCAGCTCTCTCCTAAGCACCTACCACCTCTCCCTCGACCTGTTGCCGCCCATCGACCACCATCTCCTACCCAACGAGATACGACGAACCCACCAATCTATCCCTCACAATGTCATTCCTGCCGATCTTCGGCTGCAACCTCTCCTTGCCCGCCTCCCCACGACCGGTCAAATCCAAGGAGTCCAGACTACCCTCACATCCGCCATCCATCATGAACGCCACAAAACATATCTCTCCTCTCCCTCGCAGTACGAAACTGCAACTCACAGACTCGCCCGAAACCTCAGCTGTCGAACAAGGTCCGCCAACTCACCCTTTCTCACCCTCCCGGACTCTCGCGACTCCACCCGCATCGAACCCCAAATCTGGACATACATGATCCTGCTTCGACTTGGTCAGCCCGTCTTCAACGGCCGGGGCCACTGCCCCCGGTGCGCACTCTCCCAAGCTCGTCCCCCGCCCCTCCTCGACCCACTCGGGAGACATGCTATCCACTGCCCAGCAATGGAGGGATTCCTCCGACGCCACAACCACCTTCGTGACAAACTGTATACCCTCCTCCGACATCCTTCTGTAATGCTGCGCCCGAAGCTCGAATATACCTTCCCCTGCGAAGCCCACTTCCCGTACTCGGAACACCGCCGAATGGACATCCTCATTGACGACATCGAATTCTCCTCACGTCCCTGCGCACTAGACGTCTTCATTGCAAGCCCCTACACCGCACGGGCCATCTCCCACTCTCGCAAGACCTCCGGAGGGGCTACCGTGCCCATTGAAGCCTCGAAAACTGCGCATTACGCTGCTCTCTGTGGGACGATACAAGCCCAATTCTATCCTCTTGGATTCGATACTCACGGAGCCATCGGCAAACCTGCCCGTGAGGCCCTAGCCAAAGTCGCCTCTTTTTTCGCTCTCCGCCGCGGGAAACCCCCATCTGATGAATACCACCGATTGGTCACCACCCTCGCTTCTCTCGTTCTACAGCTGACGGCTCATGCCGTATCTCGCCGTGCTTTGTCTCTCACATCACCTGATGCTTGAGTGACCCAGCTCGGTTTAGTGACCCTTTAATGAAAGCGTATGTTTGTTTTTTTGTTGTACAGTGCGGTACAGAAGCGTGCGGGATGTATTCAGAATTTAACCACTTGGAGACTAAATGCAGAACTGCTAACGAAGTCGCGAAGCTCCAGTTGAGAGGAGGAACCGCGATGGGAAGCAGCGAAGGAAGCAAGGCGGTGGAAGAAACTCTGGCTGTAGTCGGCCAGGGCGCCATAGATATCAATCCCGACAGGGGAGAGATGGATACTATACATTCACTAAAAGCCTGTGGATCAAAGGGTATCTGAAGAAATTGAGCTTAGGACCATAAGATGATGAATTGGATCATGGAATATTTCATCGTGGTGGTGGTAAATGGTGGTGGTGGTAAATCTCTATTGGTTGTACAATGTCGCACAGAAGCGTGCGGAGGGTATTCATAAATTAACTACGGATGCAGGCGGCGGGTAGAAACCTGTCGCGCCTGTATTATTTGGAGACTAAACGCAAAACGGGTAACGAAGTCGCGGAGCTCCTGTTGAGGGGAGGAACCGCGACGGGAAGCAGCGAAGGAAGCAAGGCGGCGGAAAAAACCCTTGCCGTCGTCGCCCAAGGCGCCATAGATATCAATCCCGACGGGGGAGAGGAGGATATCGTTTTGGTTGCAGTAAGTGCCGTAATGACGATGTTTCTCGCGCTCTGCGAGTGTTGCGGCGCCTGCGGTAACCGTACTTGGCGAAATGTGGCGGCGTGCGGAGGGGTGGGCAACAGTAACGTCGACAGCGATATCGGTACTGTGAAGCCCGTATGCAGCGGGTATGTAAATGTAAATGTACAGTACTTCAAGAAGTTGCATTGTTGCAACCATGCCATAGGTTCAAGACCTTGTCCAGGGTAGGATGCTTGCTGGATGAAAATACAAGCAAGAGGCCTATTGGCCAATCGAGAAGTTACTAGTCATATGGAGCTCCTTTTTGTTTCTCTGTATCGAATCTGCAAAACAACTGCTCTTGACAAGAAAGCAAAACAAAGCAACATAGTAACATAATGGTTGGATAAGCAGAGCAGAGAAACTTTACTTCATTGAGTATCTATCGTGTACACCGGCATGTTTCATAGAGTAGGGCAGCTCCTGCTCCATTTAACCAAAGAGTTCCTTCGAGTTTGCTCGCATGGAAATCATGTATTCGCGAGGAAACAGGGTGCTTCACTGGATCATCTCGAAATGTACATTGGTATAGCATTTATTCAGTGTTACCCATCAGTGACGACTTATCCCGCACAAGGCACTAGCGGCGTGGATACAACCGACCACATCTTCCATAGATTGAAATAACCCAAAAATTCCTCCCATTGGCACAGTATGCTCCGTATGAAAGGATTTTCTCTGAAAAGTACCATATGAAACAAGAGCAATACATAAGAAAAATGATTTGGTTATTTAATTTTTGAAAAGTGCGGTTCGGCTATCCCCCGGTGTATGCTAGACATGTTCAGGATAATGGGTAATGTGAGTCATGTGCCTAAGAGCAATACATGGATTCGTACAAATCCTACAGGCCAGTGGTGGTGGTAAATCTTTACTGGTTGTACAATGTCGCACAGAAGCGTGCGGAGGGTATTCTTAAATTAACAACAATGAAATAACCCGTTGGCCATGGTATACAGCACTCTCGACGCTGGCATTGAGCCGGCCCGGTAAGGAAGGTCATGTACTGTAGTGTTACCCATCAGCGACGACATCTCCCGCATAACGCGTTAGCCGCGTGGATATAACCGACCACATCTTCCATGCATTAAAATGACCCCAAAACTCCCCCTCTCGACCTTCGCGCCCCTCGCAGTAAACCAAACCAAACCCCTTTACCAATTTAACCCCACTTATGCCAACTCCTCTAAAATGCATATTTTCAAACGGATGTGCAAGTGGGGAATGGGGGGACGGTTTACTGCGGAAGTTCGGAGGGTTGGGAACCAAGGGGTTTCGAGGTAGTGCTGCAATGCGCTGTATATTTGGCATACAACTGAATATATTCTCCTCGGACAGAAACAGCGATGCTGAAAGGTTTGGCCTCGCAAGTCGATGTAAGCAGCATGGGAGAGGGTTTCAAACAATTTTGCATTTTCGTAGGCTAATCTATTTTTCTATCATCAAAATACCCCAGTTTTCACCCTTTTCACAAGACGACTTTGTCTCAATTTTCGTTCTCAGCTATTGGTATGATGCAGAAACATGTGAAAATCTTACCGCTGGATGTTGGGACATCAATAACCGAAGGGGCTAGTGCCTCCATTCTTTTCTTACCTCCACCATGGTATAAACGAATGGTACTTAAGCAAGCGCATGCCCCCGCGTACCCTGCAAAATGCAAATCCACTCTTCAGCAACTCAGAGCTTCCCGATGCACGCAAACCGAAACTTGCTCTAAAGAGTCTAGGAAAAGGAATTGCCTGACAAAATGGTCATCGCACTTGTTACCATCGCGACTGCCCTGGTTTTGACAACTGTCAATGCCGCGTTACTGCCTAATGGTACCGCCACAGGAATACTGTCCGATGCTACCATGGAAGAGTTGAGTGCAAAAGTAGAGGCTGTTGGTGGCTGCAATGCAAACGTTTGCTTTGCAATCGATGGCGGGGATTCCATTAGCCCGGATGCATTTGCCAACCAGAAGAACTTTGTGTTGGATGTTATCTCCTTGCTTGCTGATAACCCCGTTGAAGTTGCCGCTGTTCAGTACGGAAAACACGTGAATAGAATCACCCGGCTGACTCCAGATCTTGCAGAATTCATGTTGGCGCTCGATTCTGAGGAACAAATAGGAGGCTTATCAATGATCAGGAGCGGCCTCATTGCTTGCTTTCAGAGTTTGCGTCGACGAAGGGGAGAATCCTTGAAGATTGTTTTGTTAGGGGATGCAAATAGTTACTCACGGTTCAGACCCGCTGTAAGGGTGGCGAGCAGATTTAGAAGTCGTGGTGTCGAGGTCTGCACTGTTGGTGCAGGTATGGCCAATGATGAACAGCTGCTTGCCATTGCAGGTGGCGATCCCAACGCGGTCTTCGATGTTAACAGTTTTCTTGATGTCCTATCTCTTGAACTTATTATTGAAGGGCTTGCGCTAACAATTTGCGGTCTGAAGACAGGGGGGGGGGAAATTGGTTGGTTTAATGATTGAAAAATAAGGTCGGCTGTAATCCCGGATAAAATTGGTATGTTAAGGTACGGTCTTGCAATGTCACAACCTGCGCGTAAGTCCAACACCTACTGATCTTCGTCCTCAATCGAATCTGGCTCTAATGGGTCGGCGACGTCGCTATCAACGTCGTCGCCTTCCACAGAGTTAGAGTCAGACCAATCCATCCAGCTAACCGGCACCCACAGGCGCTCAGTTCCATACGGACCCTGCAGAGGCAAACCGCTGGTCGTCTCCATGCTCGTAATAGCCTCGCCCGCGCGCCTAGTGTACGCCTGCCCATAGGCGACTTCGGGTTGAATGTGATGGGGGCGGCTTCCGAAGAAGATAAGGGCTTCCCATCATCGACAGATGATGAGCGTGAGGGGTTCGGTAGACATGAGGTGTTGACCGGTGGTTTGTTTGTTGTAGAGGCTGATGGTCCAGGGCTCATTTCCAAAAGGACCAAGTTTTTCGTCGTTTCCGAGCTCGTAATAGTCTCACCCGCGCGCCCAGTGTACGCCTGCCCATAGGCGACTTCGGGGTTAAATGTGATAGGGGCGGCTTCCTGAGAAGATAGGGGCTGCTCGTTACTTGTTTGTGACGGGCGTGAGGGGTTCGGTAGACACGGAATATTGAGAACGTTAATGGCCAAGTGAAGAGCAGCAAAGTGCCGTCTTACGCGATGTGCCAGTAGTGCGATGCCCGCCAAAAGGGGGGAAGAAAAAATCCACAATCACAACCGTGGCGAGCCATGGGTGTAATCGCTTGAAAAACTTCCGCTGTAAGCGCGATACTTACAGAGAGCGACGGCGACGAAGACAAGCGCTCCAGAAGAACGGCTTTGGGTACGACCAGCAGGACCGTTTGGCTCAGGAACCCTCCCATGCTGGCAGGAGAACCGCCAGGGTTGAGCGCAGCAGGGTGCACTAAGCGTTGCGGTACTTGGTCGAGGGTGAGAGCCTTCCTGGCGCGAGAGAAATCGCCACTTGAGAAGGTCATATCCTTAGCCGATGCAACTAGAGCCCCGTAGACGTAAGTGCGCGATCCGCAAGACGCGCGAAGGCACGAGTGCCCGGCGCCCGCGCCTAATGCGGCGCAGGCGCCGAGTGTGGCAGAATGAAGGTTGGAGAAAGGCAGTCTAAGAGGGAAGGGGAAAGGGTTTAGGGGGAAAATTAGAAGGTGGTCTGAAGACTGAATAGGCGGGAAGTGTCACAGTTCGGTGGAGGGTGCAGAGGTGCAGCAATGGTGTGCGGTTTGCGCAGGGATGGCACACTGTATATAGGATGGTGTTGGACACGCTGACTGCGTTCTTGAACAGCTGCGTCCTTCCGCAGCTATTCGGATTTCCCTGTCACCGAATATGTAACACAAATCACATCGCTTCCAAGGCTCTCGGTTTTCATTTAGGAACGAAATTTGTAATTTTTTTTCTTTTTTCTGGATAAAGTCTGGTATTTTTTCCATTCTTCTACAACGACACTCGGCGTTGGCAGTAACTTCTAACGCTGCTTGTCTGCTGGTTGGCATCCCATCGACTTTCTGGTAGACTGCTGCTGGTGCTAGCATTCGACAGCACTGATTTTTACATTGCTTCGACCATCGGTACATGTAATGTGACATGCAGATTTGCAACTCAAATGGGTCCCAGCCAATCCATACTTCTCAATAAAGACACCCACCCTTTATCCCTTTTTTCCAAGAATGCAACATCAAAACGTTCCCCTACTTCTCTTTTTCTCCAGAAAAGTCTACTTACTGCAGGTGCGTTGCTCTACCTGACTCAGTTTGCGCCGCGACGGAGGCCCTCAACTCCGTGACACATAGAGCTCGCCACCGGAAAGAGCTTCGATAGGTCTTATTTACCCACAGCACTTTCACGGAAAGGTTCGGGGGTTTTGGTGCAAAGGCACGCCGCAGCAGCCGTCATGTCCAATGCGGCCTGCTTGATGGCTGGCCTGAAGGTAGCATTTTAGGGAGCGTAGTTCCTTCCCCATTACTGTGTCGGTATACCCTTTTTGATTTGATTGCGGTTGTCTGGAAAACCATGGGATAGACCGGATATATCTTCCAAGAGTAAAACACCAAAACCTTTTCCCCTCCTTTCACGGATGGACTCCAACCAGACTACCGAGGAATTATTTTTCTCAAATTCAACCTGAGGGATGCTTGACTGCGAAATATAACCTCGATCCAACTTTAACGAAGGAAAGGTTTCGGAGCTTAAAGTCTTCCAGACCACCACAATCGACCCAAAAAGGTTTGCCGACACAGTAATTGGGGAGGAACTACTCTCCCTGAAAGGACACCCTCAGGCCAGCTATCAAGCAATCCGCATTGCACATGACGTCTGCTGCAGCGTGCCTTTATACCAAAACCCTCGAACCTTTCCGTAACTCTCCATTGCCCTCACGGCCACGTTCCTTGAGACGTCATGTAGCACTGCGCATGCATCCGGCTGTCAACCTCCAAGAGAGGAGATTGGCAAAGGCACGAGCCTACCACTGGTGGAGATTGCAATAAAAGATTGATATATTCTCTGGTCGCATTTAGCGCCGCATTTGAGGTGGACATTGGGTTAAGGAACTTTTAATCTCCTGGTGGAGGGGGCGAGGGGTCACGAAGATGACATCAAAAAAAATAGGTCCCTCCGCTGCTTCCCATTGCTTAGATGTCCGGCCTATTGAGGTCCTGTCCATGGCACGGCTCTACGACAGGATGACGAGCGGCTCTTGCGAGGTCTTTTGAGAGGAGGGGGACTTCGCGATTATTCGGTAGATGCTCTGGGCTCCATACAAGGTGCATGAGGTGATCGTCCTGTACATCGAGTGTTTCGGGCAAATTTTTCTCGGGCATGAGGTGTCAGGGTGAAAAGTGGGACTTCCAAGTAGTACTGAAGCCACACCGAGAATTCTCGAGGTTCAATGCTTGTCTTTAGTCCTGGGCATGGGGGACAACGCGCCCATTCCTTAGCTGCCGGAGCCACAGAAGCGCAAATCGCCTGCCTCCTGATATTCCCGAGAGGTATTCGTTCTTGTAGTGCCTTATTAATTGCGTTCGTCAAGCCAATGTTTGGATAATATCCTCTATCATCTTTTCGAACTCTTTCGCGCCTTCTCCGGTGAAGGAAGGGGGCACTACGTGTAAAAAAATAGCCTACTTTGCGGAAGCCAAAAGAGTTACGCAGTAGCTGGAAAACCACTTGCCCATTTTCAACGTCAGCAATGGTCTCGAGGAACGATTTGAGAGAAACCACGTGGTTCTTACGGAACTGCGTGGTGTATTCTTCAGCCCGGATGAGGTTGTTCAGGACAGAGGTATCCTCGCGGTTCTCTTGCTTAATCTCGTCTGGGTAAAGACTCTGTACTAACCCTGGAGCGCCTGAAGGCTACCAGAAAGTGCACCTCGATAAGGACAAGTGCAATGCTTAGCTCGCAGCATCCACAGAGGGGGGAAAGGTTTAGGTGTTTTACTTCTGGAAGAAAAGGCATGCACAGAGCGAAGTATTTCGATCGCTTTAACAAATAGCTTGTTGCGCCCGATAATGTACCCTTCATCATGGTACCAGAGTTGAAGTGAAAATTTACCATACGCCCCTCTAGTTCTGAAAAAAATACCGATTTCGCTTCGACGTTACTGTTGCCCACCCCTCCGCTCGCCGCCATATCTCGCCAAGTACGGTTACCGCAGGCGCTGCCGCGACATTCGCAGAGCGCGAGAAACATCGCCATTACGGCACTTACTGCAACCAAAACGATATCCTCCTCTGTCCCGTCGGGATTGATATACATGGTACCTTGGGCGACGACGGCAAGGGTTTTTTTCCGCCGCCTTGCTTCCTTCGCTGTTTCCCGTCGCGGTTCCTCCCCTCAACAGGAGCTCCGCGACTTCGTCACCCGTTTTGCGTTTAATCTCCAGGTGAGTAAACGCTGTCAGGCGCAGATTTTTTTGTCGCCGTCATCTACAGGTCTATAGTTTACTGTACTATCTCTCCTTGTCCAAATTTGCTTGTAGTTCCGGTCCTTCCTCGTCCTCCCTGAACCTCGCTCATCATTACCGCGGTCCTCTCCAAATTTACTTCCATTTTATCTAGATATTTTTATACTGTATCTACCCCTCTGAATCGATCCTGAATCAAGTTCTTTTTCCCTTTTTGCTTACCTCCTCCTCCAAATTCACTTTTTTTGAGAAAAAGGGCGCAAATGCACTACTACAAAAATCCCTTGCAGATTTATTTTACCTATTTCTAATCTATAGAACCTGCCCGGGAGCCTATTTAAACCCCTTTATTCCAAGTTTTAAAAGTCCCCGATTATTTTTCTCATCACACCTCTCCCCCCACACACCCGAAACACCCTCCATTACCTCCCATTACCCCAAGCCTACCAAAATGACCAATCTACGCCCTCGACAATCATTTCCAAAAATCGCCATCCCCGCCCCCTAAACTCTATTCCCGTACTCCCTTTCGGACCTACTGACCGCGAGGACTACCTGCGCCGGCAAACCAAGAAAAAAGTCATCGAATTCGTGCGTCGCCTCTTTATCGAGGATGAGGCGGAGGAGGTAGGTGAGGGGCGGGAGTGGGACATCGAGGAGGGAGCTGGGGAGACCTTTGAGGAGTGGGTAGCCCCTGGATTGGTCTATGAGGTTAATAAAGAGGAGGACGGGGAGGATGAGGAGGAAGAGGAAGATGAAGAGGAGGAAGAGGAGGTTGAAGAGAAGGATGAGGAGGATGAGGAGGATGAAGAGGATGAAGAGGAGGATGAGGAAGATGACGAGGACGAGGACGAGTTGGATGAGGGAAATGGGGGCATGGAAAGTGTTGTACTGGTGGGGCCTGGACTGGAGAGTATGGATCAAGTGGTGCCGACTCTGGAACCGGATGGAGATATCTTTAGTAGTTTAGATATCTCCCAGGAGGGAATAGAGAGCTGTGAGCCATTCGCAGATATTTGTGAGGACTGCTTGGACAGCATGGATATTTCAGAGGAGTTGTTTGGATCTGATTTAGAGAATGGGAAATAAGAGGACCTCATTGATTGTTAGTTTCTTAAGTATCTTCTGTTTAGAGTATGTCATCTACACAAATTGTTTCTGTGCATTTCCTGGTACCTTCTGTAGTTTTGTTCGGACTTTAGGGGTAGCCACAAGTCTATATAAGCTGAGTAAACTGCTTCCTCATGGAGAGGTCAAGGAAGTTGGCAGACAACTTCAAGCCCAGTCCCAAATAGTTAGGAAGTTGAGAGTCAACTTCAGACCCAAGAAGCATTTATTTTACCCTAGTCACTAAGCATAGGTGGTAGACCCTGCCCCTTCCATACTTGCTTGTAGCCCATTCAACTTTCTTTCCTATCCACTCCTTTTCGTTCGTTCAAATATACCACGGTAGCACTTCTGTCGCTTGCCACACCTCCGTCTTGGGGAAATTGGTTCTGAGGATCTCTTCCCCTGCTGATTTTTTTCTAACAAACGCAAAACGGGTAACATTTCATCCACATTACTGTGTCGGCATTCCTTTTTGAGTCGATTGTTGTTGTCTGGAAAACCATTGGATGGATCAGATATGTCTTCCAAAAGTAAACCACCCAAAGTCTTTTTCCTCTCCCGGTGATGCAAGCGCGACAGGTTTCCACCCGCCGCCCGCATTCGTAGTTAATTTCTGAATACCCTCCGCACGCTTCTGTGCAACACTGTACAACTCGTAAAAGATTTACCCCTCCCACCCCTGAACTAAAACGTTCTTGTAGTTTGAGGGTAATACGGTGCAGCAAGAAGTCGAAGAAGAGTGCCCCAAGGTTATCTTCTTGTTTCGTACCGCAGACGATTTATTATAAAACCCTAAAACCCCTAACTAACCTCTAGTATATCCTGGGCCCCAACCGACCACATCTTTCAAAAATTAAAGCACCCAAACATTTCCCCAGTTTTTATAATGCCAAGGCCAATCAACAGGGATGCGGGCTCGTTTCCATAGCAGTATGAGACCTAAGACTGTAACTCTGGGAGTACCTGTCTCACCGCTTTCGGAAAAGGATGGGGATGATGGGGTAGTGTACGTCGTCGTCTGACACTTCTTGCAGGGGAATCTAAACAGAGCTTGAGGAGAAGGAAAGGATAAGATTAAAAGTGTTCTTAAGATCGACAGTCAACAATCCATTCGCTGTATTACTGCCGTACTCCTAAACGACTCTTTGGATTCCGTCTATAACTGCTTTGGTACCCGCTTAGTGGCGATATCGTTTTCAAGGAGTTGGAGGTAGTCTTCCACCTTCTGGGATACTCGATTTATTAAGAAGCTAAGGACTGATTTGCATATCGTCTCCCCACCGGCGATTGACTTAGATGACATGTATTTCTATACCAACGGGGAAAGTGGGTCACCGGCGATCCAAGGAGCGAGAATAGCAGGTGACTTTCATGTTGTCAAAAAAACTAGCAACTCGCGTAAGAACCACAAAAAAGCCCAAACTTCCCGATGAGGATGGAAGTAGTAGCTATTCTACCCGGCGGTATGGCTTTAGACCTAAGCCCATGGATAATTGATCTCGATTCAAATCCCCTGATAGCATCAAGTAACTCATTTTCATTGATCGATCGAAAACTTTAGTTAGTAGAAAATGGTTCACTGATCATGGGTGTTTCACCATGGGCATGCTGGGAATATTTATCAATGAGGGCGTCAATAGGCGTCAAAGAAAAGAGGAACCGTCAACTACCGGGGATGAGAGTTGTCGCGAGCAACTAAAGCGCTACAATAGATATTAACGAACAAGGGTAAGGACTACCAGTGAAAAAGGAGTTATTGCTCATTTCTTCCATATTTTCAGCGCAGACAGCGTTTAAGGTAGGAAAAAGGTCAAAATTTCTTACTCACCGATGAAAAGGGCCCAGAAAGTTGAAAAAGATGGCTTCAAAGTAGACATTGGCCCTAATGACCTTTGGTATTCTGAAATTTGTGACCAAAAATAGACCATAGAAGTCACTCAAACCGCTAATTGACCAGGCTAGACTGAACGTGTACAATAAAGTTACATGGATAGATACATAAGCTACATTCTGGTTGTGCAGTTTTATCAGTTTAATTATAACTTTGCAGATCCGGATGCGGGGTTGGTAGCCGCCGACGTCTCACCCCCGCATTACTTATACCCATGCAGCACCTCGACATGGACCACCTTCTCGTCCTACGACAAGCGTCTCACCGGTAAACTAGACTGACTTCCTCGCCTGTTTCTCCCTATCACTCGCCTAGCTCCGCTTAGATAAGGGTTTCGACCGGCTCCGGCCTACTTCGGTCTGACGTGACTGTGTTGAGCACGTAGCGTTCAGAAACAGGTCCCCAGAGCCTCTTGAGACGAATTATTTTCCCAGATTTCACAACATTTGCAAGTTCATACAAAATTGGAATTCCCTCTCTACTAGCTTTTTCCAGATAGATATCCTCGCTAGTAGCCCCGCTAGCTTCATTTCCTCGCTGCTGACTTCTCTCTAATTTCCCTCTCTCTTCAATTTCTCTTTTTCCCACCTCGCCACCTTTGGTCCAACTTTTCCACACCATCTTTACGATTCCGGAAATTTTCACTGGGGAGGATTTCAGCCTGCTCAATCAGTAAGGATATCGAGCGTAGTGAGGAAACCACGAGGGACTCCAGGACCCCCAGATCTTTAGAACTCCATGTACCCTCAAGGACACCGTCTAACAACCGAAGGTGAACCTACGATAATATCTGCAAAAATTTCTTCCAGTGGATACTCTATTTGTCGATGAGTGCTTGAGCAACCACATAATATTCAATGTTGTACGGCATGTTCTAGAAAGGACCGATGTTAATACTACAAGGGACAGAAACATTAATATAAGCATAAAAGTGGCTCAAGCAATTTACCATGACGCCAACCATACGGCCAAAACTGAGCCCATAGTCGATTAGTATCACCGTGAAGATCAAAAAAAAGGAAATAGCAAGGAAAGGGAGAGCAGAACAATCGTATCATCACTATCCGCCCCAAATGAAGCGATCAGCACACTCCTGGCAGTAAAAAGCAGCTGTAACGAGTAAATTCAGAAAAGGACAAGCATTACTGATCTCTTCCCAGGGAAGTAACATTTTACAGTATTCGTAACAGTTTTTTTGATGCAGTCTTGGATCAAGTAATTCCATGTGGTGATCGTTAGGCGCGCGCGGATCGGAACAGATTTTTTTGTCGCCGTCATCTACCGACTATTAAGTTACTGTATTACCTCCCCTTGTCCAAAATTGCTTTAAGTTCTGGTCCTTCCTCGCCCTTCCTGACCCTTGCTTATCCTTACCGCGGTCCTTTCCAAATTTACTGCCATTTTATCCAGATATTTTTATGCTTTACCTACCCCTCTAAATCGATCCCGAATCAAGTTCTTTTTCCCTTTTCGCTTACCTTCTCCTACAAATTCATTTTTTGAGAAAAAGAGCGCAAATGGACTACTACAGATTCCCTTGTAGATTTATTTTACATATTACAAATCAACAGATTGCTCCCTCGGGAGCCTATTCAAACCCCTTTATTCCATGTTTCAAACGTCCCCGATCATTTTACTCATCACCCCTCTCCCCCTACCCGTTCAAAACACCCTCAATCGGCTTCCACTCCCCAAAGCTTACCAAAATGGACAACCTATGTCCCTACAAAGTCATTTCCAAAAATCTCCACCCGCCCCTAAACTCCATTCCCTTATTCCCGTTCGGGCCTACTGACTGTGGTGACTATCTATGCCGACAAATCAAAAAAATGTAATTGAATTCGTGCGTCGCTTTTTCATCCAGGATGAGGCGGAGTAGGTAGGTGAGGGGCAGGAGTGAGAAGTCGAGGAAGGAGCTGGGGAAACCTTTGAGGAGTGGGCAGGCCCGGAATTGGGCTACGAGAATGAGATTGAAGAGGAGGATGACGAGGAGGATGACGAGGAGGATGAAGAGGAGGACGAGGAGGAGGACGAGGAGGATAAGGGGGATGGAGACATGGAAAGTGTTGGAATGGTGGGGCCGGGGCTGGAAAGTGTAGATCAAGTGGTCCCGATGCTGGAACCGGATGGGGTATCTTTAGTGGTTTAGATATCTCCCAGGAGGAATTAGAGAGAGATGAGGCGTTTGCACATATTTGGGGGAACTGCTTAGGCAGAATGGATATTTTGGAGGAATTTTTTTGGATCTAACTTAGAGAATGGTAAATAAGAGGAACAGGTCGATTGTTCGTTTCTTAAGTATCTTTTGTGTAGAATATGTCATCCAAAAAAAGTGTTTCTATGCATTTCCTGGTATCTTCTGTAGTTTTGTTCGGATTTTAGGGGTCGCCAAAAGTACATATAAGCTGAGTAAACTGGTTCCTCATGGGGAGGTCAAGGAAGTTGGCAGACAACTTCAAGTCAAGTCCCGAGTAGTAGGGAGTTGAGAGTCAACTTCATACCCAAGAAAAAGTTTTCCTACGGTGGTCTCAGAGCATCAGAAGCTGACCCTGCTCCTTCCATACTTGCTTGTAGCTCTTTCAACTTTCTTCCTTGTCCACTCCTTTTCGTTCGTTCAACTATACCACGGTAGCACTTTTTTCGCTTGCAACACCTCCTTCTTTGGGTGAATGGTTCTGAGTATCTCTTCTCCGGAGATTTATCCCTATCAGTGATCAAGTGAAAACTATAGAGGCAGACCTTTCTTGGCTAGCGTTACATTTATAGTGCAAGTCGATCGGAAGTCTCTGCAATACAATTTGTGAAGCTTTAAGACAGTTGAATCTCGTTTCAACGCACTGCAGCATCAAACACAAACGTTCGTACCTTTATGAAGAAACAAGACACAGCTGTTATCAAAAAAGAGATGAATTCCTCGATTATGATACCGCTCGAAATGGCAAATGAGTAAATCATACACACTATGCTGTTTTGCAGCAGGAAATATCAAGCGAAAGTCACTAATGAAACTTCCTAGAAGGCATCGTTCAGGACGAAAATTGAGCTGAAAAGGTCGTTTAAGACCGTCTCACACCGTTACCACCAGGACAGATGTTCTATAGCACATTCTATTATAAGTTCGGAGCTGCTCTTATATCCTGCGAATGCTGCCATCCTGCTTCGAATTATTCAGAGCACCCTGATCCCGCAGCGTTTCTTGATGAGAGATTTGCCACGCGAGCGCGCCGTCTGCTGCAGTACAGCTACCATAAAATTCATCGTAGAGGAACACTAAATAATCTTAACCTCACCAACATGCTCCCCTACAAGAATTGTGTCCGGAAACACATGTCGCATGCGCAACTGGCTGATCTTAAAGCCAAAACGAGGTGCCTACCCTACGAGTAACTCTGACACTGGCGACAACGGAGCCATCTGCGATCTCAGTCCCCGGGTAATGCAGTCATTTTATCACTTATCCAAGAACTAGGAAACGGAAAGGAAGCCGTCGCGAATACATTGTGAGCCATCTCCGAAGATGAGGACGAATACTACGCTTACATTTCACTCAGGGAACCATGAAAGACGACGTGTACCAGGACGATAATTATTTAGAGGCCCTAGGTAAACACGTTAGCCAGTTTCGGGGCTCATGCAAGAACGGGGATTTCATTTCGAGTTTAAACACTTTATTTGAAGCCCTGACGGGCAATATATTTGATCATTCCTCATATAACGTACGAAAGAGTTTCCAAATGCCGACCGCTCTGTAGAGGACTCACCATCGACAGCAAATCAGTCCCCCATATATCTGAAACGTGCAAATTCTGAAGCAATAACCTTCAAATCGCACCCCAAGCTAACCTTGGTGTCTGACGGTCGAAGACAGCACCAATTTTCATTTCTTTCCATATGCCAAGGTCAAGCCGCAGAATTGTGTCCCTTTATGCACCTTAGAGGCATTGAATAGATAGAACCCGTATTAGATGTACTGTAAAACAGTAAGCTAACATAGTATAAGACAAAATATCAGTTTATCGCCTCTCCGTTCGCATCAAAATGTTTGGTCCTTGCCGCGGATACTGCGTTTACAAAATAAAGATTTTAATGTCATTGGCGAAGTGTCACTGCATGTTTTCGTCTGGTAGGCGAAGATTTCAACGCCTTGGGTTTCCTTTTTGTAACGAAGCTTGTGAAGCCTGGAACAGATCCCAATGACGTGAGGACGCCCCGGTGGACACACGAACACAGATATCTCTTACATGTCTCCAGTAAGCTAAGAATTACTGTCGTAAAGTCGGAATCGCATTCAAATCTGTTCACTTAGGCCCCATTTCCGCTTCGAATCAAGCATGTACGCCTCTCTGGGAAGGAAAAAGATAATTATTGACATACCAAGGGACATAGTTCAGCTTCAGATTGATGTGGTACCCCAGGACATTCCCCTACTGATAGGCATGAATTTAATGGAAGATATTCAATACAAGAACTTTACGTCTCCAAGCAGCTGCAATGCGTTTGGGAGAGCTTGATAGTGCCTAAAAAAGGTAAAGTGGGACTACTTAAATGAGAATATAACCTCAACTTACCCCCTTTTAACAATAATCCATCGAGAACGCCTTCATCCTCATCTCATCTACACATCTACGCGAAAACTGTACAATCTATTTCATCGTGTAACACCGAAACAACTAACTACCTACAAAATAGATATCCTGAAAGAAAAGCAGCTGTATCGTTCGATATCTGAAGAGAGCACCGTACATGAACCAACGATTCCCAAAGCTCCACCAGTACTCCCTCTGTTTGGTGGAATACACTAATTCTTCGTTCGAAGACCGTCCAGGTTACAAGGAATAGCTAGGGTACAGCGTCTTTCTATCAGAAAATTCGTAGAAAATCCTCCATTTCTTTTCGTATAAATTGAAGTGAACTGTGCGCTTCAATATGTATGCGGAAACACTGGCCTTTATAGATGGATTTGAAAATGCGTTTATTACCAGAACTGATCTACAAAGCATTATTACTCGCAAAATCCCACCATTAATGATGACTGGTAGCAACCCTCTGCTTTGTGTTCTCTCTAGCGCGAGATATACCTCGGAAAAAAGGCTCGTGCCCGACATCGCTTCCGCGCGTAAATAATATCCTAACACACTGATATAATGTCTGGCTATCCTCGAGGTTACCTCACTTTTAGATGGGCTAGTGATGACGAATAGACCATAGAAGTCACTCAAACCGCTAATCGACCACGCTAGAACTTAAGTGTAAAAATCACTCACGGATGGAACTTTAAGCTACATTCTGCCAGTGTAATTTTAGCAGTTCAACTCTAGTTTTACGGATCCAGATGCCGGGCTGGTAGCCACCGACGTCTCACCCCCGCAGTACTTATACTAATGCAGCACCTCGACATGGACCACCTTCTCGTCCTACGACAAGCGTCTCACCGGTAAACTAGACTGAATTCCTCGTCTATTTCTCCCTATCACTCGCCTAGCTCCGTTGAGATAAGTATTTCGACCGGCTCCGGCCTACTTCGGTCTGACTTGACTGTGTTGAGCACGTAGCGTTCAGAAAAACGTCCCCAGAGCGGCTTGAGACGCACTATTTTCCCATTTTACACAACAATCTGGCCAGAATATGTGCTCACGTGGAGATCTTTATCTCTGTGACGGGTGCAAAGCGGAGAGACTAAGATCGCTGCTCAACAAAGAGACCTGGTCATCTTGACGTCCACTACGTTGCCTTTCATGTCGATAGTGGATGGGAGAGTACCTTTGGGTGCTAATAGTATCCTTGCATGACGCTCCAGGACAGGATCTCATATGCGCAAACAGGAGGATATTTAAATAGTAATGGATAAATTGGGTTGGAATTTGGATGCTCTCTTATCGAGTTTCTGTAAAAAGCTGTCAGAATATCAATAAGATTTTAAGCATTTTGTTTAGTCCACCAGTATTTCTACTTGGCTCAGGACAGTTCTGAAGCTGATCTTAGCATTTTTTATTGTCTCCATTTTACTATTTACTGTGTGGAAAAACGGCACAGAGAGAGATGATAGCAAAACTTTAATAGCTTTATTAGCGCTGATTTTTGTTAGGCACAGAAAGAAATTCCAGTTCACTTCTTTTGTTTTCGGACCTCTATCTGGGGGATTCCAATTTTATTTTTTCTCTACTTTCTCTTTTTCTGTGTTTTAATGCTTATTCCTAGCGATACAAAACCAATAAAAAATTGTAGTGTTGATTCCTCTCTGTGAGTAAGGAGAGTAGCAAGAAGTAAAATCTTCTAAGATGCTCTCTACTGCGAAGATTTCTTTCTACGTCGATATCCTGGATGACAATCATATCGCAAGAGGTACATCTCGGCGGAGGTTTTCTCTCCCCGAGCCTCAGTGCTGCCCTTTTGCGCTTCCCATTAGCCCCGCCAATAGCTTGCTGTCCTGAACTGATAAACTCGATATCGCATTTGCGACAATAAATTCTGAGCTGCTTTCTCTTCTCATTACTCTCCCTGTTCTCACAATCCGTCGCAGCCTTGAAAGCAATAATGCAGACGAGGTCGATCCGGGCCAGCCCTCGCTAAAAAAGAGGCCACGTGAGAACGTTTGGGCGCTGTTATGTGATGAGAGGGACGAGAGGCGGACTCTGGAGGTCGGTTTTGAGTGACTGGAGGTCTACGAAGAAGACCCGATGCAGGCGGAGCTTTATTAAGATTCGGATTCTTCTGATCCTTCTTCGGCTTCATCGTCGATTATGGGGTGCCGCGAGTATTATGTTATATGAGAAGCTTCTCTGTTGCTTTCGTGTTCGATCCCTCTGGCCGTCTTGTTGAGCAAATCTACAACCGTCTTTCTGCGTGATAGTTTCTGGTACCAGCGTTGAAATTGTGGAGTCCTCAAAGTATTCCTTTGTACTCCAAACATCCTCTGCAGCAGCTACGAAAGTTGAATTTGAACACTAGCCGAGTTAATTGCCCCGTGAGCTTCGATTTGGGTACCAAAAGTCTAAGGAGAAAGTGAAGCCGACATTATAATGGGTATCGTCCACTTGAACTTCGTCATACAAACCAAAAGTCCGAGAGGGTAGGCAAGACCACTTCTTTGGGGCAAGGATATGTTGTTGATGGGTTTGTGTGGGACTTTTGGGCTGGAATGTGTATGTGTGGTCTTTGAGGGTTCTGAGGTATGTTTTATTTTTGTTTTAGCTTCCAGCAGGCCGAGGTTTGGACATTCCGTCGACTAGTCTGTACAAAAAAGATCTTCAGAACATAAAAATCACCGTTTTGATACTAAGAGCTTCACAAAAAAACAGAAAAAGGGCCCTATAGTCCGAATTCAGCGGTATTCGGGAGTGCTGCAATGTGTGGTTCTGCATGGACAAATTTTGACCAAAATCTAAGCATAGTACTGTTAATTTCACTCGTGCTTCATATCCGTGGGCGTATACTGTACCATATGTGGCCCTCGAGAGCCAAGCTGGTGGCCAAATTTCACCTATCACTTCCAGCCATCGAACAAGCTAGGTCTTTTGCAACAGCAGTAGAGGAATAAAGTACAGGCAGTGAGAGAGTAAACGAAAATGAGGAAAGATAGTTAAGTGGTCAGAGGGATTGAAAAGGGGAAGGGGCCTGGAAAGCGGAAAAGGTAGCAAGTGCCCACCCCTGAATGCTGAAATTGTTTCTAGGTGCTATTCATTAATCTGCACTTCGGAATGCTTTGTTTTATACTCTTACCTATTTTTACGCTCTCTCAATAGAGGAAGAATTATGAGGACTCTTTGTCCCACAATGGAAATTGTAGAATTGGAAATTATTTTGCAAATTAGTTACCAGTATATGGGAGAATCCCAAATGCTGACGTACAACACACAAATCGCTGACAATTTTTTTGATAGAATTCTTACAGGCGGTTCAACTGAGACCAGCTGGCTCCAGCCAGTTTTCTAGCTTTTTGACGGCTTCACGTCAATCTTTTACATTGTAAGCTTTTAGACACATCACGACATCTCTCATGGAACACCTGATCTCATTTCTCATGGATTAAAAAAATCTCAAATTTCCCCTACTGAGAACAGTCCCGTCGGGATTCAAAAAACCCTGGCGTCGGCGCAGTCACTACACATTCACCCATCACGCTGCTTTCTCACTAGGGAACATGTTGAAATGAGTCGACCTTAGCTTACATATTCATGCGCCCGTAAAACTCAAGCAGTATACTTCCTTCCCGACCCTTCTTCACCTCCCTTAAATGTTAACCGAGCCATTTTCTCTGACATCATCCCTCACGACACAATCTTGACATGCAAGATCACCCCATCCTCCTCAAATTTCAAAAAGCGTACGAGCGAGCTGCGTCGTTTCCAACTTAAAATGCTCCGATGATCGAGTATGGAAGGCATAAACCGTGCGTGACAAAGGTTTGGGGTGCGGATGGGGATGTGACGTTTCGTTTCGACTTTTCCAGCATGATGAGAAAGAAGTGAGGATGGCTCGCTATTGAAGCCCTCGTGTATGAATGATGGAATGCTATGTCGTTTTGCGTATTTCAGAGATTGGGTCAGGTATCAAGATGGGACAATACAGGACGGTAATTATAGGTTCCACACGGGAGCGGGAGGGCCTTGTGCTTGATGCTTCTAGGCTTATCCGTTTGGGCTTTTTCAAATGAAGAAATAAATCATTGGATTCAATGGAGGTCAGCAGTTCTAGTTTAGTTGTCTGATTTTCAGTTCAAGAAAAATGTAGTGGTTCTTGGCTTGTAGATACTACGGTACGCTTCAGATAGGGGTCTTCATCGAAATAGGCATTGCTTATTGTGCAATTTTACACCCTCTCAGACTAGTGTGTGTATGTAAATGAAGCCAAATGAAATAGGTTCTAAATATAGTTGCAAGCGGTTTATAAACTTGAACCGAGCTAATAATGCACGAGAACCTGGTCGAGCTTAAGCAATCATTGACTCGAAGATTACGGATTTCATATCCGTTCGATAAGTCCTTTAGAGTGAATTAAGACCTTATGTTCCCTTTAGAGATTGTAAAGGTAGAGCGAAAGGAGAAAAAACCGCTGCGTGCACTTTGAAGAATCAGACAGTGTTCTATTTTACAAACCACGGAGAATGTATGCTTGCGGTACTTGAAAACGAAACCTTATCGATAGAGGCATTACAGGCAGAAATAAAATCCATCTACCGATATTGTACAATCAACAGAACCCTTGCAGATTCACAAAGATGGCCAGAGACGCACAGGGCACCCCACCACTTGGCAAAGGGAAACCAGCCGAAGACAATCTCCAAACTCACCAAATAGCGATTTAATGAGCTTGGAGATTGTCTTGGCGGCTTGGCGGAATACGTTTAACTGGTTCAGTTCCTTGGAGAGGAGGGTAATTTTGAAACTGTTGACCATGTAGCGCTGATAATTTCAATTCTCGGTCACATGGCACTGAAACTAGAAAAAACACTGCGGCCTGCATCAAGGATGGATTTGACTTGAGAGGCATGTATTTGACTTGAAGGGGAAATGTTTGGGTGTTTTACTCTTGGAAAATATATCCGGTCTTGAACAACTCGATATAAGTTCTATTTTTGGAGATGCGAAAGAAATGCTAAGGGAAGAAGGAAAGAGGTATCGCAGTGACTATTTAGAGTGAACGCCAAAGGAGATTGTGGAGAACAGAAAATGAAAAAGAACGCGAAAAAGAGGGCAGTGGTTTCTGATAGTTAATAAGGAAGACACAAAATGACGCTTTGCAGTAATTTCCATTATTTGATGGGCACTGTGTGGTAAAAGGCTTCTGAATTAAGATGATCGGATGAAATCACCTCATTTAGTTTTTTGGAAATGAAGATATTGGGCTTCTCTAGGAGCTTAGCTAGCTTTTCGGTGACGAATATATTATAGTGCTGTGTTAAATTTCGTGTCGGCCTCAAGAGAGTCAAGAAGGCGGGAAACTGTTGAACGAAATCGGTACCAATATCACTGAGGAATCGTTTTGATGGTATCTTCTAATCGATGCAAGCTTTCTGCAAGCATGGAGGGAGTTTTCACAGGACTATTCTGGGGATTTGATGATATTTGCAAATAAAGGTGGACGATCTGCAGAACTTGCGGAGGATTGGTTCTCCGCTCCAGTAGAGGAGAGGATGAAATGTTCCCGCTTGCTGCTGTTCGAGTGGAGAATTTCGGAGGTCTGACCTCCTCCCATTGCAGGAAAATCCCTTGGATTTGCTTATTTTGTCCATAGAAATATGACATCTTGCTAGTAGGAACGGGATTTATGTAAAGGTTTGGAGGGTTAGGAGAATTCAAAAGGACGGTAGAAGAGAAAGTATGGTTTTCAGCAAGCATGGAGATTGCTGCGAGCTGATATGATATCGAATGACAATCGTCCTAAACTTAAGCTGAATAAAGGACGCAGCGAAGGATGCTTGAGGAAAAGGAATAGGGCTAAGGAAGTTTAAAGATAATAATAGTGATAGATAAGAGGTCACCTCTTCAGGATCTGCTGGTTAAAAGATCCCGTGGCAACGCGAGAAAACCGTTGAAGATAAAAAATACTGCCGAGGTCCTTTTGAATGTAAGTTTAGACACGATCGTCTGATTTCAGAAGGATTGGGAGGCGATTTTATTCAATATTTTTGTCCAAAACGAAGCTGCCGATTGTCAATTGCTTTTTTGTATTTTTTTGAGTGCATGGATAGTATGAGGGGCTTTAGAACGATGAGAGTAGTCGTTACCTTTGCGGATAACGATGCAGATGGAGATATATGTGTTGTAAAGGGTAACATTTTTGGAAGACTGGGAATGAGTTTCATGTAGTAATTATTCATTCTTGTCTCAACCAATAGTTTTTATAGACAACCAGATCACCCATGTCTCAACCACCTGTTTGTAGAGGCGTTGATATCCCCCATATATGGGTAAGGACTTGAAACGTTTTCGAGAAAATGAGCTAAGAGGAAGCCCAGCCCTTCGGAACCCGTATGTAGGCCGTGTGCAAAGTCGACTGCTTCGAAGTAAGTGTACTTGATTTCGATGTTAGAATTATGAATAATGAGTAAAGCAGCAATGAAAAGGACGAAGCCAATGTCAGAGAATGCTGCGGTTGAAAAATCTGCGCGGACGCTGTTCTTCTCTTCCTGCCGATTATCATGTGGTAGGGGAAATTTGGGGTGTTTTTAATGCATGAAAAATATGGTCAGCTGTTCCCTAAGGGATGTCGTGATGGTAAAGGCTTACAATATAAAGGGTTGGCGGGAAGTTGTCAAAACGCTAGAAAACTGACGGGAGGCCGGCCAACAGGCACGCTGCATTGGACATTACTGCGTGTGGTAACAAGTAACATTTCATTTTCACATTTCCTGAATCGGCGGAAAATAGAATTTGCCTGAGGTGGTGATAAGAGATGAGTTTTTCATTTGGAGTAAGTCCCTTTTATTTATCTCGTTTTCAAGCTGCATTTTTTTATTGCTGACCTTTTCTTCCTTTATATTTTCGTCTAGTAGAAATTTGGGTGCTAAATGTAAATGAAAATAACTGTAAATTTTGTCTCTGAGGACTTCATACATGTTCACAACTATCAATTTATCGAAAGGCTACAAAAATTACAGAGTTGAAGGAAGTGAGTAGCTGGTTAAAGAATCGAAGGTCTTTTCCGACTGTGGAGGATTATGAGGAGAAGAAAGTTCGAAATTCAACGCTCGAGCCTTGCCAGTCGATGTAATTTAGGGACTATTTTAGTATTTCAAACGGGCTTTTCAGAAGCTTAATTTATTTGAGGATAAGCTATAGTAATGACTGATAGATAAGAGAAGGTTTCTTGGAATGTCTCGATCAGTAAGGGGCCACTCAATGCTGTCAAAAGCTTTTTTTATCCAAAAATCCCGGCAAACACATCGGTGCGAGCTAAATCAATGTTTTGGAGATATTTCTGTTGCTAGAAGGAGGAACATTTACTCCGAAAATGAATCAAAATAGGTTATTATTTATCTCTGTGAAGATGCGAAAAAATCGGAAGGGTCTTGGTTGAAGGTTCAGCGACAGATTCCTGAACGTCCGATTCGATAGCTGAGTAGCTGTGAGGGGAGACGAATTCAATGTTATAAATTTCTTTCAGTAGACTCGACGAGGGGACTTGGGATAACTCTTCATATGCCGCCTTCAATAGTTTACTGAAAATTTTCTCAGAAAGAAATGACAACCAAATGGAGATTTTCTTAACGGGAACCCAGCTTTTCATGTTCCGAAATTCGGGAAACGCTTGAATTATTATACTGTTTCACTGAGAGAACGGTCAGAATAGAATACAATGTTAGGCTGTCTACTGTTTGGAGCAATCGCAAGGCCTCCTTTCCCAAGCTGTTCTTTTTGAGCCTTTTGCATGACATAAGCAAGCTCTAGTTATAGAAGTTCGAATATTGAGGAAGTTTCTCTAGGGTACATTTCAATGCCTCTCATCTTCCTGCTCTTACAGAGGACCTCGCTCAGGTAATTTGCACAGAAAAGAACCTCTACCTCGTCTCATACAACTCCATGATTTTTGCTGAATTCTGTTGCATCTTTGAGCAAACACTAAACCAGAATGCGAAGCACTGATTTCATGCTTTTGACATGGTCAAGCTTTCTGCGTGGACGTGCGTGAACAAGATAGAATTTAATCGTGAAAATTTTAAGTACCTACTCAAGCCCTCGGTTAGGGAAATCCATTTGCATTCATCCACTGAATATCAAGTTCTCTTGAAACCCTGTGTATTTCTCGCCAATTTAATAGTGACTTGAAGGTAAATCGGTGTGGACATCGGCAATTTGAAATAAGGGAATGTTTCCTAAACCTTGAAAGAAAGCCAATTAGAGTTGAAGATGATTTTTGGAACCTGAGAGGATCCTCCCAGTTGAGGGTCTCCAGGACGTCTAGTGTCTATTCGACATTTGCACTCAATTGAGTACATTTTCAAAATTCACCATAGTTTTTTTGAAAACTATTGTATCCCGCTCTTTTTATCAAGGCTTAATCTATATAAAATCCAAGATGGCGGTAATCTTAAAAGTTTCTGGCTCATTGCGGATTCCACTTGCTTGCGACTGCGTTAATTCTGATAGCTACTGTACAATACCCCTCTGCAATTTTATTGTGCGCAAGATCCACAAAGCATTATCGGTGACCCTGTTTAAACAAGAGAAAGGCTTGTAACGTCTGAAGCTAAGTGTGAAACCTTGTATAGTGCCTTATGGAAGATAGAAGTTGTCGGTAGAAATGTTGTGAATGTTATTTGAGGAGAGAAAACGTCCGTTTTCGCAAAATGGTGACATCAAAATAGGAACCTCAGATGGAAAAAAATGTTTCTCCTACATCTGGGTAATGTTAGCCTCGGGAGGCTATACTGAAACTAACTTTTAGAGAGGTCTCTCCTCACAATTCAGTAGTGGTCTTAAGTCAAGAAAAGAGCGAATTTCATTCGATGACTCCTCCTGTTGCTGAGTCTTCCGCAATTTTAAGCCCGAGCAGAAGCCTGAGTATTACATCGGGCTCAATTGTTATTAAGAATCAAAATAACAATAATAATCTAGAAATGAAAATCAGTGGAATCGCTAATTGGTTTCATGTAATTGTTTGTCAAAACAGACAAAAATGGATTGAGGGACATGTTACTGAATGCCTCAATGGATCAATTAATGCGTGCCAATAGAAAATATTTGGCTCGAGAGATGATTTCATCATGGAAGGTCAACGTCCGCGTGACAGGTCGCCTTTCGACTACTTTACGGGGATGTTTCCAATGGGCTACCTTTCATCAATAATCGCAACTACCGATATTTCCCTGGAAAGAAACAGTATGGAACCATGCCTATGTGTCATAAATTTAAGATTTTTCGGTATTTTAGCTCGAATGCCACGTTTGGAATTGAATAACAGAAGACCTCGATGGAGTTCAGATTTCTCATTCGTATTTATCGAAGCACCGAATTTTGGGCGTAATATGTCCATAAGTCGGCTTGAATGCCTTCCCGGGTGCATTTATTTCAGTGTTGTAAAGAGCTTAACAGAAGCTGATACGAAAAGCCCAGTAAGAAGGTAACCTCATTAATGGTTTCGTGCATGCGATAGATAACCATAGAAGATCAAATATCAAACCGGCTAATCGCATCCGCGTAGACGAAAGCATGTCATTTTTGTATTAAATAGGAATAAAAGGGATCGAGAAAGGCCTTTCTCACTATTTCGCCTTGGATAGGATGAACGAAAAATAGTTCTGATCCTAGGACTACCGCTTGCGAAAAGAGGAGAATGATGATTTGTAAAAAAATTTGTAAGTCAAAAGAAGATGATGTTGAATATACAAGGCAACTTTTTCAAGATAAAAAGGGGCTATTGAAAGTAGTTGGGCCTTGGTTTGGATCAGATAATGTTTTATGCTCCGATTTTTTCATCTGTGTAAGCAGCTGACGTTTTGATTGATACGGATTTACTGTACATTGGAATTGTCAAGACGGCTACAAAAAGCTATTCTACCAAGGTTCTTTCTGAACGTGAAGTCACGAATCATGGAGATTATTCTCACTCATTTCCAAGAAAGACACTGGTAAAGAAATTGCTGCAGCTATGTTGGTGGTCCGTGACAGAAAATATTTTGTCAGTACATTTTACTGGTACTACGAGGAGAGTAAATCATATTTACAGGGACTGAAGAAGCTCTATAGCTGACCACACGAAAATTGCAAGTATGAGATAGATTTCCTTAAGATAGGCGAGATGTACTATGATACATGCGCCATGGTTGACCGTCACAACCTAGGACGTCAGGATTATCTGCATTTGGAGAAATAGTTTGATTTTGGGTAGTATTCGATCAGATTGGTCACCAGTTTTCTCGCTATTTGCTGTGTTAATTCATGGAAACTTAACAAAATATCTTGAAGAAGCCGTGATTTGATATCACCAAATGAATGCTACTGTACAATGGCTCATTGAATGATTCAAAACAGGTACGATGAAATTCAACTTAGGGAAAGGCAAGGTCGATCTTTAAAATATTCAGATGGGAAGGTATTTCCCGAAGGATAAGTATTTTATCTTGTTTCAATCAAAAAGAAGAGATTATTAAGAAAAAGACCTTAAGTTTTGCCCATCAACCAAGATGAAAGATTGGCACCGAATACAGGTTGAAGTACATTTGTACTGGATGTGCTGGCTTAGTCAAGAACGAAGTTTTCATGTGGCAACCTTACTCTGAGAGACACTTTTTTCCAAAGCATTGAAAGCATGTTCATTAATTTGGAAGCTTCCATTAAGCACCACTTACATTTTATTGCGTGACGTCAATTGAATTGGTATTTTGATTAAAAGAATAAAGAAATTCCTTTTTTCTAGCCCCCTTCATATCATGTCTGCATCCTTATATTTGCGAGATAAACGTAAAACTTATACAGAATATCTCTTTATGGGATGTCGGCGTATCCTCCCTCATGTTTAAATGGGCGCACTAGGCGTCCTGAGAATTAGCTCTCAGCAAGGCATCATCGAGATCCATCTACTTGTGGATGTTTTGGAGTTCAATTGAGCAATTCCAGAACGGCGCAATTAAACTCAACTTTGAACTAACTTTCGACATGTGCAATGCAGTACCCCTGCGGCTCCTGAGGGAGTCTCAGAGTCGCTGCACTATACAGGGTTTGTTCTTCATGTCGAAGAATAGATATTTTATTTTAAAATTACCAGGCGGAAGCGATTTGTCATGGAATTATTTATGAATTTATTGAAGTTTTACATAGCAAAGCATGTATGATACTATAAGCCGGTCCGATACGCTTAAGTAGTAATTTATAATTTTTCATAATTTCAAAGTAAAATTTATAGAAAATTTTAGCTTTTTCGTTGGCAAGAATTTCTACTCACGTGAGTACATTTCAATGTCTTATAGATTCTGATTTTAAATTTTACACTGGTAGATTGCTGACTATAACCTTTGATTCAGCATACGAGCTTATAAGAGACAGCGCTTACAGTGAACTACGATTTCATCGAAAGACTTGTGAGAGAACTCTGAAGCTTATTTGCGAAACGCCCTTAAATGTTCCGATATCTGAATTTACGTTTCATATATTCTTAGTTAGAAGTCTTCTCGACTTCGTAATTTTGAAAATTGTAGAAAAACTTTAAATAGTGATTTTTCGAAGAAAAAAAGAACAGATAAATTCGGAAATCATGGAGACCAAATGAAAAAGTTGATTTGTTGCATGTTTGGAATACATGGCATTGCATTGATAAATTGCAAACTCCAGGAGCAAAGTCCAGAACGTTTTTCAGGTCCAATTTAGTACGATTATTGGATACATTTTGTTCTCTAAAGAAGTGATATTTCTCTTTTTGTGCTTACGAAAGCAATTAAGACCGTCACTCCATTTACTTTTGTAGTCCAAAAAGTGATATCCGCGAATCAACCTCAGTATTACTGCAATTATGACTTTACTAATGGTAGAAGGGCCTTTGCTCAATTTAGAAAAGCTTTAACTCGAATTTCGAAGAGTTTTAAAGGACTAAGGCGGCATCATGTCCACCAATGCTGCAAAAAAATCTAGGACTAAAAATTGGAGTGGAAATATGCTGAGTTTCGACACTATATGGAAGGGTACCACGCGAAGCAGCACTAGTAACTAGTCTAGTTCCTCGATCAAGCTTTTTGGAACAAAACATACTACTATATTTGGAATTATTTCCTTCAGACCTTGGTTAGGAAGCTGATGCTTGATATTTTTTGGTCTTGGTTAAAAAAGAAGGAAAATTGAAGACATCACCTCCAAGGTAGTAGAAGACTTCATCGAAATCATAACAAAGAGATTTCCACCGCCATGACTTTAACAATCATTTTTGGTCCTATCATTCTTGGACTAAGGGCAACTTTTAAAATGTGCAATCTTTGTATTTTTGTGCTGATTTCCAGACTAGCCATTCCCTGCAAATAGAGATTTTAAATTCATGTAAACAAGAGCTTAGACATTATTTAAATAAAATTTTAATCCGTACTTGTGATAGTTCCCAAAATAGATTAAAGATAACAGCGTTGTCAGAATGCAATAGGCAACTGCAACTTTCGCGTGAAAGCATCTCTACAACGTTGAATGGTTGTAGGGATTTATCCTTTAGTTTAATTTCCTGAACGACCGAAACAAGTCTTTTTTGAATTGAGGATATTCGGAACATGGCAGAAATAAGTCTAGCTAGCTCACCGGTCCATGTTTACTTACAGTCGGGCGTTTGAAAAATTATATCGCGGAATATATATATCTTAACAATTTTATTCTTGATTCGTAGATCTTTAACGCTAAAACGTCGTGCTTTTCTCTCAATGGTCTTCACATAGCTTGAGCGATAAACCGAGGCTTGGCTTTTGTAAAAGTAACCTCTTATGACAGAAAGATGTTGATGAGATTGATAGCCAAAAGATAACCGGTTTTCGTGGCGAAGAAATGTAAGAAATGTATGAATGCAGAAAGTTTTAAGATTTCTATTGCAAGAGGGCGGAAGAAAAAGTTTGAAATTTTTGTGTCTTTTCCACGACAAAAAATTGTATATTTTTAGTAAAAGGCCAACGGATCATAATTTGGATCAGCAGACTGATGCAATCTGAAAATAAATCTCAATTGTGTTTAGCATCTGTAGTTAGATGACCTGTGTTTTGACTTGAGCTTCATCGGAGATGAGCTTCATAGCGTCAGGAGGATCAATTTTGAAGGAAGTGCAGCGAAGGTGTTACCATGAACGGGAGACCTCAGAAGAGGGTTTCTTCGCATATGACGTCACAATGTAGTGAGAAAACGTTAAAAATCGAAAAAAATCGGATGTGAAGTTCTCGATGGGGGTCTAAAACTTATCGCCTTCGACCAGCCTCTTCTTGGCAGTTCTCGCGTCCCGCTCAAGCAGGAGCCGATGTGTAACCGAACACACTGGGGCCCGAAATAAATGTTCGCACGCATAACAGATTGCATGTGGAGACCGATAATAATATCGAGCATAGCCGAGAGCGTACGAAAACCGATAACAATTTCGCGAGGGGAGTTTTGGACATCGTGGAAGTCAAATTTGACTGCTTGATATCCAAATGTCGGGGGAATTTTGTGGGGCGTTAAGCGCACACGAGCAGATCTAGGTATAACTACGGTTAAAAATTTGGTTGACGCTGGCTGGGTTAAGCCGCCGCTCCAAACCAGGGTTTATATAGAACTGAAGATAGCTACATTCTAAAGGAAAATTCAGTCTTACAGTAGCAAGCTCAATAATTTTCCCGTAAAATAGCCCTGGAGTTATCAAAGTAGCGCTTTCAGAACTGTAGTCGGCACGATTGACATACTCTGACAAGATCTAAGAAGTGAATTTGTCCAGGTTGCATGGAATAGCAAGGCAAATTTTGATTGGTAAAGCAATGATATAATATACTAGTGTGCAATTCGCCCGTAACTATTCGAAGTGTACCAGTGGGATCAAACGCTGTGTTCAGAACTATAAGGAAAAGTGTAATGACAGAAAAGTGCCTCGTAGCCGTGGTTGTAAGGTTAGCAGTGGTTTGAATCTACATTACAGTAGATACAGTGAATTGGTGTAAGCTGTAAGGTCTGAGAAGTGAAATACAACATCACTCCCCCCTACAGAGAAGAATCGACCCGATTCCTGAGGTTCTGCTTGTATCTATTCAAAAGTTCTCGTGAATTCTAAAGATATGATTCGGTAAGCCACGGGTTCTCATGAACGTCGCACCCCTTTTAATTGAAAAGGAATTTATTTTTTCCACGTTCTTTCTTATGGGCGAATATGGATTCAACTTCGTACTCCTCATGTCCATCTTCAAATTGGAGAGGTGGCGGAGGTGTAATTGGTCTGTTGAATTCATCTTAATCTTCAAGAGGTTAGCGTAAAACGCATTATGTATTCCTCTGTCAATCATCCGTTGAGATAACTGCAGACGGTATGTCACACCGTTAATATCTTCTGTGATTTCAAGGGGACCACAATAATTTGGGTTCAGTTTGCGTGATCCAGCCGCATCTTCGAATGATAAGTTCTTGTCGATAGCCATACCTTATCAACAATCTTGAACGTAGATGGCCTTCTCTCCTTGTTTACATATTTCACGGTGGATTCATAGGATTTTCAAATTTGATTCTGGGCTTTTTTTAATTTTCTTGCATTTCTTTTAGGACAACTGCAGCCGCTTGATTATATGGTGCTAAAATATCCAAGGGTACTGCTCGTGGTTGAATTACATAATTGAGGAAAAATGGTGAAACATTTGTGGTTACATTCACACAGGGGTTGAAAGCAGCTTCAAAGTCTACCAGGTAATTATTCCAGTCTGATTTGTTGACGCTAACGAAAGAAAGGATCATTTCATCTATTTTCCTGCTCATTATTCCGACTGTCCACCGTTTTGTGGGTGGTATCCAGAGGAAGGGGATATCTTTGTCCCTAGTAGAGCAAAAAGTTTTGTCCAAAACTTGTTGGTGAAGATGGGATCTCGGTCACATATGATATTCTCTGGTAGCCCATGATGTCGGTACACGTGATTCTTGAACAGTAGAGCTGTTTCAGTAGCATCTGTGTTTGGTTACGAATCATTCTGATAATCTTAGAAAGTCTGTTTACGGCTGTCAAAACACCGTTGTTTCCATTTCTCGACTTTTGATAGAGGTTTGATGAAATCCATGGTGATGTGCGTCCATTTTGTTTTCGGTGGTTCTAGTGTTTGCAAAATACCTGCGGGTTTCTGATTGGTTGGATCGGTTCTCCGGCATTGGAATTCTCCGGCATTGGAAGGGACGTAACTTATCGGATTACATCCGATCTAAAATTTTCCAATAAAACTTTGGTGATATTATGTTGATAGTTTAGCTTATTCCTAGGTGTCCTGTGTAGTAAAATCCCTTTTTTCTCTAGATAGCTTTTAAAAATATTATTTGCAAACTCCTGATCTCCCATTATACTATTAGGGTCCCTAAAGTGTGTTAACCAGAGAGTTTCAAAACAATTAATACAATTGTCCATTTTTAAGGAGGGCACAATAGTACCAGTAGAATATGTGGTAGCTGAGTCCATGATGTGCAAAATATCCAGAATTTCCACAAAAAAAGTGATCCACTCATACTAATTCATTAAATCCGCGATATTGAGAACTTATAGATACTGCACGAGGATGAAATGGTTTTTTTGTGACTTCGCAAAATTTGCAGGCGTCAATTATGTTTGATAAATATTTTTTGCACTCATCCTCCCAGATAAAATTTCTTTGTAGTAATACTTTCATATTATCATAATTTGAGTGAACACATACATTTTTGTGGACCTTATAAATAATATTCTTTTTCTTTCCGCCCAAGGTGATTTTTTGTTGTAGTGAAATTGGTGGAACATATTGTTGATAGAAATGATTTTTCCATACCGTCGGAGGTTTGAATAAATATATTTCCTGGAACATAGCAGTGATGACTATGATCCACCAATGTTATTTAATCGGTTGAATTATTTGCGTAATTCAACTCTATGTGGTTACCCGCCATATGAAAAGTATTTGACTTTTTGTTACATTTCTTCCAATAATCCATTGCGATGATCCACGAATTATCAGATGCCTTATTTTGACATTATTACCATTATCTGAAATAGCTGATAAAAATTTAGAGCTGGTTTTTTCTTTTTTTGGCTTGAGTGAGCTCCATTTCAATATTTCTAGAAGGGAGTTTCTTTTTTAGGTTCTGGAAGATAATCTAGTTTTCCATTCCATTCAGGTAACATAAATTTTGAAAGATTTCGTAATTAAACAATTCCTATTCCACTATACGGTGCTACATCATCAAGTAACGGGCCTGTGAAAAATACTTTTGATGGAGAATCAGTCACAGTTTTAGCCATATAAAATGTTACAGAACCAGGAATATTTTGCTTTTGATTCTTTCGGTATTTTACATTTTGAAAAATTATTAGTACCCCTGCATTTAACTTTTTCATGAGCCCAATGTCCAATTTTACCACATCGGTCACAAGTTTATTTTGCTTTCGTGCTGTGAATTCTTCAGGGGGTAGCTTATGCTTGTGTTTTTTCTTGAAGTGCTTCTTTTCTCCGTAAGAAATATTTAATTGATTCGAAAAAACATGTTTTTGCGAAATCCCATTATCTTGTGATACGTTTTTCGGTTTATCGCATGCCCGAATAATAGATGATATTTCGGAATATTTAATTAATTCTAGACCTTTTCTTTTTTCTATACCGGCTTCTTCATTGTGCTTCGGAGATACAGCAGCCAAAATAGATACTCGCTGGTTTGAATCAATTTTAGAGTTAGCCAAGAGTAGAAATGATACCAGTGCTTTCGGTAATTTCGAAGTGCCAGAGGATGACTGAAATCGGGCAATTTGAGCATCCAACCGCGATTCGAAATTTGTAAAAGATTCTTTATCAACACGAGTAGTATGCAAAAGATCCAGAAATTTTTGAAATGTATCAGATATTAATGATAGAGGATCCACCTCATGAATAGCGTTGGAAATCGCTAATGCACCATTTTCAGATTGAATTTCTGTATCTGGAATTTTCTTACAGATTTCAAGAGCTCGTCCATATAATTGTGATTGTAAAAGAAGACCTTGTAAAGTTTTCGGAACCTTATTAGAATTGGTTGCTAGTAATAAATCATGGAAATATTTCTATTTGTGTACAACATCAAAACATTTTCCATGAAGCCCATTACCGTCCGTCCAAAATGCCGTTTTGAGATCCCATTAAAATAGCCTTGAAGGAAGTTCGCAAAGATCTGGGCCCATAACTGTAAAAATTAAATGACATGCGTAGATACCAAATAGATAATTAGAAGTAAATGAATAATAAATTACCTGAATAGGATTGAGAATGATAATAAAAAAAGCCAATGTATATTTATCGACTGGAACAGTTCGATGGCCCGAAGCTTGGTAAAATTCTCTAACAGCCTAAGACTATTTATACCGCAGATCAGAGTAGAAAGCTACAAAGATGATTACAGCAGTATGACAATTATTGTAGACGACATTAATGCTCAATTATAATTATAGGATAATTATCCAGGTGAGCACTTATCCAAATAATAATTTGCTGGCAATATAATTCAAGTAATTATAATCGCAGAATATAAAAACCAACTGATGGATATAAAAATTGCTTCACGTGTAATACAGTATAAAAGATGGGACATTGAAAAATAGATAAAATTATTTTCGATGGTTCACAATAAATAAAAAACTTGGTGACCACTGATAAAATTTGTTACACAATTTGTAATCGCTTTATTCGATATGGAAAACCGATTAAATAGTTTTCCAATACTTGTAAAAATAGTTTTAGAATTTTCACATGGAGCGACATTAGGACGACTGGCCTCTTGGCTGATGGATGGACTTCTCCACACCTTGCATGCCAGCCATCAACGGCTGCATGGGGACGGACGAGGCTATTAGTAACTTTATGGCATCAGTGAAAACGGGTGTCCGCTGCAGGATCCGACTATATTGCTAGCTAAGAGCTAACCGGATGATCCACGTCGGTTACGTGCAGCGACATGCGCGACAGAATAGATTGTGCACTCGACAACCAGATTGTGCTACGAATGCGCCTAAAAATCCGAGTACGGATAAATCCTTTTGACGTGTGGAATTTTTCGGCAATGCGAGGCAACATTCCCTCTCTGAAGCGGACGGTTTCGGGGGAAGAGAAACCAAAGTATTAAAATGCCAGCTGTTGAAATTCGAAATCGGGGGCCTGTGTAGGGTTGCCGGATGGCAGAGGGAGTCGACGCGATAATTTTCGCTCCAGGTTGGTCACTTTGTTGCAGTGTGCAATTGCAGCAGCACCTCCCACTTCCTTTGTAGCTCTCGTTCTGACATCGTCCTTGAATGAATAGACTACGGTGACATCGCAGGCGATCGGGCGGGCCACAGTGACTTCAGGAGCTGCTGGTGGGTGAACCAGTATGTCGGCAGGTCGCAGATCAGTGCCGGACACGAGGAGTGGGACCTCGAGCTGGCAATCCAGGCCGGCGGCATGGGCTATACAGCCGGCGATGACGTTGCGAAGTGAGTTATGCCGGTGTTTGCGACCGAACCCAGACGGGCACAAGTCTACAATGTGGTCTTATAACTAGTCCATTTGGCGTTTACAATGCTCGCAGTTCCCAGGGAGCGAGTCATCATAAATGGGCAGTCCCAAGTAGTGGCGAAGCATTATTTTCCAGTGTACCGCGTATACTTCCATGTCAGCCGAGGGATGTGCGTAAATGCAGCACGGGGCCTTTGCGGAGCGCTAGGCCGCGTATGCGTTGCCGTACATCTGCGTTCGTGTGTCGGTCCGGGTTCAGAGATCTGGCCCAGTGATAGTCGGGCCAGTGAACCTTGGCCAGCGCCTTCTGCTGTACACGTTTGAGGTAGGTTTGGACATCTGTGTGTGCAGCAGCGAGAGGGGGCGGGACGAAGGAACTCATGTCGACGGGGTAGGCCATTCCAGGGATGTGTAGCAGGAAGTCTTGCATGTGACGGGCTGCTTGACCGAGAAGGAAACCCTTGTTACGGCGGTAACAAAAGCCGGTGAGCGCGTTGGAGCGGGTCCCGATATGGGCTGCAGACCTCAGTCATGCCGGTGCTGCAGCCATGATACTCGCTGCAGCGGCGCCATCTAGGAACGGTGAGATGAAGGTGAACGTAAGACCGACCTGATGGATGGGCAAGGTGGCCTGCGACCACGCTTTGTCACTGAGTTGACCGCCATGAAGCTCGGTGAAGGACATTTGTAGCAGAGTATCGAGAGCCTCTGCAGCAGTGCGGGCTTCCCGTGGGTCAGCGAGCTTGAAGGCGTGGTCCACCGGACAGGCAGACCCGCAGAGGTGGTGCATGTGAAACCGCGCTGGCGGATCGTCAACGATGGGTAAGAGTGGGAGAGATCGGCGGCACCCCTGTGAAACTGGAAAAATACTTTTACAAGTATCGGAAAACTATTTAGTTGGTTTTTCATATCGAATACAGTGCTTAAAAATTAGGAAACAAATTTTATCAGTGGTCACCAATTTTTTATTTATTGTGAACCATCGAAAATAATTTTATCTATTTTTCAATGTCCCATGTTTTATACTGTATTACACGTGAAGCAGTTTTTATATCCATCAGTCGGTTTTTATATTCTGCAGTTATAATTACTGGAATTATATTGCCAGCAAATTATTATTTGGATTAGTGCTCACCTGGATAATTATCCTATAATTATTATTGAGCATTAATTTCGTCGATGCTGAACCCTGTTCTGATGGCGGGCAAGGTCTTGTTCACTGAAAATCTCAGTATTTCAGTCCTTGCACTTATAATCCTTCTTGCTTGTGCGGCGGATGTGACGGCCGGAACGGAAATGCTCGAAGTACTGAACGCGACCGGAGCAGATGAATTGACAATGACGGCAATTGAACGGAGAGTACTTCTGATTCTTGTTCATCAGCGGCCTTTTCGAGGGCCTAGCTCTGCGGATTCGATGGTTTAACAATACTTGGATCAAAACAGAGGTGGCGTCCGGCAGCACTTGAAGCCTTCTCGGAGGGGCCCTCGAACTTGTCGGTGGCCTTGACGTGTTCGGGACGGTCGAACACGACGGATTCCTCGGGACCGGGGGTAAGGATCGAAGACCGGTCGGTGGGGTAGGGAAAACGAACGAAAAGGTATGCAAGGCTCCTCAACGTTAACAAGGCAGGTAATCCTCTAACTGAAAGTACTAGGGGTAAGATGAGATCTTGGCCAGTCCGCGTCGGTGTCTTAGGCTCCTCGGGGCTGAGTAGGGCGATCGGGGTTCCGGATTCGACGAACGAGGCCGGATCTTGGGGTCTTACTCCTCGCCAGTCCGTACAAATGGCGAGGTGGGCAGGGAGCGGAAGTCGGCGAAGTCTACTGAGTCATATTCCGACGGCGACAGAGAACGGCTCGTTGAGTTCCTGTTGTACGACACTAGGGGTTACCACGAAAGTGTCGGAGTGAAAAACACAGGGTTAGTCTCTGTTTTAAATCGGGCAGGTGAGATAAATCTAGCAGAGATTTTATTCCAGCTGGCGGACTGGAAAAACAAACAATGAGGCACAACGTTCTTGCAATGCTACCACGATGTGATGTGTTAAGCACACACGATCAGATCTAGGTGGAACTGTGGTTGAAACTTTGGTTGAGGTTAGCTGGGTTAAGCGGGCCGCTCCAAACATGTGTTTTAATAGAACTGAAGACAGCTACATACAAAAGGAAAATACAGTCTACCAGTAGCGAATTCAAAGGTTTTCCCGTAAAAGCCCTGACGGTATCGTAACTAGCGCTTTCAGAATTGTAGTCGGCACGAGTGACATACTCTGACAAGATGTAAGAAGTACATTGGACCAAGGGCATGGGATAGCAAGGAAAATTTTGATTGGTACACCAATGATATAATATCCCAGTGTGCAACTCGCCCGTAACTGTTACAAGTGTACCAATGGGATCAAACGCTGTGTTCAGAACTGTAAGGAAAGAGTAATGACAGAAAAGAGCCTATAAGCCCTGGTTGTAAGGTTACCGATATTTGAATCTATAATACAGTGGATGCCGTGAATTCGTGTAAATCTGTAAGGTATGTGAAGTGAAATACAACAAATCTTCAACAAAGAGCCAACACATGGAGAACTGTCACCGTTGGGGTTATTAATTCTATTCGGAGTTTCGTTTGGCCAAAGATACAACTGCCGAGACAAATCGGCTGAAATCTAATCAGTCACGGCTCCAGAATCCAGTAGAGTCCATACTTCAATACCGTACACTTTGAACCGAACCATTTGAAGTAAAATGGGACCGGGATTGGAATCTACTGTGATATGTGAATCGAGTTTTTTTCTCATGTAACGGCGCACATTTTTATTAGCCCTCTGTATTTCCATGAAAAAGTGGTCCAAATGTTAAACCAAAATTTGACGTTTGCAAGCCGCTAAAAAATGTCTTATTTAGCGGCTTGCAACCTCCACCAACGTACTACTGGATGCGTTTCTAGTTTTCTTTCCGCGGTTCGGTTTAATATCCTTTTACTTGTGGCTGTTAACGCTTGACTTCTCCTGTGGAAGAGATTTCCTTGACTGAATGGCGCAAACTTGGGGTCCAGTTAAACTTCGTTATACAGAGGCGCCTCTAATGTTATCCTGACAAAACTTTTTTTGGCAGTGATTCTCCCTCGGCTTTTCTATTTGCGACATTGACGCCTTCATCATGAGACAAACAAGTGTCAAAGGAGTCCTCTGGGATGATTTTTACTCGAATGCATCCTTTTCTGTCTTTTTTCTCCTCGGCGACTTATCCGAGATCCACAGCCGTTTCCCCACCGGTAGATTATCAAATAACCTCAAAGTTACCCAATTTTCCGCAAAAGAATCAGCGGGTATTACGGTGCGGGTTTCTTTGCAGTTCATTGCGTTATGGCCAAGCTGGCTGCAAAACGATCATTGGCGGAGCCGATTGTTCTTTTTCGGAGGTAAAGATGGCCCCGTCATATTATTTCTCATGCTTTTCTCCAGAAAGAGCGTCAGATTTAAGAGTTTTTCAGCTAGAGCGTCCACATTTTCTGTATTCCTCGACTGAGAATCTGGACCGACCAGCAACCATGACGGCAAAATCTCAGCAACGCAATTCGAAGGTCCGACGAACGCGACACGAGTCGAGTGAAAGTCTGGTATTGAATTGATGATTCCCAAATAATTTCAATGTCGCTGAAATACAAAGAATTGCTGCAGCTTCTGGTCTCAAAAGGCGGCGATGCGATAACACCGGAGCCAAGTAATGTTTTCGAGTCCTATGTTCCCATCGAAGACCCTACTTCTCTCATATAATCAGTACTTTGTTCTTCTTCAAACCAAACTTCTTGAGCTTGGCTAATTACACTATCGGGATCCTCTTCCTTCCCAAAATGCTCCAAAATTTCTGTTTGACGCCGGGGTAGCTTCTAGTCTCAGATTTCTGCTCACGAAAATTATCATATTGGAGATCATACGCGGCCTCATCCAGGTATTCAAGGAGTAGAAGCGCGTTTTGCTGATTTTATTTTGAAGACATGGCAACATTTTCTAATAAATGATGATGATGGTTGCAGGGAAACGCCGACAATTTTCTTACTAGAGATACGGGAGCTGACGAGCCACAGGTATATATAACTGACACCAACAGGAGGCTGGCCCAGATTCAGACAGATAAAATAAAATATTACGAGATGAAAATCTCCCAAACTAATGTTAAGTGACAAGCAGTACAGTATATACCATCAAATATCTCTACTTAGACCTACGCAACGATTTAATACGATTTCACCTCATTTATTTATGAATTATCATCCGTTCTGGTATCAATATATGCATGACAGCGGAGTGTTTTCTTTCAGATTGGCACAAATCCCTCCCTACCTAAATTCTTTTGATAAGTATTCTTTCTCGATATATTTTTCGTGACATATCTTCGTCTTTCGTTATCGTACCGATGTATAGGAGCACCATGCGTTTTCATTTTGGCTATTTAAACCTTCTGGAGTCGTCTCGCTTGGAGTTCATGCTGTGCAGATTTGGTTTCATTTGAATGTTCTGTGGAAATAATTGCTCCGACAGTCACAAGCTCCGCAGTTGAGCCAACAGAAAACAAAGCAAAGATTTATTACTACTGCCTACAGTTTTTATTGTACTGGTCTTGGAACTCTCTGCATCTGCTCTAGAAAGAGAGGCCATCACAATGTTATTGACTGCCTTAAGTTTACTTTTCAGCATAGAAAGGCGATATTTTTTTGCTTACTTTGTACTGTCGAGTCTTATTTTCCGCCCTATTTCGACTTATGTGTCAATATTACAGTCCCTACACTGCATGGAAGGACGTTTTGATGCAACAATTCCGCTTCTAATTCTTTGCAGCGAAGATAATGCAATTTTTTATTTTTACGTATGAGGATGAAACTTGAAGGGGAAATCCTTGTCGAAAGTAAATATTACAGTAACTTGAATTACAAAACTGATGCAATTGGGAGTAATGCGCTCGCATGCATACTCCGCTCAAGCAAGATTGAAGTAATCTTCGATGTATATACCATTCGCTGTTGCAGGAACTCGTCTCTTACCTGTTTGAGAGGTGTATTGAAGTTCTTATTTGGGGTTTGACCAGCAGGTTCCAAGAAATAAGTTATACGTGTTGTACTGACAACTACCTTACATCCTTTGCAACGGCAGTTACCTATCACCAGAACATAATTTCGAGACGAATTTAGGTTGTGAAGCCCTTTTGACTGAATTCTGGAAAAAATGATTCCATATATTTGACATATGTGGCCAATATTGAGGCTTCTATAGAACCGCACTTTGACTGCTTATTGACAGCCTTGTTGAGTGGAAATCAGTTTGCTCTCTTGAAGTTTTCATATATCTGGTTGGTGGGCTTGCAAAACTTCCTTGCACAGGTTCCCACCAGTCACTATATGTTGTGTTTCCTGATATGGCAAAGGAAGGTGGGCAAATAAGTCCGGAAGCATACATCGCGACTATGGCTCTCTCGTTCATGATTTCTAAGTGCGGCATCGACATTAGCTTCATCCATATTGCAGATTCTGTCTGGATTCTTCAAAAGCCCCGTATGTATTCTCACATCGCAAGAGCTTGCAAGCCTAGCGGACCAGGAAGTGCCGGCGTCCAGAAACTAGCCCACGAACCCCCGCAGCGTTTCTTCAACAGGAGTGTCGATTTCAGTTGCTCCCTTAAGATTGGAATAAGGGGGAGCTAAATAGAAGAGGTAGTTGATCCGACCTACACCAAATCAGGTCCAAAGTAGGTGGAGAGCCACATGAGTGTCCACCAGAATTAACAGGGATTAGAGGAGAGGCTGTAACAGAGTGATTTGCTTTGAGAACTCGCGCTCCATGGATAGGTCAGACCAGATGGGTGCGGGGAGCACTGTTTTTCCGGCGTCATAGTTTTGGCGAAGCTCACACGGGAGGGCCTGTCGAACAGGTGGGGGCGGCAGTTGGCCTCCAGACGGCGCACCTATCCGTGCGAAGATGTAACCAAAACTGCGCACCTCCGGGGATGAGAGTAACTTTAGTGCCGTCCGAATGGCTTCGTGGGTACCAACTATACACCCTTTGTCCAAGTACCACAGCTGAAAGAATAGCGAAGACCTGTCTGTGGTGTCGCCCACATTTTCCGTGTGGTTTTTCAGTTCCCACATCATTTTTGCAGCACAACGAAAAATAAAGATGGATACTGAGGATTACCTTACTGGAAGACTACCACGCTCCGAACCATATCATCGTCACACCGTACATGAACTAGGTTTACCGCGTACGTGCCATGGACGCAAGGTTGGAACTCCGGGAACCTCTGCAGGACATACTCCAAAAACGTACTGTGGCTGACCAAATTGAAGCCGTTCTGAAGGTCAACGGCTAATATTGCATATTCTGATGGGGAAAAATCGTCAGGAGAAGATATAATCGGAACGAATTACCTAGAAGGGGTCTCGGAAGCAAAAAAAGTGCTACCGTGGTATAGTTGAGCAAACAAAAAGAAACTGGTAAGGCAGACAGTTAAAAGGGCGACAGATGAGTACAGAAGGGATAACGACTAACAATTACGCTCTGTGGCAGCTTAAGATACACTTTTTTGGATCTGAACTTGAATCTCAACTTTCTAACTACTTGGGACTTGGCTTGAATATGTTTGCAGACTTTCTTGACCCCACTAGGAAGAAACAGTTCGGTCAGCTTACATAGTGTTACCCTTCGGCTAACAATAAAGTCTGAAAAAAACATATAAAGTTCCCTAAAATGCATTAAAGGGAACCGTTTTAACGAGAGAGACTAGTGGAAGATATTTCTCCAAGGTAAATATATAGATGAAATACCCATGCCCACTACATATCGACTAGGAGTACGAATTGATGCGAGCATTATATAGATTTTTCAGAGTCACTCTTCGTATCATCCGGAACCTTGCGTGTACTGACATCTACTACTGTGAGTGTGACATAAATTAAAAAATCAGCCCATGAATTTGCCACACTCATCCAAATTAAAAAAGACCTCTCATATTCCGATACTATATCCTGAAATATTCCTCTTCTAGATGTTTTTAGCTGGCGCAAGTTCAGTGTGTATCATACTTTGCCTACTCGCCATGCTCCTCGTAAAAGTAAAAGTCGCAGTTTATCTTGGACAACTGCCTCAGATCCTCTGAAAATGCTACTCCCAAACGTAGTTACTGAAAGTATTCAGAAGCTGATAAGGTAAAAATGGCTCCGATGGAAATGGATATCGCCAACAACTCGAGATGAGAGTCGTTGCGTACGACTAAAATGCTACAGTAGACGTTAACGGGCGATGGAGAGGAGTGGGCGTAAAAATTGAGTGACTGCTCTTATAAAAAACTCTAAAAGCACGCGTTCTTCCAGCTATGCCTTTCAACTGGCGTTATAAACTGTTTCTTAGGTCCGAAGTTGACCCTAATCTTTCAAACTACATTGAATTGGACTTAAATTTGTCTGGAACATTCTTTTCGAGCTTTGGTTACCTTGCTTACGACTATCTGGGCGAAACTCTTCTGAATGCAACTTCTCAGAATTAAAAGGAGCATTGATAATATCTCCTCAATAACAGACCGACTGTTTTTTTCCGCAGTACCAAATGTTTAAGCTTGACTCTGCATCAAACAAGGCTCACTGACCTTGGGGAAGTGATCGGCTTGACAGCACTTATCTGCGAAGGTCATAATTCCTGATTGACTCTATGCATACACGCCCTCTCTCCTCCGTCTCTGAAACCAAGTAGGAGAGATTTGCGCCTTTAAATACTTTTTCGGAAGCCAAGTGTTGGATGATTATATTTGGTACCATACTTACGGCGTTACCTATGAAGAAACCGAATGGCCAGATCAGCAGTAACAATTTTCTACGGGCATTGCAACACAGAAAACCACACACGCAATAATATGTGGCTCCAGTCAAAAAAAAATATCTACGAAAGATAATATATGTGGCAGTAGTAAAGTAGCACAAGTACGCAAGATTTTCTTTCCCATGTAAATGAAAATGAAATGTGGAAGTAATTACAGATACCAACATACAATTTGACTGGGTATCAGCCAGGTTATCTGTTACAATAAATGAAACTCCCACTTTCCTTCTTTTACGTACATGTATGTACGTCACGTAGCGAAGGTATTGCACAGTATGTTCAGTACTGTACTTTGCCAGCATGGCATGGTACTGTACTCTGCAATAAGACCGTTGGTACCCCTAATTCAGTTCGGGAGAGTTTCCATCAAGCACTCATTTTCTATGGGGATTTTTGGGCAATAGCTCTGTTGTTGCGATCAGCTGTACCAAAACATTTCAGTATTCCACGTCACTAATTGATGCACCCACTCAATTAAAAATTTTTGGACGGAAACCTGTCGTATTTCTCCACACCAGCAGCGTTTTCGGAAATTTAAGTCAGCAAACATTCGCTCACTAATTGACATAAAGTCTTGCCGAAAGCTAACGGTCTGATTCCTCCTTCCGGTTAATAGGGTTAAACGTTTCGGATAAATGGGTTTGTTTACTCAATTCACCTGGTAACGGAGGTTGAATTCAAAGTCCAAAAGTTTGAACATACTACCGGTCCGTGCAGCCAGGAGACACCCATAATCGTTGGGCCAAGTACTATACCATCAAAGGTAGGTCAATGTCAATCTCCGTGGTCGAAATAACTACACTCTCGCGCCTTGACGTCCACCCATAGAGGGGAAAGGTCTGAGTGTTTTAATCTTGGAACATGTATCCTGATTACCCATAGACGCCTTCGGGTTTTTTTAAAATGAAGCTGTTTCTAAAATGGAAGAATGGAGCTTCCCGTCACTAGATTACGGGCGCGGGATGTTCACTACCACAGGACTATAGACCTTTTTCTTTGGATCAGCAATCTTGACGAACACCATTGAGCAGCGACGCACCATTTCTTTCCGGTCATTCCCGGTTCGTCCATCGTGCTCCGGGGGGTGGCAGGTGGCGGTACTGTGGACAAGGTTATCGACGAGATCCGGGCTGCGAGATCGCAACTGTCGTGGCGTTATCATCTACACAGGAAACCCGCTAGACTGATGGAAGTGGCCGCTTCGACACCCGATGAGATGTTGCACAGGACGGGCGCCAGAAGCTGTGAAGCGTTGACGAGCTTCTGCAGTGGTTGGGTTAAGTGATGAGACGGGGAGAGTCCAAAAGGTACCAAAAGGTGAAATTAGTAACGAAATCGTGATACTCTTGATCTTGGGGAGTATTGTGGTGCCTAGAGACGTAAAAGTCAAGGAGGCGGAAGAACTGAAAGCCTTCAGGCCCGGCAACACCGTAGATCAGATATATCTTCCAATATTGAAAAATCCAAACCTTCCCCGTAGAGCTTTATGCCTATTGTGATGAGAACCTGGCCAGGGGGAGTTGCTATTTGAGCTGTAGAAGTTTTGTAAAACTTAAACGAGACGCGTAGGTACAAAATGGATAATTACAAATAAATGAATAGTAAATTACCTTAATGAGACTGAGAACAATAATAAATAGAAACCATATTATTGATCGACGAGGACCGTTCGATGGTCCAAGACTTGCTTAAATTTTGAAACAGCCTAAAACCATGTATACCGCAGATCAGTGTCGAAAGCTACAAAGATGATTCCGCCAGTATAATAATAATTGTAGACCGAATTCATGCAAATAGTAATTTTAGAATAATTTTCCAAGCGAGCATTAATCCAAATAATAATTTGCTGGCAATTTAATTACAGTAATTATAAGGGAATGATTTTAAAACCAAATGACAGACGAAAAAAATTGCTTCACATGTAACGGACACAGATCAGGAGCAAGGATTTCTCTGTGGCTGCAATACTTCTTCTAAACTCTGTTTTTCGCCCCCAACAATACTTGTCCTAACCCTGGGCGCCCCGAGATATTGGACATTGATCGGGACCATTTGCTGCACTTTCTTTATTGATAACAACGCAACAATCGCCACAACAATCAGGTTGCTTTGCTAGGCAATAATTTTGGACGGGCAGCTCGGCGCCCTTTCATCGTACCGCGTGTGCTTCTTCAACACCGGACAAGACCGGCAATCAGAGACATGACTGCCGAAGGTGGAATTGACTATTTCGACATATTATTCGTCAATCCGCTCGCTCCCTCCCAATCCAAAGTCGGAACTTTCAACTCGATTACCACTTTCATTGCAGCGAACACAGGAAAGCGGCGGATGTACCAAGGATTTCTTGCGAAATTACTGAAGAGAAGGAGGCTGATTCCTTTTATAATCTCTACCAGTGGCTGATAGCATCCAGAGGCTTTTTCAGTGTTCACGGTGCTTTCAAAAACCGTCGCCAGCCGCGAAATGTAACGGATTTTGAAGATTCGAGGTATTCTTCTACATCGGAACTTGGGTTTGGCTGTAATTTCTAACGCTGCCTGTCTTTTGGCTTCCATCCCATCGACTTTCTGGTAGACTGCTGCTGGTGCTAGCTTTCAACAGAAATGATTCGTACCTTGCTGCGACCATCGGTACGTACATTTAATATGACATTCATATTTACAACTCCAAATGGGTTCCAGCCAATCCATACATCTCAATAAAGAAACCCTCCCTTATTCCCCATGTGGGCATTACTGTGACCAAAACGATATCACACTCTCCCCTGTTGGGATTGAAATCTATGGCGCCTTTGGCGATCATGGTCAGGGTTTTTCCGCCGCCTTGATTTACTCGCCGCTTCCCATCGCGATTACTTCCCTCAACAGGAGCTTGGAGACCTCGTTATCATTTTGCGTTTAGTCTCCAAGTGATGCAGGCACGACTAGTTTCCACCCGCCACCGGTATTCGTAGTTAATTTCTGAATACCCTCCGCATGATTCTGTTTCATACTGTATAACTCGTAAGGATCGACAAACCAAAAAAATGTGGGCTCAGTAAAGAAAATTATTAAGAGGGTGTTACTTGGAACTTTTTTTTGTACCTCGGTGTGGATTCGAGAAACTGCCCGCCTTGGAATGTTTCACTTTCTGTGAAATTTTGATTCTTTTAATGCAACGGCTGTCCTTGATAAATTCAACGCTTACCCAGAATGAAACTAGATGCGCTGTTGGTATAGCTCAGGTTTTTTATGCAGACTCAGCTGCTAGATTCCAATCCTCGATGTCTGTCCTCTATGTCCGAAGTTCATTTGTGTTCTTCCTTCCGGTCGGCCTTGGATAAGATTTTCTCTGCCAGGCGTAATGATCGTGTCGCGGCACTTGTGGTCACGAACTTCTCGGTTTACATCACTACCATACCTGTAGAAGCCGGAAAGATCTTTTCTACACCTTTCTTTTCCCGGTAAATGACGTATTTGACTGGGATTAATGCACAGGATTTGACCCCTGGAAGCGTTTTATTTATCGACACTGGGCGTTATCCAGAGGGGTCAGAGTAATCTGAAATGTGCTACTCCGCTTGCAATTGAATGGAAAGGCAAATGTAATAGAGATTTTGACCTCCTATCAAATAGAAACAACTCGCAGCACAGAAAAACTTTTTTTGATATACCGGGTGTGGGGTTTTAGGCGCACACCGTAATCGCTGTTTGAACTGTTATTGTCAGTTTGCTCGGGATGGTAAAGGCCTGAACGCTCCACAGCCAAGGCACGGATATGCTCCACCAATTTTTTTAAAACCCATAAAACAGTTCTGCAATAAAATATTTTGATTAAAAGGTGAGCTTTAGAGTAGGGGAATCGCTGGTTTTCCACCGTTCCCTGGCCCGTATTGTAGTCAAACATTAATATTGTGGCCCAAATTTGTGCACACGTGCCTTGAAAATCTGTCCAAAGTTTTTCACCAAAACACTGGGCAAGCTTTCTTCTATAATCCAAATTCTTATCACATACAGTGAGTATTTAAAACGTTCCGCACCCGTTGCTTCGTTTTCAAAGATCTGTGTAAATCTTTGAGTGCCGGCAATAATATCATCGCATTTCCCTCCTCCTGTTCTCAGCACCCTGCCTACCACTAATATTTGTTCTTCGCTACTCGGTTTCAGTTTTTCTCCCTCTAGCCTTTCAAAACTCATCACGATCTCTCAATTAGCCTAGCCGTACAATAGCATGTACAAAACTTCACCTAAATATGACTACCACGGACAGAAGATGCAAAGAGTTGGATTACTTCCCAGATATCACCTCTTATGACTCTTTCAGGTGGATACGGGAAGCTTCGGACCCATGGCCTTCGTACAGCAACAAGTTTTCTGGCGCATCACGACAAGTGGACGGACATTCGCGGGCCAATTTGCTCATTGAACTCCCAGAATCTTTGCGCAGTGATCGCTTCATACCGCGACGCTATGCGATGAACATTGATCTCGCCCGCCAAGCTTAATATCTGACCATACCATGGGAAACGACTCAAAAGGTAGCTCCTCTCCATCCAAGGCATCTCTTGTCTACGGGTTTAGTCTGGCCTATGTTTTTCTAGATGCTCCGATGTCTTTATTTCATGCTAATGGGACTCCTTGCAGTTTTATTAACGTAGACAATAAAATGCTTGCTTTCAGCGGTAATTTAAGTCAACCGAGAGAAAGTTACCTGAATCTAAACAGAATCGTCTTCGATCACGACGTCAGTAGTAGTACATCGCGTCGTACGGTGGTACGTCGTATACCACAACAATCAGAAGTAAACCTTGACGCCCGGACCACAGATGACTTCTACGAAAACCTCATAGAATGGGGTTCTAATAATGAGCTGGCTGTGGCACTCGCAAAGACTTTGTTCTTGTGTATCAACCAATTTTCCGAGATTTTAGAACCGAAAGACTCTATCACGTCTATCGCATGCATGCTTGACAGTAATAAAATTTCCGTCGGAACCACTAGAAATGAAGTTCGGTTCTGGTATGCTGAGCGGTCAGCCTTCCTCCGTCGCATGCGCCGCCATACGGCCCAGATTGGTACTCTGGCCTGGAATGGACACCTGCTCAGTTCTGCTTCACGAGACGCAAAAATTCACAACCATGATGTACGCAATTGTCAACACCATGAGTCTACACTGACCTATCATAAGCAAGAAATGTATGGGTTAAAGTAGAGCCCGAATGGTAGGAGTTCGGCATCTGGGGGTAGTGACAATTTGGTGTGCGTCAGGGACTATCGTAACAAATGCCCGCGATTGACGCCCCAATATCGTTTCGACCATCATTCCGCTGCTTTCAAAGCATTTTAATGGTGACTTTGGCAACATTATCTGCTCACTACGGGTAATGGAACCGCTGAAAGGCATCTGAGCTTCTAGAACACTTCAACCGGTGTCTGTGTGATGGCGATTGATACGATGTCTCAAGTTTGCGCTATAATATGGTCACTATTGGTACCGAAACGGTCCTTTCTGTAGGGGGTGGTCCTCTCCACAATTTTTGTCTTCTCCTTCCCATAAGTTTTCAAAAAAAACTCTTTACACTAATTCTCTTTTACGAAATCAATGCTGAAACAAAATTTCCCCATGAATCCAAACTCGCTGTGCAACTCCATTTCTATTTTGCCTTTGAGCATTTTGTTCCTCCTTTTTCAAAATAGGAATCTTTTGACTTGTGATTCGCTTCGTCCTCCAAATTCAGTTCCGATATTTTATCAAGCAGAGTTTAAGGTATTGTCCTAATCGCATGCATATTCAAAGTTGTGGCATTGCCTCACATTTTTTATGTCGTCCAAGGCAGTGAAACTCTTCGAATACGTTGCCCTATTTAAAGTCCTAAATCGACGTCGTTGAGGAAAACCCTTGCCATCAACTACCGCATCGGCTCACCCTTTTTTCTGCCCTCAATTTGACCAAACTCCGCCCATCCCTCACCATCGCCAAGTCATCCCGAGGCCGCCACCCCCTCAACGCCCTGGCCCTGATGGCAAATGGTCTAACCGACTAAGATGGTTACTGTAGAAGAATGGACCAGGAATGCGTTCGAGAGCGGGTCCGCAGTGATTGCTTCGAGCAGACGGAAGAGATAGAGGAGGAGGATAAAGAAGATGAGGTAGAGGATGAGGGGGACGAGGGAGAGGGAGACATGGAAATTGCTGGAATAGTGGGGAGGAGGCCGGAAAGTATGAATCAGGTGGTCCCGACTCTGGAACCGGATGGGGCATCTTCAGTGGTCTACATATTTCCCAGGAGGCAAAGGAGAATTCTAAGCTGTTCGCGGATATTTGTGGGGCCTGCTTGGGTGTAATGGATATTTTGGGGGAACTATTTGACTCTAACCTAAAACACTACAATATTAAGGAAGAGATCTGGATATTTATTCTGAAAGTAGTATCTGGTGTTAGTCATTCTCGTTCACACGATTCCATTGATGCATTTTATGGTTCTTTGTTTGTTTGTTTGAGACTTTAGGGTTGGCCAAAAGTCCATATAAGCTGGGCAAAATGCTTCCTCTTGCGGAGGTCAATCAAGTTGGCAGACAACTTCAAGCCAAGTCCCGAATAGTAGGAAGTTGAGAGTCAACTACAGATCCAAGGTCCATTTTTCTTATGTTGGTTACTGAGCGTCAGTGGTAGACCTTTTCCCTACTATACTTGCTTGTATCCTTTTCAACTTTCGTCTTTACCCAACCCTTTTTGTTCGTTCAACTATACCACGGTAGCATTCTTGTCGCTTACAACACCTCCTTCTCGGGGTAATTGGTTCCGGGTATCTCTTCTCCTGATGATGTACCCCTACTAGTCACCATATCAAAAAGAGCTGGTGAGCAGCCATGGGTTCTCGCAGAAGCAACTGATAATGTCTAAATACCCGTCATTGGCGAGGATTTCCGAGCTCAAGGGGCATACTTCAACGGTACTTCACCTGGCCCTTAGCCCAGATGGACAGAAAGTTGTCTTATATGCTGCCAAAGAGACACTAGGACTCTAGAAGATATTTTCAAGTTGTAATTAATAGACAGGAATGAGAAGCTCCTTACAAGGCGGTGCCTATTGCCAGTAAAAAAAAGTAGCTAGTAGATAGTCTGTTGAATTGTTGCACGTTGCGCCGCTGGGAGTTGTCACGCTAGTGGGTACCAAAAACTGCAGTCCTTGTCTGGATGGCCACAAGCTTCTGTTCAAAGCTTGGTATTCTTTTTTTTGTATTTTTTCGCGTCAGTGGGTCCCTTTTGCTCCCTATTACCCGAGACGGCAGTGCACTTGTGCTTCCAAAAATTTTGCCGTCTCGGGAACGTAAATGCAGTCCACGCAATGTTCTGTTGGAGCGCCAGCTCCAGGTTTCCGCTCCTACCGTGACGTGCACGCTGTGAGAGCCCCAAGTCGTGGTTTTCGCTCTCTACTCACTATAAGCCTGTGTGACTCGGTATTCATCAGTCCCCTCTATAGCTCAGTTCTATCTTCTTGTGTATGGATCATAATAATTTTGCCATTTGTTTCTGTCTGACTGTGCCTTCTTCTCGTACCTTGCTGAAATATTTCTGTACCAGCTGTGGGACATTCGTCATCAATCTGTCCAACGTGACCCAGTCTGTTTCCTCTTCAGTAATCTCTCTCCACTGGACCTGTACCTATGTATGCTCTTTATGATTCCTGAGATACAAAAAAGCTTTCATAACGATTAGTTAATTTTGGTGGTAAGCCAGATGTTTCAGGAAGTCCTCTTCTACTCAAAAGCTACTGTTTCTGAGAAACGTTAGTCTACGGCCATGCAACAATTATTCCGTCTTGCTTGTGAGATTCCTTATCTCTAAGATGTAGTCCTATCGACAGCCAACTACAGAGCAGAGACCAAGCAACTGCAGAGAGGGTTTCGGTTTCAACTTTTCACTTACAAGTCCTTTTAGGACGCATTCGCCTTCGAAAATTTTTATCGAACGCACTCCAGTTTCCCTATCATGTGATTCGATTTGCTTCTGCCGCTTTCTCGATGATACGTTTGCCACTTCTTTGTGCATTTACTCAATGCACGCATGAAGCTCGGTTACTGCTGGGTGGCGGGGATGCTAGACTTTCTCCCTTGGTATAGTTCGCTTGGTGCTACCTGGTTCCGTCAGTGCTGTGAATGGGCTGCCCTTGGGGAGCCCGGTGAAGAAATTCGAGAGGGCATTGCTTCACCACCAAACTCCTCCAGCTGAGCACCTCTCCTCACAGCTCCCGTTGCTGCCTAGCCATTCGCTCCCGGCAGCACCTCTCTATCTTCGGGCCTGACACTATTTTGCACCGTGCCATGAACATCCAGCTCGATTGGGCCACCTGGCCGACATATTTTAGCCAATCTTGGAACCCTCCTCCACCCGCCCTCCCACTTCGACCCATTTCCTGCCATCCGCCACCCGTATCCACTATCGGCGATTTACCCACCTTTTAAACCTCTCATGTGCTTCATGGCCACCGTCGAAGACTCTTTCTTCGCTGTTTCCTGCACTGGTTCCCGTCTTACCACCGTCGCCCTTGCATTCCACAAGTTGTTGTCTGGGAAATCATGGGATAGATCGGATATAAATTTTCCAAGAGTAAAACCCCCAAAACTTTCCCCTCCACAATGTGACCTCCATCACCTCCAAACTGCCCTCAAACTGCTTCGCCATTCCCCGCTCTCCCTTTAACAACTCCAAAAGCTTTACACCGTCCTCACCCCCTTCGTTACGTATTAGCAACTTAGTGACTTAGCCCTTAGGTGCAGCCCCCAATATTATGGCCCACGTCGGCCCCTTGTTGTAGGTACTTTCTTCAGTAAACGTTCACTACACCTGTTGCCGAGGCGGGGTAGAAGATATTTGTTGAGAGCTGATTGTACGACGGGAATTACTCGCGGCCATGACTTGAAAGGTAGTTGGAACTTGCTGAGTATGGATCTTGCTGCCCTCGAGAACTCCCTGCATACCACTTCCACAGTTCCATTGATCCACGGACAATACGCGAGTGTTAAGTGGCGCTTTTTATGAGAAGCACCCCGCGAAGACAGCACAACGGCGTTTTAGAAGTGAGATCCCCGGTCGGACACACAGATCTCTGGGATACCAATTGCTGTAAACTATCTTATTAGATAGAATATATCTTTCCAGAGGAAAACACCAAGACCATTTCCACTCTGGTGTGGGCGTCTGTGGTTGTTTTTGCAGAGGCTTATTTGGTGGTAATGAGTCATATGAAAGCGAAAAGATCATCTTTTATCACCGGAACACACGCGCACCTTCCTCGCCCTTGTAAATAGTGCGACAGTCGAGTTTGATTACTTCGTTCAGTTTCGTTGCGTTTATGGTAGAGCCTATCTCTTCCATAAACGCAACGAAACAGTTGAAATGCTCCGCTATGTCCTTAGGTGTCGTATGCATAGCGTTTTCAAACCATGCCTGAACGACTTCGTCTATTGTCTCCTTGAAGTAGTTCGCTTCTTCAATTTTTTCGAGCATACAGAGGCTGTGATATGGGTAAATCGTCGGGAGAAGAGATACCCAGAACCAACTACCCCAAGAAGGAGGTTTTGCAAGCGACAAAAGTGCTACCGTGGTATAGTTGAACGAACAAAAGGGAGTGGATATGGAAGAGAGTTGAGAGAGCTACAAGCAAGTATGAAAGGGCCAGGGTCTACCACCGATGCTCTGTGAGCAGCGTAGGAAAAAGGTTTCTTGGGTCTAAAGTTGACTCTCAACTCCCTACTACTCAGAACTTGGCTTGAAGTTGTCTGCCAACTTGCTTGACCGCCACAAGAGGAAGCAGTTTACTCAGCTTATATAGACTTTTTGGGTATCCCTAAAGTCTCAAAGAAACATACTAAAAACCATAAAATGCATCAAATGGAATCGTGTGAACGAAAAAGACTAACAGCAGATACTACCAGGATAAATATATAGATTCTTTCCTTCATTTCTTAGTCCTCTACATCAGAGCCAAACAGTTCCCCCAAAATATCCATTCCACCCAGGCAGTCCACACAAATATCCGCGAACGGCTTAGAATTCTCCATTGCCTCCTGCGAAATATCTAGACCATTGAGGACGTCCCCATCCGGTTCCAGAGTCGGGACCACCTGGTCCATATTTTCTGGCCCCTTCCCCACTAATCCAGCACTTTCCATGTCTCCCTCCCCCTCATCCTCCTCTTCCTCCTCTTCTCTCCTCTCTTTATCCTCGTCAGAAGAGTCAGGGATCACAATTAATCCCTCAGTCTCCCTTCCTTTCCACATGGGAGCCCCTCCACCGTTATACACTAGTGGTTCCCACGGATCCACCCAGTCATCCTTTTTTTTCTCCTCTTCCTCTAACTCCTCTTCTCCCTCCTCTTCCTCCTCTGCCTCTTCTGCCTGCTCGAAGCAGTTACGGCGGACCCACTCCCGAAGGCGTTTCCAGTCCAACCTTCTACAGTAATCATCGTAGTCGGTTGGACCATTTGCCATCAGGGCCAAAGCGTTGAGTGGACTATGGCATCAGGATGACTTGGTGAAGGTGAGGGAAGGGCGTAGGTTGGTCATGTTAAGGGCTAAAAGAAGGGGTGAGCCGATGGGGTAGTTGATGGCGGGGGGCTGCCTCAACGACGTCGACTTCGAAGATTAAATACTGCGATGTCTTCGAAAAGTATGTCGACCTTGGACGTGTACATTAATGACATCTATCAATGACACTGTATCTTAAAATAAAAAATCAACTCATGAATTTGCCACACTCATCCAAATTAAAAATATCTTGCAAATTCAGAAACTGTAAAAATATCTTCCAAATCCCGATACTGTAACCAAATTTGGTCCTCTTCTAGATTTTTTTCGTGTGAAAATTTTGCGCACATCAGGCTGTGCAGCAGGAAGCGCTTGATGCCTAGCGTAATTCTGCGTGGTTTCAGATGATATTCTTCAAAGTGAGTTTGATTGATCATCGGAATTTACTTTTTTTAGGCCGTGTATTCTACATCGAACTTGAAAAGATTTGGTTGCATCGGACTAGACATTCTCGGATGGGAAAGGTTAGTGAAAACTCCAAATGCTGACATCGTTCAAAGCGCGTCATTGCAACAACATGCTCTTTCATATACATAGCGTTTTGTTGACCTGTTGCACGTTGCACCACTGGAAGTTGGCACACTGGTGACAACCAAAGAAGTAGAGTCAGTGTCGGTACGCTCCCAAGGTTCTGCCCGAAGCTTGATATTCTTTTGTTGTATTTTTTCGTGTCTGGGTGTCGCTTTCGCTCCCTTTTCCCCAAAACGGCAGTGAAACTGTGTTTCCACAAATTTCTTCGTTTTTGTAAAGCAGAAGCAACCCAAAAAGTGCCAGGTTGGAGTTCAAGCTCGTGTGATTCGCTCCTAGAATGATATACACGCAGTCATGCGTTGGAGTCCCGGCTCGTGGGTTACGCTCCTTCCGTGCTGTGCTCGCTGTGAGAGATCCAACTTGTGATTTAATCTCTCCACACACAACGAGCCTGTGTGACTAAGTTGTTAATGATGTGTTTCCCTCTCTGAAACGATTGGGCGCCATTCAGCTTATTACACCTTGAAAGCTATGTAAAATACTTTGAGGACAGGTAGTTGTGCTAGCAGATGCCCGAGAACTGCTGTTCGGAACAAGTTCCCATCCTGACCTCTCTGTTGAAAATTGTTTTTGGTATGTTTCTAACACTCGCTTAGAGTCCCTGGTCACTACTTTTTGATTTCGTTGCGGGTTTTCTGTACTCTGTGAATTTCAATTGCTGCAGTGAGAGCACCAACATTATGGCGTATTAGCGGAACTTTACCAGCTTTATTTCCTTTCACTATAAGTGCCATTCGATGAAGTAAACTACCTCATCATTCCCCTGGTTTCGCTCTTATTACTTGTTTTTTGGGATCTTTTCGTGGGCAGCGAGCTGTATATATAATTTACATCAGTACACCTTAAAGCAAGACTATCAGTGCGCTGAAACTTAGGAACAAAATTTAGAAATATAAATCTGAAAGCCTGAAAAAATCGAAGGCATCAATCCCAGTTCTTCTATACACGAAACTATTGCTGGAGTATAAGCTCGAGTAATACTCCGTAATTGCCATTCGTTTTCGAATCGACTTAAAAGTATCTGAAAATCATGAAAAGGGAGAGTACGGGATTATGACTCCAAACGAGCCTATCCTACTCTTCTCTACTCGTGCACATCGACTGCCATCGGCATGTAGGCATTTAGAGAAAAATGAGTGAAGACGAAACTGCAGTGAGCACTTTAGACGCAACCAAGCGGCAGCTGTTGGAGCCACTCTCGCAATTGTAGCTCGCGCTAAGGAGATTGCAAATCTGAGCCGCGGAAGACGCCCATGGATGAGAAACATTGAGAGAGTAGAGAGCACTTAGCTGAAAGATTATCTTCGCCCTCATCCCGTTTACCCGTTACGCAGTTTTCGACGTCGATTCCGCATTCCCCGAGGAATGTTTTACAAACTACTAGAAAATATGTGAACTAAATTCTCCCAGATCTGGAGAGTGCGTAAAAACGTTTCTGGACGATTGGGCATACCCCTTGTGGTCGCGGTACTGGCTTGTCTTCGCCTGTTAGGAGCCGAAAGATCGTTTGATGACATGGATGAAGCTTGTAGAATGGCTCTTGATACGCTACGAAAGTATTGTAAGAAGTTTGCAGATGTATCAAAGTTTTGTATGGACCTAACTTTCTTAGTAAGCTTCCGAGTGTTAGTGATCTACAGGATATATCAGATCGATATGCAGAGGAAGGCTTTAAGGGATACATATGGTGTGTAGATGGATGCAAGCTGACATGGAAGAATTGCGCCGCCGCATTGAAAGGGCAGCACCATAACAACAAGGTGGTTAAATTGGCTATTACCACTTTGGAAGCTTGATATGATAGAGATCTATACGTGTGGCACTGGTTCGCGGGACGATGCGGGACAAAAAATGACAGGAAATTACTCCAGTATTCACCTCTGTTTACATCTATTCTACATGGTACGTACAGTATTGATCTTCCTACGGAGTACAAATTGTTCCGATTTTCTGAGAGTCGAAGAACAGATTTCTTCTTGGTCGATGGCATTTACCCGTCATGGACGATATTTTCGAGACCGATACATGAACCTGCAAATGATGGGGAGCAATTTTATACAAAAATTCAACAAGCTCTCCGGAAGGACATCGAAAGAGCGTTTGGGGTTCTCCACTTACGGTTCTAAATCATGCGAAAGGAGTCCTCTCTTTGGTTTAAGAAGGATTTTTTAGCTGTAAGCGAGACATTTATTATTCTACACAACATGTTAGTTCATATGAATCAAGAAGGCCAATTTCGAGACGACTACAACGGGGGAAATATGGTGAAAAATCTCGTCAAGGAGCTTTTTGAAGAAGAATGTACGCGTACGCAGCAGCGCGAATGGGAGAAGAGTGACCAGGAAGAAATTAACAATAACAAAATGACGAGGTTGGACGGTAACTTCGGTGCCGAAGCTTTTCAAATCAGGGAGAGTATCCCGACAGCTTTTCAAATCAGGGAGAGTATCCCGACTTCTCCATTGGATTTCATTCCATTCGTGACTACTTAATCCAAATTTTGAAAGAGCGAAAAAGGCGAGGAGAGATGCAAATGAGTTCAAAAGCCAAGAATAATTGAAAAAGAAGTATAAATCTCCTCTTTACTTGCCAAGGGCAACGACACACCTACAAGTCACCTCCAGAATTTTCATTTTTCATTACAGCGCATGATGCTTGATCGTTGGATTCTAAGCTGTTTGTCGACGGCGATGGACAATTGCGTCGTATTTCCCTCCCCTTTCTATAATATCCTGCATTACCTCCTTGTATTCCTGCGAATCTGCCTCGAGAAGATTCACGAGAGCAACTTCATTAGCTTCCTGGGCTTTTCTCTACTTTCGATCTGTCTAATCCCTCAAAATTTTGTTCTTTTTGGCAAGACTGCGTTGAATAACCCGAATTATCGCACAATATTTGTCCTCTTTTCTTTTAGCTCTCTCCGCTAGCTTCCTACACTTTAAACCAACTGGTCTCACTTCTTCCTCTTTCTCGCCCGATAAAACTAGTGCTCCAATGGTAAGCGCATTCCCGACGTCAATAGCATCTTTTTTTCCCTTGCATCCTTCCACCAGGTCAACCGAATCCAGTATATCTCGTTTTCGTGATGCTGTATGGCTCCCTTCCCCATTCCGCTGAGATGATGCTCCTTTACTGCTTCCGGCCTTGCCATTGCGCTGGAACGTTTCGTCAAGGAACTTTTCGTGCTGACTAAGAAAATCAGCAGTCAATGTCCACTTAAAAGTGGTTGCATAGATCCAGTAGCTGCCTTTCCCGGTACTGCTCTTGCACCACTTCCTCAAACAACTCGTCGTTTGCTCCAGATATCTTCATACTCCTAAGTTTAGTACTAGTGGCAATTAAATGTTCAGCCTCACGGGCAGAGCGATGCCATGTACTGTGAAGCGATCCTGCATTCCGCTTTATCATAAACTTTTGGCGGAAAATGTCCTCAATACCTGCCCACATTGTTTTCTCGTTCCAATTTCAGCCTTTTGATGACTGCTCGATCCATGCCTTCGTGATACATAACATCTCATCTTCTCTCAACGCCTTTCCCCTACCTCGTTTATGCTCGCTGGAAGATTGATCCGCGCTCGCAGTTTCTTGACGCATCGTGACTTCGGACGTACCTGCTTCCTCTATGGTTGAGGCGGTCTCCATAAAGCTTTTTTGAGAGGAGTGAGAGGAGGGAATACTCCGCACAGGATCAAGAGATGGGTTGTTTGACTGGAAGTCGAGACTTTTCGCGCCAACTTGAGGATGTGATTAGGGTAAAAATAGAACGGCACCAATGATTGGCTCGAGAAATGTTGATTTTCTGATATATTTGTCCAGTTGCATTGCTATTTCCATTTCCATACTGTTTCAATATCGAAATGGAAAAAGAAATTTTGAGATGATTTAGAAACGGAAAATAGCGACTTGTGGCTTGAAATGGATGCCAAAGTGAAAATAAAATCTATAAAAAAGGAATAAAAATCGATTTAGCGCACTGGTAGTCTTGCTCTTAGCGTGGTTCGATAAAACCACCTAAGTCAGATTAAACTTCAATTCGTTGAGCTTTTCACTAAAGTGGCAGGAGAACTTCTCAAATATGCAAATCACTGTAGCGAATCACGTATTACAAATTTATATTGGTCTAAGGGATACGACCCATCTTTCACCTCGTTTTAGGGTGGACGGCATCCAAATTGTACTAATTAATCTGAACATATTTGTGACGGCGGCATAAAATATCTCCCCGAATATATATATTTTTATCACAAAAGAATTTAAAGAACGAATGTAATCTAAAATTGGAAAGATTCTTCTTGAAAAAATATCCGAATCGTTACAAATAAAACCTAGAGTATTACTGTGAATTTGGAATCATACATGAAATTTGAAATCCCCATGCAAGACCAAATAAGAGCTTGATATGATCACGAGGGAAACGTTTGAGTGAGGCAGTTGTTTCGGTGTTCGTTCTACAGTAAGTACCATTACGAAACAGAACTGTCCCCTTAGTCTTTGGAAAATAGCCTTCCTGCATCCCTAACCAGTAAATCACCCAAGTTCCTCCGCCTATTTCGAAACCGAACCTTTCCGAAAATCTCTATTCCCTCTATCCCGAGATCCATCTTTGACCTATCCTTTTTCAAATCCAACGTCCCACCTTTTCTTCAACATAGAAAAGTCAAACAGCCATATTCCTCATGTATCCAAATTCACAGTAGGAATCCAATTTCTATCATGTCTGAAGATTTAATCTTCCTTTTTCAAAGAAAAATCTTTCGGATATTGATCGAATTTACCCCCAAAATCATTGCGATAGTTTATCAAGCAGAGCTATCATTACTTTACCGAATGCATGCAAAGTTAAAGCCGCTACATTGCCTTGCATTTCTTATTTTGCCGAGGGCCGAGAAATTTTTCGAATACATTACCATATTTAAACTTCGATAGCAACGCCGTTGAGGCAACGGCTTAGCCATCAACTACACCATCCCTCCACTCATGTTTTCCTCAACATTAGCAACATCCGCCCTTCCTGTAATATTGCCAAGTCATCCACAGCTTGCACTCCCAGTGATGGTCTGGCTTTGATAGAAAACTGCCCAACTTATTATGAGGAAACTACGGAAAATGGATGAGTAAATCCTTCTGTAGAGAACTCCCCGTGAATTTCTGAAGAACTTTAAAGAGGAAAATTCGAACGAGGAGCTAGGGGAGCTAGAAGAGGCTGAGGCAGATGGAGAGTGATCCAAAGATGAGGAGAACTAAGTGGACCCATTGGAGCCACTGGTGTACAACCTTGGGAAAGTTCCGGCCTAGGATAGAGATTAGAGTAATACTTCTAACCTCAGATTCTTCTTTTAGAGATACATTGGAGGCTTAGGTACGTCACGAGGGATTGAAGTACACTGATATGTCAAAAAGAGTTTATAATATAATTCGAGCAGCTCAACAAAATTTAAAGGCACTACGTTGGCCATATTGATATATTGGAGGTATTGCTTAGCTGTAAGCTCGAATAGCAAGAGTTTGAAGAGTATTTCTGGATATTTATCCTGCTACTGTCTACTGATAGGCTTTTCGGTCAACAAGAATCTCTTTGATGCATTTCATGACATTTAGATTGCTTTTTATAGATTCTAGAACTAGCCAAAAGTACATATAAGCTGGTAAAAGTGCTTCCCTTTGCAGAGTTCAGGCAACTTGGGAAGCAACTTCAAGCCGGTACGTAGAATCTGTACAATCAGGATCTAGGTAATGGCTTTTGGTTTCATGAATGTATCGAAAACATTAAAAAGAAGGATAAATGAGGTTTTGAAGGTACTTCATTTGCGAGAGTATACATTCATTATGTTTTATCATCACCAAAATCTTTGTATGAACATGTGTCGTGTTTCAAGACGTTAGTAGAAATAGAGTAAGAGGGCAGCTTGAAAACAAAATTGAGTAAATGCCTCTTTGCGAAGGACCATATCAAGCTACTAGATTACACTGTAGGTCGATAGGGAATCGGATTAACCCATAAAATGATGAAAATCGAACTGGTACTGAAAATTACTTCGAAAACGGAAGCTTGGAACTTCCTTGGCCTAAGATTGTATTATAGAAGGCGCATACAAGATACACCGGTGACTGCGGTACCGTTGCACATCGAAATTGCAAAAAACTGGATTTCTTTTACAGATAAATGCAAATCGCATTCGACAAACATGAGAAGATGAAATGAGAACCTAAAGTACTCGTGTATGCATATTTTGAAAATCCATTTATAGTCTTAATATGTGTACCTGATCTATCCTTAGGATCAGTCCTGCCCTAGATGAAAAGAAAAGGCCACACCCCATTCAGTACACAAGTAACATTTTATTTCATGTGGAGGGTAGATGATATTTCTGTGAGAAAGAACAGTCAATATTTTCTTTGTATTGAAAAATCGTAATGTTTATCTACTATCACTCCAAAAATTTGTTCTCAAAACTGAACCCCAGAACCCTAAGATATCATTCCCGAGGAAAAATGCACGTCATAAACTATATTTAGAGACTCATTTTCATCTATAATTACTGTAGCTTTTCCGCATATTATCTTGAATGGTGGTTGAACATTTACACCCTTTCTTCAGCGATACCCATATTATAAATCTCAAAGTCATTTTACCACTTTTTGTTCACCTTGCATTGTTTTTACTACTGCCTGTCTGATTTCCCGCCAACCTTTCTGATTTTTAGTTTTGAATAGAGAGCATAAGCGAGAAAATATTTGAATTATTATACTTTTCTGTCAAGAAGTGCGCAATGTTCGTTGCATCAAAAAGCGTTATTCGATAACATACTCCTCCACCAGAGACAAAACTATTAATTAATTTCTCCTTATAAGAAAATGGGTAACACCTCTGCAGTTTCCATCTGAGATAAAACTGCCAATGGTCACCGAGCAGAGTGCTACGCTTCTATGAGAAGATATTTACTTCCAGAAATTTTTTTTTGGAGTGGACCGCTAGAATCGATTAATGAAGATTCGAGAAGGACTGAAATATGGAAACTTGCAGTACTCTTATACTGTCGAATATTAATGAGCTTTTAACAAGCTTCACAGCTTTTTGCAAATATATAAACATCCTTGTGCGTGTTAAGCCACCAAGATTTTTTCGAAATTAGTTTCTGTGCTTTCCAGAAATCCAAATGACCATTCCCAACATAAAAATCCCTAAACATCAATATCTTCTCTCTTAATGGGGCTAATGGTCAAATAGAAGTGTTATTTCGTCGAAATAGCTTTCTTTCAATATAGAGCAAACACGGGTCGGAAATGGACTGATGACGTGGAGAAAAACCAGTATGCCAACTGCTAAATCATTTATTTTTTCCGTCAAATTGACACTATGGAAATCGGGACACAAACTGAAGGGGTAAGTGGTACACTTGTAAGTGTCCCTTTACTAATTTTGTGTATATACTGTACATTATTATTAACTTCAGTGTTTAGCCAACTTTATATTGGGGATTTTGTTTACATATATTCAGTAACCTTACAGTAGTTTTACTCTGGGGTCGTGTTTACAAGGGCTGACCCCGGGGTGAACCCAGTCTGACGCTTAGGGAATTCAAAAGTAACCAAGCCCGACGCCAGAACTTTTCTGTCTAGTACGAACCTGTTCCTGAAGGTGAGATACCCCATCAATATTCGTTTGTCTGTTCAGTGTATGGCTTTTTCCCCTTTCTCCCCCTTTCTCCCTTTCCCTTTACTCCACTTAAGGTGACTACCAAAACCGTATTTGAAACTTTCCCATCTTTTTAAAGAGCTCCCGCTAGAGGGATACCCTTTCACTGTGCTTTTGTCTGTTCGAGATAGTTTTGGCCTCCTCTCACATCCCCTTTTACTTCCTCACAGTAAAGAACTGTATTACAGGTGTTACCCGTTGTTTTTTGGTTCGTATTTGTGTCTTGAATCCCTGGACCGGCAGAGGTTCAGTCTCTGCAGGCTTTAATTGTACATTGCCGAGCTGATAAAACCGAGAAGCTACTCTGTCGTACCCAACATTTCTATACTATTAAGGCCCTTAGCGAGGGGTGACGACTGCCCTCGTATCACGTGGTAACCTAGAGCGGAGGCTTTGAATAAATCTTAAGTCTACACTTTAAACCACGTGTTCGTGCGCAATTCAATCCATGGAAACCGACGTGGCATCGGATTTACGACCCGGTGTTTTTCCATCCCGCCAACGCAACAGAGGGTTTCCTCATCGAGACTCTACCATCCACAAATGTTTCGAAACTAAGCTCCCTCATGTTTGCAAGACCTTTATTCTGTGAGAAATGAGAAAAACGAACGCTCCGTTGATTTCGCCCTTTCTTGTATCAGTTGGTGCTGGTTTCACTCAAACTACTTTACGGAAGCTCACTGAAGAAACTGGAGTGGAATTGCACAATATTCACACGGACAGAAACCTTCTGACCGATAAGCATCCATTTTCTGTGCTCAATGTAGAAGTTTCTTACTTCTATTTCCTCAAAAAATCAAACATACACTTTGACATTAGTGTAAAACGTTTTCTTGCAAAATTTCGGCAATTATCTTAATCCAACGACGTTCTGAGTAAATCTGTTACTCAACTTCGATGTAGTTTCCAAACGAGATAAATAATCAGCTTAATGATTACTTTTTTGTCTCTTTTTATATTTCTAAAGCAATATTTGGTTAAATAATTAAGCCAAGTATGAAAGTGGTGATTTATGTACTTATTTCGGATAACCGGGGTTATGCTATGTTTTTAGTTATAAAAAGGGGGTTTTCGGCGATAGTAGGCAGACATGAAAAATATTTCAAAAACAGCTATTTCTTTCTTTCCAAGGAGACAATGTGTTATTTATCTTTAATTTAAAATCCGACTTGGGAATGGATCGAGTCGCGGGCTTCATTTCTCATTCTTTTGGGAAAAGAATGTCCCCGTAAGTCCAGGAGATGCTTCGAATAAAGTAGCTTTGTAAATTACGAATACATGAGTACTGGAGGAGCGCATAGATTTGTTTCAAGTTCTGTTGAATGTGCTTCGAATTTATAAAATTCAGTGAAACTTCCTGTTTCTAACAATTCCAATCTGTAGCGTTACTGCTTCTATGTTGCGCTCTTTGATGAACTCTTATTAAGGCGACTATAGACTATGAAAGCATCGCGTTTCCGTCCTTGAAGTAGATCTTTGAGTCAGCTCAGCTTTTCTCTATTTCCCTACTTTTCCTTACAATCAACTATCTGTTGTGAGTCACAGTAATTTGATTTCGTATTATGCATAGAATAATATTCCAAATATCATTTTCCAGCTTCATACTAATATTCCCTTTACTACTGATTTGAAATCCTAAATGTGGTCATCCATATTTTTGGAGAACACAAACAAATCATATATGTCCACCCTCTAAAATCGAAGAATTTTTGCACCTTGTTTATTCTCCTTATGATAATGATTAGTTAACCTACTGGTTTTGGTGGGGGTAGTAGGAGGGCTGTACAAGGGGAAATGTTGAAAAAGTGGGCAGAATCGCAGGTAACGCCCCAAATGACGCAGGTTACAGCGTACAGTAAATGTAGAAAAAACACCCCAAATCTCACATTCTGTATTGTGGCACGCAACTCCCGCCAACTTTGAGCCCTTTTGAGTACAACATGCGAAAAAACTTTCAAAAATCCATAAAATGAGAGCCAAAGAGAAAATTCAGCTTCATGAGCAGCAAAGCTTAGTTCTCATTGGCTGCTGATTTTTCGAAAATTAATGAATTTTAGTTTTTTTCCGACCAATGCGCACCGAGTGTACGCGTGCAATGTGTTTCGATTGGTTTTTAAACAATTTTTGATACTTTATGCTGGTTGGCTGTAAGGCTGCCGATTTGGGCCAATGGGCTGGTGCTAAGCTGAAATAGCACTGCGCCCATTGGCCGTGATTCTAAGGTATGCCTGACTTTACTGTTCAGTGCAGTTGGCTACAGTATCTAATTTCTGAATGCAGCGCCATAGCGCCACCTGAGGCCCCTACCCTAATGGACTCGTTGGCCCCCGAAATGACAAATTAGGGTAGCCAAATGGAATACCTGTGGCCTTGTATCCTCCCTACCATCAATCCACACTCTCCTCGCCACCACCAACCCATACATCCTAATCGTCACGGAAATTCGTACGGACGCAGCGCCGCTATTGTGCCGAGTCTGGCCTCAGGCAACCTCTTCATAGATCCCCCGCGCGGCACCACCATAAACGCCCCCCCCCGCGGCGGCGTTGCAATCGCAGTAAGACCTTGGCTCCGGGCTATCACTCACCATGTCAGCAACACCTACCATCCACCTACCAATTCAATCCTATAAATCCTCACGCTCAAACTGAACCAATCCACCCATGTCTCTGGAGCCTAAATCAGCCCGAAATTCCCAGCACAATCGTTCGGGCATCACTCAACGACTTCCTCGGCCACTCCCCACCGCATGCAATCCTAGCAAGAGATCTGAACGCTTGATCCCACCTCTGGGACACAATAGCCAACCCAAGAGGACGCTCACTTGTGAGAGCAGTCCAAGACACACGACTCAAGATATTCGCGTCTACCCAACCCTCATTCCATCCAGGAAGGACACCAGGCTCAAGCAACCGAGATATCTTCATTTCCTCCAACCACCTACACTGCACCACCCGCACAGACAGCTGGACAAGCTGCTCAGATCATCAACCTGTAATAGCGACGTCCTCCCGCACCCTCCTGACCTACACTAAGACGACCCCAGGAGGATAACGAAATCAATGCTCACCACTGCGCCGATCCAGCAGGAAGCAGCGGAAACCTACAAACGCTCTCCGCCACCACTTATAGACTCGCTCTCCAACTGCACTGCGATAACCGCCCCTGCCATAAATGATCGTGTCAATCACACGACCCACCATCCCCGAACCATGGCAAGAGATCTCAAACCGCCGATCGCGCCGATTCAACCGTTCTCGACCGTTCTGGACCGCTCTGGACCCATTTGATGTGCTGGCGGCCAAACGCAACAAGGTATATAAGAAATCAAAACGTACTGGAATATATGCGGATTACCTCGAGGTCAAAAGACTCAAGGCCGTCGTCCGATAACAACTCCGAAGAGAGAAACGATGGTTCCAAAAGCGACCCCTGCTCCGCCTCACAGACCTCCCCAACGAACAATTTAGAAGGGCAGTAGCAACTGATCGACGGAAGACCGTCAGGAGGAAAGCGGACCAACAACACAACGGACGCCAGCTCTCCCCACGTGACTTCATTATCCACATGGGCAACGCCCATAATCAGGAACAACCCCCGATACAAATACAGAGCTTCACTCCCTCACCGGTGCTTGAACAACATATCCTCAGCTACATTTGCACCGCGCCACGGGGTAAGGCAGTAGGCAGTGATGGGATACACATTGAGATGATGTAGACAGAGCCCGTTCTCTTCGCCAATCTGCTGTACACATGGTGGACGACAATAGGCCGAACACTCCACTACCTCCAGAACTGGGCCACAGGCACCTTGATCCCGGTCCACAAACGCGGGGACCAACAAACTCCAGCGAATTACCGCCCATTTTGCCTTTTATCGTACTACCGGAAAGCCATCGAAGGAGGTCTCACCTCTTTCCTAGCCGACCTCACACATCTCCACCCAATGCAATTTGGCTTCCAAAGAAGAATACACCCCTCCACGCTCTCATAGCTACGGAAGAAGGCATAAGACAAGGAGACCACTGGCTCGCTGCCCTGGATATGCTCAAGGCCTATGACAGGGTCAACTGTCAACTGCTCTTACACGACTGCCGACGCATGCTCCCCTACAAGGCTTCTGTACAGGGCTTCCGGGCTCCAGAGAGTGGGTATACTGTGCGCCATGCCCCGGAAAACAAAGGGACATAAAGGCCCGTATATTTTCGCAGTGGCTCCGATTTCACCGCTAAGTCCCACTGTTGGCTCTTGGCACACCATGCCGAAGAGAAAATTGGCCTCACAAGCGGGATGTCTATTGTGATAACCTCCTCCACTGCCTGCACGGCCCCCACAGGAGCGTCCATCACGACTAGTAAGTGAATCTTTTGGCCACGAACCTGGGTTAGTATGATAACTCCGGAACTTCAGCCGAATGTATCTTTCAATTTTGAAATGAATGGGTGGTTTATATCTAATGTACATTTAATGTAAACCGCCCAAACATGGTTTTCATTTAATGTAAGCCACCCAAACATTTCCGCCCTACGATTTTGTCATGGTTAAATTGTGTATAGCATGATGGTGTAGTGTGTGCACAAATTTGGGCCACAAAAATTCTGTTTGGCTACAGTACTGTCGATGGAATGGGGAAGAATTGTCAATTTTAGTACTGCAGGGGCAACGTTTTAAAGGAAAGATTTAATTTCAGTACTGTTTGGTAAGGTTTAAATAATTCAGGCTGTCTATATAAACGCTAGTGTGAGCCTCCGGTCTGCTCACCGGGGAAGACCAACAAAAGTTGAACCAGCGATTAGCCGGTGTTCGCCTAAGCCTCCACACCCGGTATATCGAAAAAATTTTGTCCTTGCTGCGAGTTCTCCCAATCCGAAAAAAGGCCAAAATCTCTATTAGATTTGCCTTTTGTCCGATTGCGAGCGCATTATACCCTCTGGATAGCGCCTACTACCGAAAAACAATACCCGTAGGAATCAACCCTCGCGTATAAACTACAGTCAACGACGTTATCTTTAAGGAAAGAAAAGGGGTGAGCAAGGTCTGTCCCGCATCTAGATGTAGGGATCCCCAAAATCGGAGAATCTTTCAGGACTAGGCAGGTCAGACTAGTCGATGATAGATAATTGCTTCTTTAATCATGTCGCCGGCCGAAAACACATATGCGTCACCTTAAATTGAGTAAAAACACAAATATAAACAATGCAGTTCCCACTGATATTTATTTCATGCTGAAGCGTTTCTCTTGCATAGAAAAGCGAGGCTTCGCGAATCGGGTCGAGGTTTTCGGGTCTTGTCACCTTTATAATGATTCTGGTACAATCATGAAACGAAAATGCATTACCTTGAATCTAAATGTATCATTTTTGTTAGTAAGAATTGTTTTATGTGCACTTTTATTGCAATTACATCTGCAGATAGCCATTTTACAGGTGATTTGACACAAAATATCTCCTTTTCCTGACAGTTCCAGATTTCAGTCCATAATTGGAATCAAAAATCGATTTTGGATGTTTCCTTGGTTTAAATGCTAATATATTGACATAAAAGTCATTTTTTCACTTTTTGCAGGGTAGTAGTGACAAAAAATAACCATAATGACGGATCTGATAGAATAACTTCATTTTCAAGTACATTTTCACAAATTTCGGAACTAAGATTTTATTATTTTGGTAGTTAAATTCTATGCATATCATAGAATGTTGAAATATCAGTGAGCTGGAAAGAGTTATTGACTGGTATGCTTGCTTTCCTTGATCGGAAAAGCTTCACAAAAATACTTCAATTTTCAGATTTTTCATCCGCGACATTCTGAGCTCCTTCCGATAATTATTCACATTTCTACTGTAATTCCTGTGCTCAGATCTAAAAACGCAAACTGTAGCATATTGAACGTTTCTCGGCTTCATAACACCAATAATCGTCCGTCGCAAATTAAGAATGGAAATATTCCCACACAAGGACTAGTACGCCTTGTTCATAGACTATTTCATTTCCAAACGCTATTGTTGACTCTATTCATTTTTGCCCTAATATTCTCATGTGAGATTTGTATTTTCGGTTCCAAGATGATCATCCGGATTAATGCACCTGTTAAATTTCAGGAGGAATTTCGACTTTTCTACAGTTGAATTCAACTGGAATGGTTTGGTGTACCAGTTCAACTCTTGTTTAATTGTGGAACAACAAATGATTTCAACAAATTACATTCGACTTATGACTAAGAAATAAGCTCCAAAAATTACGTCTCCGAAAAAAGAGTGGGCTTTGGCCACTGTTCCCATATATTGTCCCCCTTTCAACAACAATTGCTACTTTTCTTGTGATTAGGACAACGATTTTGTCAATTCCTGTTACTAAGGTTTCTCATATCAGATTTGAAGCAGCTTTAAATTCAAGTAAAGCCTGCATTTTGTTCTTAATATCTTGACCGGAACAATTTTAAGTCTCTTTGATGCTGCCGAGGACAATTAAAGAAGCAGTTTCTTTCCATTCTTAGACTTGATAGACATCATAGCCTTTTAGAGCTCTTTCCTTGCACCTTATACGTTACTTCTGTATAGCTGACTATACGTGACTTCATTGGGTACAGAAGAGAGCTCGGCTACTATGTTGTTTCAGATTACAAAAACTATAACATCTGCTTGGACAATTTTGATTTCCTTTCCGTGTAACATTTTGTTTTCGGGAGCAATTTACGCTCTAGGTACAAACTGATCAATTTTCTCTTCGAGAGTAATACATATTGCATAATATGCTTTAGCATTGCATGATAGAGTTTGGGTTTCTGCGATAAAATATTACCATATGTTTTTCTTTATGTCACATCTACCTGACCGATTAAATCAGCGATAGATACGTTAGCAGCTTTGTGCAGATTATAATATTCTTTTTTGCAAAATGTTTATCTCAGATCCGAAACCGCTTCTTATCGCTGAGATGGTTTCCCATCTGTCGTCTTTAATGCTTTAGATGCTTAAATGATGACCTTAATGGTCGTAGTTTCTACATCGATTATCCCGGCTTATATTTTCGAAGAGTATATTCGCAAGTTGTCCAAGATTATGATAGTAAAAACATTATGGGGCAATAAGAATGTTTTACTGGATTTTTTGGTGGTCAGTGGAAGTCTGTCCCATTGTGAACCTAAGATATCAAGTCGGTTGTAAAATCGAGTTTCCAGTCGTTCTTCCAAGTTTTTGGTATTGATCCTCACAATTCCCGGCGACTCTGAGCTTTTTATCTGCCTTCAATGATTATTCTGAGGATGCACGGGTGACACTGATATACGTTTTAAATCGGTATTCCACCCAGCGCCTGAAATTTCTCCGAATTTCACACAACAATTGTAACAGTACAATGCATATAATTTAAATTACGAAGGAAGTCAATGAAAGAAAAATCTGAAGTTTCTAATATTCCATTGATTCCCTGTGTAGCTCGGTCGTTGAACTCGGACTTTCCGTAAAGATCAGGCAAGTATAACAACAAACTTAACACGTCACAGAATCTGAAAGCGGTCTGAATGTGCGGTTTGGATCAATTTATCTATTTCAACTCCTTTAGCGTATCCTTTTACAAGCTCCTCACATAACGCTGCGAAATTGCGCCCATTCTCATTGATGGAACACGGTAGATGATTTTTTTATTTGCTCTTTTCATTACCAAAGGGATTCGCGAAGATACACGCAGCCTTTTCTTCATCCTTACTTTGCCGAATTTAAGAAAAAGATTATGTATAAAGAAAATCTTCAACGTTTTCATTTTTGCTTCTTGTGAACGAAATAGAAAGCAAAATTAAGTTACATGATTCGAAAAAATATTACTAATCAAATTAAGTATTAAGGGTAACCAAGAAATCCCACCTTGCCGAAAGAACCCATAAAACGTAAATAATACCAGACATCTTGGATTAGTGTATGGAATGACACTAAAAATTCATTTTCAAAATACAATGTTGGTTTGTTAATTTTTACATTGGATCTGAAACAATGGCCCAAATTTGTGTTTTGATCTTTTTAATTTTTCGATCCAGCACCATTTAACAGGTCTGATTCCAAAATATGTACGATACCCGCAACTTAAATTTTCAGTTTCGCTGCGATTCGCTTTTTTTTTGGTTTTGAACCCGCCCCAGGGATAATTTCAAACCATTACAAATCGTTACACAAAGCAGCCCTGCCTTATTGGTTCATATCATGAAACGCCAATTACTCGGAACCAATGAAGGAAACAAATGTACAATTACTGTTATGGTTTAGAATAAGTAAATTCGAGTAAAATAGTCAATGGATTCCATACTATTGGAACAGTAGTGTCAATAGTTTGCACTGATTTCGATGAAAGTTCGGCAAAAATAAATTTACTTACATATACACAATATTTTCATTACAACAGGCCCAATGCTAGCGTTGATTTAACCTTATGTTGATGACCGATCTGCACCAATAGTTTATTTTTGAATATTCACTGTCAAGGATATCGGGGAGGGTCCCTTCCTGTACACAGTTCGGCTGCAAGAGCGTATCCAAACCAGGCGTGGAGGAAAGCCATCCTCTTTGCGTTGCATGCAGTATTCTCGGTTCTTTAATAAACTTTTATCATGCCTTAACAACTTATTCTAAACGTTAACTTTACAGGAGGAGTTTCAGAGGTGTTAGACGGCAAAAATGCGTACTCCATCTACTAAAGTCCACGTCTGCAGAGGTCCCTTGAAATGTCGCTCGCGATTCTCATCTTATTTCAAAGACGTTCACAACGGAACACTCTTGCCCATGGTTTCTCGTCGCCGCGTTTGACAATACCGATAACTGCGAACAAGGTCTTTTCCATGCCCGACATTTAGTGCTTACTAAATTCCGATCCATCGTCAAGTGATAGCAGCATCGACTCATTTCCTTTGGCTGTGCAGGCCTGAACCATACAACCGCAAGATATTCGATTATTATTCTATTACTTTGCGCCTTTAACTCCATTCGCCATTCGAACTCGCATTGCGCTTCTGTATGACATGTGTTTTGTACAATTCATTAGCCACTGCGAATGACTCCACCACTCTCGGGATCTGACTTTCCAGCAGCGCTTCAACCCATCACACAAGATCTTGCATAGACAAATGGAGACCATATTCTGCGTCGAGTACCATTTTTGACCAATCCTTAGCAAACAGCACGCATTTCCAATCCAAATAACAACCATACCACAATTGGCTTGACTTGGCCTTACATCGAAATTATTTTACCAGCGCTGGCACGAACAAATCAGAAATCCACTGCTCAAACCCATTAGTAAAGGCCTGACAAACATTGTATTGTCCTTATCCAAATCGTTCGTCGGAGGCCCGAGCAGCAATCGACGCGGCGCGGCACAAGCCTTAGAGTCCTCCCCTTTTCTGCTGAAACAATGCGCGAAGAGCAATGCAATTATTTCTTACCAGTCATTCGACAGATACTGTTCCACTGCCGGCAAATGAGCGCAAATCTTATTGCTCCTCACACAACACCTCTTCAACAGCTGGTCCATCGCCTCATATACCAACTCCGTAATGTGAAGAGAATGTCCTTACCATGGTGGCCTGTGGCGATAGAACTCTAATCGCTGATGGAGACTGGGGACATGAATGGAGTTCGCCATAGCGACTTTTATCCCCTCTGATTGCAGGAACGCCTTAAATGTGTCGACGTATCTCACATACGTAGCGGAAATTCGTCGAAGATATTCGATGTAAGTACTTTGGTCATATTCCAAGACTTAATGCATGGCAAAACTGTCGTCTACATGAGTCACTGGCCACCAAAATGTCAGTGCAATGAGCCGCTGTAATGATTTGAGCAGCGTAAGAGCCTTTCGAAATGCATCTGTGACAGTATCTTCTTCCATATCAACACCAGATTGAAAGACAACGGTAGGAACAAGCAACACGCAGCTGCTATCAGAAAGCTTCATGCTGTATAGAAACTTCAAAATCAAGTTATACACCCCCGATTGCGGAATGATGCCATTGCCATGCAGGATCGCATGCAGCAGAACGTCGATGCGGGCCCGCATGGAGTTCTTTGGCATCAACTTCAAACAAACATCGCGAGAATTCCTAGCCACATCAGTTAATAGATGGTCAGGTGCTACAGTATTTGACCAGTATAGATCGAAACGACAACTTACGACACGCTCCTCACGATTATTCAGGGGAATTAAGCCCCTCTAATTACTCAACGTCTGGCTTAGCGCAAGTTATTGTTTGGGATGAATGCTTATTTCGTCTGGGGCACACATTCTAATATGCTTTCCATCTTCTGCTGAATTGCCGCTCTCCCAAATCGCCTAGTGGCGCTCAAACGATCTCAAGTGATTGGAGTCCTCCGAATGTATCTTCTCTCTGTAGCCATATCGCGTAAACTTTTCATGCATAACTCTCCTTAAGGAGGCAAAAGTGCGCAGTGCTGCCGCGTTGTGGTCTAGGCGGTTAACTACGTGTGTTGCCGCCGCGAAGTCGGTAGTAAATCCCACGACGTCAAGGAATGTTGCCTCATTCCCCTCTGGACCGCGTACATCAACGCCACGGGCAGTGGCATTAACTATGTCTTCAATCAAGTCATTGAGCACAAGATTTGTACTGAAGCCCAGAGAGGTCAACGATATTAAACTTAAGACAGCCCTCGACACACTAAACGAAGGAAGGAGGGCGAGTGGCATGAGATAGAAACCAGCAGCAGAATTTTAGGGTACCAGCGATGAAAAAGGCTTTAAACCGTCACAATTAACGATCATCCTGTATAAAACGTAAGGATTATCGTTATGCAGAACAACTGATGATACCGGGTAGACCTGCTACTTCCATACATCATTCATAATCGTCATACGGTTTTTACTGACAAGAAGAGCGCCACCATACAACAACTGTGTCCCGAGGTTACTGATCACAAAGCGAGGATGCACACTCCGCCCGTTCCGAACGAAAATCCCTTCGCTACAAGTTGTAGACACATCTATCCACATCAAACGCTGAGAACTCTTCCTCCTTGCATGCTTCCATAATCGGCAAGCCAGTACACAAATAAACCAGCGCTCAGTAAGCATTGCTCCGCGATAGTCTATTTCATTGATATCCACAGCTGTGGGTGATAAACAAGCACAACTATCTTCTGATAATATTCGCAGCTACGTATTTGTCTTGGCTGTGAATCCAAATATACCGGCATCATACTCCCTGTCCTCATACCGCAGGATTGCGGCACTCTTCAGGCTTCTAGCAACTTTATGCTTAACGCCAAATGCCAATTCAAGTGCTTCTCGCTCTTTGCACTGTACTCAGCCGATCATACAAAACGAACTGCTCCGACTTCACCTTCCATTGGGTATGATTACTTCTCTCTGTGTGAGGGTTCCCCTCCTCCAAACTTATATTTTAAGGTACCAACTGTCACAGGCCGCATCTTGGGGGGAAACCAATCAGGCGCATCTTAATTACAGAACCCTTAGGCGCCTTAGTGTTTTCATTCCCATCACGGACATTGATGTAGGTTGCTGAAAGAAGCAATCCTGCTCGATTCCTTACAATTGGGGTCCTGTCTATTGACCCTGGGGTTCACGCCCCTGTACGGATGAAGTTGTAGATTAATAGCGTCGCCACATCAATTATTGCCCACTCTCTTGGCGCCACGATTCTAACCTTTGTCGTCCCAGAGCTCATCTGAAATTGCTGGCCATTTCGGTAGTTGAATACTGCGGAGCTCTCCGCGAGCAACACTTCCAAATACTTCGTCAAAGGAATAACGCCTCTTTGCATCCAAGGTATCCTCGCGTAGGTAACTCACAGGGAAGCTGTTTCGCAAGAGATATTTAACTATAGTTCTCCTTATCTTTTAATATGAAGAAATGTTTACAACGTCGGTGACCATAAACGCCTTGAAAAGAAGACGAACGACTTCGAACTGTGATACAGTAAACCAAACACTTCCGCAAACGACCAAAATCCTAACAATATTCTCCCGCTTTGTCATTAGCTTCTTTTTCTTCCGGATATTTGTAGTAAATGCGCGGTCATGGTTAGCTCCCGTGTTTGTGTCGGAATCGGTAGAGACTGTCCCAGATTCCTCTTCATTACGCTGAACAATAACATCACCGTCTTTACCTTCCTCCAATACTTCGCTCTATGTGTCAGATTGAAGTAATTGCAAAGCTTTATCCAAACCTAAAAACTTTAAGTTCATTTCAGCTACGTCCTTTTCGTTTTCAGTATACTCGCCGTGATAATTGGAATCTTGGAAGTATGTTTCTTCCTCTTCGAGATCACAAATTCATTCTCGTATTTCGCAAGGCAGGTTAAAGCAATCCGCACCATCAAATGCATTTTCAATTCTTACGACGCGGGTACTCATTTCCCCAGAGGAAGGGAAGATTGGAGGCTGATTGAATGGTACTTGGGGATCTAGTGAGGAGCTCTCACTGGCACGGTCACCTTGCGCGGCTTATATTCTTGGCCTAGACTCTTCCGGAGCAGGTGAAGTCTGTGGAGCAAATCCATTAGAATTAACATCGTTAAATAAAGTTTTAAGGTAGTGAGCTTCATGTATGAAATGTCGCCAATCCTGTGATCTTCGAAAGCACCATGTGTGTGTAATAAAATGGAACTGCTGTAGGTTGACGTTGTCTGTTGATGAATTCTACTTCGAATTCTAACATTCCCACTTTTCTGTTCAGTTGAGTCAAAACGATTTCAGATTTTTCTTCCAATGCACTGCACAACTGCATTGCCCATGCGATTATCCGGAGTAATGCGATGTAGAATGAAGTAACTTTTGAACTTGGTCAATTTATCGACGTGACTGAATTAGGAGCGAACAGAGTTGACGTTCTGAAATTCTTTCGATTTGTAGGATTTCTTAACAGTGCAAATGCCTGTCATTAGTCGCTTCACGGTAGTTGTACTAGCCCTTGTAATAAATTCGAAAAGAGACAAGAAAAAGCATGATAATAGGTACAGATCGTGGTTGAATTTTTTGTAAGTTATGCTCCAAAGCGTAAGACATATCGAAAGCGGCACCCAATGCCATGAATTCACTGCTAGAGACAGATCTCTGCACAAGTTTAAACTTGCACTACGACCGTTACAGAGGTTGTCATTTGTCAGCGTCATATGGCAAGAATATATTGAAGTCGAGCTGTAAGGATCAGACAACGTTTGCTGAACGCGGGGCGTCTGAATAAACTCGTAGGTGAAATGAATTGACGTAAAGCTTCGGGAACTTGCGTAGCATTGACTATTGACGCCATCTAAAGCGAGACTAATTCTCTTGATATGCTTTTGGTGATTCTTTCTGAATAGAACTTCAGTAAGTTGAGCAGCTTGGGCGACTTGAAAGGAAATGACGGGTATAGGCTTTGCCCTCTGTTGAATAAATCGTATGCGACTACTAAATTTCTATCTACAGTCATTTTGTGATTTAGAGCTAATTTCTGGATAGCAGCACCGAATGAAGAATAATTCATGCGGGAGGTATAATCAATTTTCCGTCAAGAAAATCTGTTTGGTCAAAATCTACATCACGAATGACTCTAAAACTGGGTTCCATTATGCCATAGTGGAACGTTAACGGCAAATTTGGTGTTTTTAATCATTCTTAGCATCAGTTTCATCGTATTCATGGCAGCGATCAGTCTTGTTCTAAGTGTCATCGAGTTGATCCTCAGTATTTTGTAATCTCTGAACATAGCTCCCTCAATGTGCTGGCATACTCCGAGGAGAATCTGCTTCGCACGGTCAGGATGATTTGTCAATAAATTTTCAACGTTATTCGTGACATTTCATGGGAATTTACTTTCACGAATGAAATGGTTTTTGTCACTACAGTTGTTACAGCGACGAAAATTACCAAACTGGTCAACAAAATTCTTACCAAGCGTATCTCTACTAAAGACGTTGGAGCTTTTGGGTTTCGAGTGACGACTCAGATATGAGGCGGGAGCAGAATATTGCGACCCAGGCTTACGAGGCTTGCCCAACCTTCTGTAGTTGAAGTAGAGACCAGGAATAGTTGGAGGAGAGTTAGGTCTCAAAAAGGGTTCCAAACGAGTTGGAGCTTGTGAGTACCGCTTATTTACCTCAATTTATTCCTAAACGATAATCAAACTAGGATCCATAGAACCGCACAGCCGTTGGAAATTACACGACGGCTTAGAAAGGGGAAATCTTGTGTTATTTTAAAGCATGGAAGATGTGGTTTTGTTAAGATAGAAGACTTGGCCCAATGTGCACCATTGAAGGCTTTATAGAGATACGACACCTTGTCTTCCTCTGATCGATGCTGTGGAGAACCTTGAGGAGAAAATTAGGTACTTTTCTATCTCTATTCTTCTAAATCCTCAGTCGCAGTACAGCGCTTGCCTGAGATTATGAAATTCAATCCTAAGCTTTGAAGGTGATTTTGAATGCTTTTCTGACCCGTGGAACTGCTGTACTCTTCCGTCACTACAGTAAACGATTCCTCTGCAAAAGTTTGAGAGGTATCTTCGATGTGCTAGCGATCAAATCTTTTTGATTCACCCTCCAAAACGTTATCGGAGTACTGCAAACTCTCATTATTATTTAGTTCGAATTATGCAGTGCAATCGAGATAATTGGACATGCATGTCGTTCATATCCTCACCAATTTTCAAAGTGAACTTATCCGTTAATTTGAAACAAGCAGCGAGGTTACCAGCAACCTCGGAATCATCACAGAAGCAGTTACTATCACTATAGAACTACAAGGGCACTTAGGAATACTTTTTATCGGTCGAGAGTATTGAATATGCTTCTATTTTATCATATTCAAGCTGATAAAACATGGATGGAATTCCCCATGACGTACGCATATAATTCGGATGCTGCTTGTACTTAGGTCCTTTGGGGCATCAGAAGTCTCTAAGAAGCCTGAGCAATGTTGCTGATCCTGAAATAAATTCCTCAATGTATAGTGTTTTGACTAGAAGATCTTCCCGAGGATCTATAATTGCATCTTCATTCGAATGTTTTGGATCTGCGTTTACGTATATTTAGTGGGCAGCATTAACATCACACCACATGTGTTGTTTCTATACATTTATTCGGAGTGTTTTGGTTATACTACAGCGTAACAACTAGTAAAAACTCGGGGTAGACAATGTATAGTGCGAAGAATGGAATATTGGCAGCTATAGCTGGTTCAGGATACCTTTTTTATAAAAGTCGAGTCATATAAATTGTACAAGATTACAGGGGATGGTCAAAGAAATAATGAAAGAAGACCTAAGCGAATGAAATGGTTTTCGTTTGCTTCTTACTGGGATGGTGACTATCAACGTCACGCATGATGTGAAGAGTGACTTTGCGCAGCTCACAGCAAAAAACGTTCGAACATTACAGGTTACAGGACTTGTATATGTTCAGCTTTCCTTTCTTGTGCATCTTGATTTATTGAGCGGAGGAGAATTTGCGGTTTCACGGCTTGAAAAAAACTTCTACAGTTTCCCTTTTCTTCTTCTTTTTTATGCAATCATTCGCCACGCGGTAGATGTGATGGGAGACTCCTTCGTAGATGGTCTGTAGTTGATGAGACCTAGAAGCCAAAGCGGACTGGTTGTTATCTGAAGATGCGGAGGGGGTGACAGGTAAAGGGAGTTTGCGGATATGTCGGGGATAATCGTAGATGGAAGATAGCGACTCAGATGCGAGGACGGATGTACCCGTAGCAGGAGGCGCGGACTCGGTGGTTAAGATTGGTCTAGAATGATTAGAAGGAAGATTCTCAGATTGCGTTAGTGGAGGGGCAAGAAAATAATCACTGGGGACTTACTCGTCGGAACTTACTGCTTCGCTTTCGATGAGTGCAGATGCCCGGTACCTTTTCTCGTTAGAGTCAAACTCTGAACCGAAGACGTCCTCCCAAGGATTAAGCAAGAACGACACTGAAAACATGGTTGCTATTATGTAAGATACCTTTTTCTCACCTGTAATGAAAATTATTTTGGTTACCTTCTTGTTATAAGATACCCTGTAATTATACTTATAACAGCTAGGTTATCAAGACAAGCTAGAACTTAAAACAAAAAGGCACAAACGGAGTAAAAATAGATCCATGATAATCCACGATATAAAACAGAAAGAAGAGTAAAACGCATATTCCAATACTGTAGCAAAGTCTAGAGCGGTACAAGCGATACCAATGGGGATTTCAGTGACCATAGCGACCATCGGGACCATAAAGACCACCAAACCAAAGAAAACGTAGTGACTACTACAGCACAGAGAGTATAGACACAAACCAAAAGCACAGAGAGAGAAAAGCAAGAGACGCTAATCGTTTAACTACGGGAGACCGACAAACCAAACTAAGCCACAGATGTGAATATTCAGCATAATCAAAAGTGGGGAGGTAAAAAATAGCGGAAATGTAGTTCTGGAATGTTTTTTCGTCCCGTAGTTAAGAAAGACGATATTCTAATGTAGGCCAATTTGATTGCGCTATACCAAGCAAAATTATTAATAATTAAGGAAGGAACTGAAACTTGTATCCGTGGTGGTTTTGGCCAGCCTACTTCGTAATGTATAGGGCTATGAGGTGCTTGTTTGTTCGTTGGTGATGATGATGGTGTGCCGGATGCACCACCAATACTCCTTTTACAATATTGATTCCCCCGCCAGGTGCATTGGTCAGGATTAAATGGTGGCGAGCTGACAAATACAGTAAAGTTGTGTAGCTTAGCTGACAGCATAAGGTATAGTAAATTAATCTGAAATCTATCAATTCGAATTTTATGCTGCAAAGTTCTTTGTCAGCATCATGCGTTTGTGCCACATTTCTACAATTTTAGGTTGATATTGTCTGCTGATAAGACCTATTTCAAATTCTAACAGTATCCCAAATGACCTCATTTGCGATATTTTTATCGGAGTTGATATTTGATTATTTAAGATAATGAATTCGTCGTTCCACAAAGCGATAAGCACAGCAGAAATTACATAACGATTTGAAACAATCCTGCTTCCTGCTTCTCCACTAATTACTTGAGTGATTATTTGCCAAATAAATCTAGAAAGCATACGAAAATAGCAGGCCGCATGCTCAGCCGTAAAATTCGATGAAGTGGTTCTCGATATGTGCCGAATGACACCATGCGATCTATTATGCAGCGATATCAATTTATCTCCGAAAACCATCCGTTTATTGGCGAAATGTAAGACCAAAGAACGCCTCTAGCAGAGTCATCAGAACAGCCTGGGTCTACACAGAATTCATTGGATGCCGGAATATGACATTTGAGCATGGATCCGTCTCTAGAAACTCAATAGAATAAGCTCTATAAACCTTGCCAACGAACAGCATCCAGTCATTATCGAGGTTTAATCTTCAAGCTTGCTGGGAAACTCCTGCTTCGACCCCGCAACTATCTTACCGTCCTCTAGCCGAAGTAGAAATTGTGGTAGTGAAATAACAACTGCTTTAACAGGAAAGGAGGAAGAAAACTCAGTTTCCGTACCAAATTAATCTGAACAAGAACGGCCCTCAGAAAATTCGCAGTAAGTTTCATCTGATGCCCGCGAAGAAGATTGCCACAAAAACTCACTTTAGAATGAGATGCGTGGAAAATGTAGTTGAAATGCTGCTATGAATCTTTATAAGCGAGAAATGGGAAGGCAAAACGGTGCTATGGCCTTGATTATCTCAATAATTGGAAGATAAATGGGAAAAAAATACCAGCGCTTGCAAATAGAGACGAATGAAAGAAGATTGAATTCCTGCGTGGTCTCTGTAAAGTGTATATAGTAAAGAAAACAAAGTATAGAATATTTTCATTAGAAGGAATATAGTGGTTTGTAAAAGTCTTTTCTTCTTCAAGGTGCTTATGAGATTTAAAAAAGATAAAAGAGTGCTGAGTGTGACTTTAAAAAGAGAAAGAGTCAGTGTATCAGTTTTAAATGGGCTTTTACCAAGATTACGTCTGCAAAGTAGTGATTTTATGTTTTACGAGAGCTTTAATTTTCGTAGAGCATTACTTTTTATGTATAGCTTTTTAGTAGCTCTTTCTTTGTCTAAATCAAAATTTATTAGATTTGGACGAAATATCCAACTTTTTAATATGCTAGATTGCACGATTCCTTCTCCATGGGGTATGAAGTTTGTTTCCGGCAACATAAAAGCTGACTGAAACACAAAAGGAGGTGTATATGGTGAATTCAATTGGTGTGCGTGACAAATTCAAGCAGGATACTTGTCAGAGTTTGACAAATTTCATTCCAGTAGATAATAAATGTACATTTACATTACTTGCAGGTCCTTTTTCTGCTTGATAATGACCTTTAATGTACTATGGAAGCATGAAAGCAGTGCAAGCAGTTTCAGAAAGGATAACTGGAAAGAAAGGAAAACCTGTAGGCATAATGTCTGATGAATTGACTTGGGTTATTTTACTATAAATACTAAGGAAATGGGGGGAAGGAGAGGTGGATTATATGAGAAATTAGTTATTCAATATGCTTACGGCTGGTTTTGGTGAAGCTTGACATACCTGCAGTGATACTACTGACAAAATTTATGGAAACAATCGGTTATGAAGCTGTTCGCCGAATTTGGATAAGGATCTATCTTTATCGGTTTTGATGGTGTATTCCTTTCTCGGATGCTTTGTGCAAGAGAGGCAGTTCTACAAAAATGAGAATTTAGAGGAAGTTGATGATACAGGTAAACAAAAAGATAGATCAAACTAGAAGACGTTTAGAGAAGGGTCTAATGATCTGAATGAAAATAGGGATTCCAGTCAGCAGAACGGACCGAATGCTTCGATAGATGCTGCACCAAATCACCCAGAAAATTAATTTTAAAAAGCCTCTATAACACTGGAAGCATCAAATAAACCTCCACTGGATCTGTACAGATTCAAATAGTCTATTATAGATGGTAATCCAATGCGTTGTACAGCTTTTTTCCTTGAAACTAAATTTGGCACTAGCTTTTCTTCTAATTTAGTAGAGTAAAATAGATGCATTTTCAGTTGAAAATAGAGGTAAAACACATTCTGTAATGGGCAAAAATCATGTGCTGAGAGCCACTTGAAATATTCAGGACTCTATTAAGTAAAACCGAACTTTGATTTGTCTAGTACACCTTTCAATCATTCAAATCGAGCAAAAAATGAGTTTAGTTCTCCAATCGTTACTGTTAATTTTTTTATTAATTCAACATGTGATATTCTAACAGTTGGATATCATCAGGCTGACTTTCCCGTATTGATGCATTTTCAAATAACTATTAAAACTGAAGATACCGAGCTGTTTGAGTATTGGGTGATTAGGAGGTGCCTGGTTTTGAATTTTGCAACACCTGGTGCTGTAAGAGGAATGGACGAGACATTTTTGGTTATTCTACAGCTGTTCGATCAATGATAGAATGCGTACAGGGGGTATTATGAGGAGATTACCTAATGAGGAAATCTCCATACGCCTCTTCGGATTCAAAAAATATTTAAAGAAAATATTTAAAGCTGTCATATTCGCGTATAGGGGTGGTGCTTACTTTGTATGCTGTAGCAATAGAACATATCTAATTTATAGGTGGTGTTTTCTGGATTCTATTTTGCTATAGATGAGTCGATTTAAATTGAAATTTATTGGTTAGATTCTCCGAGATTGTTGAAGTGGAAACTCGTTTGGAACTTTCTATATTAAACTTAGCAAATTTAAATATTTGTAGGACTTGTAGTCAATGTGTCCCAGAGGAGCACGTAACGCAGGTTTTAATCAACTCCTTGTGATTACTGTTGACCTAGTGCTGTATGTATATATTTAAGAGATTCTAGTTCTTTAAAATATTCTCATAGTCTTTTTTTTACAATCAAATCCTTTTGTTGGGAAGTATCTGGAGAAATAGCACTACCATAAGTTTACTAAGCTCAAATAAAGAAATAATCAAAAAATACTTCTGCCAAGTAAGATAAGAAGGATTCCTGTAGTGCCCAATTGGACACTTGAAAGGTTATTAATGTTTATATTTGATAGAACAGACTTCATTCACGTCAATATTTTCATGCATTGACCACAAAGCTTTTTTCGAAAACTATGTGCGAAGCGCATGGTAAGATCGAGATGAAATAATGCTTGAAATGAATTTATCTTACTTTTAATGGAAGAAAAAAATTGTATCAAAGCGTTTAGACAATATCCTCATTAAGTCTTCTCTCAGATCGAGAACACATTAAAAGCAAATATTTTAAAATCTGATAGATAAATGTTTTCGATAATTTTATGGAACAATTGATCAGTGTCAAATCTATGAGTATTTTCGTGGTGCATTTTTCTAATAAATTGCTGGCTAGCTCAATCATTCTCTTATTGTTCAGATTGCGAGTAAAAAATGACGCTTCCTGTTCTGATAAACAGGGCATACAGGGTTCGAAATCGGAGCAAAAGAAACGGGGCTTCTGGTACATCTTGAATATTCTCAAAAGAGGAAACTTCTCTGATTCTTTAACTCGAAAATTGAGACTTACCTATACTTTGCGTTTCCATTCTATTAGTAATGCAAGGAAAAGTTCTACACTGTGATTTATGTGGATATAACTTTCTTTTTAGGATCTATTTTTGCTATTTATTCTTTCTTATTTTACTTGAAGCAACTGTTTGTGTTTAAGCACACCATGGGCTGTAAAAAACCTTAAAGTTTACGGTTAATAGCTGTATATAACCTAAGTTGCCAGTCATATCCGAAGAGACAAGAACTGTGAGACGCTTCAATAGATATCTCACAGACATAATGATGCGAGCTTCATCGCATCAAAATAATGAAGCGCCTGACATCTGTTAACAACCAGAAAAATTGAAAAAGCATGGAGTCAGAGGATATGTATTCTATTGAAGTACGTAATGAATGTGGAAATTGGTAGAAGGAAACAGTTTTTTAAAGCTACGCAAAGAGTAAAGAGTACTAATGCTGAGGTAACTCCTATTTTTTATGTGGGTCCAGCAATATGTCAGGTTCGGAAAACCATTTCCATGAGGTTTTAAGAAAAGCTTAGGCGTTCTGCAGGTGAAATTTAGACGACTTCAACCCTGCGCAAGAGAAAACGATGGAGAAATTATGATTTCTGAGTAGGAGATCTACAGCTAGAGATTGGTAAGTAAGGATCCATATTAATCGATATAATGACTAGCAAAAAGCTTTTTTACTTTCATCTGCGTTTTTGAAACCCAAACCTCGAAGGCTTAAAGCTCTAGAAATACCGCTAAGCGAGCTCTAAAACGTTTTGTACAGCCGTACAAAACTTCTAATTCATTTGTGCTTGGACTTAGGTGTAAAAAAATCAAAGCTGATCAAATGTGCATCGATTACATTTTTCACACATAGGTAAATCTTCCAATTTCAATATTGCCAGGATAGCTCTGCACCACGTTTTACTTATTTTGAAAACATTTTTACGGCTAAGCTTGAGCTGTTGTATTTCTAGATATTTTTTCCTGAGGGAAGTAATCAAAACTATAATAGGTTTTAGCTGTAGACAGTGAAAGACACCCTGTACACATTTATTACAACTTTGAGGTAGTTTAGGAGGCCCATCATAGAACTTTTTTATACACTCATTGTGCTACTTGAATGCAAGTACTTGGGCCTTCAATCCACACCAACGTAGCCAACATAGCATTTCGCAAGTTCTTCCACCACCCATATATACAGTTGATGACAAAACGTTTTTCTGTGACCAATGCGGAATTCTTAAGAGTATGTTAATTGCCACCCAGAAGTTTTAAATATTGTGAATCACCGGAGGAGATGTATTTTAGAATAGCCGTTTTCTGAATTCACTGAAAAATATTTAAGAGGTTTTAATGGGCACAAAGCAGGATATTCCGGACCATAACCGACTACATTTTTGAAAAATTTAATCAACCCACATTCGTCCCTTATAAAACAATTATTATGTCTTTTCTTTAGAATTGAGAAACAGTATGTTATTACTTCTACAACTTTACTGTCAAACGATAGTTTTCTTGATTTATTAGGAGCTGAAAGTGCTTCAATAGTTGTTGGTATATTAATTATGGATCGTAAATATATTTATATTTACCAGAAACTTTAAAATCATATATTCCATACACTTTAGCAGAAAAATTCCTTGGTTACTGGAATTTTTGTTTTGTTGTTTTTGATATACTCTTACTAAATAGTCAATGTAAACCTTTTTTGTATTTTTTATAGTTTCAAGGCATGTTTAAGCCAGCAAGGTGTTCATTGAATAGTAATTTCTTCATAGGATCTATATATTTCAGTATTTCTTGAAGCCTAATTTCTTACACCACTTCAAATGGTGAAGAAGCACTTCATATTACTTAAAGCCTGACTGCATATCCTTCTCATCCTATAATTTCTCATAACCTATCAACCAAATATACCCAATTCTTAGCAGGAGAATTAAGTATACCATCCCATTCAAGTAAAACCCAATTTACACATTTTGGAAGTGAAAATTGTTTATCGCCCATTACTAAGGACACATTATTATTTTTCCTGTTCCAATAGGGTTTATATGTTATAAGAGAGACCCAAAGCTTAAAACTCCGTATTAGCGGAACCTATTCAAGTGCACGGCGAACAGTATAGCACATTTCTAAACTCTCTTTGCTCTTTATGTGTTTATACATACATTCCCTTACGAAAGAAAACAGTTTTTTGCATAGCAAGCTGATCAGGACCCTAAAAAATTTCGATGTTGATCACAAATTCCCTGAAATGTGAAATCTATAGATACATATTCCAATACACCTTATCCGTATACTTTGGGGGCAATGTAGATACAAGGACAAACAAAGGTGATCTGTGGGGCAAATTTCCCAGTTCTTGGGTACTTTCATCAAAAGATGGATCGAATAACTGTTGGCGGGAACCTTTTTCCATCCGAAACCGATAAAGAGTTTCAGGGAAGGCATTTACCTCCTCATGGTAGGGCAAAACGTTTTGCCCTATCGCGTATGGCAACCTTATTTCAAGATCATCTCAGACATACTGAAAAATGTTGAACAAATTCACCGTTTGAGTCAGCGAAATTACAACAACCTCTAGAGAAACTGTCGACCCGTTGGGGATGTTAGTGGGAGAGGTGAAGTAGTTGAAGCGTTGTTCAGTACTGCAGATGGTTATGCCCAGTTTGTCTGCTACTCGGTAGACTGGGTCCTTTATATATAGTGCTAGGATAGGTCTCGACTAAAGTTGCAGTAGAGTAGATGCACTAGAGGATAGACGCAATTTTTACACTAGAGAGAGGTGTTTCATTAAAGAGAGAAGTTGCACTAGAGAGAGGAGCTAGCTAAATAATTGCACTAACATTGCACTAACTGTTGACTGTGTCTGTGGTCTGCGTACTGCACTAAATTTATTGCAGTGTTCCTTATTTGGGTGCATATCTACACCCCCACCTTTTTGGTTTGAGAGGAACGCAGCGAAAATTCAAACTGTAGGGCTTCTACAAAAGACCCGTTGTTCAACAGGAAGGTCGCATTTGTTGAACTTAAGTATACGTAGCAGAGGGATGCAATTTGAGAATTTGTTAAGGAATCTGCAGGGTTATCAGCAGTGCAAACAGAGCCCACGTTAGTTAGTTATTCCTCAATGTGTGCATTCCGAACGCCAGTGATGTTGATCATGAGTCTCTTTCATTCGGTTGTAGAGCATTTTTTAATTACGTCAAAGAGTTAGTTACAGTTTTCTAAACGTGTTGACCGGTATGGTATGGTTTGACCGTATATTGATTATAGATCTCTTTTCAGTGTGTAGGCAAAGCAAAATGCATCCGCGGAGGAATATACTTCACCCCGAGAACAGAACAAGTTACACGAATGCTTTCCCGACTTGAGTATGCAATTAAGTGACAATTATTAATTTTGTCTGCGAGAAGGATGGTGTATCCAAGTTGCGATGTTAGGTCAGAGTTTTTTTCGAAGGAAAAATACGAGTACATCTTGAGTCTAATGCTAAATTTGTCTAATTTGGGATATTGAAGATAAAGATGAGGTGTTTTGTGGAGGTATTTGATGAACTTATTGAGTGATTTGATGTCAGTGATGCAGAATTTTTGCTAAGTAATGTGAGCCGCGAGCTGAATTGCACATTCAATATATAGTATCTATCCGTCATAGAACTGTCCCCATATGAAGTACACTTTATGCTCATATGAGGAAAGTTTTCGTTTCATTTTGGAAAGGTAAATTTTTGGAAGCCCGAAATTTTAACTGCAAAAAAGATTTTTATGTTAAGTTATAGTACAAAAATTCTTGCTGTACATGTGCTCTCGTTTCTGAAAACCCCACGATAATACGAACTATATTTCCTTCCAAATTGAAGTCGTTTTCACGACTTCTTGCGAAAAGCGGAAGTTGTTGAGGGAAAATTGCTCTAGCCTTAACCAGGGTCAACAATCTTGACACTTTTTTTCATTGGCCATCTACACTCATAAAATAATGCGGAGGATCAAGAAATTCGCTAAGGTAAAACAATTTGTATTGGAAAATGAGAGCTAAAATGTGTCCTCATATGAGGACAACGGTCCTATAGACATTAGATGTGTGTGAAGAGACCATTAGAGGGTTGCGCAAAGAGATTGGAAGTCCTTGAAGGTATAATTCATTGAGAGATCCTTGATCGATGCTGTTGATGGTCCCTGATGTAAAATTACTCCATCTGGAGTTATTTCCAAGTTGACTCCAGCGAATTTGGTGATGTCAAATTCCCGCCCTCCAGATTCGAAGCACTCGAGGGTCTTGTCCGTCTCTTTCAAGAAGTCTTTGTTTCCGCAATTGAGAGAGTCTTCATCGTAAGCAGAAATTATGCCAAATAGCCCAGCTGTGCTATGTTTGAAATAAAGCTACATGCCAAGAGACGTCGGTTTCATTCCATGTTCCTCAGTAAGGTGATGGGAAATGAAACGATTCCAGTAGTCTCCGGGATCAGGGAGGCCGTATAGCGGCTTCAACAGTTTTAGAAGCTCTCATGATGATAGATTCCGCTATTTTTTGGGATTGATATATACTTCGCGCATAAGCTGCTCTGTGGATTGAAGATATGCTTGTCGAACTTCACGGCTCCATACACGGAAAATGTAGTTGACAGCTACTGATGCGATAGTCCAAGTTGACAATTGGCGTAGAGGAATGATTTTCGTGCACTAGATAAGACGTTTATTTGTCACGGTGACCTTGCGCTATGATTCGTGCTTTGAAGGTGGCTGAGTCCATTTCGACGTCCTTAATGGAGAGGACGAAGCGCCCGTTCAGTAAATTCACATTATAAGGTATGTCACCTTTGAGAAAGACTTTCCAAGTACCTCTATCAATGAGTCCTTTTTTCCTTTCGTTTGGCGTCGATGAATTCGCTTGATAAACAAAGTGGATCAAAAGGGTGAATTATTTCGATGATGAGTGAATCAGGATACGATGATGGATATGTTTCATGGAGTCTTGTTGAAATTGAGTAGCATATTGAATTTAATATGTCTGATTGTTTTTCTTCGAGGTGGGTAAGGTCTCGGATGTAAGGGTGGAGTTGCGATATCGAATGTTGAACGATTTCGCCATTGCGATCCAGAAAACCTTGCTTATCATCAAGACGAGTGATTTTGAAGGGAACTGTCAACTTAATTTGTTTTTTCTTCCGATACAATAGAACTTCTTCTCCAAATTCATGGGCGCTGGAAGGTTTGATTAAAGTTCCTTTTGGATTCGTTGTTGGCGTTTGATCGTTTTCATTTCGGCATGATCTGGTGCCAAAGCCCTGATTCTATCTGCTTGGTTTGTTAAAGTTGTATTAACTGCGGTAAACCTTGGCAAAGCACCGTAGACAAGAAGGGAAGGGAAGCGTCCGTCTGATTTCATTGTATAGTTCATAGCTTTGACAGTAAGCTGTAAGGCGAGGGCAAATTCGATGCCGGGATGGTCGAGGCAAATTTTACGAAGAATTAGACGAAAAGTCTCATGGTATCGATCTCTGGGTCTTTGAGAACTGTGAGATTCTATTTCAGATTATTCCAGTTTTATTCCATCCATATTACTTATATTTCGGAAGCGTGGGGGATAAAGGTGGAACCTTGATCAACTTTGAATTTAACTAGGAAACCAACGTACAATGTGGCCCAGCATTTCAGAAAAACACGTAATATTTTATCGACTGATTGTCCTGTTGGGATATCAGCGGCACTGAAGTGCGGTTGGCACTGGAAGACCTGGAGTATGGCGAGTCGTACTTCAAAAGTGAGTTCTAGGGCTAGATCGGCGTTAAATGCCATATGATCTGGTAGGGATACTTTGAATGAATTTGGTTTCTGAGAGAAGAGTTGACAAGTAGCGCAAGGTTGTGAGATGTCGTTGAGATATTATATTGTGCCTCCGATATTTGATTTGGGAGGGCCCGTTTGATAAGTTCGTAGAGTCTATTTGGCAGAGGGATGGAAGATGTAATAATGAAGATGTCTCAATTCTTGTTTTGTGAAAAAATATTTCGCTGGAATTCCGAACGACGTAGAGGTGACTGGGTTGTCGTGTGATGGGGATTTTCCTGCCAAAATGTTTGCTGGTGAGGACATTGTACACGTTGTCTGCGACTAGCCTTTCCTCGTCGAGCACGTCTAGTCCGAGGGGCATCGGCATTTCTGCTCTGAGGGCATGAATTAAAGTGAATAGAAATCCTCTATCTGGGATTGGTATACAAACTAGGATTTCTGCGAGGCTCAGGTAGCATCCGTCCCCGAACCGGAAGTATGTTAGCGATTTTTTTGATAAGTTTTTGATAGGTTCGACCTTTTCCATTTTTCAGTAAGCGGCTGCCTGGCCATGGCAGACGAAAGATCTCTGGGCACCGATATCCAAGCATATAACTTCGAACGTTGATGAGAAGGGAACGATGAGTTATGACATGTTTTTGCAGATAACGTTCACAACTTCTTTGCGATGCGAGTGTCATTATTTGTCAAGGACTTTTTTCTGCGCGATGAAGGGGGTGCCAACGGAACAAGGCTGGGATTGGGCACCCGTATTTACAAAAATTTATCAAAATCATGGAATATACTTTTCAACAGATCTTGGGTACTGTTTGAGGCTGTCCAAAGTGAATTTTGGACATCAACTAGTATTCATTGTTGAAAAGAAGGCTCCATTGATCAGTTTTAGAATCGTCACTAACTGGAGGTCCAGATTCAATGATCTTTTCAAACATGTCGATTCTGGTTCCGTATCATCAGAAAATTCTTCCTGATCTGCGAGGTATGATTCAATCTACTGTATTGCCTCGAACAGGACACGTTTAAGGGATTTGTTGTCGTTGCCGAATATATTCATAAAATGAGCAAACTTAGATGCTGCTGTCTGTCTGGGATTTCGTTTAGGACAATTGATGTACGCGTTGGACTCTTGTGGTGTGATGACCGCTAGTTTTAGCTATGCGCGCGCTGGAGATGCGATAGAGATTACGGTTTTCCCTGTCGTTAATGCGTTCCAAGCAGCGGTATTTTCCAGTTTTTTAGCCAATGTATTCGAGATGTTGCGAACAGGCGTGCGAACGGATCTTGGGATGCGGAGTGCGAAGTTGATAGCGGTTCTTTAATTGGAGTGTTGCGATGTGCTTCTGGAATTGTTGCGGGCGTGGGTTCTTGATAAAGATGACTGCGAGCCCGCGATGAACATGCAATCTGGGAATGCAGAGGTTGTGTCCAAATTTCTTTCGACAGTGGCAGCCAGCGGTAGTGTCTACGAACGAGGAGCCGGTTCTTCTTCGCTCAGGTCTTGGTTGGTTTGGTTTTCTGCAAACGACTTTTAGGTTCTCTGAATACTCACAGATATATGTAAGAGGGAATTTATGAATGATAAAGAAGAGAAGATTGATACACAGAACAAGTTGTTGCGGAAAGATGTAGTGATAGTTTTTCTGATAATAATTTAGAAGAGCAACACAACGCAATGCATGAATCCAGTCAGATGCAACTTCTTTTCCCCCAGAAGAGGGCAGCCAACGAAATTTGGCTGTATATTATCAATATAATAAAATTGACTATAAAGAACCGGTCTATTCATGTACCGTTTCCATATATGTTAAACACATGTTCGTAGTATTAAGTAGATGAAAAGACGTCGTTTTGTGGATTGCCCCAGTAAGCTTAACTGAGATATGTTCTGTGCAAAGTTATTAACAATGATAACAGAATTGACATTAAAAAATAAAATGGAATTATTAAGACTTGGTATAGAGGAAGAAGAGAGAGAATAAGAAAATTTTCTGAAAAGCAGGATTATATCCTCGAAAATTCTTCTCGATCAATATTTGAAGCGTTTTCTGTGGCTTTGGCCATCTTCCGATCAAATTTACGAAGACACGTAGTACAGGTCACATATTCAGGTTGAAAGGTATTCTTACTCTTAAGCATGTCCCTTGAAATAATTTGTCTCTGACCATAAAGACAGCATAAAGTAGAATGATGATAATTACATCGTTTTACCTCGAAATATGTGCCTCTGATCATAGAGAAAGAATAATATGAGACTGAGGAGAGACATATAGCTGACTTGTTACATTTTACAGTGAAATTAGAGTCACAGATGAATCGTCTAAAGAAATGCTCTTCATTCATGTAGACAGCTGGAATAGATAAAATAAGAATAAGTTAATCTCTAAGAACGTAGAGATATCAGGGTCATAGAAAGCTTTTAAATAAAAGCTTTGAACTATTCTCCTGATAGGCAACCCGCCCTCGTGTATCTACCGTATACTGAGCTCGACGTCAAAAGGTATTTGAAAGCACCCGAAAATTACAATAATGGATATTAAATCTTCAAAAACGTTTGCACAAATTCTATACGCATTGAATGTTGCCTAGATCTATCAGTTCTGCAAAAATGGTAACATTTTGCGGATATAAGACCATTTGACTATTCTCTTTATTTTTGCATTGCAATGTTAGCGACGCCCGAAGCAAGTGGACTCAATCCGAAATCCCCTGTTTGTTTAAAAGTGGGGTTTGATGACAACCTATAAACCTTCTACAAGTATTGAAGCCCGATGACCTTGCAACTATTGGTACCGAACCTAATGTTGAGCGGTATGAGGAGAATGAATATCAAAAGGCACTTTAGAATCAACCAATGGTCTTAAGAATATATATTTCACTTCGTCTTCTTTCAGTTAAATTCTATCTGATGTAGATAAGCTATTGAATTACCAAAAACTATAATAAATTAGCCAACAGTGAGATTAATAAGAAGAACCCTGAAACACGTGACCAAGATTAAAATAGAGGCAGTTAATTTTAAGAGGCGACCATCATTTGAAGTAAAATAGAATCATTTGAAATAAACTGGAACTTTCGTTTCTAGTCTCCGTAAAAACCTGTTTCCGAGGATATGAAACTTAATTTTAATGACAAATATAATACGTCGGAGCCTATTCGAGATTTTAAAAGCAGTATACACGATTTTATGGCGGTATAATGGCGGATATATACACTGGGTGATGTTAAATTACTTGTTGTACTACTTAATGATGTAAAACGACATCCTCATGGTATTTGACGCCCTAAGAAGATGAAATTAAGTGAGCCTTTTGAAATTTCGGCGCCGTATTTTGAAATGAACCGGCATCATTCAAAATAATCTGGAACTTGCAGATCTATTTTACAGAAAATAACATTCCCGAGGACGAACAACATAATTTACATAATTAATATTATTATTCGGAGCATATTCAAGATTTGAAAGCAATTTGAACTATTTCATGGATTTTCAATATCAGTTAAATATACTGGATGATGTTCAATTACGCTTTTCACCACTTCGTGATGGAAAGTAACATTGTCGTGGTATTTTCTGCGTTATAAAGATGAAACCATATAAACACATTGACCGTTTTTTCGCGTTCGATCTGGAGGTATAGACAGATAAACATTCCCAATTCGGAAGACAATTTTGGTCGAGAACAGCATCCGATAGCTCTATTTATTCCAACAATGTTAGTACTGGAGGCGTTAAAGAATTTCCTAATACTTATATATCAGTAATGGAAACACCCTGCGTCACTATAAATTTAAGTCAGTAAAAATTTAGGATATGTGGTCGCAAAAAAATGTTACAGTTTAATGAAAATAGAATGCGTGAAAAATTACTTAAAATATTGATGAAAAGAAATGGAATCTTCATAATTGCTAACTTATGGGAATAGAAAGTTGACAAAAAGTGACTAAAGTAAAATAAAAATGCCTTAATTTATTATATTGCAGCGCAAGGAAGATTAACTGCCATATTTTCATGTACACAGTATATTAATTTTTGTGATCTCAATTCAGACTGCAAAAAATAGTGAAAACTTTTTTCCACTTAGAAATTAAATCAGGAAATATTTTCTCGCATTAAAACTCTGAAAAATTTAGATCTAAAAATGGAAAAATGCATGTCTACGACATAAGATTTTTTTTCATGTCGAATATAGTAAAAAACGAGGTTGCCAAAAATAAATAATAATAACTTCGATGACCGTAAACATGTGGATGTTACGCAATAGATTCGTGAGCCAAATTTTTTGTTGGTTGACTTACCTTCGTTTGGTGTTTGTTTGAAAGTATGGTGGAGGACATATCTCCTTATATTGAGTCCCTTTCTCATAACTAGTCTTATGTATACATTCTTGTGACAATCTAGCCAGATATACTTGCTTTGTAGTGATAAATTTGTTACCGTACCCGAAAGAAAGGGATTAAAAGTAATACAGATCAAGATGAGTGAAACATGCCACAGGCACAACAAATTATGTAAAACTATAGCGTCCTAGGGAAGTAATCAACCAAATTTATTAGTATCTGAGTTATACCCACAGTTAGTGTCTCAGAATACGTTCCATATCTTACCGGCATAGAAGTGGAGGTTAGGTTACTAATTTCATATTTGAACTTTGAATACGAGAAGTGTATTGCGGAATTACTAGTTTAAGATGAGTTACCAAGTAGAGTCCCGTGCAATTAATTGGAATATAACCTATGCTTCAAGTCTCTTGTTACAACTGTACCATAGTCGTAATAGAGAAAAGGTCCATCTAGTTTCTTGGCTCTCTTTCTTGTTCAAACAAGAAGTATAAACTTTTGGTTACTACTTAAAGAAATTTGTCCCCGACTTGCTACCAATACCGGAACTGGAAACCTTTTTTCTCAATACCTGGTGTGCTATCGTGTTTCAAGTGGTATCATGAAAACTTTTATTTTACTATCGTCAACCTAATGTCCCTTTTGCTATAAAAATGGGAATTTCTAACCACTTTTCGCACTTGGTACAATTTACGCGGAGAGGCGAAAATTGTTTGGGTGTTTGGATGGATTAGTTGCGGAGTAAAACGAACAGTATTTTTCCGAGTAGCCCAACCTCATTCAAGATTCCGTATGTTCAACCAGCTGAGCAGCTTCAATGCAACCGGGGCAGCGAAGAGACAGAAAGCAAAACGGTTAGATTCTGACTTTCCGTCTTTAATTTAGCTAGTTTAAGCCTGTACTTACGAGATTGTCGGTTGTAATTCGGTTTACTTTTCTGTCATCAGGCAGCTCAGTATAAACTTGCCCGTAGCGCAAAAAAATGCGTTTAAAAGTTTCTATGCTTTTTTTGCAACGATATCTGCGATGGATTTCACCTTTAACACGGCTTTATCAGTATCTGGCTCCCCATCTGCATTCAATTAGATTTTTGATCTCGTTAGATTTTAACAGAAATAAATTCAAATTCCGCTGAATTCTTCTTCAAACGTTTTTGCGGACATCTTGATTACAATAAATAAGACCCGTGTCCCCTTCTTTCAACTTGATTAACAATGTCCTTTATTGTTATGATTACCAACGTGAAGTTGAATTTAATCATGTGTTGGTCTTAACTATGTTCATAATACTCAACTAAAATCAAGAGCGTTGAATACTTCTCACAGAGAAAATAGAGTGATTATAATAAATTACTGCTGTTAAATTTGCGCAATAGTACTACAACCTAGCTATTTCTATCACTTTACACGTTACTTCTCTTGACTGCGCAAGCAAATGACTTGAAAATTTATGACTTCCGTTTTTTACCAAATATCAATTGGTGTCATGTAACGTAATACTTCTGGATTGTTCCCATCACTCTCATTTTGATATTGGGAAAGCTTAATCTTCAAAGTGTAATATCAATTGTCACCTCGCGTCTTTTGAAATCTTTTCACAATGAGAGCTTTGTTCATGCCTTCTATCAGCAATACATGAGTTGGCATTGGTAAACCGTAATAGACTTATCCTAAAATAGCTTCTTAACATAGCGATATTGCATGTCAACATATCGCGCCCATTACTCGAATTAATGGATATTCCAATGCATTTAAGCTGTTTTTTATCCTAATTGACCAATAAACATTAATTTAAATATTATAATATTCCTTTCATCCACTTTAATGCTTTCGCACATTCCGAAAATGATACATATGCGGACTAAGTACGTGATATTTATAAGTTTTGTTGCTCCTTACTGTTTCTATCTACTTACCTTCCATTCAAATAAATAACCCTACCACTTGAATAATTCGTACCATTTTGTACCAACACACAATTTGAGTCAAATATTGTCTTTATTTGTAGGTAGCTTTGGTTAGAATCACATTTTCACACTGTAAATCAAAAAATTATCTTTCACTTGAAGTACCGCCGTAACCGTTCAACTCAATCCTTGCTTAACTTAATCGGCTGACAGGTGATCCTCAATCATTATTCAAATACTGTATAAATATCTGATTGCGCAATCAGGGGCTTGGAATGAATGCCACAAATTTCTATATCTTTCGTTTTAAATCAAAAATTATGAGCATTCATTAGAATTATAATACTAATATTTTGATACGGGAATCCTATCAACGTGAAAATTGATCATTTAAGGCGCTCCACTAGCTCAAAAATGCTGCATGTGAAATCGCTGAGACAGATCCATGTCTAGCACGTTTCACTTGACCAACGACAAAGATAACATCTAATTGATTCATAAATTATACTATATCCCCTTCCGAAATTTTTTTGCTTGCAATTTTTACCAGTCGTCTTTGTAAATCCAAATCTTGAGAAATATTCGTAATATGTACTACTCCAAATATTGGAGGGTCACTTCAAAGCACAGAGAGCTTTGAGTACTCTAAAAGAGTATAAAGCATTTATTTCAGGGTCTATCACTCCAAAGAGTACAGAATAAATGCATGCGTAATCTTCCAATGTCCCATTTAGTGGGCAAGACTTATATCGCCTCGGAAAATTAAATATTTTTGACTGCAAATTACTATATGGTGCGTAGAAACCACGACTTCCTCTTGCTGATATACTTTTGCAAAAGGGAAACTTTCGCCTTAGATAACTTAGTCCGTCTTGGCTTTTCTAGCTATAACCATTCTAGTATCTTAAGCATTTAGGTTATTTGATTGCTACAGCATAAAAATTACTATTCCAAAACATCCAATGAATTGTATCACCAGTTGCGTCTTTTAATCTGTCTGATTCTGTAGATGAAAATGAATGTATAACTGTACTCGGTAGATCCTAGATATTTTTCCGTGACTAAGTGATTCAATATGGTATTGACTTTGGCACTCCGGGATCTATATGGATGTAGGTGGACAGCGTCTTGAACCTACATTCAAAATTTTCTCTGCTTCATTTCCGCATTATTTGCTGCGTGCCTCCTAAACAAAAGTAAACATCTCTGTTGATAAACCATCATTTTTTTTGCATCTGTGAGGGTTTGTCCTCTTGGTAAGGTCTTCCAAAAATATAACAGCCTTCAACAGAACTCTTTTCAATATGAAAGGCGTCCACTGTTGCCAGTATCTCTGTTTCTTCAGTATCATCTTTACTATTACTATACACATAATGCTCTCTGTTATAGTAGTATACCTCATACCATTTGTAGAAGGACTTCTCCACACTATCACTACGTTTTGTTTCCCCAACCGAGTGAAATATCTTTTTTACCATACCATAAGACTATTTAATGGCTCTGAGTAGTTTAAAATATCAAAAGTTGTATAAATTAATTGAAAGGCTATTCAAAATAAAAACGCTTCTCTCTTTTGCCGCAAGATTATTTCGCTTCTGAAATTGTACTCGTCGTTGGCTCCAATGACTTTCACATGCGGTTTAGCAAATATTTTATTCTCCAAAGATTACTTCTGATGCTATAAAATATTCAATCACTCTCAAATCAGAAAAATCATCTACGGTAGTGAAATATGTTTCGCAGAAATATTAGGTGAACTTCACTTTATACTTCAAAAACGAGTAATTAATATCAATAATCGATGGAAAAGTTCAGATTTACCACTATTCTGTTGAGTATGAGGCGCTGAGTACACATTTGTACCGCAATACTCCACATGAAATACGATAATGCCACTCACACTCCATCATTACCAGAAAGCATAGTATTGATGTTCCATATGAAGTAAATCTAAAAGCATGGATGATATAGGATAAATTGAAATCGTGTATCACTGTTGTTTGTAATAGTTCAGAGTATTCTGTGTCTAAAATGTTCCTCATTGAACGTTTGAATACATTTTTGCCCGTTAAACTCTGCGTGTATTCATTGGTCCACAAAAGCAGGATTATGTAACCTCGCCAATATCTGCATTACAGATTTTAGACTTTTCGCAAGAGTGTAGTTGGCTTCCCCTCATAATATGGTCTTATTTATTTTAGACTTCACCTTGATCTTTAAGGCTCATCCTCGTAACATGACCGTGCTTAGTTTTTCCGTCTATTTATTTTCAATGGAGGGTTTAACATGTCATTGCCCTGCAAAATTTTTGATTTTGTAACCTAAGAGAGCTTCGTCTGTTTAGATTCCAAATTTCCGGCAACTTAATGCCCATTTTTAAGAAGGCTGTATTCAAATGTCTTTCTATCTTTCCGATAAAAAATAAAACTCAGCGATGGAAGTATAAATCAAATTAAGATGCCTCTCAGCAAATGCTTACAAATTGTTGTCGAGACCAGGTAAGTATGGTAAGTTCACTAACAGCTGTGATTTCTTCACCCCATTTGAATGTTTTAAAATAAAATAAATTTTCAGATGGATTCTTTCACTCTACGATCGTCTGTTGAAGTTACCATTGCGGATTTAGACATTCGAGCTCATTCCCACAGAAGCTTAAGATTCAAAGAGGGCGCTGCAAATTCCCCAAAGCTAATGTCAATTCTCACCGGTTCCTTACGGCCGCTTGGTGGAATTTTGCGTTCCCTTTATATGTGCCCGTACCTCTTATAACTGAAACTTTTAGCATTCAATATTATTTTTCATTCTGTGCGCCAAAACAAGTTTCCATACATTTCATGCTCCTTCTTTCCCAATAGTTCATAGTGTAATCCTTTCTTATCCATGAACTTGCAGTCTTCCATCTGTTTTTATCATACTAAATGGTTTTTGAAGCTTAAAAGACCGCTTGTTAAGGAGTTTTATCGGTATGTGCAAACCTCGACAATAAAATTTTAACCAATATCGAGTAGCTCAAATAATTGACAACAGCAGAAAATTGATTGAAATGCTTTCAAATTCATCAATATACTCGCTAATTGCTTCGTAAATGTCATATATCAATTGGAGTAGCTAATCATTTAATAGAATAAGGCTTTATGTTGTCTTCGTAGCATGTACTTCTCTCATTGTTTCATACATTTTAAAGATATTATTGTTGGCTTCATTTAATCTTTGTAACACATTCCGACGAAGGCACATAAAAAAGAAAATAGCCTTTTTGATGCGCTCTTGAGTCGCGCTACTCAGCCCTCTCAACGAAGTTTCTATCAAAGATTTTTTAGCGCAACTCGGTTTAGTTTTCCGGCTTCAGTAAGGAAAGTAAAAACTCTGTAAGGATCGTAAAGACGACGAGATCACAATTAAGATTTTAACCTCAATTGGAGTAGATCTTTAGCAAACTCTTTAGACAATGGTCTCTCATGACTCCTGCAACGACCCTTGTAGCATCTTTTAGCAAATTCGCAAAAAAGTGATGCCACCAACTGATAATTTGGATTACAGACTTGAATCTATTTCCATTCATATGCTACATGCATCTATATTTATAGCTCCAAAGTGAAAGAAAAAGCGTTAGATATACCTAATAGTAAAGTTCACTGACACGAATTTACTTCTTACGGTACGCAACCTATTTAGTTATATAGGCGGCAATCTTATTCTTTTGATTACGAAATCAAATAATTTAAAAACTCCTAACTTAATTATTAGATCAATTATCGGTCCTCTTCATGTATCGTCACATTTATGAAGTATTTATCGTGACTGAATTGGTCCTTCACGAATATTTTTTAGTAAACCTTCTAATTAGCCAGCACGTTCTTTCCAAAAAAGGACCAGTCATTCCATATTACTTCTCTGAGAACGTAAACCCCAATTCATCCCCTCTCTATACATGCTAAATTTTCTATGCACCTCTACTTTCATTTTATGTTTGATCTTTATAACTCTCTTTTCCAGATCAAACCTTTAATTCGTGAAACTCTCGTCATCTGAATTCACTTCCATTAAATTTTAATTCAGATTCTTCCTAAAAGACTACAAATTGGAGCAAATTCAAAACTGCAGTATGTCTTCAGATCTTTTTGTTAGACTAGTCCAGTGAAAAATATAATTGGAATGATACTATCAAAAATTGTATAGCATAGGTGTGGAAGCTCACCCGTACCATCATCCAACCCATCAGTTTCGGCACATACCCTTATTTTATCATCAAAATGAATACATTTCGCCCACTATGTGCCATCAATAAATCAGCCACAATTCTGCTCCTCCCCAATTGCTAGCATTTATGGGCAGTTATCCTAAGGACTACGAAGACTAACTCAGGATTTTACAAAAGTAGCCCATGCGTGTGTAATTGTATTTAAATTGTCGAAGAAGCAGATGAAGATGGGGCGAATGAGGTAGACTAGGAAGGGCAATAAAAAGAAGAGGACTGGGTTGAACAGTGGGAGACGTTTTTTCATAGCCTGGGGACGTTCCGGTTGGGTACAAAGGAGAAAGTGCGGTTGATTTTGTCATCTTTATCGCAGACTCCTATGTTGGGGCTGGGGGTGTGTTTGGTGCTTATGAGGATGGACAGGAAGATCCTAATACATATGAGAAGGCTATCTACGAACATAAGCAGTTCATGAGAAATTGTAGGAAACATGTCGTAAGGGTGGATATTTTGCGACAACTTTTTGCTTCTGAACTCGAGGAGGGAGATTTTTGAGGAATAGTTCTAGGTAGTTATCCTACCAGTATCTAGTCTTAGTATTTAACCTTCCAAAAGATTCCCATGGATGAAATTCAAAAAATTTAATATGAGATCTTTATACCAATGGCTTATTCTAAAATTCTTCAGAAGCTGAGTGAACAGATTACCTCTTGAAAGGGCCAGTGAATTGGCTCATAACTCGAAGGCGGGACCCAAATGGTTGCGAATTTTAATATCAACTTTTAACCTGAGAAGTGGTTCATTTACCCTATTCAATGAATATAGGTGATAGATCCTTCTCGTTTTATACTCACTTGTAGCCTCTTGACTCCGGTCCTTATCGATATATTCATGTTCCCAGGACTTTAAATGTGGTAGCACTTTTGTCGATTTCTACGAATCCGTCCTGGGACAATTGGCCTTGGTATATCATTCTCACAGATTTTCCCCTACAATTTGATACTACTGTGGGGGAAAGTATACCTGAGGAATTTTAGTAGTCAAGTGTTATGGTTAAACTCAGTTTGCTTTTTTATGAAAATGTTTTGAATTCCTGTGTCTTAATGCTTCTCGTTTATAATTCAAAATAAGCCAGACTTAGAATTTCCCAGAGTTTCTTTCTTCATATTTTAATGTTTCAATGATGAGAAGGAGAGACAAACAGAAATACGCCAGTATTTTCGCCTATCTTCTCGGTTGTGCAAAGTACACACATAATGCAAAGTTTATCGATGGGCGGTATTTCAATGGAAGTTGGCACAAATTCAATAAATTATTTTAGTGTCTTAGAGATGAATTATTTGGGGTTCAGACTTATCCCAATATTAATGCCTTTCATTTTAGGTATTATTTATTTCAAAGCGGTCGTGAAGTCCAGAAGTAACCACCGTTTTTTGGTTCCAGAGGCATTTCCTATATTCATGTAGGAAATGTTTTTTCCCACTGTTAGTATACAAAATAAAAATGAAATACGAGTATACATGTAACCATTACGGAGAGAAAAATGACTAGTTCTCCGAATTTTTTCTTATTCACATATCAGCTGTATCTCAAGCTAGAACTGTGGACTCCGTTAAAATTAATTCTTTATTCCCCAATTTTAAGATTCTTTTTGAAGCTCCGATAGGTAATATTACTGAAATATCTTGCACGTAAAAAGTAAACGGTACCTAATATTTATTTGAACCTGAAAATAGAGACCACTATTCAATATAATGTTTTGGAAACAAATTATATAACTCTTCCTAGAGTTACATCAAATGTTTGCTCAAACTACATGTATATCCTCGTAAAATCTTACGTAGTAGGATTTTAAAACTCTCAGAAATTATTATCAAAAAAATTCAGAAACTTTTCAATTGTTTTGTAAATATCCTTTTTGGCTTTTTATTTGCAATATTGTGAGCATAAAACTCATTGAAAAGTCTGTCTAAGCATTACAGCTCACAAATATGATATAAATAGATGATCAGCCACCAAACAGTAATCAGTATTCCAGTTAAACCATATCTTTGAAAAATATCGTATGGAAGAAGAAACCAAAAAAGTTTAGTCCTAAGGCTTAAGGCATTTAAGCTTATTTTCAAGCAATTAATTCAAATCTCGAGATCTTTTTGGGTCTAATAAGAACAGAGAACGAAAAAATATTGATTAAAACATATAGTTTTAATTTATAGATGCAAAGAAATAGTAACCGGGTTTTCCCCAATGAATAATAGCTTACCTTATAGCTTCGATATATGCGCAATTGTAAGATAAGTCTGATTTTTTCACGTTACCAATAAATTGTAATGTTTCTCAGAAACAACTCACAATCATGCTAAAGAACTTCATGGACTTTTCGAAAGTCTAAAATGTTTTTATTGCTTTTAAAAGTGCGTGTTCCGGTACCCAAAAAACAAAAAATGGATACTTCACAATATTAAATCGTTTATGTTATTGAATCAGTTCGAACCCAGAAACATTTCCGCTTTACATTCTTAGCGAGGAATAAAGTATATGTTTTCAACAAAGCAACATTCTTCTATTCCAACTCGTTCCTTCTCGATTTTATTGGTATTTGTATTGCCTATCACATCCAGCAATAAAAATTAATTGGTATTTCAGACGAGCGCGGGACACTACACCCATTATGTTTTGTCTTAAAAATACCGGCATGGTCCTGACAAACATCTTTCAATCGGAAAGTAACCAAATATAATATTGATACCCCTTGCATATTTTATTAACGATCTTACTATCTTCCTAAAGTAAGTATGCGAGAAAAAAATTGCCGAAGGATGGATAAAGTAGATTAGGTTACACTACTGGTAGATTTATGTCTAATTTAGTGATACGAAAACAGCCAAATAAGATTATTATCACCTGATCAGTAATTTATGTCAGGTTTTAGTGTACAGAACTTTCAGAAGTATTCTAATGAACTCTAAAGTAACTTTTTTCAAGCAATACTTCGGATAAACCCTAATCTTTTTTAAAATGGATGTAACGTTGAAATCATTGTCGTGTAATATCAACTCTACTACATAAAAATTCAGCAACAGGTATATCATGTTGTAACGAAATTTACGGTGGTCTCTTTGAGCCACATCTGAGGTGACTGCCTGTTTTATCTGATTTCTTTCTAATATAAGTTCAAATTTAAAAATCACTCTTTTACTCACACATAATATGTCAAATAATGTAAGAATTTCTTCAGAGTGGCAATATGATTACTATTTGTCTGCAGAAAACATTTGATTAGTTTTCTTTGATAAAATGGATAGTTAATAGAATTTTCATTGAAAAGTTAAAGAAGTGAAAGTGTTCAGTAATTTTTTATTTTACAACGAAACTTTTAAGTAGTAAAAGTGTTCAGTAATTTTTTCCTTTTACAACGGAAAACGGGTATACCACTGAAATTCCCTGTGTGCGTTGTAGCCATACATTTCTGACCATTCAGGAAAAAAGTCCTCATAATAAATCCTATAGAAAAGATATAATATATACAAAAATGGCTAAAGGACCATTTTATTGTATTTTGATTCTGTTACATAATATAAAAGATACCAAATACGCTTCTTATGTGTAAAGTTGAGAAATGTCGCAAATTTAAATCATTTCGGCTCGCACTATGTAGGTAAAAATCTATTTTTTCCCAATATTTTTAGCTTCATGCTTAGTTTTATTTTTATCTCCTTTTTTTAATGGTCAATGATATTTCTTGATTCTAAAAAATGCAAGTTATACTTGAACTAAATATTTAAGCCGAGAAATAGAGTTTCGGGTTATCGTAACTCCTTTCAAAAGAATTGTTAAATACCTCAGTCAGACTCCTGTACTCTTAGCGACGCTTTTGTCCTTATATTTCCTTTTCTTCGCAATTATTTTACTGTTGAATGTTACTATTCTTAATTGAAACTTATTTAGGATATCTGCTGATGATTTTTCCTCCATGTTTGTTTCAACTGACACAAGGCCTTAGATTTGAATCTTGATTATGTATGAGACAAATAAATTGTTTGAACTACTTCACTCAATAATATTTTTTCCCATTTAAAATGATTTATTCGATTTTAGTTGTTATCTTTTCCAACGAAGATTTAACCATAAAATGTTGTCCTGTTGAAAATTAATAAATAATGAACACATTTTGAACTGTTGTGGCTCCTAGTGGCGGCCGGCTGCTGTGAAAAAAAGCCCCAAACTTGTGATTTTGTCGGAAATAGGCTTGTTGTAGAGACGATAAATCTCCTAAAGTGAAAAATGGATGTCTTCGATCTCAAAACTGGCATCTAGAGCCCGATTAATTACATCTCGACAGTTTTTTCCTTGACGAATTGGTCTTTAGCGTCTTCTAAAACTTCTGCACCAGACGCGAAAATATCTTAGTAGAAGTCGAAATCGGTACCTACTAGAAGCACGAGGAGGTTGGGAGCTTCCCATCGTTAGCTAGAAAAGCCATTAAGAGATTTTCGTAAAATAAAGAATAATTTACGCACTAGGACCGTCAAACGCTACCTCGCTGGCGCCGGAAGTTTTAAACCTGCACAAGAAGATCATAATGGGATGGAAGGAGTATTTTTTAGGTTGATGGTAGGGAGTGGAATTGTATGTACTTATTAGTGGTTATTAAGAGAATCGCCGTATCAGCAAATTTCTTTTTCTGGGCACCGCCCTTCGGGGTTTTTTATATGAACCTACCCAAAGGGAATGTGTCTCTGCTAAGGGATTTTAGTTTTAGAGCGTAGAACTTGTAGCACCCCCAAAATAACTAAAATAGCAAAGTCATGCGAGCGTACGATAAAAATATTTAAAAACATCAACGATACTCCTAAAAAACTCCTAAATAATTCCAATAAAGGATACCACCGGTCAGGCCAGCCAGCATGTGGAAAGTCATTTTACGTCGTCCAGTAGTCTGCATTCCAATAGAAACATAGTGCAGTATCCTTTTTCTAGTGCCCTAATCTTATTGGTAAATTTTGCCTCCTTGGGGTTCTAAACCAGTGCACCATACTAAGCATTTTTTGGCTTATTACAGTACTGTACTGCATGTCAACCCTCGGGAAGCCGATCCTGTACGCCCCACTCCGGGGTCGCCGCCCCCTCAACGCGCTGGCCCTGATCACCAACGGACCAACGGGTTATGATGACTACTGTAGGAGAATGGACTGGGAACGCGTTCGGGAGTGGGTCCGTCGGCACTGATTAGAGGAGGCAGAAGAGGCAGAAGAGGAGGTAGAGGGAGACGAGGTAGAGGAAGAGGAGGCGTCAGAGGAGGATGAAGAGGAGGACTGGGTGGACCCCGTGGGAGCCACTAGTGTACAACGGTGGGGGGCTCCTGTGGAGAACTAAGGGCAGACTGAGGCAGTAATCGTTATCTCTTACCGTTCTGAAAAGGATGAAGAAGAGAATAAAGAGGAGGACGAGGAGGGTGAGGGGGAGAGAGACATGGAAAGTGCTAGAATGGTGGGGAGGGGCGGACAGTATGGACCAGGTGGTACCGAGTCTGGAACTCGATGGGAGCATCTTTATTGTTTAAGATATCTCCCAGGAGGAAGTAGAGAATTGTAAGCCGTTTGTGGGTACTTGTGGGGACTGCGTGGGTGAAATGGATATCTTGGGGGAATTGCTTGGCTCCGATCTAGAGGACTAAGACATTAAGGAAGAAATCAAGATATTTATCCTGACAGTATCTTCTGTTAGTCTTTCTCGTTGACACGTTTCCATTTGATGCATTTTGTGGTTCTTAGTATGTTTGTTTGATACTTTAGGGTTAACCCAAAAGTCTATATAAGCTGAGTAAACTGCTTCTTCTTGTGGAAGTCAAGGAAGTTGGCAGACAACTTCAAGCTAGGTCCCGAGTAGTAGGAAGCTGGGAGTCAACCTCAGACCCAAGAACCACTTTTCTTACGGTAGTCACAGAGCATCAGTGGTAGACACTACCCCTTCTATACTTGCTTGTAGCCCTCCCAACTGTTGTCCTTACCCGGCCTTTTTGTCCGTTCAACTATACCACGGCAGCACTTTTTTCGCCTGCAACACCACCTTCTTGGGGTAATTGGTTCAGAGTATCTCCTCTCCCGACTATTTACCCCTATCAGTATGCTTAAAACACTTTAGGTCATACAGGGTATCTGGTAACTTTGCTGGCAACACCCCTTTTCCCCCCTTCCTGGCAAATAGGGCTTTCCATCACGTGTAACCCTCTAAGATATCCCGTTCCCCAACCGACCACATCTTTCAAACATTGAAGTACCCAAACATTTTCTGCCTTCCTTTTTAAGGGATTCTATCATCCTCGAGAAAATAAGAATATGTGCTATATCGAGCAGCAAGAATAATTTTACCCTCTGGAAAAGACTAACCTCTCCTGCAAAACTACTCTGATAAATAAGGTATTTTTGTAATGACCATAGCAGGTATTAGCTGTGCAGGGAATTCATTGATTCCTTCATTATGGTTACTGGCCATCACTTTTACTTCCAGGGCATTGGAGATGTACGGAAAGGTTAGGGGAGTTCTGCTGCAAAGGCACGCAGCAGCACTCGTCATGTCTAATGCGGCCTGCTTGATGGCTGGCCTGAAGGTAGCCTTGTGGGGAGCCTAGTTCCTCCCCCATTACTGTGTCGGAATACCTTTTTGAGTAGATTGCTGTTGTTTAGAAAACTATTCGATAGATCGGATATATCTTCCAGGAATAAAACAGCCAAATCTTCCCCCTTTTACCCCCCTGTTTGCTAAGAGTAGTGGAGGAGAGACACTTATGTACTTTATCTGTACAGGCATCCACTGCTGCTATCCGAGAGGGATAAGGCATATGCCTGTATATGTAAATTATCTTTATCGAGAGGTGTCTCATAACTGAAGAGCCTTCGGTATAAAATCAACTATGGGAATATCTTCCTCGTCCATGGCGACTGCCGAGTAGCCAAGTGAGCAGCAACTCAGCCCCTTGATCTGGGTCTTTTGATCCGCACTCAATGTTTCGCGCAAATTAAAGCCGTTTGAAGCTGCGGAAGAATAAAGATGGTTACAGGAAATAAATTTTCATGTTCAATGGCCTCATAATGTTCATGTTTCGGGTTGCAAGTTGTGGTGCAGAATTCTAGCTGCAGAATGGGTGCAAAGTGGGATAGAGTATACGCGGTTACATTACTGCGAATGGTGCGAATTTCGGGAGTCCTATGAATTTGCGTTCGAATCACGTGGGAAGCTATCTGGAAAGTGCTGAGGCAAGCTCCCATGAAGCACGTCTAAGCGAATTTCCAGTTACTGATCTAATCGAAAACGCCCCCCTACCATTTTGGCCTGCTATCCTCCTCAGAGCCACACTGTTTTGCCCCACTCCCAACCCAACTGTAAACACTTGCCCGCCTTCCGTTCTGAACAGCTCGGCTCTGGCGACAGGATCAGAGCCGATTGTATTTGTCCCAGACCCCAAAACAACGATTGTACCTCTTCCTCTGTTCTTACTCCTGAGCTCGCTGAAGCAAAAGCTTATGCCTCCTGTGAGAAATACGTCATCGCCTCCCACCTGCCTAGAGGATGTCAGTGCGGAGAGGAATGCCAATCGGTTAGTGTGCACTCGCTAACCACGTCATTAGAGACACCGTATTGCACAGCAGCGAAAATCGATTCTCGACAGAGACGATCAATGATGTCAACGGTTCTTACAATGATTGATAGCTGTGCGTTGAAAACTCTACGAGAAATCGCGGAGCTTCCTTCAAATGCAAAACAAACGTTTACACTGCACCTTCTTCGGAGCATATTGATATCACCGGGTAGATCTACTCCCTCTCCTGTGGCGCGTACCAATAAGAAACCTATTATCAATCCCCATATCCACGACTGTACTGCTTTTGAAGCGAAACCATGTGGGCGTCTCCAAGTTCTCATGTAGAATGAGTAGATGAAAGCTAGGAAAACCTCAATGGTGCAAATCGCGACAATTCAATTACTCAGCGTTGAGCAAGTAGTTGCTGTGAGTATGTGCACCTCGTGGAAGGGTATTTAATTGATGGCTGGGTGGTGTTGATGGAGGCATTCGTTGGAGGGTCTCGCAGCTTTAATAGGCTTTGGCAGCCGTATCCAGTGGTTTTATTACGCACTGAATAGAACATCGAGAGCCACTCCATTGGCTTTTCAATTATTAGTCCTTCTAAGCATGTTTGTAAAATTGTGGTCATTCTATCAAGGCAGAAACAGTATTTTTGTCGACCTACGGACCAGGACAAAGATGGTATATTGCTCAGTATATGACACACAGCATTTATGTTTTTTCGCAGATAATGTGAGAAATCAGTAAAGCAGTGCAGATTCACCTAAACGCATTAGACTGATGCTTGCGGTGCTACAATGCTTTGAAGCAGAGACAGCTTTCTTCCAGAAGCGTTTGGTATAGTGGATATGGACCTACACATTACCGCAATATGGATGCATGTGATTCCTAATAGGTTACATCTTACCTTGCGGAAGACCAAGAATCCCGCAACAGGCCACATTAGCTAGCAGCAAGAAAGAATTGAATACATGAAACAACAATGACTACATTAATACCAATATCGCTTCTTAGCTCATTATTGAGTGTCCTCAAATCCAGTGGATGAGCTACTCTTGAGGCATACAATGAATGTGGTGGTAAATCTTTACGAGTTTTTAGGTACGAAAGTGTGCGGAGAATATTCAGAGATCAACTACACGGTCATGCGGTGGGTGGCAACCTGCCGCGCTTGCATCACACATGCGACGAAGGAGCGGCATAGATATGGACCTTACGTCATGAACCACAGACCAAGTGCATCAATTCCAGCGCTACATAATTTTTACTAGATCGGACATAGTTTGCGGGGATTTTTAGCCATTGGTCAAATACGTACTTGGATGCACTTGGAGAGGATTTGAAACCAATGAAATGTATTTTATATGAGAGTACCATCAACAACAACGCAATCTTTATATATTGGGTAAGAGGCCTGCAAACATACCGGGATGGGCTGAGAATGCATTGACAAGAGGAGAATTTGCTGACTGGCCCAACGTGCCGCCATTCCTTCTCGAACGTCCTGCTATCCAGTGACTTCTCTTCTTCACAGTATGAAGATTTTGCTCGTTTGTAATTTATGAAAGAAGTTTAATGTATTCAGTATCTACTGAGGACTGCGCACGTCCTAACTATACCGCTAAGATCTAACCGGATGTACCTATTTCGAGTGTTAAGTACAGTTAGAAAAATGAGGCATTCGTTTATTGGTTCATATTACATACTGTATGATATTTATTCAATCAATATCCGCACTGTACACCTTCTGACCGACTATTTCGTCATGTGTCTAGCGAAATAATTGGGGTGTTTTAATAATTGAAAAATAGGTTAGCCTGGTGTAGTTCAGTATTGGTGCTTATTTTACTTTTATGTATCGTACGGAAATTGGTTCAGGGGGTTTTGATGCAGCCGTCATGTCCAATGCGTCCTGCTTAATGGCTGGCCTGAAGGTAGCTCTTTAGGGAGCGTAGTTCCTTCCCCATTACTGTGTCGGTATACCCTTTTTGAGTCGATTGTGGTTGTCTGGAAAACCATGGGATAGACCAGAAGAAACTTAACTTCATTGAGTACCGGATATATCTTCCAGCAGTAAAGGCACCCACACCTTTCCTCCTTTGATATATCTGCATACTGTATTCTGCCAGATACAAGCCCGCCAGTTAAGCACTCGTCGTCTGCTTGAGTAGTATTTCTTCAATGACTTCTGCACGTCTGAGTGCTTTGTTTCCCACTCGTAAAGATTTCCCACCAGATATACCCAGTCCTCGAATACAGTTGAGAGGAGGAACCGCGATGGGAAGCAGCGAAGGAAGCAAGGCGGTGGAAGAAACTCTGGCTGTAGTCGCCCAGGGCGCCATAGATATCAATACCGACAGGGGAGAGAAGGATACTATACATTCGCTAAAAGCCTGTGGATCAAAGGGTATCTGAAGAACTTGAGCTTAGGACCATAAGATGATGAATTGGATCATGGATTATTTCATCGTACAGTATTTAAAGAAGTTGCATTGTTGCAACCATGCCATAGGTTCAAGACCTTGTCCAGGGTAGGATGCTTGCTGGATGAAAATACAAGCAAGAGGCCTATTGGCCAATCGAGAAGTTACTAGTCACATGGAGCTCCTTTTTGTTTCTCTGTATCGAATCTGCAAAACAACTGCTCTTGACAAGAAAGCAAAACAAAGCAACATAGTAACATAATGGTTGGATAAGCAGAGCAGAGAAACTTTACTTCATTGAGTATCTATCGTGTACACTGGCATGTTTCATAGAGTAGGGCAGCTCCCGCTACATTTAACCAAAGAGTTCCTTCGAGTTTGCCCCGCATGGAAATCATGTATTCGCGAGGAAACAGGGTGCTTCACAGGATCATCTCGAAATGTACATTGGTATAGTATAAATTCAGTGTTACCCATCAGTGAAGACTTATCCCGCACAAGGCACTAGCGGCGTGGATACAACCGACCACATCTTCCATAGATTGAAATAACCCAAAAATTCCTCCCATTGGCACAGTATGCTCCGTATGAAAGGATTTTCTCTGAAAAGTACCATATGAAACAAGAGCAATACATAAGAAAAATGATTTGGTTATTTAATTTTTGAAAAGTGCGGTTCGGCTATCCCCCGGTGTATGCTAGACATGTTCAGGATAATGGGTAATGTGAGTCATGTGCCTAAGAGCAATACATGGATTCGTACAAATCCTACAGGCCAGTGGTGGTGGTAATTCTTTATTGGTTATACTGAACGCATTAAACTTCTTTCTTTTGTACAATGTCGCACAGAAGCGTGCGGAGGGTATTCATAAATTAACAACAATGAAATAACCCGTTGGCCATGGTATACTGTACAGCACTCTCGACGCTGGTATTGAGCCGGCCCTGTAAGGAAGGTCATGTACTGTAGTGTTACCCATCAGCGACGACGTATCCCGCATAACGCGTTAGCCGCGTGGATATAACCGACCACATCTTCCATGCATTAAAATAACCCAAAAACTCCCCCTCTCGACCTTCACGCCACTCGCAGTAAACCACCCCATTTAACCCCAGTTATGCCGACTCCCCTCTAAAATGCAAAATTTTCAAACGGATGTGCAAGTGGGGAATGGGGGACGGTTTACTGCGGAAGTTCGGAGGGTTGAGAACCAGGGGTTTCGAGGTAGTGCTGCAATGCGCTGTATATTTGGCATACAACTGAATATCTTCTCGTCGGACAGAAACAGCCATGCTGAAAGGTTTGGCCTCGCAAGTCGATGTAAGCAGCATGGGAGAGGGTTTCAAACAATTTTGCATTTTCATAGGCGAATCTATTTTTCTATCATCAAAATACCCCAGTTTTCTCCCTTTTCGCAAGACGACTTTGTCTCAATTTTCGTTCTCAGCTATTGGTATGATGCAGAAACATGTGAAAATCTTACCGCTGGATGTTGGGACATCAATAACCGAAGGGGCTAGTGCCTCCATTCTTTCCTTATCTTCACCATGGTATAAACGAATGGTACTTAAGCAAGCGCATGCCCCCGCGTATCCTGGAAGATGCAACTTCACTCTTCAGCAACTCAGAGCTTCCCGATGCACGCAAACCGAAACTTGCTCTAAAGAGTCTAGGAAAAGGAATTGCCTGACAAAATGGTCATCGCACTTGTTACTATTGCGACTGCCCTGGTTTTGACAACTGTCAATGCCGCGTTACTGCCTAATAGTAACACCACAGGAATACTGTCCGATGCTGCCATGGATGAGTTGCGTGCAAAAGTAGAGGCTGTTGGTGGCTGCAATGCAAACGTTTGCTTTGCAATCGATGGCGGGGATTCCATCAGCCCGGATGCATTTGCCAACCAGAGGAACTTTGTGTTGGATGTCATCTCCGTGATCGCTGATAACCCCGTTGAAGTTGCCGCTGTTCAGTACGGAAAGCACGTGAATAGAATCACCCGGCTGACTCCAGATCTTGCAGAATTCATTTTGGCGCTCGATTCCGAGAAACAAATAGGAGGCTTATCAATGGTCAGGAGCGGCCTCATTGCTTGCTTTCATAGTTTGCGTCGACGAAGGGGAGAAGCCTTGAAGATTGTTTTGTTAGGGGATGCAAATAGTTACTCACGATTCAGACCCGCTGTAAGGGTGGCGAACATATTTAGACGTCTTGGTGGCGAGGTCTGCACTGTTGGTGCAGGTATGGCCAATGATGAACAGCTGCTTGCCATTGCAGGTGGTGATCCCAACTCGGTCTTCGATGTTAACAGTTTTCTTGATGTCCTATCTCTCGAACTTATTATTGAAGCGCTTGTGCTCCAAATTTGCGGCCTGCAGACTGAATAGCCGAGAGGTGACACAGTTCGGTGGAAGGCGCAGAGGTGCAGCAATGGTGTGCGGTTTGCGCAGGGGTGACACACTGTATATAGGATGGTGTTTGACACGCTGACTGTGTTTTTGAACAGCTGCGTCTTTCCGCAGCTACTCGGATTTCCTTGTCACCGAATATGTAATTCAAATCATTGCTGCCAAGGCTCTCAGTTTTCATGTAGGAACGAAATTTGTATTTTTCTTTTTTCTGGATAAAATCTCGTCTTTTTTCATCGAATGGAACATCAAAAAGTTCCCCTATTTCTCTTTTTCTCCAGAAAAGTCTAATTAACTGTAGGTGCTTTACTCCTCCTGACTCAGTTTGCGCCGTGACGGAGGCTCTCAACTCCGTGACACAGTGAGCTCGCCACCGAAAAGAGCTTCGATGGGTCTCATATGCCCGCAGTACTTTCACGGATGGACTCCACCTAGACTACCGAGGAATTATTTTTCTCAAATTCAACCAGAGGGATGCCTGAATGCGAAACATAGCCTCGATCCAACTTTAACGATGGAAGGGTTTCGGTGCTTTAATCTTGGAAGATATATTCAATCTATCCTTAAATCTTCCAGACAACCACAATCGATTCAAAAAGATGTGGCAACATATGAATGGGAGAGGAACTACGCTCCCTGAAAGGCCACCTTCAGGCCAGCCATTAAGCAGTCCGCATTGCACATGACGTTTGCTGCAGCGTGCCTTTATATCAAAACCCCTGAACCTTTCCGTACGTCTCCATTGCCTTCACGGCCACGTTCCTTGACACGTCATGTAGCACTGCGCATGCAACCGCCAAGAGAGGAGATTGGCACAGGCACGAGCCTACCACTGGTGGAGGTTACGATGAAAGATTGATATCTTCTCTGCTCGCATTTATCGCCGCATTAAGAATGAACATCGGGATAAAGACCCTCAATCTCCTGGTGGAGGGGCAAGGGGTCACGAAGATGACATCAAAAAAGTCGGTCCATCCGCTGCTTCCAATAGCTTGGATGTCCGGCCCACTGAGGTCGTGCCCATGGCACGGCTCTACGCCAGGATGACGAGCGGCTGTTGCGAGGTCTTTTGAGAGAAGGGGATTTCGTGATTAGTCGGCAGATGCTCTTGGCTCCATGCAGGCAGTGCATGAAGGGATCATCCTGCACATCGAGTGCGGGCAATATCTTCTCGGGCATGGCGTGTGAGGGTGAAAAGTGGGACATGCCTGTAGTACTGAATAAGAATTCTCGAGGTTCAATGCTTGTCTATAGTCCTGGTATGGGGGACAATGCGCACACTATTTAGCGGCCGGAGCCACAGAAGCAAGACCCGCCTACTTCCTGAAATTCTCGCGAGATATTCGTTCTTGTGGTGCCTTATGATTTGCGGTCGTCAAGAAAATATTTGGATCCTACCTCAATCATCTTTTCGAACTGCTTCGCGCCTTCTCCGGTGCAGGAAGGGGGCACTATCTAACAATGTCTCTGTTACACCGCTTTGTAATAAAGACTTGTTCACTTGTTCGCTTTGGTTATTTCAGTTCTCTATTACACAGTGGCGTAACTGAGAAAATCCATTGTCTTGAATGAATTTAGAATCTCGGTGTAGCGAGATAGTGGTTCTCCTTAATTGTTTCATTTGGCGTGAAGCTCCATGTCATCGTTTTATGTACTTATTTGTTTTCTACATAGTACTATTCTATAGTTACATATTTACTTTCTAGTAAGTTCGTTAGAGTTAACCCAAGTATAGAAGTTTTAGCGTAAAGCTACAATACTTTCCGTAAGAACGGAGCTCATTTGTGTTCTTTTGGGAATCCATGTATTCTCCATTGACCCTTTAACCCCAACTTTCTGAAAAACACTGCCATCATCTCCACAGATCCCTTAGCAGCGCCTCAACTGTATCCCTCTCTTTTTCGCACTACGTATATTAAATGGCGTACTTTTCAGACGCCAAAATTGTTACGCAGTATCTAGAACGCGACTTGCATGTTTTAAAGGTCAGTAATGGTCTCGAGGAACGATTTGAGAGACCCTACATGGTTCTTGCAGGACTGTACGGTGTTTTCTAGGACTGAAAGCGTCGTTCAGGACAGAAATATTCTCGCGCTTATCTTGGTTAATCCCGTCTGGGTAAAGATTCTGTACTGACCCTGGAGGGGTTGAAGGCCACCAAAAAGTGCACCTCGATAAGGACAAGTGCCCTCTTCTCCTAACATCAACAGAGCGAAGTATTTAGATCGCTTTACTAAGTTGCTCGCTGCGCCCGATAATGTACTTGTCATCATGGTACCAGAGTTTGGGTAAACATTTAACGTACTCCCCCCTTTACCTCTGAAATAAAACGTACCTGTACTTTGAGGAAAATAAGGTACAGCAATAGTTAGAAGAGGAGGCCCCGAGATTGTCTCCCTGTTTCGTCACGAATTTTTTATAATTTCAGGGCTAACTAACAGGGATACGGGCTTGTTTCCATAGTAGTATGATACCGAAGACTGTAATTCTGGAGTAGCTGTCTCACTGCTTCGGAAAAGGGAGGGAAACGATGGGATAGTTTACTTGGTTGTCTGATAGTTCTGGTAGGGGGAACCTAAACAGAGTTTGGAAAGAAGGAAAGGATAATTCAGGGTCTCCTGCAAATATTTTAATATGTTCAGCAGACTATGACTTAAAAGGGGGACTTTTTCGGTGTTTTTACTGTTGCAAGATTTAAAGTAGTCTTAAAATCGACAGTCAACAACCTATTCGCTGCATTAATGCTGTATTCTTGAATGAATCTTTGGATTCCGTGTATAATTGCTTCGGTACCCCACTTGGTGGCGATATTTACTTGAAAGGGTTGGAGGGAGTTTTCCACCTTCTGTGGTACTCGATTTATTTAGAAGCTGCCGATTAATTTGCATAGCGTTTTCACAACGGCAATTGACTTAGATGACATATACTTCTTCACCAAAGGGGTAAGTGCAACATCAGCGATCGAAGAAGCGGGATTGCCAGGTGACATTCATGTTGCCAAAAAATTGTGAAGTTGCGTAAGAACCGCAAAAATCCCGAACATCCCGATGACAATGGAAATAATAGCTATTCTACGGAATTGTATGGCTTTAGACCGGAGCTGCCGGAAGATGATCTCTGCTCAAATCCCCAGAAAGCATCAATTACCTCGTTTTCAGTGATAGGTCGAAAACTGCAGTTGGTAGAAATTGGTCCACTGATCATGGCTTTCTATGGAGGGCCTTCGGGAATTTCTCTCGATAATAGCGTCAATAGGTTCATGGTAAAAATGACTTCAAAGAAAAAGGGAACCGATAATAACCCGGGATGATAGTTGTTGCAAGCGACTAAAGTGCTACAACAGATATTAACGGACAAGGGTAAGGCAACGGGGAGAAAACAGGAAACTTAGTACATATTATCTGCTCAAGGGGTTAAATTTTTCAAGAACCATAAAATTTATGGCGCACTCGAATGGTATTAATAGCTTCGACGGGCTCAAGCTGGCAGGCCTGTTGAATTGGAAATGGGCGTAATTATTCTTGCAGTGGGAAGTAGTGAAAATCGCCTTTGAGAGGATAATTCATAGTGAACATTACGTATCGAAATCTGGTCTACAGAAAATATGTTAACGGTCAAAAGAATCAATTAAACCGAGAACATGAAAACAATCACCGTCCATGATGGAAATATTTGTAAACATAAAGATAAAAAACAAAATACTATGAAGAAACATGAATTTTGTCCAGTAAGATAAACAAGAAAGTTTAGAAAGAAATATTGGGAGAAAGAATTTCTGAATGTAATCCGAATATCTTTAGTTTCTTTCTTGACAAAGGACATCAAATGTTGTCAGTAGAAGGCCAAAAGAGTGCAAAGCTTGTGCACCATTTCCAGATGAAACTTTTCGCTAGTTTTTAGCACTTCTTATATTGACTTGTTGCTGGTCCTAAGTAAGACGAGCTGATGCTGTGTGATTGTTAGACTTTGTGGTCAGTTTGCATGATCTTACTCGATTCGGTAAGATAGTTACTGGTAGATGTTTGATGTCCTACTACTCAGATTATGTTTCTGCCAATCCTTTGTGGGTGAAACTTTCTGATTTTTGTTGTTATCGCTCCCTTGTGGATCACACTACTGTTATAGTCCGTTTTTTATCATATTTTCTTTAATAAAAGCAGTTCAGGACTATAGTTGAGACTGAACTGCTTCCATGCGTCATGCTATCTGCGTCTATTTTGTTGCCTCTAAGGACGTAGATCGATATAGAGAGAAACCCGGAAAAGGATTCGGATACCAATCTGATGCTTAAAAACTCTACTCTGAAACATCGAAAGTGAGAGAGTGCATGTAGCTGACCAATAATGGTCGAATACTTGCGCTCACAATGTTTTGAAGCACCGTGCGTTCCATAAAACTATTCTGTCCCTCATTTTACCTGTAGTGAAATAATATTGGTATTTATTGGAGAAAAAATCAGAGGAGTGAATGTTCGCAAACACAATTACTGGGAAAAGTAACATTTGTGTGAGCGCCTGAGCTGCCCCTGAATTTTCGGCAAGACGTGCGTTCACTGTATCTTCCATAGACTTTGCATATGTCTCTGCAAAAAATCGCGGAGTCTTTTCGGTACACGCGACGTAACTGGGGTATGGGCCGTGAAGATATCTTTTAGAGAGGACAGAGACTTCAGACAAAGATAGGGGGTCCAGAATGTGATGTTGAGCGTTCGATTTGGTGCTGATGGAGCTGCGTCATCTCAAATCGGTACATCTATATTGTGTCCGACCTCTACCGAATATATATTAGCCAGAACAACCTTATCCATGCAATCGATTAAGAAGTGCTGCTCCGTCAAATTACAATAATTAATGCCATTCCTCTATACCTCCAAACTAGACAGCCAGCAGACCGTTTTCGCTATCGTTATCCGCAATGACCTTCTGGTGCCAATAGACAATGTCTGTAACGATTTTTCTGGTAATGGATGACTGTTTCATTGGAGAGAGCGGTTGCCTAATGAGTAAAGCTCACTAATTACCGCCTATCTGTCTGCTATCTTCCATTCAGTAATCAATGCTCGTACTACTTACTTGAAGGAAAACTGTAGCTGATATAACGCGATGTTAAAGAAACTTAAAGCCTCAACAGTCTTGCAGTATAGCGATGTCGAGATATGGAATATATAGAAAAGATTGAAGGGGCTATAAATCTGCTGCCGAAATGTACTTATTAGCTGACGCTTGGCCATAAGGTTGACTCATAGTGAGAGTTCTTCTTCTCCTATTACTGTGACGGAACTACCTTATCTGTCCTTTGCGGTTGTTGAGAGTTCTTTAGAATAGATTTTAATACATCATTTAAGGAAAAATCAACCAAAATCTTTAACCTTTTCGTGATTTCAACCGAAATTCCACATTGGAATCAACTTAAATGACCGTAGCCTTCACATAATGGTCCTTTGATATACTTGCGACAGATCTTACCACGTTCATTAGAATGAAAATGACCTCGGTGTGCAGATCATTGGCTATAGAACTCTGGATAAAAAGAAGGCCGCTTTCTAGTAAATTCGGCTCCAAACATTCATTTCTTCCATACTTTCAGCGCATACTTCGTTCGAGCTAGGAAAAGGGAGAAATTTTCTAACTCGCCGATGAAAAGCACCCAGAAGGTTGAAAAGGATGACTTGAAAGTAGAAAGTGGCCCCAATGACCCTGAGTAGTCTGAAATATGTGACGGCGGAAACACCATAGAAGTCACTCAAATCGCTGATCGACCACGATAGACCGTTCGTGTACAATGAAATAAGGATCAAAATTTGAGCTAAGCTCTGCAAGTATAATTCTAGCAGTATAATCATAGCTTTACAGATCCGGATGCGGGGTCGATATTGCGCCGACATCAACACCGTCGCGGTACTTATACCACTGCAGCACCTCGACATCGACCACCTTCCGATCCCACAACAAGCGTCTCACTGGTAAGCTAGACTGACTTCCTCGCATAGTTCTCACTAGCACTCGCCCAACTCAGTTGAGATTAGGGTTGCGACCGAATCTGGCATACATCGGTCTGACTTGGCTGCATTGCGCACGAAGCACTCAAAACCAAGTCACCCAAAGCGGCTCGGTGCATCATTTCACCAGATTTCCCAACATTTACAAGTCCATACAAGAATAGAATCCTCTCTCTTCTAGCTCTCTCCAATGAGCCAACCCACTAGTAGCCCCGCTAGCTTCAATTTGCCGCAGTTGGATTCTCTATAATTTCCCTCTTTCTTCAAATTCACTCTCTTACACCTCGCGAACTTTGGTATGCCTTTTTTAAACTATCTCTTCGATGCAGTAAATTTTCACTACGGCAGATTTCAACCTGCTCAATAAGAAAATCGAGCGTAATGAGGAAACCACGTGGTTTTCCCAGGTCCTTGGAATTTTTGGTATCCTAAAGGGGAAAAGGTTTGGGTGTTTTACTCTTGGAAGATATATCCGGTCTATCCGATGGTTTTCAAGACAACCGCAATCAACTCAAAAAGGGTATATCGACACAGTAATGGGGAAGGAACTACGCTCCCTAAAGTGCTACCTTCAGGCCAACAATCAAGCACGATCCTAAAGGACACAATAGAACAACTAATGCGGACATACAGGAATATCTGCAAAACTTTCTTCCAGTGGATACTCTGTTTTGGTGATGAGTGTGATGTGCGCAAAATTTGCACGCGAAAAAAATCTAGAGGAGGACCAAATTTGGATACAGTATCGGGATTTGCAAGATATTTTTTACAGTTCCTGAATTTGCAAGATATTTTTAATTTGGATGAGTGTGGCAAATTCATGAGTTGATTATTTATTTTAAGACACGCTGATATACTAGATGTCAGTACAAGTCCAGGTTCTGGGTGATAGTAAGAGTGACTCTGAAAGGTCTATATAATGGTCACATTAATTCCCACCCCTGGCTGATGGCTGGCTGGCATGGGTATGGCACCTAGATATTTACGTTGAGGAAATATCTTCTAATAGTCTCTCTGGTTCACACGATTCTCTTGAATATATTTTATGGTTATTAGTATGTTTGTTTGAGACTTAAGGGGTACCCAAAAGTCTATATAAGCCGAGTAAACTGCTTCCTCTTGTGGAGGTCAAGCAAGTTGGCAGACAACTTCAAGCCAAGCTCTGAGTAGTAGGGTGTTGAGAGTCAACTTCAGATCCAAGAAGCCTTTTTTCCTACGCTGCTCACAGAGCATCAGTGGTAAGCCCTGCCCCTTTCATACTTGCTTCTAGCCCTCTCAACTTTCTTCCATATACACTCCTTTTTATTCGTTCAACTATACCACGGTAGCACTTTTGTCGCTTGTAACACCTCCTTCTTGGGGTAGTTGGTTCTGAATATCTCTTCTCCCAACGATTTACTCCTATCATTTGGTACTCTTGTGGAGGGGGTTGCACCCGAGGTATTCGAGTTGAGCAGTATTAGGGAACACTTCGGGGGATTTCTTTGCTGTAATCATGGATCTCAACGCTGCTCGTATAACGTTCACAGGGGGCAAGAATGAAGACGTTGCGGAGTTTCTCTATACATATTTCAACGTTGTGATGCGTGAGAAGAGCGATGAAGAGAAGGCCGAAAGTATCTTCGCCTATCTTCATGGTGACGCAAAGCACAAATATAAGGCCAAGTTTATCAACGGGTGGTCTCTTAACGGGAATGGGCGTAACTTCGGTGAGGTATGCGAGTGGATTGTGAAAGAGTATGCTAAGGAGGTAGAACCAGATGAGATGATTCGTACCGCCATAGAGGCCCGGCTCAACTTCGACGATTTGTTAAGCTCATTGGTATACTTGTGTGATCTCTATGAAAAGGCTGGGTTCAACGCCCAAGCCAAGTACGGAATGCTGCGTAAGGCGGCGATGGGGGATAAGCGGCTCTCCGATTTCCTCCTCATCAAGGGCCCTCATACTTTTAATGAACTGAAGGGTACCATCGTAGAATTTGTCAAAAATTCGGAGACGTTTCAGTCACTAAGTGAAATACCGAGGGAGACCCGTACATCTATGCCGATCGTACATCCTGAAAAGAATTATCAAAGGCTGGCTACTAGCGCAGCAGCATTGGAATCTGTCAGGAGCGAGTCAAAAACTTGGAAGAAAGGTTGGAAACCCGATTCGATAATCGACTTGACATGATAACCTCGCAGTTGGAAAGCCTTACTCTGTACCATTAAGAAGAACCAGTCTGGAGTCCTCAAGGCCGCAGAAGTCTGTTCCTACTGTCACAAGCCTGGACACTTTGCAAATAGGTGTCCTGATAATCCACATAGAAACACTCGTTGTGGAAAGTGCGGTCGATATGGGCATCATGAAAGTAACTGCTGGTCTAAAGACAACAGAAGAGCAAGTTTATCGGACACAAGGAGCGAGTCAGGACCAGAGATGAAAATCTTACAAGACAGAAAGGATCAAAAGTTGACGGATGCCGGCAACGTATCCATCGCTGAAGAAATCAGTCAATTCAATGTGACAAAAAGGGATGGAGAAGGGAACATTGTATCAAAAAAACCTAGGCTAGATTATAGAATGCTGGAACATATCCCAGCACCTGTACCTCCTCGACCCAAGAGGTCTGATCAAGTTTTTCCAGGAGTGGGAGTCACTCCGGCCAAGAAGACGAAAAAGAGTAAGAAATTTAAGAGTATCCCGAAGGACGTACTAGAATATGTGAAGAAGTACAATTTGGTAGCTGAGCTTGCATCGGCCCCAACTGGAATAACGTTTGGTCAACTTTTGAGGGCGACGCAGAGGACGCGAGAAAAGAACTCAAAAACATTATCAGGTCTAACAAGTCCGCTAAGGGTAAGAAACTGTTTCTTCAATCGGCCTCGACAGCACCAAGACGTCTGAAGCTGGTACCAGTCAAAGTATTGGGAATGAAAACCCAAGCTCTGTTCGATTCGAGCGCTGTTCCAAACCTCATTTCAGAAACTTTGGTGACAGATCTAGGTCCTGAAATTATTCCAACTACTCGAAGAATAACTGTGGCGGATGGAACCGTATCAAAATGCATGGGCACTGTTGACAAGGTTTCAGTGTTCTTTGGGGACTCTAAAGTTGATGTAGACTTTCTTGTCATGCCTGATCTCCCTTTCGATGCAAGCATTGGCTGCCCTACCATGGAAAGACTAGGACCTGCATTGACTTGGGCAATCAAATGGTTTCAGTTAATGTTGACGGCAGAACCGTGAAGATGCCCCTGGATTTCGACAAAAGCACACATCCGGTAGATTTGAAAGAAACGGACAGTGAAGATTTCACTTCTAGCTATGACAGCGAAGATTCCGAACCAACTAACACTTTCGGAAGTGGAGAAGGGTACGCTCGTGGGATAATGAACATTGTATGGGACGATTATGATTCTGGGTTTGAAACAGATGACGACTGGAATTCTAGGGTAGGTTTGAGACCTGAATTTGTTTCTTTTTGCGATAATATCGAATCAAAGGACGGCATTAAGAGCGTGAAAGAAGATTACCTTTGCAAAGAAAATAAGGATACTTTGAATTCCATATCTGAAGATTTGAGCACACCGGAAAATGTCCTTCAAAATTTGGAGGGAGAGGCTCGAGAAGAAGACCAGCGCCAAATGGCAGAAATTCAAGAAAAAGTACAGCACCTTCCAGCCCCCGCCTCAATGAAAACATCCGACATTTTAACATCTTCCGAAGTAATTGCATGGAGCGCTTCAGATCTAAGACAAGCAAGTGTACCGGTCACTCACTCATTTGAAATTACCGATACTCAACCAATTTACCACAGGCCTAGACATCAACCGCCAAAATATGACCAATTCATCTCAGAGAATGTTACAAGTATGCTGGAAAATGATATTATTCGGCCAGTTTCTTCCCGTGGTCATTTCCAGTTGTGGTAGCACCAAAGAAAGATGGAAAACTTCGCTTTTGCGTCGATTACCGACAACTGAACCAGAGAATGATACCCGATCGATTTCCGATTCCGAATATGGAGGGAATTCTCGAGGACTTGAAGGACGGGAGATACTTCACCTCAATTGATCTTTACACTGGTTATTGGTAGATTCCATTAGATGAAAAATGTAAGGAAAAAACAACTTTTACCACCAAAGTCGGTACATTCAGATTCGAAGTGATGCCTTTTGGTCTCATGAATGCACCAGCTACGTTCCAAAGAATGATGAACGAGGTTTTGAAAGGACTTCCATTTGCAAGAGTTTATATCGATGATGTGGTAATATTCTCAAAAACCTTGGATCAGCACATCTCGCACCTCAAAGACTGTAGTGGAGAGGATATCGGAATATAGCCTGAAAATTAAGTTAAGCAAATGCTTCTTTGCGAAAAAGTCTGTCCAATTACTCGGTCATATCGTCGATCAAGGGGAAATTAAAGTGGATCCAGAGAAAACGAAAAAAATCAAGTTGGCACCAAGGCCCGCTTCAAAGACGGAGGTTCGAAGCTTCCTAGGACTGGCGTCATATTACAGAAGATTTATCAAAGATTTCGCCAAGACCGCAGCACCGTTACATGCCAGCACTACGAAGAACGGAAAATTTTAATGGAACAAGGAAATGCAAACTGCATTTGAGGAGCTTAAAGATAAGCTATGTGTCCCCCAGTCCTCATGTACCCAGATTTCAAGAGACCATTTGTTGTGGAAACAGATGGATCAGAACGATTTTTGGGTGCCGTTTTGTCCGGAAAAGATGGCTCGACATTTTCGCAGAATATCGGTTTGAAATTGTGTATAGGCCTGGACGCAATAATCAGCCTGTCGATTACCTATCCCGCTTGAGGGATCCACTGAGTCCAAATGAAAAAGCTTCCGAGGACATTCTCGGAGTTGCCGAGGTGCAAGTGCCGAACGAAAACGAGTAGGAAGCTTATATTCACGGACTTATTAAATTCCTTGATGGACTAGAAATGAGAAAAGTTGATCTTGAACACAGAAATTGGGTACGCAGGAACCAAAAGGCTTTTACATTGTGGAATGGGAAACTCTTCCGACACACAAAAGCCGGTCCTCGACTAGTGGCCCCTATGAAAGAAAGAGTGAAGATCTTGAGGACTTTCCATGATGAGTTAGGTCATTGGAATCTCGAAACAACCAAAAAATTCATTACGGAGAGATTCTGGTGGCCCAGTATCCATAAGGACGTCTATAATTTCGTAAAAATCTGCGATAACTGTCAGAAACTCACTCCGATACGAAAGTATAAGACAACTCTAAGTTTTCCAGTTTCCGGTCTCTTTGAAACCTTCTCAATTGACTTTGCGGGCCCGTTCAAGGAAACCTCTTCCGGAAAAAAATATCTCCTTATAGGGGTGGAACATCTTACTGGATGGCCAATAGCAGTTGCAGTTGAGGAGGCCAATGCTGAGGTGGTCCTGAGATTCATCGAAAAAGAAATAATTGAACAGTTTGGTCTTCCGAAAAGGATCATCTTGGATAACGCCATTTGTTTTACTGCAACTTCACTGCTTCGTTTCTTGGAAGAGAAAGGGATTCAGCTGAAGACAGTTCTCGCATACGCTCCTATTACAAACGGTAAAGCGGAGAGGATGGTTGGAACCATCGAACGAGCAATATCGAAAACTATGTCGGAGAATGAAATCCAGTGGGAAGATGCCTTACCAAAAGTGTTATACGGCTATCGTCGAAGAAGAGGAAGAATTGGACGCTCAATATTCAAGCTAATGTACGGAAGGGCTCCTAGAATGTTAAAGAGAGACATGGAAACAAATAATATCGACGAAGAGAGTAGGGAAGTCGAACTACTGGCCACTGAAGGCTGGAGATCCCACCGCGCGTTAACACAGACAAGAAATGAGGGTGCAGAGACTCCAGTCCGAACCTTTTCAGTCGGCTCTAGAGTACTTTTAGTACATGGAAAAGCAATGCAACAGGCTGTGAAGTGGGCGCCTTCCAAACAAAGTACTCGAACCCATGCATTGTCACGGAGGAAAGACATCCGCATTATAAGCTCTGTTCAAGCTCAGGGAAGAGATCAAGGAGGGCCATTTATGCACGTCGTCTGGTCCCTTACCATCAGAGGCCTGAAGAATTCCTTCTCACACAGGACTATGCGCAACCAAGGGGCATACTCATCTTTAACTATAGAATGATTTCTATGCGAGAAAAAAGGGCCTGGGAATGGATCATCTCGATTACGCGGGACTACTACAAACTCCACGTAATCATCCATTTCTACATTAATATATGCCTATGTTTTCGTACATTGAACGGACCATTGCTACCTCAAGAAGATTTCCGACTATTAATAAGAGTCCTATTTTCATTCCAAAACGGAAGGTTCACGGAAGCAGGTCCAGAGTTTGTGGAAGTAATATATCATTACTTTATAGGAAGGTATGGAATGGTAGCTATCGGAGACTTGTCGCAAACGTATCTGAACATTGTCCGTCTGATTTACGTATTTCTCAAGAACAACCAAGATGTGCGACTGAGAGGCTACACTTACCCCTGATATGGAATATCGACTGGTCTCATATCTCTTATGGGAACCTGATGTTTCCCCGCCACAAATTGGGAACATTGAGGGTGGCGAAGATCCTCCCGAAGCAGTGATGATGACCCGAGGAGGACCTTCGGGAGACAACAACCCGCCCAGAAGAGGTTCTGGTCGCCCCCAAGAGGACCTCGTGCAGGTCTCAGTATGTTAGGAACTGGTCGGGGCCATTCATCGCGACAGCCCGCCACAACTTCGTCTATAGCCCTCCTTCACAACCATGCACAGCATACAATTGGAAGAAGAATATTATCTTTTTGGTTGCGCAATATCTCTGAGGACGCGAACGATACAAAGGTCATTTCTTATTTCATGATAAGCATCTGTTTATGTTTTCGGGCGCTACATGGACCGCACTTATCTTTCGAAGATTCATTCTTGATGATGCGTGTCTTCTTTTCTTATCGGCATCCATTCCTCCGGCATCTTCCAGAAGAGTTTGCATATCATACATATTTTTTCACTCTTGGAAGATTCGGAAGAGTCACGGAGGAAGAATGTATTCAACCCCACCTCGATGTTATCAAACCAATATATGAGGCTATGCTACAAAGTGAGGTACCGGTAATGCAAACTTACTTTTGGGATCATCATATTGGTAATCAGTTGCATCCGTACCCGTTTGAAAGACCTTACAGTTTATCAATAAGACAGCGAACACTAACGGAAACAGAAGAAGAACAATGAAGACGAGCCGGGACGTTCGTCTCGAACGGGAGAGCATGTCGGAACGAAAAAGGTCCTCTTCGCATCTTGAAATCTTCATTTACCAATCGTCCTACCTTTGTGTTCCCAAAAAAATTCTGAATATCTTTTTCCTTCATGAATCCAAATCACTGTACAACTCCATTTTCTATTTTATGTTTGAATATTTGGTCCTCCCCCTCAAAGAGACGCCTTTCAATTCGTGGACACTTCGCCTCCCAAATTCAGTTCCGATATTTTATCACGCAGATTTTTATGATGCCCCCGAATTCATGCAAATACAAGGCCGCAGTATCGCCTTTTTTGACCAAGACCATGGTGATTACCAAAGACATGCCCCTATTTAAAGTGCTATAGCATTATCGCTGAAGCATCACTCCTACCACCAACAATTTGATAAGCTGATTACCATTTCTGTCAACATCCGCAACCACGCTCACCCCTTTTCCAGAAATATGACGTCAAATCGCCCCTCTGTCCCTATCTCCAAAAACCGCCCTTCCTGTCCCATCAATGGCCTCCGTCTCGCCGCCTACGGGCCAACTGATGCCGACGACTACATCCGGCGGCAAACTAAGAAGAAAATCATCGAGTTCGTTCGCCGCCTCTTCATAGAAGAAGAGGGGAGGGAGGTAAGTAAGGATGAGACTGAGAAAGTTGAGGAGGAGAGCAGGGAGTCCTTCGAGGAATGGTTAGCCCCTGAGCTAGTTTAAGAGACTCAGGAGAAGGAAGAGGAGGAAGAGGAGGAAGAGGAGGAAGAGGAGGATGATGAGGGCGAGGACGAGGACGAGGCGGATGAGGGAACAGAGGGCATGGAAAGTGTTGGACTGGTGGGGCCTGGACTGGAGAGTATGGAACAAGTGGTGCCGACGCTGGAACCGGATGGAGATATCTTTAGTAGTTTAGATATCTCCCAGGAGGGAATAGAGAGCTATGAGCCGTTCGCAGATATTTGTGGGACTGCTTGGACAGCATGAATATTTTAGAGGAGTTGTTGAGATCTGATTTAGAAAATGGGAAATAAGAGGACCTCATTTATTGTTAGTTTCTCAAGTATCTTTTGTTTGGAGTATATCATCCACACAAACTGTTTGTATGCATTTCCTGGTACCTTCTGTAGTTTTGTTCGGACTTTAGGGATAGCCAAAAGTCTACATAAGCTGAGTAAACTGCTTCCTCATGGAGAGGTCAAGCAAGTTGGCAGACAACTTCAAGCCAAGTCCTGAGTAGTAGGGAGTTGAGAGTCAACTTCAGACCCAAGAAACCCTTTTTTACGCTGCTCACAGAGCATCAGTGGTAGACCGTGCCCCTTCCATACTTGCTTGTAGACCTCTCAACTCTCTTCCATATACACTCCTTTTTATTCGTTCAACTATACCACGGCAGCACTTTTGTCGCTTGCAACACCTCCTTCTTGGGATCGTTGGTTCTGAATATTTCTTCTCCCGACGATTTACCCCTATCAGGTTGGCCCATGTTAAAGGCGCTAGTGGACTTTGATACGGAATCCGGAATCATCAAAGCCAGTAGAAAGTAAGTATTCGTCCCGCTCGAACCAGACTTTCGAGGGCCTGACAAGAAAATTATAGAAGGCGAAACGGAGGGAACTCCGAGCGAGTAATTTACTTCCAATAACATTAATTTTTCGGACACCTCCAACCCAGAGCACGATTTGGTGGTTGCGATTTTAGATGAGACGCCAGCTGATGCCTCGCAGCCCCAAGGAAAAGAGCGTGTGGACCCTTCCTAGTCGAACGTTTTCCAGACTCGACACTGTTCATTGTACTGGAGCGCCTTGGGCGGCGACGGGCAGGGTTTCTTCAGCCGCCTTGCTTCCTTTGATGCTTCCTGTCGCGTTCTCTCTCCTCCTCAACAGCTTCGCGACTTTTTCACCCGTTTTGTGTTTAGTCTCCATGTGATGAAATCGCGACGGGTTTACACCCGCCGCCCGAATTCGAAGTTAATTTCTGAATACTCTCCCCACGCTTCTGCGTCATACTGTACAATTCGTAAAGATTTGCCTCTACGTCGTAGAGACCACATGACACAAATTTATTGGGTTTTGGTTGCTTCTTTTAGCCATTAATGAATCCATTTATGACTAGCTCAACTATCAATTAGGGCACTTCATGATTTTCTGGCGGATTAATTAAACCGTTAGATTCGAGTATTAACCTTGTACTTGATGCGTTCACACAATTTTATGTTGTATTTGGCTTCTTTTTTCGCTACTGGGCACCAGATTCATGGGTGCAATAGGTGAAACTGACTATTTCGACCTAACAGTCGTCAATCCACTCGCTCCCTCCTTTTCTAAAGTCCCGAGTTTTAACCCGATGACCATTCTTAATGGAGTGTGTGCGGACAAGCAGCGGAAGTAACAGGTCTTTCACGCGGAATTACCGGACAGAAGCAAGCTAGTTCCTGTCCTAATCTCTACGCTTGGCGAGTGGCATCCGGAGGAGTTTTCATGGGTCACGGAGCTTGTAAGAACCGTCACCAGCCGCGAAATGAAACAATTTTCGACGTTTCGATGCATTATTCTACAGCATGGGATAGGTCGGAAACATCTTCCAACAGTAAAACACCCAAACGTTTTCCTTCTACAGCAATACTCGCCGCTGGCAGTTACATCTAACGCTGCTTGTCTTCTTGCTCGCCTTCCATCGACTTCATGGTAGGCTCCTGCTGGTGCTAGCATTCGACAGCAAAGGTTTGTACATTGCCTACACCAACGGTTGATTTATTTAGTATAAGATGCAGATTTGAAATCGGTTCCAGGTAATCCATTCATCTCGATAAAGAAACCCCTGTTTCCCCCATTTTTCGTTATTCGGGCAGAAAAAATTATCCGTAGAAAATCAGTATGTAAATATGTCCTTCATTCACTTCCCTTCTGCCCCTCATATTTCCCAGTGCGCACCATTTGGTATAGTTAAGTCAGATTCGTATGCAAAGAAGAATTCGTAATTTTTCGCACCGTAGAAGGGCGTCTCATGCCTGTTGTGAATAATTGCGCTCTTTTTTAACAGGAAAAAGTCTTCGTGGTAGAAAAGTCTGACACCGCGATGGTCAGGAGAATTTCACCTCAGTCTATTTTGGCCGGATCATATAAGCAATGAGTCGAGAGAAATCGATTTGGTTCTTTAATATTTGAAAAGTGCGATTTTGCTATCCCCCGGTGTATGCTAGTCGAGAGAATGAAGTTCAACAAAACGGTTCTACATAATTCCGAGATTCTCCACCCACGAGGTCCTTTTTGGCACTTCGGAGGAACAGTGTTGCATACAATGACCAATGTTGTAAGCAATTCTGCCTAAAGAGGTTGATGAGAACTTGGAACAATACTCGGCAACTGATTTGCTGTAGGTTTGTTAGCCCCAGACGACTACAATAAGATGCGCAGTTAAAATTAACAAAAAAGAAATCACTCGAACATTCTGGATTAGACCTCAATGCATACGCATGATCGAAGTACTGATTGAATATTCCGACAAAAAGCCCTTCTGCTGACCTTCTAATCTACCCGCAGATCTCAAGGACTTGCGGTCTCGATCAGCTTGATATAGCCCTGCATAATGAAGAGTTTGCGTACTTATAGAGAGCACGCGGTGATGATGATAATATGTGTGTGCTTTTAAGATCGATGTCCCAGAAGTTTTACTACACGAAGATACATCGGCGTCTCAAGTACACCGCTTAGTCCGAAACTGTAAACGTAGATCCAAGCCAAATGATATTTAATCAAACAGCTCTCCTTAAGTTATTGGTGCTCCAGAGCGCTCCGCGAAATCATGGGCGGCGCTGCGTCTGTAGAAGTAGATGCTCTTCATCCAGTACACACTACATAGTGGATCATCCTCATGCGAAGTCTCGGGCATGGAGATAGGCCTGTAGATGCAGTAGCTACTCTTGCAGTACGTGCGAATTATGGCAAAATTTTTTGTCTTCACAATACCCTCCCCCTGTCTCGCAGAGTTGACATCTACAGGTGTAATTCTAATTTCTTCCCTCTTTCAACTAACCATAACACATGCCATAATTGCACCATGGGATACACGAATTCTCTACGAGCTTTCCTTTGCTTTCCATGCTCGTAGTAAACCACCCCTTTACCCCCCTTCTGGTAGATTGGAGTGCCATCTACAGTTTTCGATGCATTGTACGGTTTCACAATTGGCTTGGCCAATATACGGTATCTACGCTCCGGGACAAATTTACTGAGTACCAACCCAAATATCTACTACAGTAAATTAATACCTTTCCATGAGTGAAAGCCAATCTGATTTTTACAAGCCGTCTCTCATGTTTGCTCTCATTCTTTCCATACCCTCTGAAGTGCACTGAACGCAGATCTACAGAAAAATATCGAGATAGAGAACCAAATGGAATACCTAAATTTGCAAGATATTTTTCAGCTTGGTTGAGGGTATGACATATTCATGGATTTTTAAATTAATTTATGATACGCTGGATCTAAATGATGTCAGTGAGCACCAAGGTTCTGGGAGGTGCAAAGTTCGAGTCTAAAAATTTTATGTACTGGTCACATCATTTCCACGTTTGCCTGATATGTCGGGGCTATGGAAATAGCAATAGATATCGAACTTGATGAGACATCTTCTTTCTGGTTATCCAGGTCCATCAAATTTCCTTGACTGAACTTTATACTATTCACTCTTTGTGTAACTTCCCGCCAACCCTTTATATTGTAAGCCTTTACCATCACGACATCCCTTAGGGAACAGCTGACCATATTTTTCATGCATTAAAAACACCCCAAATTTCCCCCCTCTTTGTGTAATAGATTTAAGAGCTAGCCGAAAAGTGATAAACTGAGTAAACTGGTCTCCGACCTGCTCACTCTTTCCCAGGACCGCCACTTGGAAGAGATCCCTCGGTCCGCCATCTCGCTCTTATCCTCCCGCCACCCGCAGCTGTCTTCGTCGCTTACAGGTACGGCTCTTTTCGAGCGTTGTTCATCGCCGGTCCCCGGCGAAAGGCTCCAGTCTGCGATCACAACTGAACTCATGCTATCGAAATCCGATAGGTTGTTCTCGTCCGCGGCAGCCCACGACCGAGCACGGCTCCTCTCCGTGCGCACGTCCTCCGCCTCGTCTGTTTTCTCTTCGCTTCCTCACCACCACCGCGGTACGTACATGTCCTCTTCTACGTGGAAAGTCGCTCTGGCTCTACGTCTCGGCATCGCGCTATTCCCTGGATCTACTCGCTGTCCGTTCTGCTCCCTCCGCTCGGCCGACATCGCACCCGTCTTAGATCCAAGTGGTCAACACGCGTTGACCTGCAAATACGAAGACGGAATGACTCGTCGTCATCACATCCTCCGCAACGTTCTTGCCCGCTACTGCAAGGAAGTTGGGATCGTCGCCCTCGTCGAACATCCGCTCCTCTACCAGGTTCCCAACTCGTCTGGGCATTCGGAGTCCCCCGCGCTACGAATGGAAATTTACATACCCGATGCATACGGGCTTCACAGTACCAATATCGCCGTCGACGTTGCTGTTGCCCACCCCTCCGTACGCCGCCACATTTCGCCAAGTAAGTTTACCGCAGGCGCTGCCGCAACACTCGCAGAGCGCGAGAAACATCGTCATTACGGCACTTACTGCAACCAAAACGATATCCTCCTCTCCCCCGTCGGGATTGATATCTATGGCGCCTTGGGCGACGACGGCAAGGGTTTTTTCCGCCGCCTTGCTTCCTTCGCTGCTTCCCGTGGCGGTTCCTCACCTCAACAGGAGCTTCGCGACTTCGTTAGAGGGTTTTGCATTTAGTCTCCAAATAATGCAGGCGCGACAGGTTTCTACCCGCCGCCCGCATCCGTAGTTAATTTATGAATACCCTCCGCACGCTTATGTGCGACATTGTACAACCACTGCTTGATGGCTGGGCTGAAGGTAGCATTTTAGGGAGCGTAGTTCCCTAAACCCATTACTGTGTCGATATACCCTTTTTGAGTTGATTGCGGTTGTCTTGAAAACCATGGGATAGACCGGATATATCTTCCAAGAGTAAAACACCCAAACCTTTTCCCCATTTGTACAACCAATAAAGATTTACCACCACCAGTAAACTGAGTCCTTTAGGAGAGGTCAGACAAGTTGGTAGAAACTTCAAGAGCAGAGACTAATAGTTGAGGAGCTGAAAATCAACTTCTCACTTTAGAGACGTTTTGCTTATGTTAGTCACTGTGAATAGGTGAGAGACCCTGATCCGTCCATAACCATTTGAATAAACTTAGCCCCTCATCTTTATTATGCTTTTCGTGTTCCCCTAACTATTTTACGTTACCACTTCTATCGTTTGCAAACCTTGGCCTTGTCATGACTGGTTTGGAGGATCTCATCCTCGCCAATTTATCCTTTTCACCTTCCGCAAAGAGGTGCCTTTTTGTCATTAAAGATGATAACCCCTAGGAAAATGCGGTGTGATTTAACTTTCAGAGAAAAGTGGCCATTATTTGATCGTGATATGCAGGAGAGACAAATCGATGTAAGCGAAAGTTTTTTTATTGTGTTGCTGAAAACACCCTAACAAGACTGCCGCAGTGCACGCAATTTTTGAAGTCAAACTTGCTTCGGCTTACCTTTCCCTGAGAACCAAAACAGACTTAAAGGACGTTTATAGCTCTGTAACAGCTGTTTTCCGAGCAACTTCTATTATCGCAGCTATTGCGTCAGGTCTACGGCCTCTTGGTATGAATGAAAGAATTTGAACAGGCCTAGATCCCTCAAAATCGCAATGAAATCTTGATAATTCCGATTAATTGCATACATTCTGCGTTTTGGGATGTCAGTGGGTCAAAATTAATCCCTTTTTTGAGAGCGGTAAGAATATTCAAAAGAAGTTCTATAGAGGGTATCGGTATCTCCCCTGTACCCTACCGCACGAATATTGGTCGTGTTCTGTGTTTTCATGTGGTAAAAGCTGTGGTCACAGCTCCAGGACAGGGCTTCTGACGGCTTTTTCCAGTTTTAAAGCTAGTATGGTAACTTCACTATCGAACCAAACAATTCAATCCAACCTGTGCAATTCAATCCAACCTGTGATGAAAATACATACATTGGTCTCATAATAGTCAAAAGTTTCTGAAACTGCTTCCGGGACACGTTTTGGCTATATAACATTAGGAAATAGCAATATTACTGCAAGTGTAGGGGAAAAGGCCGTTGTTAAAAATATTCTTTCAGACGAGGCGAAGATGCAGCGAAACTATTTCTTGGCTTTAGAGAAGTTTATCTTCACACAACTCAAGGTTTCATTTCCCTTCAAGGTCTATGAATAGTTCATTTGTACAGCTATGCATTTAATAATATATATTTTATGCGCTCGACACCAGTAATACGCAAGAATATAGATCCTCATTTTTTTAAGGATTCTCAAGTGCATTCTAATATTTTAAGGGCTCAAAAGAAAGGGTTATAGAGTAGGGTTTGTTAAATCAGATGGAAAATCGTCTTGCGAAATTTTAAGAACTTTTTGTGCAGATTCTGACAGATCCTCAAAATTATATATAGCAGGGCTGCTTCTTTGGTTCGTAGGATGAATCTTACGTGTCCATTTAATCTTAGTAGATTGAGTAGCCTCAACAGAACTCCTTCAACATTGAACTTTACATTGCTCTGCAGCCGTCATGTCCAATGCGGCCTGCTTGATGGCTGGCCTGAAGGTAGCATTTTAGGAAGCGTAGTTCCTTCCCCATTACGCTGTAGGTATACCCTTTTTGAGTCGATTGCGGTTGTCTGGAAAACCATGGGATAGGTCGGAAATATCTTCCAACAGTAAAACACCCAAACGTTTCCCCATTGCTCTGCTGACCCTTCCCTCCCTCTCCCCTCCCGAGCCGCCTCTGCGCGCGTGGCACAGCCCACAGCGCAGACCGTATGCGCCCGGCACACCTTGGGGCATCCGCAGTTTCTCACTGACATATCTCCTTCCTAACGATTTCTTTGGGCACGCACCACCCTCATTACCTCCATCTCCACCAGAGGTACGAAAAATCTCTATTACTCTGTCGATCCACTCCTCGTCGGAGCTTTGCTAGCGCTCGCTAGAGATTCCTCATCCGGATCGCCCCCTTCCCACACCTCGTCCACGTTGCCCTACCTCCACCTCAAAACGATATCGTTTCGTCAAGGCGTGATCTCCCAAGAGATCACTAAAATTTGGAAAATGTTGGCAAGGATAACCGTTGGAAAAATCAAGTTCGCGCGTCAGGTAATATTGTTGACGTGGCCTCCCTTCCACCTTCTGGTAGATTGGAGTGCCATCTACAGTTTTCGATGCATTGTACGGTTTCACAATTGGCTTGGCCATTACATGTACGGTTTCTACGCTCCGGTACAAATTTACTGGGTTCCAGCCCGCATATCTACCACAGTAAATTAGCCCCCCATTTCCCCCTTGTTGATGTTGACATTGCTGGAACTAAGGTCGCTGTTGATTGCTCCTGAAGGGTCACCTAAAATCTCCCATTTTTGACTACTTGCATGGCGCTTTTTGTTCTAGGTTTTCTATTTTGTGAGCTACTGTACTCTAGAGTTATTTCTAACTATTTTCTACAGTATTTTATTTATCTTTTTAATCATTGTCGGCCTCGTGCGTGTGGTTCTGGAACGGTCGGCCACACCCGCAATTTCGGCCGTCGCCACCGCCATAACTCGCTCTGTAATGCGATTGCGACACACGTTACCCGCGCCGCGGGTCTGGATACTCGGCACGAGGTTCCGTTCCTCGTCCCGGGCACTGAGCTCCGGCCCGCCGATATCTTTGTACAACCGCCCCCAACCCGGAAGGCACAACGTTTCGCCCCATTGCCTGTGACATCACTGTCGTCTCACCGTTTAAGGCCGCAGTTCGCACCAAGGCGACCCAGGTTGCCGGAGGCGCTGCTGAACTGGCGGCCCGCGATAAGGTCACAACCCTGGAACGAAACATCGCCCGACGCCTCCCCGCTCCCTCAACTGGTCCATCGTCTGCGCCTTACACGCCGAACTTCACGTTTCGACCTCTGGCGTTTGATTCCCTAGGTGCCCCTTCCCCTGGAACTATTGCATTTATTGAGGAGTTAGTTCCGTGGATCGCGTCCAAGTGTCACTCGACAGTCGGCGTTATCCGCCGCCGTATCTACCAGCGACTGAGTTGCACCCTCTGGTCATCCATCGCTGAAGCTATCCTGTCGCGAGCCCCGATGCGCATGGACGGCGAAGTACACCCGGTTAGATCTTAACCGTATAGTTAGGGCGTGCGCAGTCCCCAGTAGATACTGAACGCATTAAACTTCTTTCTTTCTTCCTTGCCATATAAACAGTGTTGGCCGTTGGTGGAAAGGAGGGACGAGGAGACAGTACACAACGACAAGAAACCCCCCTCCTATGGTCGCCAACACATTTTTAAAATTTCGCCTTGCAACCCTATCACTCGCTTCTCGGAAATCCGTCGCCTCAATACAAGAATATCTCGTTTGTAGAGACTGTTTGTTGGCTCCGGAGGTTCATTGCGGACTATAGCAACGAGGGCAGTCGGCTAGCTGTCTGGTTAGGAGGTATAGTTTTTTGCAACCCAATCAGAGAGGGAAAGCAGTAATTAATCGCGACAAGTGAGCGAGGAACACCAACTGAATTGCCATTTCAAGGCCAATTCAATGGTGACCCAGGATCTGCCTGAACACATACCACTCGACGGGCACAGGGCCCAGTGGGTCTCTGCCCGCCCGATGTCTGAGCCAGCGTCTGAACGAAACTTACCACGTGTCAGCTATTGCCCGCTGTGCACCCAGGAAAAAAATCGAATCAAAACTGTCGCACAGCTGGTAGCGCACTTTGGCAGCTCGCATTGTCGGGGCTGTAAGCTAGGACCACCTAAGCGTCAGGAGCTTGCAAAACTTTCAGAGTACCTATCCACCCTAGGATATTGGTACTGTGGGTGTCAGTAGTATATCGAGTCAAGGGTATCCCGTCCCACCTCAGACGGCTTATATGTGTTCTCGTACTCCAACTGCCCAAAATGCACTGTACGTACAGCGCCTAGGCACTATGTTCCTCTACATGATACAAAACTGCCCAGACCCGCTACAGTGCCCACCCCTGTCTTAGTTGTCGACGATCCGCCCACCCCGGAGCGGGTCGAGAATCTTCCGGATGGCGCCTAGCCGGACACTTCAGCCACTCCCCTGGAACCGATCCCTAGTCACTGCCACACACGGAGAAAATACTTACTTCACATACGCCCACCAAGGCACATATTCGTATGAAGTTCCGCAGCTGCTTGGCGGAGACTTATGCAGAAGCCATGAATGACGCTGCACATGCCTGCAAAGATGGTCACCCTAGCGCTATCAAAGAGTTATTTAAACTACTCCTATTTCTGGCGGTCGTGCTAACGAACTTATCCTACATCAGCTCTTGTACCGATACATGCTGTAAGTCACTCGCCGACCGAATGAAGGACAAAGATAGGGGTAAATCGTCGGGAGAAGAGATACTCAGAACCAATTACCCCAAGAAGAAGGTGTTGCAAGCGAAAAAAGTGCTACCTTGGTATATTTGAACGAACAAAATGGAGTGGATATGGAAGCCAGTTGCGAGGGATACAAGCAACTATATAAGTAGCAGGGTCTACCACTGATGCTCTCTGACCAGCGTAGGAAAACCTTTTCCTGAGTCTGAAGTTGACTCTCAACTTTCTACTACTTGGGACTTGACTTGAAGTTATCTGCCAACTTGCTTTACTTCCACAAGGGGAAGCAATTTTGCTCGGCTTATTTAGCCTTTTGGCTACCCTTAAATTCTCAAACAAACATACTAAGAACCATAAAATACATTCAAGGGAATCTTGTAAACCAGAGAGACACTTAGAAGATAATTCCTCAAGGTAAATATCTAGGTGCCATACACATGCCCGCCACCCATCGGCCAGGGGTGGGAACTAATTTTGGCCATTATGTAGACCTTTCAAAGTCACTCTTAGTATGACCCAGAACCTTGAACTGTGCTGACATCTTTTATGTCCTAAAATAAAAAATCAACCCATGAATTTGCCACACTGATCCGAATTAAAAATATCTTGCAAATTCAGATACTGTCAAAATATCTTGCAAACTCCTATACTGTGTCTAAATGTGGTTCTCTTCTAGATTTTTTTGGGTGCGAAATTTAGCGCACATCAGACAGGTTACAGGGTTGGAGGGAAATTTTTGGGTTATTTTAATGCATGGAAGATGTGGTCGGCTATATCCACGCGGGTAATGCGTTATGCGGGATAAGTCGTCGCTGATGGGTAACACTACAATACATGACCCTCCTTACAGGGCCGGCTCAATGCCGGCAACCAGGCATGCCGCGTTGGACATGACGGCCGCAGCAGCGTGCCTCTGGGTAAGCACCGCTCTAACCATACCATAGGTCTCCATCGCTCGAACGGCCACGTTCCGCGCGACATAGGTTAGCACCGCGTACACGTCTGGGTGCCAGCCTCCAAGGGTGGGTATTGGGATAGGCACAAGCCTCCCTCCAGTAGCAGTCGCGAGCAGTGGTTCATACCTTCTACGTTTGGCGGAGATGGCTGCGTTGAGGGAGGTGAGTGGGTTGAAAGTACGCACTCTCCCATTGGAGGGCGCAAGAGGATTGACGAACGTGACGCCAAAAAAGTCCGTTCCTCCATTGCTACCCATTGCCTCGATATCCGGCATTGTGCTGTGAGGCCCCTGTCGCCGCTCGATAGCCGGATGACGGGCTGCCTTCTGGAGGTCTTGGGCGAGGAGGACGACTCGATGGTCGTGTCGTCGGGTGCGGTGCCCACCATGCAGGCAGTACATGAGGTGATCCCCGTGGCAGTCGAGGACTTAAGGGCAGTTTGGCCGTGGGCAAGGGTGTCTGTGGCGGAGAGCGGGACTTGGAGGTAGTACTGGAGCCACACTGAGAACTCACGGGCGTCAATATTGGTCTTGACGCCGGGGCACGGAGCACAATACACGCATTCCTTTGCGCCGGGAAGGCCCATAGAAGCCCGGAAAGCTTTCCTTCGTTGGTCACCGAGAGGGATCTCTTCTTGAACTGCCGCATGGACTGCTTCTGTTAGTGTCTTTTGCGGAGGGGTTTTGCTTGAGCAAAATAAACTAAAGGGTAGGAGTCGTGAGGGCAGGCAGGAGATCGATCATATTCGGTGGGCGCGAACGGCATCATTGTACGTCGTAAGATCCGTGATGGGTGCCGGCAAGATACCGGTGGCCAGCCTGTTGGCAGCTGCGCTGGAGGCAAGGAAAGCGGCCCCCGCGATGCTTTTCGAAGATGTGAACCCTAAACCAAGGGTGGGTTTCTTAGGGTCCTGGGGTTTCACCGGTAGTTGGAGTTCTCGGCATATATCCGAGTCCAGTACTCCTTCGGCGAGTGTCCGGAGACATCGCTCTATCATGGCGTCAAACATAGCGGCGCCCTCCGCCGTGCAAGAGGGTGGATTAATGTCTATGACAGCTTCGAGGAACGGTTCGAGGGACTGGACGTGAGTGGTGAAGAATTTGTTCGTCCAGTCCGAGGAACCGACGGGGGCGTTTAGGACACTTGTACCCTCGCTATATTCTTGCTTCAGCTCCTTCAGGTATAGGCATTGAACGGACTCCGGCGGCGCTGTAGGCCACCAGACCCTGCATTTGGGCAGGGATAGGTGTAGTCCCCTGCTGTTGCCGTCGATGGATGAGAGTATTTCGACAGCGCTGGCGATTTGGTCGTGGCGCGCGATGATGAACCAATCATCATGGTACCATAGATGGAGCAGCAAGTTACCCACGGTGTCATCTTCCTGGTTTCCCGATCGTAGTAGCTCCTGGATCTCAAGTACGACGGGGTGCAGGACAAGGTCAAATAGAAGTCCACCGAGGTTGTCCCCTTGCTGTGTTCCTCTCATGCTGCGAATGATTTGGGGGCCAGACCACAAGTACGCTGACTCGTTTGCGTAACAGTACGAAACCCATGGCAGCAATTCGGGGAATGGGCGTTTGACGGAGTCCAGAAAAGCGGTTCTGCTGCACATGTTAAAAGCTTTTTTGAGGTCTACTGTGAGCATAGCGTACTCAAAGCTAGTCCCAAACTTATCGACAACCCTACGGACACTGTGGACGATGGTGTCAGTGCCGGCCCTTGTGGTGATGCCTAGTTGTAGCGGTTGGAGATAGTTGGCAGCCTTTCTCGTAGCTCGTTTCATCAAGCAGCTGCCGACCAATCTACGAAGGCTTTCACCAACGGCGATGGGTCGGGGATTGGAACACTGGGCAATTTGAGACTCTTTGGGATCAAACCACTCGACAGGCGGCACCCCGTAGCACGGAATCTACGCAGCAAGAGCTTAATATCCAGCGAGCTACAAAATTGGCCCAGGAGGGGCATACACGGTAAGGCCGCCCAGGCATTAAGTTCACTGGGGGTCCTCCCACCAACGCCAGGCGTAGTTGATGCGCTCCTAGCCAAACACCCGCAACTGCCTGCCAAAAACGAAAAACGAGGACCAATTTCGCCGGAGTCCGTCCCTCCATTTCGAGATTTCAGTGAGGAAGAAGTCCTTGCAGCTACCAGAGGTTTTAAACTGGGCTCTTCTGGGGAGGGTTCCGGTCCTCGGTCCAAACACCTCGTAGAACTAATAAGGTCTCCGTCTTCATCCAGGCACACTGGATTCTTAGCAGTCCTCACGAGAGTCGTGAATATTTTAGGAGCCGAAAGAGCTCCAGCCGCCCTAGCTCCGTGGATAGCGGGAGCACCTCTTACACCCCTAGCGACGAAGGACATGACACCGATACCAATCGCTGTGGGTGAATCGCTTCGCAGGCTGGCCGGCAGCTGCCTCATGGAAAGATCCACTGCGAAAGCAGCCAGTTACCTGCAACCGCTGCAGGTTGGGATCGCCACTCGATGTGGAACTGACAAAGTCGTACACAGCGTTCGACGAGTGGTCCAAAAGTTCGGACATAATTCCGACTATGGGATGCGTACCGTGGATTTTGAGAGTGCTTTCAACCTATGCAGCCGCTCTGCATTCTTGGACGCCACGAAGAATCTCTTCCCCGGGCTTTTGCCGTTGGTCGCATACTGCTACGCACACGAACCTGAATATCTGTGGGTCGGTGTGTTACGGATAAATCAGCAGGGGAAGAGATCCTCAGAACCAATTTTCCCAAGAAGGAGGTGTTGCAAGCGACAGAAGTGCTACCGTGGTATAGTTGAACGAACGAAAAGGAGTGGATAGGGAAGACAGTTAAATGGGCTACAAGCAAGTATGGAAGGGGCAGGGTCTACCACCTATGCTTAGTGACTAGGGTAAAATAAATGCTTCTTGGCACTGAAGTTGACTCTCAACTTCCTAACTATTTGGGACTGGGCTTGAAGTTGTCTGCCAACTTTCTTGACCTCTCCATGAGGAAGCAGTTTACTCAGCTTATATAGACTTTTGGCTACCCCTAAAGTCCGAACAAAACTACAGAAGGTACCAGGAAATGCACAGAAACAATTTGTGTAGATGACATACTCTAAACAGAAGATACTTAAGAAACTAACAATCAATGAGGTCCTCTTATTTCCCATTCTCTAAATCAGATCCAAACAACTCCTCTAAAATATCCATGCTGTCCAAGCAGTCCCCACAAATATCTGCGAATGGCTCACAGCTCTCTATTCCCTCCTGGGAGATATCTAAGCTACTAAAGATATCTCCGTCCGGTTCCAGCGTCGGCACCACTTGATCCATACTCTCCAGTCCAGGCCCCACCAGTACAACACTTTCCATGCCTGCATTTCCCTCATCCAACTCGTCCTCGTCCTCGTCATCCTCCTCTTCCTCCTCTTCCTCCTCTTCCTCCTCTTCCTCCTCTTCATCCTCCTCTTCCTCCTCATCCTCCTCTTCATCTTCCTCTTCCTCCTCATCCTCCCCGTCCTCCTCGTTATTAAGCTTATAGACCAATCCAGGGGCTACCCACTCCTCAAAGGTCTCCCCAGCTCCCTCCTCGATGTCCCACTCCCGCCCCTTACCTACCTCCTCCGCCTCATCCTCGATAAAGAGGCGACGCACGAATTCGATGACTTTTTTCTTGGTTTGCCAGCGCAGGTAGTCCTCGCGGTCAGTAGGTCCGAAAGGGAGAAGGGGAATAAAGTTTAGGGGGCGGGGATGGCTATTTTTGGAAATGATTATCGAGGGGCGTAGATTGGTTATTTTGGTAGGTTTGGGAGAATGGGAGGTAATGGAGGGTGTTTCGAGTGTGGGGAGGGGAGAGGTGTGATGAGAAAAATGATCGGGAACGTTTAAAACTTGGAATAGAGGGGTTTAAATAGGCTCCCGGGGCAGGTTCTATAGATTAGAAGTAGGTAAAATAAATCTGCAAGGGATTTTTGTAGTAGTACATTTGCGCCCTTTCTCTCAAAAAAGTGAATTTGGAGGAGGAGGTAAGCAGAAAGGGAAAAAGAACTTGATTCGGGATCGATTCAGAGGGGTAGATACAGTATAAAAATATCTAGATAAAATGGAAGTAAATTTGGAGAGGACCGCGGTAATGATAAGCGAGGTTCAGGAAGGACGAGGAAGGACCGGAACTACAAGCAAATTTGGACAAGGAGAGGTAGTACAGTAAACTATAGGCCTGTAGATGACGGCGACAAAAAAATCTGCGCCTAACACAGTGCTCACACTATTCGTAGTGTGGGAGGACACAACAGGGCGATAACCTCGGCGGCCTCCTGTTCGACCTGGTACTGCACCCCATCGTTCTCAAAATTCAGTAGCTCCTAGCCTCTGGAGACGAAGAAGATGGGAAAGTGGGAAATCTCTTGCCCCAACTGCGGTACCATGACGACGGATACATCATCGGACGCCACGACCTCCTCCTCAAAGCACTCGACATCCTCTCCTCTCTCGATGCAACAAACCGAGGACTTCATCTTTCGCTGTCTAAATGTAAGATTTCGTGGCCTTCTGCACTGCCTGAGGTAGTGCAATTCCTTTACTCTATGGACGTCAGGCAGGAATACAGTGCAAGTACAACTGTCCTCAACGCCCTCGTCGGCTCCGCACAGATTAATACGCAATTTTTCGCCTCTCATGGTGTCTGGAAAACCATGGGATAGACCGGATATGTCTTCCAAGAGTAAAACACCTAAACCTTTTTCCCTCTCATGTACATTCCCTCGAAGCATTCCTCAAGGTCGTCGTCGATATTGAGAATACCCAAGTGGCATTTCAGCTCCTGCGCGACTGATTCGGGGTCTGTAAGATCGGGTATTTATTGCGGATAGTACCGCCATCGTGCAGCGCACACGGTGCTGCAATATTCGACGGAATGATGGAGCGTGGCGTTCGAACGTTGGCTGGGGTGGTCCACGACTCTGAAATTTTTCGGGAGATGCAACTACCTGTCAAATCCAAGGAGGAAAAAAAACCGCCCCTTGGACTAGGATTCACGTCCGCGAAAGATATCGTAGGTGCTGCGTTTCTGGCCTCCTGTTCAGCCTCCAACAGGCTGTGCGAAAAGGTTTTGCCAGCCTCCATCAGGAGTCTCACAACATATGAAAACACTGTGGAGGCTCACCGGCTGTGGTCTCAATCCTGCTTACAGTCAAGGATTCTTCCGTTCAGTGCCTTTTTTTCAAACAAAACACCTTCGCAAAAGACACTCATGGAAGCAGTCCACGAGGCTGTGCAAGACGGTATACCTCTCGGAGACGCAACGAGTCAGTCTTTTCGCGCTTCGATGGCGCTACTAGGGGCGAAGAAATGGGCGTACTGTTCCCCGTGCCCTGAGCTGAAGACTGGTATCGACGCCCGCGAATTCTCGACATGGCTTCAATACTACTCTCAAGTCCCGCTTTTCGCTCCGGACACACCGTGCCCGAGGAGAAACTGTCCGGAAACACTTGACTGCTTCGGGTAATATCTCCTGCACTTTGTTCACAGAGGTCACAGAATTCGAAGGCATGACCGCCAAGTTCACTTGCTTGCCGAGGACCTGCAGAAAGCTGCTCGTCACCCCGCCATCGGGCCCAGGGATTGCCTTCATCGTACAAGGCCAGACATCAGGGCAATGGGAAGCACTGGAGGCATGAATTTCTTCGATGTCACTTTTGTCAACCCACTTGCGCCATCGAACAGGAGAGTGTGCACCTTTAACCCGCTCACATTCCTCAATGCGGCAAAGGCTGCAAAGCATAGAAGATATGAATCTTTTATCGCGACCGCCGCCCGAAGCAGGCTCACGCATGTCCCCATATCCTCCCTCGGGGGCTGGCACCCAGACGCCTACACAGTGCTAACCGACGTGGCGCGGAACGTGGCTGTTAGGGCAATGGAGACATACGGGACGGTTCGAGCGGTTTTAACTCAGAGGCATTCGGCAGCAGCAGTGATGTCCAATTCATCATGCCTGCTGACAGGCTTCGAGCCAGCCATTTAGGCACATGAGTCACATTACCCATTGTCCTGAACATGTCTCTAGTATACACCCGGGGATAGCCGAACCGCACTTTTCAAAAATTAAAGAACCAAATCAATTTCTCATCTTAGTAGATCTCAGGAAACGAGAAGCCGTGTGAAACAAATTGGATCCATTAGGACTATAGTGTCGGTGAAGCATTAATTTGACGTAGTGGTTCTTGAGAATACCTTTCTTTTCGGAGATAAAATGTGGGAAAAATTGTTGACATCAGTACGTACGAGAGAATTTGCCGGTCAACAAGGGGCAGTGTCTCTTATATTCCTTAGTTGGGTCGCTCTAGAAGAATTTTCCCATTTACATCATGTCCCAATGGGGCTTCAAATTCTCGGCTACCAGCCACTATGAACATTAGAGGACATCCAGATGGCGGATAAGTACAGTTTCGCGGTTACTGTGTAGAACTTCTAGCAAGACGGAACCCAAAATATCTCACACTTCACTTAGATTATTTGCTGATCGTTACTTCCAGAACTCTTTTAAATTACAACATCAAGTATCGGCTACATTTCTCTACTTCATTCCGGATGTTCAACATCTTTATTAGATTCGTTGTTCCATTCCAATAAAACTGCACGGGGCTCCAGGATAAACCAAGAGGACATTAAATTTTCTTTCGCACCTAGTGCTTCCTACGTTGTCCATGTTTAAATGTAGAAAGTTATTTTCACATCTATATTTCTACGCTGCACACATTAACGGGAATTTCACCCTATGTTCTGCCTTCAGTAAACTAACTCAAACGTTCGCCAATTTCCAACAGGGTTGATCAATCTTTCGACCATAAATTAAAGATTCATTCTCATGAGAAGGCGGTATTAAAATGACCTCATTTGCTGCAGAAGTGACACGGAGGCAGTTTTCTGTTCTCTGCAATTTTCTGCGGAGTGATATTTTGGCACTGACTACCTGTTTCAATTCCAATATTTTGCTTTGAGATTGAGAAAATTGCTAAACTAAACATCAGATGAAGAATCGTGTGAACATTAATTCAAAGAATAGTGATGTAGTAACACTAAAGCAATGTGATTTTACATGAAGATATTCAAGTAGTTACTGGTTGATGCGTTGCTACCAAAGCCGGAGTGGCCGGAGTGCAAGTGATACCAAGGAATAACAAGTACTGCCGACTATCACTCCGTTACCATAATTTGTGCGCTTTGTCTTTGTATTTCAAAATCAAATGCTGCCCCGCAACAACACGTAGAATTTTGCTGAAACCCTGATCATTTGGGAAAAATATAACATGCGATTATCCAAGAAAAAGGTGTTTCTAATTCAATAAATGACCATCTTCCTGAATTACCAATTGAATCTGTGATGAAAAGATGACTTATGTCAATAATAGCTGTTCAATTTGGATAGCTTTAGTGCAATTCGGGGTGCGCAGGTGTTCATATAGAGTTACAGAATTCCGTCAGATAATGACAAAACCAAAAAATGAAAGACTCACCGGGAGTTCGCAGTCAAAATTTCTCTTTAAGGGTGAACAAATTTGTTCGGTGGGGGTGCTGATTGTTTGTATGGATTGACGGTATAGTTGCCCTCCATGTTGAAAGATTGTACATTGATCCGTTTAGTTCTAGAAAGTAGTGAAGAATATTATCAAAAGAACCGAGGACACCAGGGATGCGAATAACAATGGATTTAGACGTTTTTCAGCAGCGTGGAGCACTTCCTTTGCAAACAGGCATGTACAAACTAACGACAACGTCTGAATTTCCAACTTTTCTGTATACACCGGAGTCCAGGGAACCCATGGATAGTAAATGTCAAAGACAAACAACAAATTGGTAGCACAACATTGGATGCAGAGGGCGAAAGCAGAAATCAGAAGTAACAAACCTGGATATAGCTACGTTTACGATTAAAGAGGGGGCAAAGGCGAAAGTTGGGAGTCAAGCTCCGGACTAAAACCAGGGTGGCTGTTGCTCCGGTCCAATACCAGAGTGATTGTTTTTCAGAATCCCTAGAGCTCGGGTAGATATAAATACTATTCGGCTAGGATAGAAAAATCTACGAAGGGGCGGTCAGTAAAGTCAACGTAAGCCAAACTATCAATATCAGAGTTAGAGATGAGCTAGGTAAGAAGACACTTGGCGCGAAGAGTGGCTGTCCTTTGAAAAAACATGAAGTCCAATTTGATGGCCAAGTGGCCCAGATCACATACCGTCTGGTCCTTTCGGGTTAATATGAAGTACCACGATCAATTCTGGGTTTCAGTAGAAAGAAATTACCTTTAGGTGCAGTACAGTGCCTGCTGCTAGGACTAGACGGACTTTTCCCGGAATGAAATAAAGAAAAGATCGAAAAAATCAGCGCAGACGGTGCCATTGCGAAAACCAATCGCAAAAAAAGCACCATGAACGGGAATTTTTTTCATATTTCTAGGTACCTAGACTTATTATACTGATGTGTAAGAAATATCTGCAACTAAAATTTCAGGTGAGCAGGGCTACAATTTTTGTGGCCATACTCTCCAGAGAGATAATTATTGAAGCAATTTCTTGGTAAAAAGTATCCCGTAAAACTTTTTCTGGAAGAGCGGTTATATTTGTCATGAATACTCAATTCCGCATGAGAGACATCACAATGATTCCACATTAAATACGGTAGGTTAAGTCAGGGGAAAAATAGATATAACTTTCTTACGACGATTTCATGCATATTTAAAATTAAGGCCACCGTTAAAGATATCTTTCCAGGGTTTAGAATCACTTTACAAAAGGGAGATATATTTATTATAGTTTGCTAAAGTTTTACCAATATTGATTACGAGGGATTAGTGCAAATTAGTCTCAAAATTCACCGCTTATATATATGCTTTAAAGTGCATACTTTGGTTTTTATTCGTTGTTATATAATAATGCGAAAGTTTTAGAAGCATTTTATGCCCAGAATTAGATTGCATGATCAGTTGACGGTGACATACACAAAAGCTAAGGAAATATAGGAACTAGCCAACATAATGCATTATTGATGACCAGAAGCATGGTCATACAGTGTAATCCGAGTTTTCACTGCAAATTTATCGGTCTTCTGCGGATAGAGAGACTTTTTCCTCATGTTTCTCTAGCAGTCCCCTGTGGAGCTCTAGACTTTAGCCTTTTCAACAAGCACTTAGCGTTGATGGAGACCATCAACGAGACATTTTTTTGAATCATAATTTCCACCGTCCAATAGTATCGGCACAGGACTCGGTTAGCCACTAATGACACCGTTATTTTGATTTTGGAAAACTAATCCGGTTCTGTACTCAAAATTGATCTTAATTAAAAATATTTTGATGCGTTCGCAACTGAATCCAATCGTAACGTCGAAGAACCAATAGTTCTATTATTAACTCAAAGATAATCCGTTGCTGCGTTTCAAACTTAACGAGGGGTGAGTTTTAGTTCCTAACAGGAAGCAGCCAAGCTCAATGATAAGGAGAAGATGATCCGATCCTAGGATTCAAAAGTGCTATAATACTTACAAACCCTACAAAACCGATACTCAATGCATGAATTAGATATTTAAATGCAATGTTTGTACTGCAAAACTTTCCAATTAAATAGCAGATATATTTTGAGATTCTTGGAATGATAAATGCAAGTAATCTTTATAACTTGTACTTGAATTACGAAATTTCTGAGGTTTCATAAAATAAATCATCTCACACTCCAAATGTATCTTTTGATTATACTTACTGCTGATTTACTACGTTTTTGTGGTAAGATTACTCTATTTGGGGAAAAGTAAGATATTTTTCTTATTACAGTAACTCAGTTACCAAGTTTCTACTACTTTAATAGTAACATATAACGCTAGAATGTGTTATTCATTCAAAGCACATATTCTAGCTCACTGGATATCTCTTTTCGGGATCCCAATAATTTAATTGGAGTTCGTAAAATACCTTTAAAGAAAGTTAATTTCTTCCAGCTGTTTCCAATCGCTATAAAACATTTGATTTAATAGAAACGTGAAAACCTAAGGCATATCTGCACCGTTGTTGGAATTTGCGATCCTGTGCAAATTGTACTACTCAGATTGCTCGAATTGTTCAAATGTAAAAAGAGGGTAAAAAAATTATTTCCGTCATATAATGAACTTAAAACTTATTACAATCGACTAATCAATAGTTCCGAGAATATATCTCTATGTAAATATTTAAATTATGACTCTAATTTATTCATGGCTAGGAGTAAATTATTTCTCATCCTGAAAAAGAAATTTGATATTGATATATACACATTAATGTCGAAGATGTTGCGTAGTGAGAGAAAAGACAAAAATAATACAAAACTGACTAAGAATCTTGATCTCTTATGGAAACAATTTTATTATCGACCTGTAGAATTTGCGCTGGGACCCGAAAGACAGTGAACTGTGGCGGAGTACGACCAAGCCAGAGGAAACTCTGGTGAGTGCTCGTAGCGGTGCTGACGTGCAAAACGCTCGTCAAACTTAGGAAAATGGGCGAAAACATTATTCATTGAACTTGTTGAACCGAATAGTCTTTCGCCCGGAATGTTTGGAGAAGATTCGGCCGCACTGTAGCAGATGAAGTACGCGAGATGTATCATAAAAAGATGGGTGAATTCTTCTAGCTCTAGGCCTGGAAGCGTAAAAATTACCTGGTTGTGGCATTGTTAAATATGCGGTGATCGTTCGATTCTGTGGACTGGTGCTGTACAGTAGTTATGGGCGCGGAGCGCTTCGTCCGGAGATGGACCTCTAATGATTGTAACGAGAAAGTTCCTTGTCTGCTGCACCTAATTATGTAGTACGTTGCTGGGTTGAGGGCTAGGAGGGCACTTCTTGGAAGGATAATGAAGTCAGAAAGGGGATCTTGAAATTACACTAAACAGGAATTGAAAGAAATGAAACATGAATGCAAAACGAAATTTTTGGATAGACATAGTGCAGTATCTTTAAAGCTGTGGGGGTAGTGATGAGAGCCCTCATTGGTAAAAAGTGTTATCCGGAGTATAGCGCCGAAAATAGTGACCTGAGCTGGGGTACACCTGATCTCTGGAGCCATAACGACGTAAAGGACGTATGGCGTCGATTACGGAGGGGTTCAGCAATAGGTCCCGACGTAACAAAGCTCTTCATGTATAAATGCTCCTAATTTGGTGGTAGAGGATGGGAGGCCATTTTTTAAATTTTTTTTTCGTGTGGTGGGATGTATTTTCTGTTACACGCAGCTTTCATGTGTATACCGTAGTTCCCCCTGCGGCCATCAGTGGCTCACCGCGAGGTAACCTTTGTTTTGTTATGGTCTTTCGTCGTTTATTGCTATGATAACGCAGGGAAGTAAGACACCGAATTCAGGAGTCTTCGGTTCTGACATAACAACATTTTTTATGGATTAATCTCCTACTGTGGAGGAGAAGTGCGGATTGGCGTCAGCCCGTATCCGTAGCATCTTCTGTGACAAAGAAAGGAAGGAAGGCACCGAACTCGTTTTTAACGTAACAAGAAAGGCCCTTTATGGATTATTGCTCCTATTTCAGTGGTGATGGTTACGCTATAACAACGCAACGAAGTAAGGAACCGACCTCGCTAGGACTCTCGGGTCCTGTAACAATAACTTTAAGTATGGACAAATCTCCTACTTCGGGGGGAGAGTCGGAGTTCACGCTTTGGCTAGAACTGTTCGTGACAACGGATGGAAGTAAGACAAAGAATTCGAAGGGACCCCTAGTTCTGACGTGACAAGCCCCCCTTATGTATTATAATTCCTACTTTTTTGTTTGTGCTATTCCGGTCACTATGACAACGTTGGTATGTAAGACGCCGACCTCGGAGTGATTCAGCAATGGATTCTGACGTAACAAAGTTTTTCATGGCTTAGTGCTCCCAGCTCCCGGCTTAAGGGGTAACAACGCAAAGGATTTGTAGCTCCTAATTCAGGGGAAACCTCATTATAAAGCTTTTTGGGCCTGTTTTAACCCCCAAGAGCCGCTTAGAAATCAAGATTTGTTTATATTAGTTTTCCCACTGCTCTCGTTATTTTTGAAAATGTACCCACTCATTTCGTTTCGCTTCCCATGAACTTTGGAGGGAAGTAAACACACGGAAGGGATCTAGAATGATCCAATGCAATGACCGGGGCAGGAAACATGAGGGAAACCGAGGGGAACTATCACGTTGTATGTGTGAGGGTCGCCTTTGTGTGGAAGCTGTCTTCGCCCGCAGTTGTTATTGCCGGAGTTGTTTGAGGGCAGTGAAAACGCTTATTGCATTTTTTGATATAGAAATATTTATCCACCTTGTCTAGATTGAGAGTGGAGGTCTCGTTCTCAATTTCCGTGCTTCTATGGTCTAAGCCTCTCTCTAGCTTGGTACCAAAGGTCTGTGTCTCTGAAAACAGAAGAATTGACTGAGAAGCCTCAAATTGGTTCAAATTGTTTGTTTGTGGTCTGTGTAGGTTGCAGCCGTGCCGTCCGTTCTCATCGGGCTCCCCGTCACCTAATTGTGCCAACGGAACTAAAATGAATTGATTACACTCTTTCTCTGGGTAAAGGTGAGAGGTCACTTGTGGGCGTATCCTAAACGGGATTCTGAGTCGTGGGAGAAACTGAGCCTTTTCCACCCAATTATTTCCATCTTTGTCCTACGAGGACTAGTGCCTTGATTGAGTAGTTGAACAACTAGGTTTTTGAACTGCGTGGCAGCTGGGTAGCAGCCCTCCCATACACCCGCGCTTTGTCTGTGAAGTTTGCAGAATCGGGAGAGAGGTTTGAGCTGGCCTCTCAATTCCTTAGAAAATCCGGCTCGCGAAATTTATTTTTCTGTTGGCGGAAGTCATTCACGTGTTGAATAGGAACGAGGCGGGAGTGATGAAAGAGTGCTGTTACAGTTCACTCGCCAGGTCACAATACTCGAGAAATGTTGATGCCTCCTCTCGCGGGGAGTCTAACATGTACGCGCCCTATACCGCTTGACACCCGAGCCAACTTCAGCTTGTCTCTAAACACTCCCGAAGTGTTCTCCCTTCGGAGAATCCCATCCCTGATTTAAGATTAAAACTCATTGTGTCTAAAGCATGGAAGTACCCTCAACATATCAATCTGGTGGAAGGACAGGCAGTTCTAGCGGGCCTCGCTGGCTCGCTCGACAGAAGGAAACTGCATTTCACAGAACGGCTATTATTACCGATTCGCAGGTCATTTATTACTTATTGACTAAGGGCAGATCGAGTTCTCCTGGTTTAAGACGCCTTGCTCAGAAGATTGCGGTACTATTCCTTGCCTGCGTCATACGATTCACACCAATTTGGATTCCCTTGGAGCAAAACCCTGCAGATGAGCCTTCGAGAAGGTTTTATGCTCATCTTTGTTCACGGCTGGAAACGTTTCCAGCCCGCTCTTCACACCAAGTCCAAGTCCCTGGTGTTGATGCGGGGACCGGATAGTCAAGGTCATCCCATATCCTCCGGGTTGACTCCCAGAGTTAGAGCTCTGGGTCTCTTGGATGCCTCGCAGCTTCAAAGAGGAAAGGCGATTGATTAAACCATTGTTCTGTTCAAGACTATTGTTTGCCCTAGAAACCGTTCTAAACTATTAGCTTTAGTGGGATACCTTCGAAAAGAAGAAGACGAAGAATATCAGTGGAAACTAGGCAAAGAAGACGATGAATAATGTTTTTGGCGAAAATATTATTTAGTTAACTTGTTGAACCGAATAGTCTTTCGCCCGGAATGTTTGAAGAGGATTCGGCGGCACTGGAGCAGATGAAGTACGAAAGAGGTATCAGAAAAAGATGGAGTAATTCTTCTGGTAAGTTCATAGTGCCTTTCTAATAGCTCGTTCCGTCACCTTTTCTATTCATTGTTCCGTAAACATCCTCTGGTAATTTTCGCGATGGTAAAAATTTGAGCTCTGATGCAGGGGGCAGCGGTAGAGAGAATACCGGTAACATAACTTTGATTGAAGAGCAGAACTATCAATGTTTGAACGACAGTGGGTCAGTTGAAGTAATGAAATGGGCATTGCATTTTACTCTGAAGAAAGAAGGGAGCTATATAGAAATCATTGATGAAAGACCGATTATGTTTGGTGGTTTCCCGACTTTGCTGATATGAATTCAGAATATGCCGCAAGGAATACTTGCGGATGGGATTGGTTCGTGTTATCGCCGTTGAGGCTAATGTTCTTGAGATCCCAGCGATTTCGGGAGGACTGGAAGTTGTACATTGCGCAGGGAATATTGGGGGATTGTACGAGCTCTATTTTATCGAAAATAATTTCCATAAGAATCTTTATCTCTTATGAAAATTTTTTTTATCATTACCATAATTTTCAGTTGGTATCTCTCAAAGATTTCTATGTGATTTCTATTTTTAGATTCTGGATCAGCGTTATGTGAAATTTACGTCAGATTAAATCGAAAATATTCACCAGAATCATTTTTGTGTCTTATTTTCCGTTTTACTTTTTCTGGTCAAATTGAATGCTAAATTACAAATTTATTCAGAAAACACATGGTTTCTTGTTCTTATAAAACCAGGATTCATATACCTTAATCCATTTCTGTGAGTCAATATCAATCGTTTGTACTTTTTGTGAAGCTGGATGATGACATTTTTATTCCTGGACTGGACTTTATTGATTTAAATCTTATTCAAAATCATGGAAGAAATCTAAGCTTGCGTATATGCTCCTGTATCTTTCGATTTTAATTCAAGTAAGAGTACAAAATGTGATTATTAGTATAAAATGTTCTAGGTAGATGACAAATTAAAAGTATCGAAACGTTTTAAGTCTCGAGAATTTGAAGGGAAAAACAGGTGGACAGAATAAACTGTTTTGAAATTTTCAGTTTTAACTCTTTTATCTGTATTATCTACTCATACATCACGTTATATACCTAAAAAATATCTAATCTCTTCGCTCAAGATCAATCAATTCAATCTTTAGTGTTAAGATATTTACAATCTGGCTCCTCTTACAGATCTACTTGCTCGAATAATTCTTGAAACTGCTTTAAGGAAGTTTTTTTCAGATGCAGTAACATCAGCCTGTGCAGTAAAATTAGCCGAATCCACTTTTGACCAACTTGAGTATATTAAAAGATTCTTTAGATTGCAATTCTATACTTCAAAAAAATTATTAGAATTCGCATTTGTCGCGAAAACTTGTTTAATAAACCCAATCTAGTGAAACACCCCTTTACTTCGGTTATCGAAATGGTTAATACTGTTGCAGTAATTATATCGTGCAGTTATCAGCATCCGCTCTCCTCTACTCGCAGAAATGATTCAAAGCATTCACGTACCTATCCATAAATTTATTGTGTTTTAAGGCAATAAAATATCAGGGGATAGTCAAAAAGTAAGAAAAAATTGAGACGAACAAAATTAAGAAAATATTTTTAATTTACGGCTGAACTAGCCACTCCATAATGTTTAGAAATTAAATAGCCATGTATATGATATCTACAAGCTTTTTGAATTTATTTTTCTGAATATATGGGTATAAGAGATATTTTATCTCGTAATTCATCTCAGTCAACGGAGGAAACTTGGTTTCCCCTTTAAAAGTTTAATAGTTGTATAAAGTGTGAAAATACTTTAATCTCTATACCAACTTCCTACATTGGTACAAAAATTTGGAAAATTGTATTTAATTGAGACACAGTCTAAATTCATTGTTAGCCATAGAGGCATATATTTACGAATTTCAAATTGTTTCTATTTTAGACTGTAAAACTTTGAAATAATTCTATGTGTTTCGATTATATTTTCATATTCTAGAAGTTACGTTTATTTTATTAAAAGTGCAGTTCAATCATCTTTGTATGAGTTCGGACTCAAAAATACCTCCAATAGTTATCGCTGGGCGTGAACAATATTTACAAATAAATATTATTTGTAGTCTAAAATATGATTAGCAAATCTCTCTTGCGTTGTAGTATATGAGTAGTTCTGCCATTTTGATGATGATATTTTACACACCTTCGAGTTATCGACTTCACCTCGTCGATCAACTCTTCTTAGAATTAGCGTAGTACTCATTATTTTCTCAGGTTATATTTCATGCAATTTATTACTTATTCAAATGAAATTATGTACTTTTTGAATCTACATATTTCAAAATTAGGCATCTTACTGGTCATCTAGAAATTTCATGAGTTTTTTCCTCATCCACGAGTTTCTACGCTTGTGCACGTTACAAAAGTACTTCGTAGTACACCTTGGCTCACTTTTCAAGCTGTAAAGCATCTTAACTTCCCCACGCCTGATAAATGCAAAATAGATTTCCAATCCAATGTGTGAAAAGGGATCTCGGGTGAGGTGCATTCCACTGCATTCCGGTATCGCTTTCTACGCAATATGGTATTTAGATCACATCGCGCGGGCTTATGTATGAACCCACCAGATTGCGAGGATAGCCACTAGTACTTCTCCCTCCGGCTCTGACCCTACCCTCCCGCCCCTCTTTTCACACTCAAAACTCGTCGTTTCCGGCCCACTATCTTAACATGGCTCAGATGAGCAATAATGCGATATACCCAATGGAATCGACGTAAAGAGAAATTTTTTTTCACAGAATGAAATACAGAGAGAGGCAGCTGCGGTGCTATTGAGGGAGTAGTAGAGATGATTGCATCGTGTGTTTCTGGAAATTCGGGGCAAAGAGTCAACAAAGTTACTGGAATTCCCACAAGAATCCAAATGAACCCCTATTTTCGTAGAGAGTACTTTATTTCTGCTCTATAACTTCTAAATTTTTGTTAACTCATTAGAAGTTACGAGTGTCTATTGGACCATTTTTCTCATATGAGGACATGGTTTAGGGCTAATTTTCTTAGTTTATAAGTATTCTTTTTCTGTCATTTTTTGCTAACCTACAGTTTCAGCAGTAGTGAAGCTCGATTAAAACAAACTTTTCGGTAATTTTAGCGCTTTTCAGGGTACGAAATCCTTTATTCTACTTAGCAACCTTTGATTTTAATACCAATTTGCCACATTTTATGTCCTAGTTGAACGTTTGAGCCGAAGTGGTGTAGAGTTGAAGCTATTGAGCACCTTCTTATTGTAATTATATTTTTCTAGAAGAAAAGTTTTTTAGAAATGTTTACGGGGAATCAAAAAGACTTTTTACTTTCTATACAATTTTGTATGATAAAGACGTTTGTCCTTATATGAGGGAAAAGTGTGCCTCATATGAGGACAGTGCTACCGCGGCTAGGCACTATAAAGTAGATTTGTAACTATAAAATAGTACTGTGTAAAAAATAACCAAGTAAATAGGACGAAGACGCTAGGGTGCGCGTCGAATAAAAAAATTGTAGAAAATCAAATGCGCAACAATAAAAATGTTTTCCATTTACACTGAGCTTCTAAATTCATACAAGACTATGAATTTTCTTTGCTACATCTCTGTGTAATAGAGATCTGGAATTAAGACAGCGAAATGTCTCTATTACAGAGGGCTAACAGCCTATTGTTACGTAGAAGAGGTTGGAAGTGGCTTCAAGACCGCCAAGACATTCCACCTGTGAAAAATATGAAAAAAGAAGCTCATGTTGAAAAATTGAAAGCAGAAATGCGAAATATGGAAGTAAAGATATGAAGTTGAATCTTACCTCGTTACTTCGAAAATAGACTTCGGGGTAGTCGAAAGTAGATCCAGATCCCGCCTCTCTTGTTATTTCAGGACGAAGATGTCCGGAGTAATCAGCAGGCTTGGGGCCACTTGCTCTGTTATTTCAGACGCGTAAGTCGGAGTAATCAGCTGAAACGTTTGCATAGCCAGTTGAAAGGCGTGAGCCCGTCGCTTAGTCGAGTGGTTGTGGAGTCGTAGCTGACTCGTTCAGTTTATTCTTCTTGTTCTACCTTCCAATTCCCTTTCCAGTTTGTATAGCTGTTCTACTGAAATACACCCCACCTTCCAATAAACTCCCCGAATTTTCGATTCCAACTGAACACAAAATCGCACTAAAACAAGACATGTAACTCAATTCCAACTGAGCACAAAATTTCACTAAAACAAGACACGTAACATTACAAACTCAGTCAACTGACAGCAGATATATGAAAATTACAAACCCAGTCAACTGACTGCAGATACGTCAAACTCTGTTCGGCCTCCGAATATCTTTGTCCCGTCTCAATATCCGTCTCTTGGTGGCTTGATTCCGCCTCCTCATCTGTCCCTTGGTGGTTTTATTCCAGATCTCATATCTTTTGTCCCTTAATAAGCAGCTCAACACTGAGTTGATGAACCGCAAGAGGTCCAAAATCTCACCAGGTCAAACACAATTGCACCAGGGCATACTAGCGGTGCGGACGTTTTCGATGTTACTTTAAGCTACTCTACCGTCCAGTAAATCCAATGTAGCTTGTTTGCTTACAGTGCCCCGCCCTATTTTCTGGTAGCGATAAGCCCCATCAGTGCCTGCCTCAACCTTTCTGGTGAATGCTCACTACCACCATGATCAAAAAATGACTGCTTATCAGCAAGGTTACCTGTTACAGGTAACCTGCCGTTGTACCCCCTTTTCTATCGCACCAAACGAACCTCATGCTGCCCCTTTTTGTATAGGAGTTGAAATGCCCCTGCAGGAGGGTGCCCACGTTTAGTCAGCTAATCTCACTTATCGTGCGAAATGGAGAGGGAGGTAGCCGAGGCGCTACTAAAAAAGTAGTAAAGGCGATGACAGAGTGTTTTAGGAAGTTGGGGACGAAGGGTCAATGGAGTGTAGCTAGATTCCCCCAGAAAATCTAGAAGACCACTTCTTTATAGCCATTACTGTATTTTTAGCGTACAGTAGTGCCTGTACAGTAGACTATAGCTCACTAAAACTGTATTAATAACTAGCGAATACGTGCTGATAAAGTGTAACTACCAAAAGAAATACTATAAATACCTGTAGTGTGCCGGTATGTCAAATAAAGTGGTTACGCATGAATTAATAGACTAAGTATAAAACCCGTGGGATTCACTCAAGTTCATTGAACTAGATTCTTATCCAAGCTCTCTGTTACACCATTGTGTAAAAGAGAACTGGAATAACGACAACGAACAAATCTCTACTAACACAGTGGTGTATCAGATACATTTTTACTCGGCAGATCGAAACTCGAAACTGAAAACTTACGATTGTTCTAAAATGAATGCAAACAGAGATAATCTTGTCCCCATCCCTGTTTCGACACTCCAAGTTTGGCAACCCCAAAGCCTATGCGCTGCTAGGCCACAACGCAAGCAAGATAACAATACGGATACGAAGACATACGGATAGACTATAAAAGTTTTCACTCAAACGCACTCCGTAGCGTCATCAATGTGCAATGTAGCATGCTGATGGCTGGTCTCAAACTAGTCTTCTAGATTAATGTGAGAACACTGCAGATCTCCAAGTAAGCTTACACCCACATTGCTTAATCCCCTAGGGAACAACTGCCTCAAGTCTGGAAATGGCCCTAATTTCCAGACATTAAACTAGCGAACCTTTTCCCTGTTTTTAGAACGAATTCGAGCAGGAGACTTTTATTGTATGTAATCCACCCGAAGGTATCATGAGTCCAAATGTTATGAGGATTACTGCGAGATCAAATGCAGTACCCGTTGAGTAGAGAGACCTGGGATACATTGGAATGTATTCAGGTTCTTAGGTTTCGTCAATCCGTAGTAGTGTAGCGTACGGAAAAACTTTACTGTATCTAGTGGTGGTGAGCAAAGATTTGTTTCAGATGCGTTGGGGACTGACCAATTATGTTGAGATAAGAGAACTGATGCATTTTCGTGTAACATTAAAATCACTACTGCGGTGAAGATTTTAAAAATACTGACATCGAGATACTAGTAGCACGTAGGCGAACTGATGTTTTACGTCAGCTGCTGATCGGGAATGGTAAAAAAAAGGGGAAATGGGAAGGCTGAGGTTGAACGCGGTCAGAGAATTGCCAAGGTAAATGCCATCCCCCAAAGTGTGACAAAGGGTAATGCAAGAAGTAAATTCTGCTGTCACTCATTTCTAGCCAAAAGTCCATGAGTCTCGAAACTTTTTAGGAACTTAGCCTTATTTGAAGATTCTTTGTGGCTCTGCCAGATAACCTCTCGAGTTTGAATTCCATCAATGAAATTAGCTTGTGATAGATCACAGTAAGCAGCCTTATCTTGCTCTCTGCCAACCATTGTGGAGATTTCGTTTGGAAAATGTACAGTACAGTACAGTACTCTCTCCAAATAACATCATTCCCATGCCTCAATATTTCAGTTATATGCGCACTATCTCCCCAGTGGATACTTGATGCGATAAACTTCATTTTTTCTTAAATGCTATACTGTACAGTACTACGGTACAGTATTCAACAAACAAACGCTTTTATTACATGTTCACTAAACCGAGCAGGGTCACTCACGCATCAGGTGATGCGAGAGACAGGGCACGGCGAGCTACGGCATGGGCCGTGAGCTGGAGAACGAGGGAGGAGAGGGTAGTGACCAGGCGGTCGTATTCGACGGCAGCGGTAGTGCCGCGTCGTGTGGAGAAGAAGGCGGCTATCTTCCCTGGCGCGTGTGGAGCAGAGGAGCCCAGTGCCCTATGTGTGTCAAACCCGATACAACTACACTGTACTTCTTCCCCCTCGGGTTGTCTACTGTATACAACTATACAGTACTGTACAGTACTAAATACTGCACTGTTATACTAATGCCATACAGTAAAACTTATGTACGCACTTTCCGCGGTGTGGATGCAACCGTCCACATCTTCCATACACCCAAGTAGCGCATTAGCCGCGTGGATATAACCGACCACATCTTCCATGCATGCGGAGTTTTGTGCACTTCGCACCACGTTGTCTGCCTTCGTGCAACGCTACACTGCCGTTATGATCAACCAGCGTCAATTCAGCGCTGTTGAGCCCCACTAGGTCCAGCTGGGGCCGCTCGGTCCCCTCATTATGCATTTGAATAAAAGGTCACCTTTTCCCCCATGCATTAAAATAACCCAAACATTTCCACCTCAAGTATCCCGAAATTTCCCACGGCACCGCAAAGTTGGCTGTTTATGAGCCAGTTTTTTTGGTAAAGTAAATGCCCCCCGTGTTCCCCCGTCTCATACTTTTTCCAGTACACTTTTTGTACTCGATTAGTGCAAGTAGGGAGTTTTGGAACATAAACATCGGAGCGTTTCTGGGCAGGTCTTGAACTCACCAGGTACATATGTATGTCCCTTACCATAATACTGTGCACGCACATTTGGTTGCCGAACATCAGACAAAGATGGATAACCCAACAACCATTTTAAGGTCAACTTTTCTTCATTCAAGAGCGGCATAGTCGCCAGCACATGATCTCTACGCTTATCTAATTACACGGTTTAGTTGATCTCTCCTTTGATTTGTCGGTTAAAAAGTACGGGATCAAGATATCTGCCCCAACCTGTTCTGTAGGATTTGCTCTATTTTATTCTAGATATCACTGGAAAGGGGGTCGATTTGGTTCTTTAATGTTTGAAAAGTGCGGTTCGGCTATCACTAGAAATGATTCATAACGGAAAATGCTAGGTTTCATACGGTGGAATGTTCACAAAGGAGCATTCTCATTGAACAAGGTTTCGAAGTGCATGCAATCCATCAGGGCGAACGCAGTTACTCATTAGGCATGGCCCGTCACGAGGAATGGTAGTCCTCTACTGCATAGCGTTGCAGCAGAGCCTACCATTTGTCAAAGGCCCTCATCCTTCATTGATCGCGTCCTTGGTATGTAGATTTAAGCCTCGCAATCCCGTTGGATACTACGATTGAAAGGAGCCATTCCAAGTACTTGATTCTGTAGCACTTTCTCATTTCAAGTGCATCTAAAGAACGTTATTTCGCACTCTGACCGACATGGTTTTTCTATCCGTCCTGCTTCTATTCGTCGCGCTTTTCCCTCATTCGTGGTCCCAAACACCAAACACCGAGGACCGCTTAACTTCAGCCTTTGCCTACCTCGCATACCCGACAGTCTTTGACGGTATTCTAGTGTCCCAACTCGAAACCCCTGTCCAATTCCGTGCCCTCCTCTATCTCAACCTCGCTACCTTCAACGCGTGGTCCAACTACCACCCCACCGCAGCAGATATATTCGGTCGTACGCGTTTCAAACAACAGCCCTCACAGTTTTCAACCGCCAACAAAAACATCGCCATCTTCTATGCCCTCCTCCGCTTATATGAATCCCAACCGCAAAGCTTTGGCGGCCCGTCTGCCATACCCACGTTCCGTCAACTCATGAGAGACCAAGGACTGGATCCCGATGACCGTTCGACAAACATGTCAACCCCAGTTGGCGTCGGCAACCGCGAAGGAATGGACACCGCAAAGTTGATGACACTGGACGGATGGAATGCCGATGGTCGTTTCACATCCTCCACGCCGGAATACGCGCTTCCGTTTCAAGATTACACAAATTACATACCTAAGAATTCCCCCTGGAAACTGACCTTCCCAATGCGTTGGCAACCATTCCTAGAGACAAATCAACTCGGTTTCTTCTTTCACCAGGAACATGTAGTTCCGTTTGCAGGAGATACTCTCGCGTTTAGCATGACGCGTCAAGAGCTGTCCCGACTACGGGTGAGCTCGCCATACACAAATAGAAATGCGCAGGTCGGGAGTGTGTTGGGGAGGGACTTGAGTCTACTGAAGAGATTGGCGCGCGGTGTGTTTCGCGTATCGCGAAAGTTGACAACGAAGCAGAGGATATTGGCAGAACTGTTTGATAATAAGGTGAGTGCGTTCCGGACGGCGGAGAATCCGCTAGGCACTGCCAGCATTGCTGCTGCGATTCGGTTTTTTGTGCTTGGACCGCAACTAGACTGGGATTTGGATGCGGATGTTATTTACGGGTTGGGGGCGAATATTGCGACATATGACGCGGCAGTGGCAGTGTGGAGGGAGAAAAGGAGGCAGGATTCTGTGAGGCCGTCAGGGCAGGTCATGGAGTTTCTGTTCGGAAATAAGACGGTGGTTGTTGGCGGGAGGGCTGGGGAGGGAAGGGTTCGAATTCGAGTCAGGGAGTGGCAACCGTACATTCGAACAATGCCGCACAGTGAGTTCCCGTCAGCGTCCGCATGTGCTTGTAAGGCGCTGGTGGACCAGACCCTCTTGTTTGTCGGTGGAAGGGATCGGTTTGATTACAACGTAACGGTGGCAAAGGGGTCGAGTTTGTATGGAGGTGGGGAATTTCCGAAGGAAGATGTGACGATTCCTATCAACTCGTTGAAGGAATGGGAGAGGTTATGCGGAGTGTCGAGATTATGGGCCGGAGTACACTTCAAACCTGCAGTTGAAGCGGGGTTCACTCTGTGTGAGGGAATCGGGGAGAAGGCGCAGGGCGTAGTTGAAACAGCATTGGCGGGCGGGGTGCCATCTGCATGGATGAGTTGGTTAAATAGCGGACAGGAACGATTTTGGGAAGAAGACTAATGATATTATCGATTCCGCAATGTCTTTTCAGAAGGATGTTAATACGACCCTTTCCTAATCCTCTTGTCCTCAATCTGAACGATTTCCGTCGAAGGTCATAAATAGTTATTATTTTATCAATTCTTGTAACTGACCGGTCAGGAGTTGAGAGGATGCAGTACGCTGCAGGTATCAGCACTACTCATTGGTTGGAAACTTTTCGCTTTCTTCACGAGAGAAAAATCCAAACATCAAGTGACAACTGATGATCACTGGCCAACACCGCACAAGGCCAGAAATCAAGGCTTTCGGAAGCACCGGAGGGACAGACTTCTTCGACGTTACCTTCGTCAATCCACTTGCCCCCTCCAACACACGGGCCCGTTGCTTCAACCCCTGACATGCAATGGGACGCCGCAGCAGCCGTCATGTCCAATGCGGCCTGGTTGATGGCTGGCCTGAAGGTAGCATTGTAGGGAGCGTAGTTCCTTCCCCATTACTGTGTCGGTATACCCTTTTTGAGTCGATTGCGGTTTCTGGAAAACCATGGGACAGATCAGATATATCTTCCAAGAGTAAAACACCCAAACCTTTCCCACCCCCTGACATCTATGAACGCCGCGAAAGCATCAAAGTTCAGGAGGTATCAAGACTTCATCCCCACGCATGCCAGGTCCCGACTGATCCCAGTGCCGATATCCGCTAGGCGGGTGGCACCCAGACGCATTCGCGGTGCTCACAGAGGTGGCTAGGCACTTCGCCATACGATCCATGGAGACCTTCGAGCGGGTGCGATTTGTCCTTAGGCAAAGACACGCTGCGGCGACGGTTTCGTCCAACGCAGCATGCCTTACGGCTGGCCTCACATCAGCCCTTTGAAGTAGTACTTCGTGACTCCGCCTCATTTCCAGACTCTACATTAGACAGACATGTCCCCTTAGCCTTCGGAAAATAGCCGTCCTGCATCCCTAATCAGTAAAGCACCCCAAAAATCCCCCCTGTCAACAATTAGCCGTTGAGATATGAGAAATCTAATGTGCTTCATAATCTTTGTCCCCAGCACACCCTGGACTTTATTCACCGGATATATCTCCCAAGAGTAAAACACCCAAACCTTTTTCCCCATTGTAATTTAATTTCAGGACAGTTATTCTTCGAAGTTTCATCTAGGTTAATTTTCTCCATAGCAAAACTAGCAGATTCTCTTGCTAATGCTGGCACAGCTCTTTAATATTATCTGTTGAAACAAGCCTGAGTCCGAGCTTACTGTAGGTACTATCTTTCATTACTTCAAGAGATTTTACATTGTTGCACAGAATTGTCCCTTCCTAAACTGACACCAGACCGCAGTTTCTGTCACCGAGGGAAGCCCATAATACGCAAGTGATGGAATTCAAGATCTGTGTAGGCTCTAGTATTACTTCTAGTATTACTGCATTCACTTAAAAGAGAAGAGGTTTGCGTGTTTTACTTTTGGAAGACATATCCGATCCATCCCGTAGTTTTCCAGGCAACCACAATCGACTCAAAAAGGTATGCAGACACAGTAATGGGGAAGGAACTACGCTCCCTAGAAGGCTACCTTTGTTGATGACAGTGGCTGGAAGGTGATTTTTACGCGTTTCTAGTACTATCTATGACGATATTTTAGGGTGACGTACTGTACTTTCTATCTTTTACCTCGTAGTTTTTAATTATTTTTTATGGTCAAGTACAGTAGTGTACAGTAAGTACACTACTGTACCGACGACTCTCAGCCACAGACCGCTCGGGTGTCGGTTATATAGGTAGCATCCGAGTTGGCTGGGCAGCTTGCAGGAGGTAGCACCACCTAGCGACCCCTCCCTACCCCAAAATCTTCGCCTCTGTCTGTCTTCTTCCAAAATCCCTCTTCCACTCCCATCATGATACTCTTGCGCAGGGCCGATACTCCCAGCGCCAGCGCGGTCCTGTTCGAAGGCACGAGCGACGTGCGAAAATTCTTCTTTTTCTTTGAGAATGTGGCGATGGCATCCAAACCTGACGAGGAGAAAGCTCTTACTCTCCTCGCACACCTAGACGGCGCAGCGTTCGACTTCTATTACGATACGTTTGCGTCAAATGGTGAGCTCGTCCCGAAGCGAAAAACTACGCCGAGGTTAAACAGAAGTTTCTCGAGCATTTCGCGGAGGACAAAAACCCACAGGACGTCATCCGCCAAGCTCTATAAGTTGGTCTTGAACTAGAAGACATTCTTGGTTCTTTGAGGGAAATTGAACGCCTCTACGAGAATGCGGGGTTCGACAATATCCCAGGTTCGGACTCCTTTGCACTGCCGCCTGTCGACACAAGGAGCTGCAGCAGTTCTTGGCATTTCGGGGACCCAAAGATTACCAGGGAATCGTCAAGGCGCTGAAGGACTTTCACTCTAATCGTGTGACGTTTGCTAGCCCTTCTAGCCGCACCGCTGAAGTTCCGCCGGCAAGGTTGCTGGTTCGCCCGGATTCTAGATCTAGGAAAATCGAAGATAAGGTCGACGCTCTAGCCGAAGACCTCTCGAAGTTGACTATTTTTCCGAAGTAGACTAAGGGAGATGACGGGGCTGGACCCTCGTCGGCCCCTAGGAAAAATAATAAGGTCCGCCAATGCTCTTACTGCAACGAGCTTAGCCATAAAGCAATGAATTGCCAGAAGAACCCGCCTCGTAACACCCGCTGTTCCCTTTGCGGAAAGATGGGTCACTCAGATGCGACATGCAGGTGGAAGAAGGGCAGAGATTCGAGAAGAAGCCCCCGCCGAGAAGAAAGAAGACGGGGAAGGAAGTGGCCAAGTGAATGTCCTCCGAGAAGACTCGTCCGAAACCGACTCCTCACAAAAGGAAGGAGTGCGTGTCGCGAAAAGAAACGCCGACGGAGAGGCACTACCCAAACAGCCCCGTCAGGACAATCATGGAGGCATTCCGATATCTCGCCTCGTAACTGGTCCCCACGCTCGCGGTATGCAGCCGAGCCCAGCCCTACCCCCGGAAGAATTTCGAATCATTAGCAGCAAGAAGAAGGCGAAGAAATCGAACCGCGGGAAGAAGAATTCGAATAAGCTGCAGGAATACGTAGGGAAATTACGACGTTGTTTCCGAGCTTGCAAACGCAAATTGTGGTTTGACATTTGGTCAGCTTCTACGTGGAGATGCTGAAGGAGCTACCAAAGTCATGCGCCGTTTGTTGGGAAAACAGCCTATTTCAAGTGTTGCAGTCGTTTTGAATCCGGGTCCTCGTTTATTACGGTTTGTCCAACTCAAAGTTTACGGAACCGAGGTCTGGGCTCTACTAGATTCCGGAGCCGTGCCGGACTTCATGTCAGCTGATTTGTCGAGACATCTTTACGTTTCACCGAACTACACGTCTAAAAGATAACTGTTGCGAATGGTGACAGCTCTTCCTGTGTAGGTTCGCTGGTCAAGGTCCTGACGACCTTTGGGGACCAAGCCGTGAAACTAGACTTCCTTGTCATCGAGAAGACTCCTTTCGACCTAATAATAGGTCTCCCTACTCTCACAGCTATGCGGGCGAATATGGATTTCGGGGCACAGAGCGTCCGTTTAACCATTGTTTCCGAAGAAGTTGTGCTCCCGCTCAAGCCTGATACTAAGTCTACCGAGAGGAAACTGGTCGATGGCGAGGAGATGGAGACTCCCAGTGAAGATTTTACTTCTGATTCGAACGCCGGTCCGGAGCCCTCGGACTCCTCGGAAGAAGGGCTGGTCCTAGCCATCCGCGAGTACAATTTTACCGGATCGAGCGATGGTCCCATCAGTGAAGAAAGCACTACCGACGAAGAAGAAGAGAAGGAGAAAATGCGGGATGCTCTGAGAGCTCGACTTGCTCATTTGAAAGAAGAAACGCAAGGCGAGATAAATGGGTTGCTTCGCGACACGGGAATCGTCGCCCGGACTATAGACGAGATACGTCCTGCAGCCGTGACGACGAAGCATTGCTTTGAAATGAAGGACCCTACCCCGATCTATCACAGGGCTCGCCGAATGTCGACTCGACACAACGAAATCACCCGTCGAGATATCTACAACATGATAGATGCTGGGATCATCACTCCGCGTCGTCGGCATGGTCGTTCCCAGTGGTTATCGTAACGAAAAAGGACGGTAGGCCTCGTTTCTGCGTGGATTATCGCACTCTGAACCGCAAGATGAAGGCGGATCGTTGGCCACTACCTAAGACAGAAGAGATCTTCGACGACCTAAAGAGTAGCTCTATACTCACCACCCTTGATTTGTTTGAGGGGTACTGGCAAATCCGCATTGCCGAAGAGTGTAAGGAGATGGCTACGTTCGTCAGCCGTTTTGGTACCTTCAAGTTCGAGGTGATGCCATTTTGTCTAATGAACGCGCCTTCCACATTCCAGCGCATGATGGATTACGTAACGAAGGACATTCCCTTCGCCCGTGTCTATCTTGATGATGTCGTGATCTTCTCCAACTCTATGGAGGAGCATATTGATCATTTGGCTGTCGTTTTCAAGGCAGTCGGGGACGCAGGACTTAAGCTTAAGATTACAAAATGCGCGTTTGCTATGACAAGCGTAAAGCTGCTTGGGCACTTCGTAGACAAGCGTGGAGTCCGCGTCGATGACGAGAAGATTGGTGCCATCAAAAGGGCCCCCGTTCGTACCAACTCAACGGAGTTGCGTAGCTTTCTCGGCCTCGCCGGGTATTATCGTCGCTTCATCAAGGACTTTGCCGGAATATCCTGTGCCCTTCACGCAGCAACTTCGGGCAATAGGAAGTTCGAATGGACTGAGGAGATGACTGCCGCCTTCGAAACCCTGAAAGAGAAGCTTACTTCTCCGCCGGTGCTAGCCTTCCCGGACATCGAGTCCCCCTTCATCGTGGAAACCGACGCTTCCAATGTCGCCGTTGGGGCAGTCCTGGCCTAGAAAAAGGAAGATGGCAAGATTCATCCCGTGCAGTACGCAAGCCGGACGATGAACTCAGCAGAGCGTAACTATTCCGCCTGCGAGAGGGAGGCCCTTGCCGTTATCTTCGCTTTAAGGAAATTCAGAGTGTATCTGCTATCGACGGAGCCCTTCAAGCTCATTACCGTCCATCAAGCCCTTCTTTATGCCTTCAAGAAAAACGACATTCACGGAAGGCTGGCGTGATGGATGGACTTCCTTGTGAAGTATGAATTCGAGGTAGAGTACAGGCCAGGTACGGGAAACGGAGCAGCTGATTTCCTCTCGCGTGTGTTACCTGCCGGTCCGTCTCCTGCTTCTGGAATTGATGAAGGAGACTTAGTTGCGGCGCTGGATTCTGCCGCTACAGAAGAGAATCCCATAATCGAGCCTTTCGTTCTCTACGTCGCGCGTCATTTGCAAGGTTTAAAGATCCGAGTTGATGATGAAGAGAAGCGTCGTTCCGTCAAGCGTATGGCTAAAAACTTCATGATGTGGGAAGGAAAGTTGCTCAGACGAACCAAAACGGGCAAAAATCTGTACCGTTTATGAAGGAAAGGGTCGCGATATTGAAGACCTTTCACGACGATATTGGGCATTGGGATATGAGACGACGAGAAAATTTGTCGTAGACCGCTATTGGTGGCCGCAGATGCACCAAGACATTCACAACTACGTGAAAAGCTGTGAGGGGTGCCAGAAGACGAGGCCCGTTCCGCCGTACCGTACGACTTTGAACGTCCTACTGACGAATATCTTCGAAACTTATTCGATCGATTTCGCGGGACCTCTGCCGATATCAAACGCAGGAAAGAAGTATCTGCTCATCGCCGTTGAGCATTTGACAGGTTGGCCAATCGCAATTGACACCACAGAATCGTCGGCTGCAACTGTCTCCCAGTTCATCGAGAGTGAAGGTATGCACCCTTTTGGTCCCCCGAAGACCATTATTAGCGACAACGCTGGGTGCTTCACCGCTGCCTCCGTCGCTGATTTCATGAAGAAACATGAAATTACCTGGACCACTGTCCTCGCGTATGCTCCCATGTCTAATGATAGAGCCGAAAGGATGGTACGAACCATCAAGAAAGCCGTGAAGAAGATGGTTATCGGCCAAGGTATGGATTGGGAAGAGTGTTTGCCCCGTGTCTTGTACGGATACCGCCGCCGTCGCCTTTCCGCGGGAGCTTCGCCGTTCGAACTGATTTTCGGAGTAGTTCCGCGCATGAGTCCATCTGACCACGTCGCGTTGATGGACTGCGCTTCCGATACACATCGCAAGTTGGAACTTCTGGCCTCCTCTTCCCTTCGAGCTCAGCGTCGAGAAAAGTAGATGCATAGAATGTGTGATTCAACCTCTAAAGAGCCTCGCATGTTCAACGTGGGGGATTGGGTTCTAGTGGCACATGGCCAGGCGTTAACTTCGGTCGCTAAGTGGCCTGCCCTCTGTTCTCGCTATTACGGGCCTTTTCGCGTTTGCCGCGTCGGACTTAATCTAGCGAGAAGTATTCCATGGTCTTGAGGTAGCTTCGGGGCTGTGGGGTAGTAACAGGAAATTGGGACGGTCTCTTTCTTGCAGCCTTACAAGCTAGTTCCAGCCGTGGAGCCCTCCCGCCTGCTGACCGTCGGGCGGTCTGTTTCGTATGCGCCATCCTACTAATCCACAGGGAATTTTGGGACGACGATACCACTGGATTCCTTCGCCTCTGCACGCTCAGTGGATAGGCCAGTCGCGGACGCTTTGTCTGATCTGAATCAACACTGAGCTTCGAGGCGAATGCGGTGCGCGGGAGGAGATGGAATTATGAGGGTACAAGACCTCAGGAGTTGGTGGCTTGGTGCTTGGTTGCGGGCGAGAATGGGGACGAGTGTGTTGCAGGTGTGTCGGGGGTGTGCAAGGGTCGACCGATCTCTACCATGAGCTGGCCGAGCTCACTGTATACTGCACCCGGATTGCAGTTTGAGGACGGGGTGGTGTTGATGACAGTGGCTACAAGGTGATTTTTACGCGTTTCTAGTACTATCTATGACGATATTTTAGGGTGACGTACTGTACTTTCTACCTTTTACCTCGTAGTTTTTAATTATTTTTTATGGTCAAGTACAGTAGTGTACAGTAAGTACACTACTGTACCGACGACTCTCAGCCACAGACCGCTCGGGTGTCGGTTATATAGATAGCATCCGAGTTGGCTGGGCAGCTTGCAGGAGGTAGCACCACCTAGCGACCCCTCCCTATCCCAAAAATCTTCGCCTCTGTCTGTCTTCTTCCAAAATCCCTCTTCCACTCCCATCAAAATTCAGGCCAACCATCATGAATCTTCCCTTCTTTGTGCAACGGAATATCTCTTTGGATATTTCTGCGGTATTACTTAGGGTATAGTAGGGTTGATGCACCACAGGAGGTGCGAGGGTTTGGAGTCCTATGACCTTGCATTGGAATCATGATTGAGGACCAAGAATACTATTAACGGAGCATTTCTACAGAATAAAAAGTTGCGAAGAGCTCATTCAACGAGCCGGAGGAGTTGGAGATGATTCAAGGGGGCCGGTCTTTGAAGAAAAAATAGCCCTCACCGTAACGTGTTGGTCCAAGCCTCAGCGGGCGAGCGATCGTGCCACCTTCTTGATCGCGGAGAACGCGTCGGGGTGCCACCCTCCGAGCGTCTGGGACGAGACTTCATCAAAATCAGTGTGTGTGGAATCTTTACGGGGTGTGGACAAAGAATTTGGGAGAACATGCTGAGGGGGATGGCAGAGAAACTAACATGCGAAGGGGATGAGAGAGAAACCAATCGGAAATGCGTGTGGTAAGAACCTGACGCGCTTGCAACCCATGCAAGCAGAAAACAAAGCGCGTGATTAGGAGGTGTAGCTCCCATTGGGGAGTGGTGCCTCGACGGGCAGCAGCGAACGTAGAAAGGCGCCGGAAGAAAGTCGCACCCTCGGCCCCGAGGGCACCGAACACATCAATACCAACAGGAAGAAGCCGTATATCATTCGTGTGGCAGACTAGTCCGTAGGGCGTGTGTTTCGCACGTTCAGCCATAGAGGCAGCTGCGCCGCCAGATAGTGCACCTTGGGAAACGCGAAAAGTGACCTGTGGATGGGCAACAGTGACATCTAAAGCGATATCCTTCGTGCCGAGGCCGTATGCGCCAGGGATATAAAGATCTATGCGAAGGGCGGACGAGGGAGAGGACGAAGGGGAAGGGGAGGAAGCAGATGTTCAAGAAGGGCAGAAATTCCGAGCTCCTTACAGTAACGATGGAGAGCGTTGCGCAAGACATTATGGCGACGAGTCTGCCCATCGTCGTACTTACAGGTGAGAGCATGTTTGCCCAATGGATCGAGCAACGAGGCGATGTAGTTGGAACGGCGAGCACATACCGGACATCGATCATGACCAGAGAAAAGCGCGCGGCCGAGGCGTGGAGACACAGCGACTATCCAGGCTTGCGAGGACAGATAGGTGCCGCGGTGAGGGTGCGGTAAAGTTGAGAAAGCGGAACAGGAGGACGACTCACGGACGGATAGGAGGCGAGATCTGTCGCTGTCAGAGAATGAAAGGGAGATCCGATCAAACGTCGAACTATGAAGCTCAGACGAGATAGAAGACTGGAGCCGTTCGCCGAGGACCGGCGTTTGACATAGCTGAAACAGAGGAGTGGGTGAAAGGGAAGCAGAAAGATCTGGATAACGGGTAGATAATAAAGAGATCGCGGCCCGAGGCACTTCCTCCAGGTGTAGGTCTCCCGAGAAGGAGAGCAGATCTGAGAAACGGCTGAAAACATCAATCATCGAAGCCGCATAATCGGACTCAGGGAATGAGGAAGCGAGAGGAGTGCAGAGACCACCGTAGGAAATAGGAGGGCAGGCTTGCTCCCATTCGGAGTCGGTGCAAGGACCATGAATCTGTGCGAAAGCCTCCCGCTGCTTCCGGTCGAAGCTGACGGCCAAAGCCGTAGATTGGTGGGGGGAGAGAAGCAGCAGATAAATAACCTTACAGGCGCTCGCGCAGAAACGCTGCAAGTGGTAGGCCATCTGGGCGTCATCGAAGGACTGAAGACAGGCAAAGATGGGATCGACTGCAGCTTGACGTGTGTCGAATGCGGCGCTGACGAAGGAATCGGAACCAATGGGAGAGCCGAGAACGGTAAAGCCATCGGCCGTGGAGAAGGGGCAGGGAAGAGTGAGGGAAGAAGGATTATAGGAGAGGCCGTAGACGTGGGTTTCGGTCATATTCAATGCGAACCCGATGGCTTGTCCCTGACTCTGGAAGAATTGCAAAGCCGCGAGGGCCTGCGAGCGGGGAACGACCAAGTTCCCATCGTCGGCATACCAAGCGTGGAGCGGGGGCCGGAATTGCTCCTGGAACTTGAGAACGAGAGGATGGAGAGCGAGAGCGAAAAGCAGAGCCCCCAACGGATCCCCCTGTTGAGTGCCATCAGCGCTTAGTACGGAGAATGAACCGAATGAGAGAAACGAGGTATCCCCATAGCAGTAGTGAACCCATCGCGCGATGCCCGGTGCAAAGTCCAGGACGGCATCAAGAATGCGTTGTCGAGAGATGCTATTGAAAGCATTGTGGGCATCGACTCGGATCAATGCGTGGTCCCGGGACTTGGTGTTTTGCGTCAGGCGACGGAAGGCGTGAACAATGGCCTTAGCCCTACTTTTAACGCCCACACCAAGTTGATGAGGCAAGAGATAGGAAGCTGCAGTTGAGCAAGCCTTGTGGGTGAGGATACGGCCAATAAGTCGGCGGAGGAGGAGACCAACAGCGGTAGGGCGAAGTCCACCGTTGGGCTTGTGGAGGGCTGTAAGCCGGCCCCCGCAGAAGTAAGCCCGGCACGAGTCAGGTAGTTCGCCGTTGGAACACATGTTAACAAACTTAAATCAGTAGGACCGGACTCTTTTCATATGATGAGTATTAATTTAATGCTTTAATTTAATACTGTAATCAATTTTGATAGGCGAACTGTTAGGTTAAATAAATAAGCTACGCAGCAAATTTAGTAAATGATGGAAAGAGGAGTTAGAAAAAGGGAATATTATTCATAGATCTGTAATCCATCAACAATCGAGCCCACTGATTCGTTCGAAAATATGATCATAACCAAATATTTGCATATATATATAGGATATGTAAATATACGTGTATCTCATTATTATTACTAAAGGTACGGGGAACATGTTCCATCAAAGATTTAGGGGAGTGGACGTGAACGTACAGAGTGCGAGTTTAGCAACGTGGCCGCGTCACCCTAAAAAGGGCCGGAGTCCTGCCATTAGGCAGGAAGCATTGGAAGTTGATGTCATTAAGGCGTGCTAAAGTGAGGACTTTGTCTCCATTGTTCTTACCGATCGGATATATCTTCCAAAAGGGGGAAATTCAGGGTGTTTTTAATCCATGAAAAATATGGTCAGCTGTTCCCTGAGGGATGTCGTGATGTGGGTAAAGGCTTAAAATGTAAAGGATTGGCGGAAAGGCGTCAAAATACTAGAAAAATAAACACCAAAACGTTTCTACCATTGTCCTTACCGCCAAATTCCGCACGACGTCGCTCAGTAGCGCGTAGGCATCTGGGTTACAATCTCCGTGGGCGCAAATGGGGACAGAAATGAGTATATCTCTTGCAAAATTCGCGATGAATAACTCGTATTTCCTTACATTAGCGTTTTTCGCCGCATTTAGTGAGGTCAGCGGGTTGAAGTTGTGGACTCCCCTATAGGAGGGTGCAAAGAGGTTCACGAAGGTGGTGTCGAAAAAGTCCGCTCCGCCGGTATAGCCGATCGTGCTTATATCGGGTCTGGCACGTTGAAGGCTTTCTCGCGGTTCCACGACTGGGTGTCGAGCTGCCTTATTCAGATAAATTGTATTGATGATAACCGACTCTGCCTTACATTTCGTGACGTACGTCTGTAAGGTGTCAACGGTTGTGACGAGCAATGAATCATCTTAGTTGAATGGTCGCAACGCAATGTATTTGTATCATTTGTACTTGTTTTACTGTTTGTGACTTTATCTATGTCTTGATCGCGCTTCTATATAAGCGTGGGGTCTGCACGCGCTTCTTGTAAAATGTCGGGGGCAAGCGACTTGCGCCTGAGTCTTATTTATTCCTTTGAACCTCAGTTTTCTGAAGTGTCTTCAGCGTAGCAAAATAGTTACTGTTAAATTGCCATTACACCAATCTGATGGTCGTAGTGACTGGAAAGTTTATTGTAATACAATTCTCCACATCACACTATGGATATAGCAGCAATTAATGATATAAAGGGGTAACAATTCAACATTGGTACCCAGAAATATTCTTTTGAGCAATTTTAATGTTACTTCCAACTGCGAATGCAGTACTAGATTACTTCTGGTAAGTAATCATAATTTTGTCTTTGGTTGAGTCACTTTACTTCAAAATTTCTATATGAATCTTGTAATTTTCCCTATCAAGAGCAAGGATTCGCCTCACTTCCATAACGACCTCAGTAAATTAACCCCGATTTTCCCCTTCCATAACTGCCATAATTTCTTTGTTCTTTCGATGCATACATAACTTTTGCCACATAAATATTTCACGAGAAAGGGTGAAAACGTTGGTTGATTTAATATTAGAAAGGTATGGTCGGTTGTAGCCCGGAATATCCTGCAAGGTGAGTGACTGAACGGTTCTTTTATTCCATAATTAAGTTTTACATTGTTGACTTACAGTAGAAAAAAGTTCTAATATCTCAGTGAACAGGATTAAATTCAAAAATAAAAGTTTGACTTCTTAATTTTCCATGATGGTGAAATGCATAGTTCTTTGCATAATATAAATTATTGGTTTACTGCATAGTTCTTCTGCATATTAATAAATGATCTAATGAAAATTCTATAGACTATTTGAGTCAACGGTGATCAAAGTACACCAAATTAATGACAAATGTAGGGGAAAATTGTAGGAAGACTTTGCAAATAGATAAAAAAGGTTCGTGATACATACTCTAAATCAAATAAAGTTACTTTCGACAGCATTTAATTGGTAAACTGTATTTTTCCTGTAAAATTACACCATGTGCCTTTGGACTTCTGGTATTGAGAGCCTGAATGAAAGTTTTGCAGGTATAATTGTATCTGAATATATAAAAACATTGAAGCCTCAAAGAATCATTTATTCAATGATTTCATGCTCCGAACAAGGCTGAGCTGACATCACTGATAAATTATTCAGATGCTTTGATTTTTCATAATCAAAATGACTTTTTAGATCTCAAAGGGCAATTTATTGAATAGTATCAGATTAAGATAATTTTTTTAACGACCATAAAGATAAATGATACACTCGGACGTTCTGCAAGTACAAGCAATGAAATTTTATCGTATGTAGGCGATAAAGACGCAAAAATTATGTTAATTTCATCGACTCAAAGTAAGAGTAATACTATTAATTTGAAGGTCTGATGATCCAACTGAATTTATATTTTATTGCTAAATGTCAATTTTTATTCGTAACCATTCAGAATAAAAATCAATTATACTATATCAGACTGCAGGTAGAACTATATAAACGCCATTTTCAATAATTAAATGGTTTGAAATCCCAAAATTTTCACGGCAAGCGCCAAGCTTCTATTTGTTTTATGGTATTCTATCATTTAATCGGGAAAGGTGAAATTATTGCAGTTACCTTTTGTAACTAGTTAAATACTACAAACATATGAAAAACATCACAATTTAAGTGACAGTTTGCGAGCTTCAGATTAAAAGCATTTTGATATTTATAAGTTTAAATTCAATATAAAATATATAAAACAAAAAGAAGGGGAAAAACTCAGAAGAAAAGATCAGTTAATATTACATTTTCCGAAACTATGTATTTGTTCAGTGATTCCTATTTCTTACGTGAGCTTGACACAAATAAATTGATGAACCAATTTATTATTTTATTTATTTGTGAAACTTGAAACAAAGTTCTTTTATTCTTTTTTCGCTCGGAAATTGCACGTCATTTGGTAATGAACGTATGAACTATAAAAAAGGGAAAAAGCGAATAGACGCTTGGTAAGGACGAATACACGTCGGTGCGAACGGGCACAATGTTGTTCTTTGGCAAACGTTCATGGAAAAATAATGATGTGCCTCTTTACTTCTAGACTCGAGAGATGATCCATACTTATACTTCTATCACATCAACAGTCCTCCACGTTCAATTCGACCTAGAGCTAATAGACAGTAAATGATGAATTTCTCCGAATTATGCATCGGTTTGAACTCAATCGGACGGTTAATTCGAGTTGACACATGGCATGATGCATTTGCTAGAGCACTTGGCACTGCAATGTCTGAGATTCGCAACACACACCCGTCTTTGATGTCGAAGTGCAACTCGAATAGGGAGATCAATTTCCGGTAGGATCCATTACCCACTGCTTGACCTTTTCATTGATCCTGTAAGTCTCGAGAAGCGTCCTTAACGCACTATTCCCTTTTACTTTTGTAAGTGATTAAGCAATGTTGTCCTTGGATTGAATGAGGGCAACATTAGAGATTTCTCGTTCACGGTAGGCTTCACATGCGGCCGCAATGTCAAACATAAGTTGACTCTCAGTAGTATATCTTGATCGGGTTAACAAATCAAAAACTTGTTTGCTATCTGTAAACCATCAAAAGGGGAATGGTTCGACCCAAAATTCTATCAAGATCATGTCGGATCAAAAATGCAAAGTCGAACCCATCGATGAAAGAAAGTGTTTCTCCACCCATGCTTGATCGGGGAACACGCCTTGACTTGTATGAAGAAAAATGTAGAATGCCGCAACGATTAGATGAATCAGCCAATAGTATGATAAAGCCTAGTTGAGCATTTCCGTCGGGGTTGTTGTTATGAGATGAGTCAGCACAGACAAGCTATCGAAGTGACTCTTGATCATACTTTGGACACCGAAGCTGTACACGCACTGTTTTCTTCAAATACCGGATAGTAGAGTTCAACTTGCAGTTTTCTTCTGGTGAGTGAGAAGCATCAGTCACTTGGGCTGCAAAAGAAACAGCACATGCTATATCTGGCCTGGTATGTAACACCCATGCGAGCTTGGCTCGAACTGATCTAAATTGTGTAAAGGAGGCATCTTTTGGTAGAAAACGTAGATTTTTGAAGTACTGTGTTTGGGAAAGCCGACGTTCATCCTTGTCAGAAACGTTGAAATCCATGTCTAAGTGAATTTTGTTAGTCAGATAGCTTAAAATCAAATTTCTTTGCAAAGATATCTTTCAAGCGGTTCTTCTGATCAGCAGTTCCGGCTTGTAGAATATCGTCGACATAAGATACAGATAGCGCTAAGAGACGATTGCAGACTCGCTTGAAGAATAGGGCAAAATCACCTATGCTTTGCTGCATACGTAGCTTATCAGTGTGAAATTTCGTGTTGGTCTCGCACCAGTAGTCGCCACTATCTGTTAATCAATATAAAGGTCGAATTACCTGTAGTAGTTCACCAGGTTCAAGTTCAATACATTCTGGATTGAAAAAAATCTTCCGCTGTAAACTAAATGCAGACTGTAGGTAGGCATGCTTGACGTCTAATGACAAAACGTCAAAACCGAGAATGGTAGCCAATGCTAGTAAAAGTCGGATAGATGAATGACGAACATTGTATGTGTTTTGCACAATAGAATGTTTGTCCTTATCGCGATGGCCTCCAAGTACAAGTCTTGCTTTGAAAATGGGAGGGCCAGAGTCATTTGGCTTGATGCTAAGTACGAACCGGGATAGTAGTATGTTGGGTCGGTCTCCAACTTCTTCGGCCAGCACAATCCGAAACGTGCCTCTCTCCACTTAAGCAAGGATTTGCCTACGTCTTACCTCATCAAATTGACATTCTCTTGGGTCTCCAGGGTGAATGATTTCGGCGTGCAGAATAGTATCGACATCATTGGCATCAGAGAGTTGTTCATCGTAGGTTGGATGTCGTTCGACTGGCACTGGATGAAGCTGTGCAATATTAAATGATCTGGGGCCTGTCCGTTCACCAAGGTGCAAACGAAAACATTTATTGTCTGCGGAGGCAATCAAGTGTGGCCCTGTGTAGTGTTTCAGCCCTTCTCTGTAAACGTAAGCGAAATCTCCTGGTTGATAAACGTGGTCATAGGCAGGATGTGGAATTGAATGGAGCCCTCGTTGCAATAACGATTTAGATATCAGCTTTTCATATTCATCCCTGGCCACTTGGGCAGCACGCATTCTTTACTTCCAATTCGGGTAGTTCTTTGGTGACACATGTGACATCTTGGGTAGGACATCAAAAAAACTAAAAAAGGGACCAAACCATGTGGGCCAATAGTTTCGTTCATGGCTTGCATATATTTAGCCAATACAATATCTTCTGGCAGACGCGGTTGATCACAAAGTACTTTCTCGTAGATTTTGCATAAAGTAGAGTGATACTTCTCACCAATGCCCAAAGGGTTGTAGATCTCTGTACCAGTTGTTATTAAAGATATTCCCGCCTGTTCACAGTTGTAATCCCATTCTTTGGATAAAAACACAGACCCTTGGTCCGAGAGCATAAATTCTGGATAATCAATATATGTAGAGGACAAAGTCTTAACGAATGCATTACATATTGAATTCGTGTCACTTGCCGGCAAAAATGTAGCGGCACTAAAAAGGGTACCTGAATCAATAATATGCTATACGGGTCTGGCCCTTTTTCCACGTTGATGGATTTTGAGGTAAATAACATCGAGAATTATGCGGTGGTTGAATTTCACCTTGTCGGCGTCTCTAATCTGAAAGGTTATCTGGCGTGGGGAATATGGAGTACAAGTTTCACAAGACTTCGATATTTTTTGTAACATAGCGAAGGTACCTGGAGTTAAATCTTCCGGTTTGGCGCGACGGAGTAGTTAGTATAACTTTCGAGCGGAAGGATGTAGTATATGTCGATGTAGTCGCTCAAGTTGCGGTCTGGCGAAAAAGACCTTAAAAATAGACGGGGACCAGCACAGATATAGGTGTCCGTGTTTATTGGTCAGAGGTAGTTTCCATCCTTCAGTTAAATTGTGTAGTACCCTATCGACAGCCAATGGTTGGATGTGATGAGTTTCCATGGTGTCCAAACCAATAAGAAGTGGTATATTCTCAGGTACAATATCAACCGTGATGGTCAAAGAGCTATTTTGTGTAGGCAGTATGATCCGCATCTTACCCATAGCTTTTGTACGGTGAGGTCCAAATGAGTGAGAGTTCTTACAAGATGTAGGCTTCAAGTTAATACCAGCTTCCCTGCAATATGCTTTAGCCTGAGCGAGGGCAATTAGAGATCGGGGTGCACAAATATCCATGCAAGCACCTTAAAACCCCGGAGGTTTGCCGGCTTTTCGGCTCTTTGATTGTCGTAAGCGTTTGGTTAAGAAGAGAAAGTTAGTCGGAACATTGAAAAGGGCAGAAGTTCGGCATGACTTGTATCTCGAGATCTTTCGTCTGCGACCCGTAATAATTCTTGTTCCACGGCCTTCGTAAGGTTTAACTTTTCGTGGCGTGCTATAACGGTCATTCGCCAATGTAGTTTCCACGGGAAATATTCATATGGTGTGGAATCAGCAGACTAAAGCAACTCCTTGAATGTGTTCTCATTATCTGCAACAGCCTTTGAATCTCCATGCTCCTCAACCAAAATAGTTTCGAAAGTGTTCTCTTCGGAGTCCTGGTCCTAGGAATCGTTACTACCAACGACTTCTAAGTATAACTCATAAGTGTCATTGCCACTGGTTAGTGTTAACAAGACCTCGGCAGCAGTCTTATTATTTCCCCTACGCTCTCTGATTCTAGATCTAATGATTTCAGTCATAGATTGTGCCTTTTCAGTGCATTCGTTCCGCCAGTGCCCAATCTTTCCACATTTTAGGCACCCGGTTTTAGCCTTGACCGCGATGAATTCGGCGACAGTGCGTCGAAGGCGCGGAGCACGATTAGAGTTTCCGAATTTTGTAAAACGTTCCTTCGGTTTTGTGGGGTTGCCATATCTCTCGCCAAAATAAACGTTGTCAATACCCTGCGCCTTTCGTTTCATCGGAGTGTTAAGGCAGACACAACCATACCATAAAAGGTGTTGTAGTCCATCCCTATGTCAGTACTTTGAAAAATTAAACGCGCTGTGAGAATCTACTCAGCCCATGTATCACTATCAATAATATCAGCCTGAAAGGAGGACATATGGCCATCTTGGTGTCCTGCTTGGTATGATTGTCCGCACTGTGGAACATACTCTAAAATTAGGGCGTGGGCTGTTGTAAGCGCTTCCATGTCAGTGCACTGTTTTTCAGATTTGACTCCGGCGAACTTAAGTCTCTTGAGGTAAGTTAGTGCTTGGGAGTGATGTTGCTTAGAGTTAAAATGTTGTTCCAAGAGCTTAAAGGCTTCATCGGCGGAATGGCAGTGATTACGTGCGCATGAATAAAAGTATCCATTTGCTATTACAGAAAAGCAGTTATGCATCAAATGGACCCATTGGTGGTTTGGGATTTCTTGTTCAAATACGAGCTCCTCAAATCGGCGTTGTACCTTATGAAGTGGTAGGCCAGAGCCTGGTGATCCAATATATTTAGCATCCTTTCCACTGAAGCCGTGAGCGACAGCTTGCCAATTTTTGGCCAAGCTAATGCGAGGTGCTGCAATGGGCTGTGAGTCAGTGTTTTAGATGCGAACTAATCTGGATGAGGTTTCCTCATTGTTCTGGCGTTGATTCGTATCAGAAATAAAACTCTCATTTTCAATTGGACGATGCTATAATACAGGTTCGTCTCTTGGACTTCCAGTGGGACTTGTTCGGGTGATAGATACAATGTCTTGTAATCTGCAAATCTCTTCAACATTTGGTTGAAGTCTCCAGGGGTATATGACAGTCTTTGAACAGAGCGTTCATAACTTTGTTAGGAGTCGGGATACCTGGAGTGCGGTCGACAGGAACTCCAATTATCTCGAGAATCTTGCGCAAAGCAATGAAAAATTGTCTACGATCCATAGTCTCATTAGTCAAAATCGCATCTGGGGTCAATTCATTCTGTAAAAATTCGAGAATTTGTTCCTTAGGCAGCTCAAACCAAGATTCTAAATGTTCATAATCTCGATCAATATTCCTTATGTCACGTGGAATTCGGCTTAATTACTTGTCAATAGGATCTTTCTCTTGGTCTGTCAGCTTGATTTACTTCTTACCACCGGCAGCTGAAGTAGTCATGATTCGATAGAGATTGATGCTCAACCTTTTTCCATAAACTTGCAAGTGTAAAGAAAAAGTTAAGAGGGGAGAAAGGATTTTCTCCAGTCAATGCAATATATAAGGGGATAAACAAGGAGAAGAGCGAATAAACGCTGGACAAGGACGAATACACGTCGGTGCGAACGGTCGCAATGTTGTTCTTTGACAAACGTTGATGAAAAAATAATGGTGTGCCTATTTACTTCTGGACTCGAAAAATGATCCATACTTATACTTCTATCGCATCACCAGTCCTCCACGCTAGAGCTAACAGACAGTAAATAATGAATTGCTCCGAATTAAGAATGGGTTTGAATTCAATCGGACGGTTAATTAGAGTTGATACATGACATTATGCATTTGATAGAGCACTCGGCACCGTGATGTCTGAGATTCGCAACAATGAACAACCGGTACGAAAGCAGATATTAGTTTTTCAAATTTTTTCCTCTATAAACTGTTGTTATAGTAAATTTTTTGCTGGGTCTATGGGTACTCTAAAACTTCAGTTCAATTATTTTAATTTTATTTTCAAATACTACAGAAAATACAATAGAAGTATGGAAAACGCAAATAATTCTAAGTAAGAAGACCATTCTTTTAAAATATGGCTTCCTACTATTCAATGAAAGTTATCTTGTACTTCTACTGTACTCCAATCTCAATTTCATGCAACAGAAAGAACGCATGAAACTGAATTTAAGATCTGATAAAAATTAGGAAGAAATCAAAATTGTTGCATAACCAATCAATAAAGTTTTATTACTAAATGGGTAATGTTCATCACAGAACACAAGGAAATGCTTTGAATTTTACTAGTTAGATGTTAGTATTCCGTGTGTTGATATAAGTTCTGTCTCAAATTTTGGTAAATGTAGTATAAGTGTGACATTTTCTATAATTTTTACATTCCAACTTGAGAATAAAAAAATATACATATTACCCACCTTGTGAGCCAAAAAGTAATGTGAAAGATCTTTATCAGACATTTTAACCATCATACGTGTAGATTTGTCTTGGTGAACTACATTATCATTACATGGTAGTCAGAATGGAGCTCTTTCTTGTTTTATCACTTATTTTCTCTGCATGAATTTGATTTTTCTGCATTGGCACTCTTATTCATACATCTTTCTATAGTACAAGTCGAAAAATTATACTACTGCAAATAATTAGCAAGAAAGAAATACAAAAGTGTTAGAATGCCTCATAAGGACTTTCGGATGTCATAAAAATACATTTAGGATATACACTTAAGATATAAAATTTTAACATGATGAATTGTAGAATTATCTTAAGCACTGAAAAATTCTTGGAATAAATTACTGTACTGAAAATGAAAATGAACCATGTTGGTCCGTTAGGTATCATCAGAAAAATTTTATATTATTTAATGAAGACTAAATTTGTGACTCATAATGCAAAACTGCCAAAATTTTCCTTTCCGATTGAATTTATTATTTTTAATGTAGAACGCAATCAGAAAATATGAAAGCAGGCAAAAAAAATTTAGGACTTAAAATTCTCCTTTCAAAAATTTTTTTCGTGCAAAATTGTTTAATTTTTTCGGATGACATCCAACAGATCAATCAAAAAAATCCTATAAAATGATCGTTCTCTGGATAGTTATCATTCATGTGTCCATTACTGCAAAAGTATAAATGAGGAGCGAGCATTTTTTTTGAAGTAAAAGTTATCGTTTCATCTTAGTCGAAGAGTATGAGCGTTTTGTAATAGATCTCGTAGATTATAGATGCAATAAAGTAAGTAAAAACTTTGTAATACCTATTAGCGATTTAAATTTTAACTATTGAAGAACCGTAATGATTTGCCCACATATTGACAGGTTGACAAATGATCAGCTACCTAAAACGTCTTTAACAATCAAATATACTTCACATGGCAGTTGGAGACAGTAAGAATTGTAAAAATGTACAAATGGAGTTGCTCTACTTTTCATTACTTCCAAAAGCAAGTATGAAGCCATAGAAATTAGTTTTGGACAATTTAGATGCAAAAGTGCACACAAAATGCGATTTTTAAGCCTTTCAAAACTTTTAAACTAAATAAATGACCTGAAAACCTCTTTATAAATAGAAAAAGTGAAGCATTTAATAACGGAAACTAATATGTGAGAATTGTCTCAATTGCAGTTTGAATATATGATTCAGTTGTCTCAGATTGTGTAGAAAATTTAAAAAAAAATTAGGGCAGAATCCATTAGTTCTATGAACAATCATATCGAGCCGAACACTTCCGAAATCAGGCTAATTACCCATAAAAATGGCTACAAAATATTTTAAAAAGGAAATTTTCACTATCCAATACTATAATGAAGTAAATTTGATATTTTCCAGGCGAAAATTTTGCAGGTAGACGTAAAGCCTGGCAAAAGGTTTTGTCTAAAACAGACAGCAGTGGGTACATTGATAATTGTATGAGCGGATTTGGATCTCAATGATGGAGCCAAACACGACCGCCTGATGCTGTACTTAAAAAATGTGATGGTCTAAGAATCCAATATTGAAATCTTATATACCGCATTAATAGTGGAAAGGCACAAAAGTGTCTCTAGGTATAAGGAAGAATCAGGCCCTAAATTTTTTATCATTAAAATGAATAGTTTATAAGTGGCTGGTAACAGTTCCCGAGTCTCTAACCACATATTCTGTTATGGATCGAAATATGCAGGGACTCCACGGTAAAAGATAAAAGACACTAGCTGAATAATTTTAATGATTCCCTGCAAAACGGATATCGATTTAGATATAAAGCACAATTTAAACACAATAGTGTAGAAGTGTATTGCGAAAAGAATTTCCGCAACTATTCTTCACAAATGAAAAATTGGAAATTACCCATTTGATCTTTCTTTAATGGAAACGCATGTTTGAAATGAGATATAGCTTCTTTCAATGACATAGTTGAAAATGGATCCAACCACAGAGTTTTGGGAAGTTACTTCGAAAAAAAAAGAAAAATCATCCTTTCTTGAAACCGACTCCAAACAAGTCACTCCCGTTGATCAGAAGAAAAGGGGAAAAGGGTGAATTATTATTTCAAATGCATTTTGAGAGAACCATACGGACCCTAATGGATCTAGTAGGGCCCAAAAGCGCTGACATTTTGCTAGTTGATCATAACCGCAGTATAACGTTGCACGAATACTGATACCGTTGTTCGGAGCGCACAAAACTCCGTGAAGGGAGATTTTTCCTGCCTTTCAGCGGTATGATTTGCGATATCTTGGAGAAATGGGAGTCCGGAGATGTCGACCTGGCGAAAAAAAGCAGTTGCTAGGGTGTGCAGTTCAATGCCTTAAGACCGGGGCCGTAGTAGACTTGCTTCTTCAAAGTGGCCCGTTAGGGTGCGGATGTCTCGCCATCTTCGAGGTCTCTGTAGGGACATGGGTGGATGCTGACGATGGTAACGTCAATTGATTGTGGGAGGGAGCGAAGAAAATTACCTGCAGTCAACCCTCAGCTATTGCTTACCCACTTAAAGCATAATCTCAGTTTATGCAATGAGAATTGGTCTCCAGTATGAGCTGGAATCGGGGGTCTCCCTACCCAGAATATTAAGCTATAAATCTGAAATTAATTATTATTAGTCCTTAAAAACTCACAAAATAAGTTTTTTATGATAAAATTATGCATACCGTATGCAAATTGGGTCCTTCCTACCCTCCAACGATAAGGTCCGCCCTACCCTCCAACGATAACATTACGGAGGCTGCTTTATAAGTAAGTCCATCATACGCATCACCCCGTCAAGTTCAGGTGCGAAAAATAAACATAAATAATACTCAATGGCGCACAAATCATAGAAGAAATTTAGCGCTCAATTCCTGTTGGACGCATGACTCCATGTCACTATGAACTTGACGGTGTGTGTATCCAAGATCTAGCTTCATAATACATGATGTGAACGATATAGAATGTGCTTTTTGTTACCCTTTATTGTATACAGTTAGTGATTCTACTGGTACTGGTACCAGTAACAGTACACCAAACGGAAAAAATGATATGGTCTCTTCAATCATTTAATTTTAACGAGCATAAGCCAGCTGGAACTATACAGGGCAAATAGAAACGCATCTATGCTTAAAATTTCTGATTTAAACCTAATACACTACAGGTAATAAGTATGGAACGAATGATTTTTCCCTACAGACTACGCATGGCAACCACTTGATCTCAAAGAAATATTTTAGGCTGCAGTTACACTCATAAGAGCCCATACCCGGTGAGAAAAACGGAGCAAGCTGTCCGAGTGCCACAAACGGCAGATTTTGGACGAAATGGGTCTCCTTTAGAAAGAATATGGCCGCATCAAACAGTTGGAAATTGCTATATGGACAGAGCATAAGTTCAAACTAAAGCAACCGTAGAGGAATATGGCCGCATCAACCAGTCCGAAATTGCTATATGGACAGAGCATAAGTTCAAACTAAAGCAACCGTAGAGCCAATCCACGACATCCCGCCTTTGGAAAGGTCGCGATCGCTTTTCTCAGATTCATAAAAAATCAGAGAGAAAACGCCGTCTGCAGGGACAATTCCTGGCTATCGAAAACACAACATTCAACTGACTGTGTGATCAAAAACATAAAAATCGTCATGTTTCGGGAGTTGCGGTTTGCCATTTTGAAGAACTACCGGTGATTGCCTTAAATGCTGTCTTTGCAACCGGAATACATGTCAACTCACGTGGTTGGTTTTACAGGTTTCAAGTAAGGTACAATTTGAAGCCCGTTAGGTTTCATAGCGAAAGCAAAGGTGCTGATGTCCATGCAAATGTAGAGCAAATCCCTTGATTAGAGGAGAATCTTAGGAGATTCAAAGCATTATACATATGGAATGCAGATGTGTTCGAAATGTTTTATATTTTCGCCCCTGACAAAAAAGTCGTTACTGGGTCAATTAGTGGAAAAAAGAAATCGGGGAACGATTGACATTTCTGGTGTGCTACAAGGGTTCCGATTCCGTGAAATAGAAATGATTACCGTCGGGAAGTCTAAGCAACCGCGATGCTTCAAGAAGAAAACAGATGCCGAATTGGGACTCGAATACCAAGCTGACAGGAAAGCATGGATGACATCTTATTTGTTTCAATAATAGCTTGCAGTTTTCTGTGCAGTGATTGGAAACACTGATGGACAAAAAGCCATTTTGTTGTTGTATAACTGCAACGTACATGGAAATGAAACGAGATTATCGCCTTTGAGTCACGTTAAAGTCTTTTTATTCCGCCCCAAATCACTTCCATGCTAAAGTAATTAAATGTTGGGGTAATTGCCTCAGTGATGTATCGTTATGAGTGCCGACAGTAGGAGAAGGCACATGATCTTTTAGATGAGGATGCTGATGATATTTATATGACTGATGATCTGAGTGAAATGCGATGGATAGAGTAGATATGGAGTTCTCTCCTCTCTTCTGCTATTGGTAATTGTTGGCGCAATAGTGGTCTTTTAAGGGGCAGTGCTTCCAATAATCAATCCATTTCTCAAGATGCTGTGTAGTGGATACAAATGCTGCTAAATTTCAATCAAAATTTTCGGATGCAGTTACACCGCCCGCATCTCAACCGCGAATTTCCTTAACCTAGAGAGCGGGAGGGAATGTAGTCAGGTATTTCAGAACTTAACTATTTTCATGATACTAATGAAGAGATGAAGGATGATATTTTAGGTTCAAAAGATGAATAAAAAATTGATGAATTTACCCCTGTATCTTTTAAAGAGCTGCTAAAAGCTGTATCAGTCGTCTCTCGTGTCATCGAGTCTAGCCAAGTTTGTATTTCAGCCGTATTTCGTTCATTATTTGTTGTGAAATAGTCTTGTATGGCACAGAGAATGTCTTCTGCCTATCAAACTACGATTGATAGCTGCTAGCGTAATAAATGGCTGCTTTCATAGTCTCTTTCGCTTACTGCATAACCTCATTTGTTACGATTTTTGGTCTCCCTTGCTAATTGATAATTGAAGATTGGCTTTAAAACTTTGATGTGGAAATAGTAAAAGCTCAATTCAACATCTTTCAATTTACGGTATAAATGGCCATAAAACTTATGATTCAAGCTATAAGTTCCAGAGATTATTTGAAATAACTGCCTAATTGTGCTGTCTTCTCAAGTCTACCTCATCTAACCCGCGGCTCATATCTTTCGTCTCAGATCTGGGTCATAGCCGTCTCCTTTGGGTCCTCTTGACCCCCTCTTTTTTGGTCATGATCCCTGTCCCAATTTTTCTCATCCTTCCTTGGAGGTTGCCCATTTGCTGGAATCGGCGGGGAAACATGCTCTCTCTTGCAAACAAGGTGATGGTCACACGAGTCGCCATACCGTCCTCCGAAATATCATTCACCGGTACAATAAGGAACTCGGTATTTCTGGCGCTGTCGAATACCATCTCCACAATGCTCGTTCATCATCTTCTCCTACCTTCCTCCGCACGGACCTCTCCATCCCTTGCTCTTATGGCTTAGTTTCCCGGAATATCGCTCTGGATGTGACCGCCACGCATCTTCATGCTCAGTCACGCCTCTTTCAATGTGATGCATGCAATAGAGCTGCTTCCAATCTTGCGGATCCCGCCAAACATTCACAACGCAGCGATACAGGCCAGGCTCTCAACCTCCTTTCCGTTGGTATCGGCGTCTGTGGTGTTCCCGTACCCAAAAAGGCTGCGTTTCTACACAATCTAGCTACCTTTGCTGCCGCTCTCCAGGGGTCCCCTCTACCATTGTATCTCTTACACATCATTTCTCTTCACAGTTTCTGCCTGCGAGGTATAGAAGCCGGTCAGGCCCTTCCTGCTGCGAATCCGTTTAGTTTTCAACCCACACAGTACGTTGGCATTCATTTTCCCTACCATATAAAAATTTCTTCCTTTTTATGTTGAAATGCCTGCTAAGAACTGTGCTCAGGGAGCACAAAACCGTTTTTTGTCGAAGGATTTTTAGATTTCGTCATCGAAATAGCGAAATTCTGCATTGCTCCGCACGAATAGATTGTTTCAAAACTGATAATCCTCTTCGAAATACAAAGAATGTGTAGAGAATGTTCGAGTGATGCATGGAATCACAACGTTATACTGAAAATATCATAGCTGATAGCCCCTGTAAATTTTTTTGTAATCGAATTGGGTGTAATGGACCCCTCCCGTAGAAGTTGACTGGGTGTCATCCAGCTTATTTGTGCGAGTAAATGAAACCCCGTTTTTTGCGAATTGTGTGTAATTGGTTTCACTACTGTACAGTACAGTACATTACCTGAATCGCGAGCCTGTCAAAATATGGTATGATAAGCTGGTTGACAGCTATGACTACAGAATCTCTCGTAAATCGGGGTTCATTCGAGGAAAGTACGCGAACCCTTATGCACATCATTTTCACGAACCAGTGCAAAAGGTGTTCCGGTGCGTGCCCTGGTCACGCAAAAGTAACTTGACACTGTAATTTAGAGCTAGAGTATCATTTTGCCGATTCATTAGAAACCATTTTGTGTAAACTAGTACCTGACATTATCTAAGATGAAGATGAAAAAGACCAACAAGAAATGGCGTGACAAGATTACGATTACTAAAAGTGTTTGAGTGGGTTCCATGAGTGCTAATTTTTGTTACGCATTGGAATGGGCTCTGGTTTTTCCTCGCCCCTCTATTTAAGGGGTTGTAATTTAATTTCTTCTTTCATTTTGGTTTTTTCCCTTTTGTTTTTACTTTTCTTTCTTTTTCTTTTTGTTTTTCTTTCTTTCTGTTCTTAGAAACAGAAACTCAATAAAATTCTCTAAATACGTCCCCTTTCGGTGAGAAAGGAAAGTCTCCCACGATGATTGCTACTGCGCCATTGGGTCTCTAGGTCGAACTCCTAGGCGAAATTAATATCGCTTTGGGTACACCTCGGGGGTCTCTGCTATCCCTTAACCTCCAATCTTCCCTCTGGTGCTTCCCATCAGCATGGTGGACAGCCTGTTGCCGGGAAATGACAAACTCGATGTCGCAGATGCGACAGTGGAATTTGGGCCTTTTCCCTTTCTTGTTACTCTCCCTCTTCTCCCGATCCGTTGCAACCTTGAACAAGGTAGTACAGAAAAAGTCGATCGGGTCTATTACCGGGAAGAAGTAGCATCGGAAGAAGACCAAAGGGCGGTTGTGCGATGAGAAAGACGAGAGGAAGGCTGTGGAGAACGGAGGGCTATCTTGAGTGGCTAGAGGCCTGTGAAGAATACCCGGCGCGGATGGAGGCCTGCTCGGATTATTCGGACTCTTCTCCGGCGTCTTCGTCAATGAGAGGGTTCCTCAGGTAGGCCGTGGTAGCAGAGCTCTCCTCTTAGGTGGCGTTTTTCAGAATTACTTCTCTTTTTAACCGCTGTTGAAGCTTTTTGTACCTTTGATGATCCTTTGAAGTCCGTACTGGCCTCTTTATCCCACTTATCATTCCCTTTGAGTACTAGGGAGGTTTAATTTTTAGCAACCAATGAGATTATTTCACCCTTGAACTTCGAGCCAAGCACAGAAATTCCAAAAAGACAAGAAATACCTACAGTGTAATGCGTATTACCCGTTTGAACTTCATTATGTACGCTGTAAGGCAGAAGAGACAAGGGCCACCACCGATTTGAGGACGAAAGACAGGAAAAGGCAACGTGGTTGTGGTGTTAGTGTTTGGTGGTGTTGCGGTGTTGGTTTTACGGTGTTTGGAGGTGTCCGGGTGTTCGGAGTCTTCGGAGTGTTTCTTCCCTCCTTGGGTCTGGACCGAATCCTTCTTCACCCCTTTTTATATAGACAACTCAGAAATATCAAAATGCGCTAAATAGTAATACAACCTAAGAATAATGATTCAAAGTAGCCTCTACATTACTTAAGACCGATTTTTGTTCTTATCGTACTGTGCTGTAGTGTGATGTTCACAATATGTGGCCCAGAACCTTGCAAGGTACTGTACATAGCTCGTGCGATCCAAATTTACGGCCGTATACAATACTGTACGTGGCTCTCAGGAGCCAAATTGGTGGGCAAATATTGTACACACTGTTTGCGGTACAACAGAATCGACTTCATCTTCAAAGAGCATTAATACGCATCTCTTCCCGCAGATAGACTGAGTCACCTTGACTGGAGATTTCTGGTAATTCCAAGATTGGAGGATATAATGTACATCACATCAGAAATGGTCCGTGAAAGGCAACGCGATTTGCCGTTTCAGATATGCACAGCAGCTGCAAGGGAAACGTAATATCTCAAATATAACGGTGGGGTAAGGAAAGCCCAATGAAGAAAATGCCCATACAATAGGCCATGGCTAAGATGTACGGAAGTACCAGAACGCAATTATGATACTTCACATTGTACACGCTCTAATATAGACCTTCGAAGTCTCGCAGAAACACACCCTCTGTCACCACTTTCGAAATTACAGCATTTTTCTTCACAAATCAATACCTCCGGTACTGGTAGCCCCGCGATGTCCGGAATCTTCTGGGTTCTGAAATTGGCTGTTTTTGGTCAGATAAAATCGATGATGCTTTCTGTTTCCAAATCTTCTTTGGAGTGAAAATAGAAGCTCTGTATGAGAACGCTGTGTTGTTAACGTCGGACCAATTGAAGCCTGCATTTACTGTCATCTTTTACGGACATCGCCATTCCGGTACCATTGTTACAATTGATGGAACAGCAAGTAGCGACGCTTGTATTTTTTTTACCGAAAAGATAGACTACTTGTTTACCTATGGGTTTGGTAGGATGAACAAAGGGTAATAAGTAGTACGATACCAAGAGGCGGATCTGCCGGATGCCAGTAGATTGGCGGTTGCACTCTGCTCTGCAGCCGCTGTTGCGCGCCTTGTTGTTAGGATCTGTTTGAATTTTCATAGGTCTCGCTCGCACTACACCGCCTAGCAGCTGGCTGTCTGGAAAAATACGGGATAGATCGAATGTATATTCCAAGAGTAGAAACCCCAAACTTTCCACTGGATGCCAACCCTAACGAGTGGAGACTAGGATGGAATCAAGAGGAACTTTTCACAAAAGGCACATTACAGGAATGATAATAACCAAGTTTCGCAGTTTTTACTGTAGGAGTTTGCAGAAGAAATTGTAGTGGGTAAAATAATAGAAAAAAATGACATGTTTTCGGGAGTTTTCGAGTGGTTGGATTGAAAACAACTATTAGAGCATTTGTTCAACGCTGCAGCGAGAGGATCGACACATGTTGTCTAGCCGATTTGACTGAAGGTACAGTACAGTACTGAATCAGAGACACCAGAACAAAGATAGGTGTGGTGAACATTTATTTATCTCCTGACCAAAATTTACACTTCGATCAGGTAGAGCCCGCCCAGAAACTAGATACAGGTTGGTATAAATATCATTGGGTGCATTCAGGAAACACTAAATCACCAAAAATTTAAATATAAGAAAGCTTCACGAATTGTTCCCCGTATTTTAGAACTAGATCACCACATCCCATAATAAACTTCGATAAAAACTGTATACTTCGTCTTGCGGGAAAAGTGAGGGAAGTTGATGTCTCTTTTCTTAACGAAAAAACCCTCTATCGTCCTCTGTGCTTCATAAAACGCCCCACAGCAACATGAAAAATTCATCAAACTCACGTATTGCCACTTCTCAAACCACCGCCTCGCCGTCTCATCCCACTGCCCTGAAACTTTAATCTATCACTTCGCCGGCCTAACCAACCAAGACACTCAAAACGCCAATTATAGCACCAGTAGAGTCATCTTGTGCACCCGCTGTAGCAACTGCGGCGATAACAGCACCGAGCTCACCCAGCGGCGCTCTTTTTCTCTCGGAACATGACAAGAGAAATAGGAAAGCGACCATGGCTAGAGCTCCGAACTATAGCACAGACGATTTACATCTACTACACTCGATATACTCGAACAAGACGAACTCTTGGGTGCAAATCATTTGGCTCTTGTATCGCGAAGTATGCAGCGTGGGAACTTGGTAGTTCCGAAGAAAAGTTACCCACTTGCCTTTCGTACTTTACTGAAGTGTCGTTTGGGGTACTCTTAAATACACAAGCGGTCACTACTTACTCTGAGTATAGCTCCGATTTCTCCTTGACTAGGGACTCTACTATCCACATATGTGAGCCCTGGGCTCCAAAGAACCTTCTCACCCACCCAGAGCACTCAGAGTTCCAGCCTCAATCCGATCCCGGGCACAAAAAACGGCAGAGGGACTCGTCTTCCTTTCTTGTCCATCCGAACCAGCCCCGCGCAACACCACAAGTTATTTCAACTGCAGACAGCAGCCAAACAGTCAGTTCCTGACCGCCTCTGAGGTAAATCAGACCCCACAGCTGACTGATACTCCATGTCGTGTCCGAAGCACAAAAGAAATAGAGCATGCAAATTCGTAACATAAAACAGGAAGACAGAAAAGACTCATAGAAGATAGCTAGACAAGCTGTCAAACGATAACGTAATAGGTCTCGAGATACAAACTGTGTCTTACCAACCTATCAGAAATAATTCAGAAGGCACAGACACATATATTCAACTCCCACTCTTGCCTTCGGAATCCACACGCTACTGGACTGTGCGAATACCGAGACCAATTCGATGGGAATCAAATAATTGGCGGTTCAGCGGCTTAGTGAGGATGTCTGCAATCATTGACTTCGTTGGGCAGAAATTGATCGCAATAATGCCATTGGCTACATTTTCCTTGAAAACGTTCCGACGAATTGCGACATGCTTAGCATGGCGAATTCCTGATGTACCCCAACTGATCGCGCCCTGATTGTCCTCCAGTATGGGTACAGGCGCGGTTATGGCATATTCCATTTCATCCAACATGCACTGAATCCACAACACCAACTTGCACATTTCGGATAGAGCAATAAACTCAGCCTCTGTGAGGACTGTGCAACTGCACTTTGCTTGAGCGTCTTCCATGCGACAGCCGTCCTTCCAAATTTCAGCAGAACACCAGACGTGGACTTCCTCTCGAGACGATCGCCAGCCCAATCGGCGTCGCAAAATCCGACAAGCTCTACGTCATCTGTGCTGTCATCAATCCAAATACCCATGCCCTCAGTTCCTCGCAAGTATCTCATAACTCGCTTTAACGCAACAAAATGATGCTGCAGTGGCATCGATGTGTACCAACAAAGGAGAGAAACTGCATAGCAAATGTCCGGCCTCGTTCGCGTAGCTACGAACAGCAAACACCCAAGAAGCTCCTGATATCTCGCCTGATTCGCCAACGTGCTGCTTTCTTCCGCAAAAACACGCGGTGTTCCCTCACACATGGGGGTGGAGACCGGTTTATACATCTCCATCCCAAACCGCTTGCGAATATGTTTCACATAGTGTCCTTGCGATATCCACGCACCACCTTTCTGGCGTATGAACATTACCCCTAGAAAGGAGCGCAACTTTCCCAAGTCCTTTACATCAACGTGCTGTGGAAGCTCCCTCTTGACACTCTCAATCTCAGCGATATCATCCCCGGCTAGAATAATATCGTCAACGTAAATGAGCAACCACACGCCCCTCCTACGAAAGACGCACTCGTCAGATCTCATGTTCTGAAATCCCATGGTACCCATCACCGAGATCTACTTCTGATGCCACTGCCTTGGAGCCTGTTTTAAACCATAGAGCGCCCGTTGCAGCTTCAGTATCTCATTATGCTCATGAAGTTTGATACCTGGAGGGGATGTCACATAGACATCATCATCAATATCGCCATGCAGAAATGCAGTGCGGACATCCATTTGATGAATATAGTACCCTTTTTGCACTGCCACGGTGAGAAACACTCGCACTGTAGTGAAATCCACTACCGGAGCGAAGGTGTGATCTACTTCTCCTTGTAGGAAGCCCCTCACGACCATACGCGCTTTATAGCGAAAACCTTTCCATTCCCGTCCAACTTCCTTGTGAAGATAAACCTGGTTAACAGGGGCTTTATTCCGGCTGGAAGTGGAACAATTTTCCAAGTTCCAAACTCCCTCAAAGATGCAAGCTCGGAGTCGATAGCTGCTCGCCATTCCATAGCATCACTCTGAGAAAGGGCCTCCTCAACAGTTACTGGATCACGTAAAGTCACCACAGCCCGACACCTTGGATAATTCGATGACTCTGTCAGCTGTTCAGTCTCATTGTCATCGGGGACTGGGACGTGAGTTGACAACTGATCCATTAATTCATCAGTCATTGTTCTGGGATCATTAGCAGAAACACCTTGTCCAGTAGTACTACTAGAGCCCAATCCATCCGAATTCTCAGGAGCAACAGTTGTACCTATATCTTCCTCTTCGTCCACCAAAGGGCCATGAACGTCATTTCCATCATTGGATGCCTTGACCAGACCCTCACGGAAAGGAAATCGGGTTTCCTCGATTGTCACATCCCTCGCCATCACGGCTGCATTTATAGAGGGTATCCATAGTTTGTACTGGCTGTTCGCATTAGAGACAATTACAACGCCGACCTCGGACTTGGCGTCCAGCTTGCGACGCACTTCCTTTGGGATGTGATACCATCCCAAGGAGCCGAACACTGTAAAGTAAGATATGTCTGGCTTCACTCCAGAGATCATCTCAATAGAAGTCCGTGATGGCTCCCTCGGGCAAAAGAAGTTGTTCCGAATCTTAGTGGCTTGCACTACTGCCTCTGCCCAGAACACTCGTGGTAGTCCAGCATGCTCCAACATGTTGCGCGCACATTCGACAATAGTCCGATTCACCCTTTCAGCCATCCCATTTTCATACTTAGAATAGGAAGGTGTCACACTTTGCTCAATCCCCCTCTCAGTCAAGAAATTCTTGAAAGCCAAGTATTCTCCTCGCTGGTCAGACTGGAGTCGTTTCACCTTACAATCAAACTTTCGTTCCATCCATGCTAAATGGAATTTGAACTAATTCAGTGCATCACTTTTCCAGGATATCGGGGCGATAGACGCATACCCAGAGTACTCATCAATAAAGTATATAAAATAGCGATGACCGGAAAATGATCCCACCGACATTGGTCCACAAATATCCGAGTGAACGACACCACCAGGCTCTCGAGAACGTGAGTTATTCGTGCGGGGAGTCTTCCTGGTTTGCTTCCCCTTCACACAACTCCCACAAAGATCACGGTGACCTTTCCGCGGTTGACGATTTACAGTGACAGCGTTGACTCGAAAGAGTCGCTTGATACTCGGGATGCTGGAGTGGCCAAACGTTTGGTGCCACAACTCCCAAACATGCTCCTGATTTTCCGTTCTTTCTTCAACGCGTACAGCGGCAGCCATTGCAGCAGGAGGTACCGGAATGCCATCAACCTTATAAACGCCGCGGTCCACTTTCCCCTGGAACATCAGCATGCTATTCCGCAATCCACTGCAAGCTATTCTCCCAATTTGAACCCTGAATCCCTGTTTACATAAGCGCGAACAGCTCAACAAAGAAGTCCAAACGTCAGGGACATACAGTACATCATGTAGCTCTACCATGCGTGTAGTACTGGTGTTACCAGCGCGCACGGTCGTGTGTAGCTTGAGAGTTCTCAAGTGGATTGCATAGACATGTTTGCCATCTCCGAGTAGAATAGCACGGCGCAGCATTCTCCTCAGGGAATTCAACCAATCTTTGTTCCACACCATGTGGTCAGAAGCTCCCGAATCGAGCAGGAAAACATCGGGGCTAACACTCTCGTTTGTCGATGTCATCACCCATTCATGGACAGACTCGGTCTTTTGACAATTCCAATAATCCCAGGCCGCGGGGTAAACGATAGATTCATCTGACAGATCCCTGAAGCACAACTCATTACCTGCATTGTCACCCCCGTCACCAAGACGAGCAACCAACAACGCTGGATTTGCATCTTTACTGAGGGTTTTGAGTATCCCCTTCCTCTCTTCGTACATGCTTCTACTTAGTCGGACAATTTCGGGCAAGGCGCCCGACTTTATGGCATCGATAGCAACGGGGTTTCTCATCCTTAGGCCGAGCACCATAACGACCTTTGCTATTGGACTTTCGGCCACCAGCAGTCAGAGCTTGACCCGGATCAACGCCCCCAAAAGACTTCATTCCGCCTTTGTTTCTGGAGACGTGTTCATCGTATTCTTGCATGAGCGATGCCGTAACGGTTTCCCAGTCCAGTTTGTCCTTTCTAGTCTGGAACGAAGCTATCACTGGTCCAAATCTTGACTTATGCTTATCCCCAAACGAGGAGAGAAACATAGCAACCTGAAGGTCCTCACCTAAAGAGCTCCAGATGGCAGCCATTCTATTGAACACTTCCTCGAAACCGTCTACGTAGTCCTGCATGGACTCATTACGGTAGCTCATACGAAAAACCTTAGACTGTAACTGAAACTGTGTAGCTGTATTGGAGACAGAGTAACGGTCTTTCAGGCGTGTCCACATCTTGAACGGGTTGTGTTTTACGGACGAGCAAAGTCGAAGTGGACGATCTCCTAAACCCTGGATGATAGTAGCCGGAGCCGTCGAGACGCTCTTAGCAGTAGCATCACTCAGCGCCACCTTTTCGGTTCCATCCTCATTAAGCACGTCACTCGTGACCACATCAAGAACGCCCTTTGCTTCAAGAGCCGCCCCGGTTCGAGCCAACCAGAGCTGAAAATCCTCCCCATGCTTGCCACTGAACTTGTAAACTTTCTTAGACTCCTCCATCAAAGGTTAAAAAAAGAAATAGCAAAGAAGAACAAAACAAACACTTTGAAGATTGTGAAGGGGTAACAGAATGAGAAACAAGACGAAGATGACGGTTACAGACTGTTGCTAGGGGCTGGGCCCATAACCACTCGGTAGTTCAGAAGAAAGGCTGCCCACTTGCCTTTCGTACTTTACTGAAGTGTCGTTTGGGGTACTCTTAAATACACAAGCGGTCACTACTTACTCTGAGTATAGCTCCGATTTCTCCTTGACGAGGGACTCTACTATCCACATATGTGAGCCCTGGGCTCCAAAGAACCTTCTCACCCACCCAGAGCACTCAGAGTTCCAGCCTCAATCCGATCCCGGGCACAAAAAACGGCAGAGGGACTCGTCTTCCTTTCTTGTCCATCCGAACCAGCCCCGCGCAACACCACAAGTTATTTCAACTGCAGACAGCAGCCAAACAGTCAGTTCCTGACCGCCTCTGAGGTAAATCAGACCCCACAGCTGACTGATACTCCATGTCGTGTCCGAAGCACAAAAGAAATAGAGCATGCAAATTCGTAACATAAAACAGGAAGACAGAAAAGACTCATAGAAGATAGCTAGACAAGCTGTCAAACGATAACGTAATAGGTCTCGAGATACAAACTGTGTCTTACCAACCTATCAGAAATAATTCAGAAGGCAAACACACATATATTCAACTTGGGAGACAGAAAACCATCGGCCTCATCTCGACCATGATTCTCTATAGGGTAAGTTTGATTAATTGACGAATTCCAAGAAGAAAACTGTTGATCTTTCATGCTTTGTCCCTGTGCGACGAGCGAAGCATATCGCGCGTGCTATTCATAACAACTGTGTTGCGATGACGCTAGGCGACTCTAGTGAACAGGAAAATGAATGTCCTTTCCTGCATAAGCGATCGTTGAGGGGCAATCACGTGGCAACAATTTCAGCAACTGCTTCGGAAGGTGAGTCAATCGGTTGTCGAAGGAAGAAGCGTAAGAATACTGCCACAGGGACCGCTTCGAAAGGGAAAATTGATGTGTTTCTATTAGACCATATCGAGCACATGACTGAGCATGTTGGAGAGATATCCCAACCGATTCGGGGCAAATCTACCTCTTCGCTCACAAAGGATGATGTTTTTAATATTGTGCAAGAGGGGGAGAAGGAAAGTATGAAACCAACGAGCTAACTTTTATTGTAGATCAGTTTGAAATTGGAGGATCTTAACGCGGACAAGAAAAATCAAGGAAGTTGAACTTTATGAGAGCCCTATAGGAGCGGCTCATAAAACTCTTGGTATCGAGATCAAAATACCCTTCCTAGCTAGCCTGGACACAAAATGGGCGCCTATTCCATCGTTTCATGTTGCAGCCTGGCATATGTATTCCGGATTTGGTTTAGTTTTATAAGTCGCATTCGGAAGTTGCGTAGATGACAGCAGATACGTAGCAGTCTTAAGAGTTTTCTCTCGTATGCTCATAACAGTGTTTTAAGCGTTGAAACGGCCCTTTTAAACCTCTAACACCGCATTTTGATGATTTTCGGTCACTAGGCATTTTTTTGGCGGGATTTGTCTACTGCAGCAAGCTCAGTGGACTCTGGAATATGTCACTTTTTAATTTATTTTCCTTCCACGGAGGATTTTACTGTTTGTAATGGATGTTTTGTTAACGAACGCGCTATCACCGAAAATTGCATAACTAGGTGGGATTATCTCATCAGAGAACTTAGGGTACTAAAGTACACAAGCCCTAGCAAAATGAGAATGAATTGTGGGAGCCTTGGGAGCCTTTCGGATACAAAATTGGGAGGTTTTTTGCACAGTACGGACGGGTTATTGGTGGTTAAATTGTAATCTAGTACTCCTCTGCTAGAAAAGGAGCTTAATTTGAGGTGTTTGAATGGCGTTTTCAGGGCCTCAATAAGTCCAAGGAGTCTATTGATTATTCTTGGCTGTTCAGCAGAATTTTGTAGAAAGTGCACTAGGATATATATGTTTACGGAGAAATACTTCGGTCTGACCTAGAAGACTAGGAGATGTAGATCTTGATATATAACCTGATATTAGGTGCTACTATTCTTGTTTTCCAAAGCATCCTTTTTAATTCATTTTGTAATATTAAATATATTCTCTGATCCTCTAAGGTTAGCCGAAAAGTCTATGTAAACTGGGTAAGGCTCTTCCTCTAGAAAAGTTTAGGTAAGTTGGGAGAGAGGTGCAAGCGCAGACCAAAGTAATTCAGAAGTCTAAAACCAAATTCTGCCCTATGGAGCGCCTCTTTCGCCTCAGTCACTTAGAAGAGGTGATCAACTTGGTTACTCATATAATCAGTCGCAGAAACTTGACCCTTTGTCCTTATTCAAATTCTCTTGTTCTCTCAAATATAACTCATTACAACTCCTGTCGCTTGCAACTCCTCCGCTCTAGGAGAGTTGATTTCGAAAATGTCATCCTCGGCGATTTATTCACATCAAGTGGCACAGCCAAGTCGCGTAAAAGATTTATATCTTCTCTTCTTTCAGTTATGCGTCAAAATAAGATAACATTGGGTTGAAGGGCATCACTATCATATAGGATGGAGCGAAGGTATTTAAGAAGATGAAGTATCAGTCAGCCCCTCCACTGCTTTTTATTCCTTGGAAGCCTGTTTTTTTATTGCAGACCATAGCATTGCAATATGAAAGGAGGACGTGAAGCATTTAGATGGAAATTTTTCGAGAAATTTGACTCAACGATCATGTCTGATGATCAGGTGAGATCTATCCAATCTGTACATGGTATTATCGCCGTGTTCATCGAGTGTTTCCGGTTGGTTTCTTCTCGGACAAGATGTGACAAGGTGAAAATAAGGGAATTAGCAGTATTATTGAAACCACACCGAGGCACCTGGAGATTCAATGCTTTTCTGTGGTCCTTATTTTAGGAGACATTACAACCATTCTTTGTCATCAGACAGGTCCAAGTAGGAGCGAAACGACTGCCTCCTGGGATTTCAAAGAAAAAATCGTTCTTGTACTGACTCATGGATTGCGTCCTTCAAAATTGTTTTCAATGGTGCTTTTCGTGAGGAAATCAAACTAAATAGGATAGACCTATATGGTACAGGGGTTTCGACCATCTACTATGAAAGTCTGCGGCTAATTTATGTGTTCCTAGCTCTTTGATAGCAGCTAGGGGTAAAGGTCGGAAAAGAGTTTTAGAGAACGAGATAAACGCTAAGAATTCGGCGGCCAGGAACTCAGCGGCCGGGATGTTCTTTGCAAAAATAGGTCCGATCCCAAGAGATGAGTTTTTGTTTCCATTTTTTGACTGCCTACTAGAGCTTTCAGAACATTTCAGAGTCCAGGTCTACCCATACCAATGCTCGAATACAGTTCTATTTCATCCAATCACACTCTTCCGCGCCTTCTGCAGTGCGAGAGCAGGGCACGTTTGGTAACAATAAGCCTACTTTGCCAAGCCGAATCAGTTACGCAGTAGCTGCAACACATTTTGCCTATTATCTATTTAAGCAATGGCGTTAAGAACAGGTCAGAGAGATAATACTTGGTTCGTAAAGAATTAAGTGGGGTATTACTTAGTATCGACTTGAGCGGACAGATCAGGAGTACCTCTGATGTATTTTTTCATAACCTCGTCTGAATGGAGACAAAGTACTGAACCTGAGAGAGCTTTATGCCACCACCTGATGTACTACGACAGCGACAAAAGCAGTCTTCGGCTTTCCGCATCCACGGAGCAAAGTATTTTGATCGCATTGGCAAGTTACTCGTGGCTGCGGGTAATCTGGCAGTCATTTTTGCACCACAGTTTAAGCAAAAACTTTGAAAACTCTACGTTCTGCGCTTCTTCTGAATTCATAATGCATTTAATTTTTGTGTATAATTGCTTGCAGCACCAGGCCGAAGAGGATGCCCCAAATTTTTTCTCCCTGCTTCCTCACACAGGCGCATCATATGGTGTAACGGGAGTCCCGCAGGAAAGTAGTCTTTTTTGATTAGCAGTATGAGACCAGAGACTGTAATTCTGGGAGAATTTGTTTCATCTGCTTCCGCAAAATGGGTGTGCTGCACGTACTAAAAGCGTTCTCGAGATCAACCGTTAATGGTTCATTCACTGAATCCCTGCCATAATCTGAAACAACTCTGTTGAGGATAAATATAAAGAGGATGATATTCTCAGAGTCATCTATCCCAAAAGAATATTTGAAAGCTACATTAGTGCTACCGAAGCGTTGTTGTGGGATTGATAAGAGATGCATAAGGACGGAAGGCAATGAAATCAAGGAAGTATAGAGATTGAATGGTATACCAATTATGCGCAGTGGCTGGCTTCAGGGAATGCCGGTAAGGAACCATTTTTTTAGGGAGTAAGTTTACTTTCAACTTCCGGAATAGTTGGGTCTGTACTTGAAGTTTTCTACAAGCTTCTTTTAGACTCTTCGTTGCGTGCGACTTAGTTTAGAAAGTGTCGTGCTCGATTATACTGGTCCCCAAGTTCTACTACTCTTCCACCCATACACCCTGTATAGATTGCTTCTAAAAGCCAATATCTACACCACCTACATATTATCTACGAATTCTCTGCACCGCTAGTATACATTGCAATTTATGCCTCTAATAACAAAAGAAACCAAATTTGGAATAACAGTGCCATCAAAGCCAGTGCATCATGACAAATTTATACCTAAACAGCGCTGCCGGTCACCGACAAAGTATGATCACTTCGTCTTTAATCACCTCTCCCTATTACCTATTAGCATTTCATATCAAATTATTGGTTTAATTCTTTCCTTCCTCCTCAAGTGGAGAACAATTTTACATTATCTCCCACCATGAATAGACCAGTATAGAATAAAAGAGTTCTGCTCCTATTGGAAGTGAAGTGGTACTGATTTGAACAACAAGAACCTTCCCAAAAACCCAAACCCGCAACTCTTCGATTTGAGATCTACCTCCAGGTACCTGGCATGTCAATTCCCTGTCCCTTAAATTGAGAATGAAGGTCGCAAGTATAGAGATAGCTCAGAGATTTCATCTCTGAAGTAACTAGTCTCTGGCGTCCGAGTTCGGAGATTACTCCAGGGATCTTCACCCTTGAAATGATGCGCGTGCAGAATTGCTTATGTTATCATTTCTACATGGTACATCATTTGACTGGTAAATATCTTTTTAAGAAAGGAAGAATACTGTTCAAAAAGAGCCAGTGTCTTAAATGCGATATTTGGAATTATTTCTGAGTCTTTGGCTGGTGGGTTATTTCAGACCACCGCGAATGTATTACAGTCGACCCCTCGCGCCGAGCATCGATTGGAGATGGTAAATACTACAGTGTGTGGCCGATTATGAGAGAAATAAATTGGTGGCTAAAGGTACTTTCTGACCTTTGTCGACGACTACAGTCGTATCACGTCTGGCTCCTTTTTGAAGAACAAGTCAGAGATTGACAGTCATTTTTGAAACTTAGTGTAATTTATCGAGACACAGACCATAGCCGAAGTGGAACATCTCGGTTCAGATAATGGTGGCCAGTGCATTTACGCGTCGTTATTCGAATAACTCAGCAGGGAATCCTACTTGAGCAGACAGAGCCGTACACACTGCAGAGGAATGGTGTCGCGGCGAGAAATAACAGTATGTTAATGGATAAAGCCCGCTCAATGATGCAAGACATAATGGTTTCCACAGAGCACTGAAGTAACTGTCCCTATATCCTCCAGTGGTACCAAAGTTTTGAAATACTTTTTTTAATCTAAAGCCACATGCTGTGTGGACTTTGTAACACTTTAGCATCATTTTATGTCTGTTAAAATGGAACATTTTTCTGTTTTATTAGAGTTGAAGCAATTTTTATGTTTTTAAACTGGATCTTAATGTCCTGCAGGCTATATATATACAAACTATGGAGTCAAAAAATATTATTTTGAAACAGATTTCATTTGATTCATTCAAAAGTTATTACTGAGGCTGGACTATGTTAACAGTGGCTATTTTTCTAATGTTTCGGATCTTCTGTGTAACTAGTGTCTTCCACTACACTCTGCAGAATTGTATTTATTTAGTTCTTCAAGATATATATCAAAACTACCTGTCATTGAAATTATCCCCTCAATCAGCTATCAATTTGCTTGGTGTTCTATTCAGTGTTCTAAGTCTTATAAAGGACAAAAAAAGATTCATCCGAAATAATTTGATTCCCTTCTTTATCCATCTGTATAGAAATGCTAGTGGTATTCGGCAAAAATAGGAAATCCAACCATATTTTCAAAAATAAACTCAGAGCCATGACAACAATACCAAGGACTGAGAACCATGATTTACAAAGTAATGAAATAGTAAAACCCTAGAAATTAGTTATATCTTGAAATCTGGTATAGATCAGGAGGGCCTTAGGGGCCTATATAGACTTGGTTTTAAGAATGGGGAACTGCAGGAATCATAATAATAGAAAAAGAGAGTGCATATCATCGAGCGCTTCAACAGAAATAGGTAGAACAGAGTATAAATTCGAGAAAAATGGTAGGATGTGGTGTTTTTGTTTTGTCTTATAATGTTTCAAAATATAGCAGTACACTATTCTTCAAAAAAAAACACCGTGGTTCTTCAATTTCAAGACGAAATAGATATGAACGACGACGCTTTTTTGATTAGCACTGTAATATTTGTGTGCGAAAAGCTTATGCGTGAGAAAATTTGTTTTCGATGCATTTCCATAAAGAACGATACTAATTTTTTGAATTCTATTGCAGGTGCAAAGAACAATGGATATGCCAATGTATTCTAAAAGCATCGCTTGGATAAAAATAAATAATTCAAATGAATCAAATAGCCTATGCTGTTGCTTCCCGTAAAATGATCCAGTAATTTCCGGTCTCGGTAATAATCGTTACATATGTTCCCCAGAACCTAAGTTTCATGTTATCTTCACATTATTCAGTTGTTGGATGCCAATGGGCTTTAAGGAGATGGTTTTGAACAAGTCACCTATGCTTAAGATTGGTAGCAGATTGTGCATGGTTAGCAGTGTCACTGGAATTGCGGCAATATTGCAAAGAATAGCTTTAATAGGTATTGCAGCTGGTAGAATGGTAGAACGCAAAATTTCTGTGCTGAATTGCTCTGCTGGGTGTGGAAAAATCCCTCGCCGCCTCTTACCAGATGTTTCAATGCGCCTGCGACTAGCTTATACACAAGCAGAGTTCTAGATTTCAGCCATGGTTATACGATCTGAGCTGGAAATTCTCTTTGTCTGACTGCGCGTCACAATTCGGTGATTTCAGATCAAGTAGTACTGAATACTATCCACTGCGTTCCGGCATTCATGTAGTGGTTCCACTGTAAGTTGTGTGACGTGAATGTATCGAGTGTACTCGATACAAAATACAAAAAAATTCCAGCTGCGGTTTATCAAGGCATACAGTGGTATCTAAAGATATACAAGTTCTGCTCTATTTAGAAACAAGAGAGACTCCATTGTTTTTTGCAGGCTCCCAATTCTTTTAAGGCTATGAAAGGGGCACTAATTCCTGTAACAAATTCTCGATTGTATTGAGGAGCTATTTTTACTTACAAGGAAGTCTGAGAAACGGATTAGTCAATGTGAAAAATGTGTCTAAGAGATTTCTAAGGCAGTTCATAAGCCTTATATTCTATCGTCAGCCGCAGATGTGTCCCAGAAAAATCTACATCTTCTGCATACTACACGTGATATTAATGAATCATTCAAGAAATTTGAATCAATGTTGAGCGCTAAACTACTCGACTTTAATTTTCAGTGGCACTGCAAAATTACTGAAAGCACTGGAATGATATTGTTTTCGGCCTTGCTAGATGCTACGTCGCCGGAGCACGAAGAAATACTAGCTCAGAAGATAGGAGAGATTCTGGAATAAACAACCATATCTCCCACTGTTACTACTACATTGGGGAAAGAAAAATATCATCTAAAATCGCACTAGTTTGCAAAAATAAATATCCTTAATTCAACGAGACACATCTTAAAAAAGCAAAAATAGGCAAGAAATATACAGAGTAAATACTTCTTCCCAGGAGCCCGCTGGGCTCAATGTAAAACTAGCTTTCGATATACGCCGATGAATTGGGCATTATGCTTACACAAAATATAAGTGCAAAGGTGGTAAGAATAAATTTAGATGTTCTTGGACAAAAAGGGGAAATCATATATTATCACAGAAGAAGAAGTACCTCATTCGATAATATTTCAAAAGGCCAGAATAGTACTTTATTTCGCAAGACCAATGCTTTTAACTACGTCCTCTACTGATTTAGCCCAGGTATTCTACTCACGATGGAGCATCACAGAAGCAGTCTCTATGGGCATTCTTAATTCACTTGCAATTTCATATTAAATGCTACGAAACTGTAATTAGTCGGTGGATCATGCTTTTGTCTGTGTTAAAGATGTAAAGTAGTGGTAATATGGACATGGCATCCATTCAAATGATAAAAAAATGCCTGTTCAATATTCCTTTCCGCTTCATCACACAATAGCAATGAGATGAAAATTAAACAATTGATAGCTATAGTTTGATCAGGGATGGATATTAGAAAGGACACCACAAGAAAGTTAAATATGATTAACTCGATGGACGACCTCATCGACATCAAGCCCGCAATTATTTGAAGCGGTACTGTAGCATCAGTGCATCTTGTTCATCATTGTCATGTAAGTACCTCAAAATAAATTTGTATAATTCCCACCCCATTAAAATATTGTTTTTTCTACAAGTTTTTCCAGCCATATCAATACACCGGAAGTGAAGTCTTAGAATCAGGAATAGAAAACTATAGAAAAGGTCGAAAACATCTCTGCAGTCAATCAAGCTCTTGTGGCATAAAATTGATATTAGAAATACATTTTCTACGATGATTTTATTAGTAATATAGGCATTCAGCGGCAATAGATTGCCTACACGTATTCATCGGCTACAACTGCCTCCTGAACATTTTTGATGCAACAAGATCACCTTCTCACTCGGGTTGTGATACAAAAGGAAGCAGCAGCAGACTTCATGCACAATGCGGCCTGCTTGATGGCTGGCATGGTGGCGGCCTTTTAGGGAACGTACTTTCTCCCCCATTACTGTGTTAGGACACTTTTTTGAGTCGATTGTGGTTGTTCGGAAAACTTTAGGATAGATTGAATACATCTTCCAACAGAGGAGACAACGAAACATTTTCCCCATGCTCGAAGAATACAGGAACTGATGACGGAAGATTGTGCTATCAAGGGTTTGCCCTTGAACAGGTGTTTTCCTGCAATCGTAAATGAAATTCACCGGAGTCAATCTACCCTCTCTCCTCGGTTGCTAGCGTATTTAGGACGTGTACCGTGCTTATAAATACCTCCTCAAACATCTTCTGGTAGGTTCTACAGGCTTGCACGCCTGTGTGGAAGGTACTCCTCTCTCGAGCCTAACTAACCAAGTAATATAAGGTTACATGCAATTTGACTGATGTTTGCACATCGAAATTACTGTGTCCAGTCTCCATCTTGGATGCTTACCTTGCTGTATACTTGACCTTCGTACAAATGTAAAACTCGTTCAACTACCGCGAAGGATCATTTCGTACCATGTGTGCCATGAATCGGGAAGGAAGCGGTAAATCTTATGCTCAATCTCTGTAGAGAGTAGGTCTTGATGAAAAGAATCGATCGAGCAAGCGAACGGCCTTCGACCGCGGTTACATTTGTACGTCAATGGCCTTTGTTTGCAGAAATGGATATTGTGAACACTTTTTTTACGGTTGGCCACAGTATGCTAGCGAAATTCTGAGGTATAGTGGGCTCAGCTAAAACATCATGTACCAAATGTCACAGTTGAGATGGGCATTGAGGCAATATATCGACAGCAATGACAAGTGCTGAGTTCTTACATTTGCGTGCTGCGATCTGCTTTGATTCAAAGTCGAGATCGAATCTTATGTTCACATTTTCCACAGGCACCGGACGGCCGTGGTTGTCGGCAACGACCACTTCATTTTCCGACGTGATCACCACATCTAACTTTTTCCCGCCCTGAAGAGTGATTTTGGCAACTTGATGTAGGTATTCACAGTGGCTGGAATAAAGCTCGTTCCAGTTGCCGTGAGACTACTATGAATGCGAGCATTCGCGACGGTCGTTTCTTCCAGAATCTCTTTCGCTTCCGACGTTTTGGTGTCGTACTCTGACCAGTAGGCCCTAGCTCGGTCCATATTGTCTCTTGTGACCCTTCCTCCCAAGTTTGCGCCAATGAACCCGAGGAAAGGAATTATAAGGCCCCAGCGGAACGACTTTGTCAACCTACTGTACGTCTGAGTCTCACTGGTGTTCAGAGTTCTCGTAAATGATAAATCACTCTCGTGGAACGCATTAGCTCCGTGGACATAACCGACCACATCTTCCATGCATTAAAATAACCCAAATTATCCGCCGTACCTGCTTCGAGCAGGCAGAAGAGGAATAGGAAGAGGAGGATGAAGAGGAAGACTGGGTGAACACATGGGAGCCACTACTGTATAACGGAGGGGAGCTCCCATAGAGAACAAAAGGGAGACTTGGGGAGTAATCGTGATCTCTGACTCTTCTGACGAGGATGAAGAGAAGGGTGAAGAGAAGGACGAGGTGGATGAGAGGGAGGGAGACATGGAAAGTGCTGTAATAGTGGGGAGGGGCCAAAAAGTATGGAACAGGTGGTCCGGACTCTGGAACCGGATGGGGACATCTTCAGTGGTCTAGATATTTCGCAGGAGGCAATGGAGAATTCTAAGCCGTTCGCGGATATTTGTGGGGACTGCTTGAGTGGAAGGGATATTTTGGGGGAACTGTTTGGCTCTGATCTAGAGAACTAAGATATTAAGGAGGAAATCTAGATATTTATCCTGATAGTATCTGCTGTTAGTCTTTCTTGTTCACACGATTCCATTTGATGCATTTCCTGGTTCTCAGTTTGTTTGTTTGAGACTTTAGGGTTAGTGGAAGAGTCTATATAAGCTGATGAAACTCCTTCCTCTTGCGGAGGTCAAGCAAGTTGGCAGACAACCTCAAGTCAAGTTCCGAGTAGTAGTAAGTTGAGAGTCAACTTCATACCCAAGAAACATTTTTCCTCTGCTGGGCACAGAGCATCAATTTTAGACCCTGCGCCTTCTATACTTGCTTGTAGCCCTCTCAACTGTCGACCTTACCCAATTTTTTTTGCTCGCTTAACTATACCACGGTAGCACTTTTTTCGCTCGCGACACCTCCTTCTTGGGGTAATTGGTTCTGAATATCTCTTCTCCTGAGGATCTACCCCTATTATTTGGTACTCTTGTGGAGGGGGTTGCACATGAGGTGTTCGAGCTGTGAAGTATTAGGGAACAATTCGGGGGATTATTTTCTGTAACCATGGATCTCAACGCTGCTCGTATAACGTGCAGAGGGTGGCAAGAATTAAGACGTTGAGGAGCTTCTTTATACGCATGCTAATGTTTTGATGCGCGAGAAGAGCGATGAAGAGAAGGCTGCAAGTATCTTCGCCTATCTTTATGGTGATGCAAGCACAAATAGAAGGCCAAGTTTATCGAAAGGTGGTCTCTTAACGGGAATGGGCGTAACTTCGGTGAGGTATGTGAGTGGCTTGTGAAAGAATATGCTAAGGAAGTAGAACCAGATGAGATGATTCGTACTGCCATAGAAGCCTGGCTCAGCTTTGATGAATTGTTAAGCCCATTGGGGTACTTTTATAATCCCTATGAAAACGCTGGATTCAACGCCCAAGCCAAGTACGGAATGCTGTGTAAGGCGGCGATGGGGATAATCTGCTGTCCGCTTTCCTCCTCATCAAGGGCCCTCACACTTTTATTGATGTGAAGGGTACCATAGTAGAATTTGTCTAAAACTCAGAGACATTTCAGTCACTGAGTGAGGTACCGAGGGAAACCCATACATCGATGTCTATCTTACATCCTGTAAAGAACATATGAAGGCCGGATACTAGCGCAGCGGCACTACAATCTATCAGGAGCGATGTAAAAAACTTGGAAGAACGGCGGGAAACCCGATTCATTAATCGGCTTGACATGATAACATCGCAGTTGGAGAGCCTTACTCTTACCATTAATAACAACCACTCTGGGGGCCCTAAGGCCGCAGAAGTCTGTTCCCAGTACCACAAGCCTTGTTAATTTGCAGGAAGGTGTCCTGATAATCCACATAGAAACACCAGTTGTGGAAAGTGCGGTCGATAAGGGCATCATGAAAGTAACTGCTGGTCTAAGGACCACAGAAGAGCGAATTTATCTGACGCGAGAAGCGAATCAGGACCAGAGGTGAAAAATGTGTACAAAAGCTGAAGGATAAAAGGGTGACCGATGCCTGCAATATATCCATCGCTGAAGAAATCAGTCAAGTCAGTGTGACAAAAATGGATGGAGAAGGGAACATTTTATCGAAAAAACCTAGGTTTGATTATGGAGTGCCGGAACATATCCCAGCACCTGTACCTCCTCGGACGAAGAGGTCTGATCAAGTTTTTCCAGAAGTGGAATTCACTCCGGCCAAGGAAACGAAAAAGAATAAGAAATTCAAGAATATCCAGATGGACGTACTAGAGTATGTGAAGAAGTACAATTTGGTAGCTGAGCTTGCATCGCCACATCGCCCACAACTGGAATAACGTTTCGCCAACTTTTGAGGGGCGACGCAGAGGATGCGAAAAAAGAGCTTAAAAAATTATTAGGTCTACTAAGTCCCCTGAGGGTAAGAAATTGTTTCTTCAATCGGCGTCGACAACACCAAGACGTTTTAAGCTGGTACCAGTCAAGGTATTGAGAATGACAACTCAAGCTCTTTTCGATTCGGGTGCTGTTCCGGACCTCAATTCAGGAGCTGTGGCGACAGATCTAGGTCTCGAAATATTCCAGCTACTCGATGAGGAACTGTTGCGGATGCAGCCGTATCAAAATGCATGGGCCCTGTTGACAAGGTTTCCGTGTTCTTTGGTGACTCTAAAGATGATTTCGACTTCCTTGGCATGGCCGATCTACCTTTCGATGCAATCATTGGCTACCCTACCATGGAAAGACTAACTACATACATTGACTTGGGCAACCAAAGTGTTTCAGTGCATATGGACGGTAGAACCGTGTAGATGCCCCTGGAATTCGACAAAAGCACCCATCCGGAAGATTTAAGAGAAAAAGACGGTTAAAGTTTCACTTCTAGCTATGACAGCGAATATTACGAACCAACTAACACTTTTGGAAATGGAAAAGGGCACGCTCGAGGTATGAAGAACATTGCATGGGATGATTATGATTCTCGGATGGAAACAGATGACGACTGGAATTCTAGAGTAAATTGGAGACCCAGATGTGTTTCCTATTGCGATATTTTTGAATAAAAGGTCGGAATTCAGAGGATGAAAGAAGATTACTTTTGCAAAAAAAAATAAAATATGTCGAATTCCATATCTGAATATATGGGCACGCCGGAAGAAGGCCTTCAAAATGTGAAGGGTAAGGATCAAGAGGAGAAAAAGCGCAGGATCACAGAAATTCAAGAAAACGGGCAGCAATTTCTCGCTCCCACCGCAAAGAAAATATCAGACCTGTTAACATCTTCCCAAGTAACTGCATGGAGCGTTTCAGATTTAAGACAAGCAAGTGTACCGGTCACTCATTCATTCAAATCTACGAATACTCAACCAGTTTACCATAGTACTAGATGTCAACCGCTGAAATATGGCCAATTTATCTCAAAAAAAGTTACAAGTATGCTGGAAAATGTTATTATTGGGCCAGTTTCATCCTCATGGTCACTTCCTGTTGTGGTAGCACCAAAGACGGATGGAAAGCCTCGCTTTTGCGTCGAATTACGACAATTAGACCCAGAAATGGCACCCGATCGATTTCGGATTCCAAATATGGAGGAAATACTGGAGAATCTGAAGGACGGGAGATAATTCATCTCAATTGACCTTTACACTGGCTATTAGCAGATTCCGTTGGATGAAAAATGTACGGAAAAAGCACTTTTACCAGCAAATCCGGCACCTTCAGATTCGAATTGATGGATTTTGGTCTCATGAATGCACCAGCTAAATTCCAAAGAATGATGAACGGGGCTTTGAAAGGACTTCCATTTGCAAGAGTTTGTATCTATGATGTATTAATATTCCCAAAAACCTTGGATCAGCACACATCGCATGTCCAGACAGTGTTGGATAGGATATCTGCATACAGACTGGATATTAAGTTGCGCAAATGCTACTCTGGTAAAACTTCTATCCAATTACTCTGTCATATCGTCGATCAAGGCGGAATTAAAGTGGATCCAGGTAAAACGAAAAAATCAAGTTAGCACCAAGGTCTGCTTCAAAGACAGGGGTTCGAAGCTTCTTAGAACTTGCCTCATATTACCGAAGATTTATCAAAGATTTCGCCGAGCCAACAGCACCATTACATGCCAGTATTACGAAGAACGGAAAGTTTTACTGGAACAAGGAAATGCGAACTACATTTGAAGAGCTTCAAGATAAGCTATGTGTCCCCCAGTGCTTATGTATCGAGATTTCAATAGACCATTTTTTGTGGAAACAGAGGCCTCAGAACGGTCTTTGGGTGCCGTTTTGTCCCAAACAGATGAAAACAGAAGACTACACCCTGCTCAATTCGCAATTTCTACTCTGAATGATGGGGAAAAGAGATACTTAGTCTGCGAGAAAGAAGCACTAGCTGCCGTCTTCGCACTGAAAAATTTTCGCGTATACCTTTTATCACTCGAAATTTTTGTCTTGATAACTGATCACCAGGCACTTAAGACGGCATTCCAAAAGAAATATGTACATCATCGCTTGGCTCGATGGATCGACATTTTTCCAGAAATTCGGTTTGGAATTGTGTGTAGACCCGGACACAGTAATCAGGTTGCTGGTTACCTATCTCGTTTGAAGGATCGAATGAATCCAAATGAAAAGGATTCCGAGGACATCGTCGGAGTTGCCAAGGTGCACGTGCCAAAAGATAGCCAATATTGACGGACCATTGAAATTCTTTGATGAAATAGAAATGAGAAAGGTTGATCTTTAACACAGAAATTGGGTACGAAGGAATCAAAAGGCTTTTACATTGTGGAATGGGAAACTCTTCCGACACACTAAAGACTATCCTCGACTAGTGGCCCCTTTGAAAGAAAAAATGAATATATTGAGGGCTTTTCATGATTAGTGAGGGCATTAGGATATCTTAACAATCGAAAAATACATTTCGGAAATATTACGATGGCCCAGTATCCATAAGGATGTCTATGATTTCTTGAAACGCTGCGATAACTGTCAAAAATTCATTCCGATACAAAACTATAAGAAAACTCTAAGCTTCCCAGTTTCCGGCCTTTTTGAAACCTTCAATCGAATTTGCCAGCCCATTCAAAGAAACCTCTTCCAGAAACAAATACATCATTATAGGGGTGGAACATATTTCTGGATAGACAATAGCAGTTGCAGCTGAGAAGGCCGATGCTGAGGTGGTTCTGAGATTCATCGAAAAAGAAATAATTGAACCGTTTGGTCTTCCAAAAAGGTTCATCTTGGATAACGCCTTTTTTTTACTGCAACTTTACTCCTTCACTTTTTGGAAGAGAAAGGGATTCAGTTGAAGTAGTTCTCGCATACGCCCCCGTCCAGAAGCCTTCAGATACCCGTTTCTTGACCCGTTGCCAGAAAAGTTCGCATACTACATCTACTATCTAACATTTGAAAGGTTTGGAGAAATGAAGCAAGAGGAGCTCATTAGAGACCACTATGAAACCATAGGCAGGATATATGAAACTATCGACCATGGAACAGAGCCGGTCATCGCACGGTACACATTTTCCCACCATATTGGAAATAATTTATTGCCACATCCTTTCATTCAACAATATAGTCTCTCTGATGAATGGATAAAACTACCAGAAGATCAGCAGGAGCAATAAAGACGAGCCGGGACGATCGTCTTGATTGGGAGGTCGTGTTGTCATAAAAAGGATCCTTCCCGCAAATTCATTTTCCTTCCATCCCAAGATCCAACGATGACCTCTGCCGACCAAATGCAGTTCCTATATTCTGTCGAGCAGATTATTTTTCGAATTTGCGCAAATCAACAATCACACGATGTCCCCACATTTCTTCTACCAAAGGCCATGGAAAGGATCAAAGCATGTACCTATATAAAGCGCTACAGCAAATTCATCCATGCATCACCCTACCATCAACAAACACATCAACTCACCCGAACACCCCCTCTCTTTCGCCAACAACATGTACCACCTCCGCTCTTCTCCTAAGATCCAAAAATCAAAGAATGCCCCGCGTCCCATTGACATTTTTAGCTGTAATGCAAAATGGGCCAACGGAATACGACGAGTACTTTAGGAGGATCTACCGGGAGCGTTTTCGGGAGTGGGTTCGTCGACAATTCTTGGAGAAGGCGGAGGAGTCAGAGGATACCGAGGTGGACGCGGAGGGACCTGATGATAGGAAGCCGAGGTAGATCCGTGGGAGGTGCCGGTGTACAGCTGTGAGGAAGATGTGGTAGGGGACAAAAGGTAGAGTGAGGGCATGATTATAACCTCTAACACTCCGAATTGAGAGGACGCTGAAGACTGCGAGGAAAAGTTGGAGGATCTTGATATTTCTAATGAGGCCATTTATCATTCCGAGCCGTTCGAGGGAATTTTTGGAGATTGTAATGGGGGTATGGATATTTTAGACGAATTGCTCTGTTCAAATCTTGAGTATAACGATTGTGAGGGGGAGGTATAGATATTTATCTCGCAAGTATCTGTTCCCCGGTGTCTAATAGTCCACATGAATCACTTCAATGCATTTTATGGTCCTTAGTATGTTTATTTGAGATTTTAGGGCTAGCCAAAATGTCTATACAAGCTAAATAAACTGTTTTCTCTTGTGGAGGTCAAGCAAGTTGGCAACGGGCTTCAAGTCAAGTCCTGAGTAGTAGGAAGCTAAGAGTCAACTTCAGATCCAAGAAAAATTTTTCCTACGCTGTTCACAGAGCATCAGTGATAGACCCTGCTCCTTCTATACTTGCGTGGAGTCCTCTCAATTATCGCCCTTACCCAACCATTTTTTCTTATCAAATTAAGCACGGTAGCACTTTTGTCGCTCGCGACACCTCCTTCTTAGCGTAATTGGTTCTGAGTATCTCTTCTCCTGACTCTTTACCCCTATCACGGGACATGGTAGAGTACCAGGTCCCATCCCCTGTCTCCAGCTCAGCTCTGCATGAAAGCCCACAACATCCTTGACCAGACCGCACTTACAAATATCGCACGTGATCCGGAAATCGCAAAATAGACCAGGCGGGATGGTTCCAAGGTCTTCATTGTTGCAAGCAGCGGGGTTGCATTTCGGCTCTTAGCGATAGCATTACCGCTGTTCGGTGTGAGCTGAGATTTGCCCTGACCCAACAAACTGAGAAGTGTGCCCACGTTTGGGGCGGAGCTAGCTTAGGGAGTGCTGTACTAGATAGTGTGATAGGCCCTACAATTGCTAGTTGTTGAATCTTACTGCGGTCCGTGGTTTCCAAGAGATTCTAGGGAAATTGACAAAGAGAATTTCGAAGCTCCTCTCTGGTTTCAACGGACCCGGAAGGCCTTCGTTAGCTCAGTCTTTCGTGCTGCAAACTTTCTCTGAGTATGTGAGCTTTCCTGTTGTAGCGATGTATTCTGTGAGTATATAACCGAGGATCACCCGTTTCAGGAAACACTGTTAGCATTTGACCTGTACCTGTTTCAATCGGTGGAAAGCCTGCTTCAATCCCATCTGAAATGTTCCCAGATATCCCATTGTTAGCCCTGTTCTGTGTTTTTGGCCGTCGCCGCTGGGCAGTCGCAGCAGAATAAAACCGAAGATTCCAATTCCCGTTTCCTTTCTTTCTGCTCTGAGCTATGAGTTTCTTTTAGGCAGCATGAAGAGATTCTTTGCAGTGCCTCTGGTTAAGACTTTATCGTTCAGTTGTGTCTGACGGCATCCGGAGCGGCGGGATTCTTCTCCGGTAAAACACTGCCCTGGTCGCAGCTAACGACCACACCATCTCCGCACGCCAGTCCGTCCTTTTCAGCCGCCCCGATGCCGACTTCGATTTCAGGAATTTGTATCTTCCAGGCAATCGTCGCTCGTCGATATCTTCTTTGGTATTGGCTCCTATAGTACCGAAAATGGGGATCCGGGTTTTGGAAACCTATAGCCTGTCTCATCTAACAAAGAGAATGTGGTAAGGGCAATTAACTCACTAGAAATCAGAATTTCAACTAATTTGGATATGTCTGGCAGGTGGAATGCGCTAAGCCAGATTGCTACACAAAATTCTATCCAGTGGCTCGAGAATTCTCGATAAATATTGATTTACGTTGGTGAAGCCCCTGGTTATGAACCCCTATTCCCTGTAGACTCCGATTTAGTGACTAGGGATAGTGTGGCGAAAATATGAATAGGAAGTCAATCTCAACTATAGCGCTGAGTATCAACGAGAAACTTGTCTCCGGACTTGATGGGCCCACAAAGAGTGCAGATAGTCCAATGTTCGGTTGTGCAGAGAACAAGACTGATGCGACTGGTCAAGCATCTTACCTCCCAGCTCAGACGAAGGGGGTTATCTCAGAGGTGAAAGACCTCACATCGTTGACTAATATTGTTGCATGAGCTATAAGTGGACTTGACCAAGAAATAGACTCGATAATCTCAGGTTGTCAGGACCAGTTTTTGGTTACGTTTGATCCTACAATACCGATGTCAGTGGCACTTGGCGAGACCGTTAACATCATGGAAACAATCGCGATTTTGCAGGACGCTTGTGACGCTCCCGAGGACTTCACTTGTGAAGTCAAATTTGTGCTGAGAGGAGTTGGTTTTACTCAACGCATTAAGCCAACGTCAATTTTTTGTGCAAATTCCTTTGAATGATACTGAAATAGGTATGGGGATGCAGAACAGCTTTTTCAATGAGTTGATCCCCCAGCGTCAGAACAACCCCATACACTCCTTTAAGGTCGCTGAATAGAAAGGAACCATTTGTATTAAAGCAATAGCCAACCAGCAGTTCTTCTCTTTTAACTAACATCAAAATCAGAACAAAGTGTTGTATTGTTCGTTAATGTCTGTTTAAGCCTCTCGTAATATTTATTTTATAGAAGATCGATGTCGAAATTGCCGCAATTGTAATCCTAATCAGCGCTACTCTCGCCATTCGCCTCGCTGAATTAATGATGTTGCACCACAATACTACACGGAAGAGAGTTGTAGTTATCACAGATTGTACGTCAAGTTCGAGAGAGATACGACAGAAGCATAATTTTGATTCTTGGCAGGCGTTTAATTTACTCTCCGATAGCTGGGATACGAATACATTGACGAGGATGAGATTTTCAGAATCAATTATCCTTGAACGGGGATTTCGCAAGCGAAAAAGTGCTACCAGAGTATAGTTGTGGGATAATGAAGGGGGGATAAGGACGGGTGTCAAAGGGATTAGGTGACTATAGAAGCAACAGAGTCCACTAACTTTGCTCAGTGACTTTCTTCAAAATACTGATTATTTAGTAAGTAGTAAGTAGTTGCCTTTCAACTTTTCAAGTCCTTAGTTCTGCCCTAAAACTTTCTACCAGTTTGCTCGTTCCTTGCTAGAGAAAACAAGTAACTTCTCTTATATAAAATTTTCTCCGGACCCTAAAGGTCGAAACAGACATGCTTAATACCATAGAATACATTCAACGGAATTTTGTGGAAGAAAAATACTTATAGGAGCTATTCTCATGATGGGTATCTATATATACTATTCAAGGTCTTCATCTTCGATTTCAATGCCAAAAGAATCTTTCAAAATATACAACATCCAATTAATTCCTTGCATACTTTGTTGAGCGTTACAGAATGAGAAACAGCTTCCTCAGAAATACCAAAAATTTCAATTCTCCGAAAAATTCCCAACTTCAGCCTCATTTCCGAGAGGGGAGTCCGAGATTACGACCACAAACTCACCCTCCCCTCCGTTCTCCACAGAAACTACCTACGGCTGTACACAAATGAATCCCACTGGCTCATCAATTCTTCTGCAACTGTAGGTTCCTCCATATCTATCCCAGTCTCTTTCGCCGTCTTCGTTTTCTCTTCTACTTCTAAATCGTCCTTCTTCTCCACGAATGGACGCAGAGCCCGCTCCCAAACGCGTTCCAGGTCCATCGTACTGCTTGCATCTCCCATTTTGGTTAGCCTATTTTTCATCAAATACAGTAAGGTGGTTCAACTCAAGGCTCCGGTATATTTAGCGATGGTAAGGTACCGGAAGATGTGTATCGTGATGATTGCAAATAAGGGAGTATGTCGATGAGAAGATTTATTACTGAATTGCAGTTTTGCAGCTCTTAAGGCGTTAATATTTCAGTTCTAATTGGAAAATGTCTTTGAAATGTTCACAATCATAGTTTCAATAAAAAAAGCGGAGTAATATATCAGCTTTGAATATGCATGAATTATTGCTATTCTGAACTAAATTTCTCCGCGCATCAATAGCTCTCATCTCCACCTCGCATCCTTCTCAACAAAATGAGTTCTTGGAATTTATTATAATTCCTACCTTTACAATACTCGACATAAAATGCCTCTACTGCTACTTCAAAGTCAACTATGTGAAACGGATAATAAAAACCCCATGTATTCCCGTTAAATGAATGCACAAACCATTCTTATTCTGATGTGTACTAAACCCGGGGTCCTGAATGATTAATAATTCGAGTCGAGGGAAGTAGCTTCGGACTCGAACATTTAATCATTCAACACTTTATGTTACAGGCTAGTAACATCATAGTAAATATGATAAAACACCATGCTCTGAGTATATTCCTGCTTTCATCATCGCGCTGGTGGATATGCATTGAAAGCGAGGCACCTGTTAAATATCTGCGTCACATGTGGTTAAGATCGTGAAACTCTCAAAACTATTCCTTACTCACTGCAACAACTCGAACGAGACAATAAAAGCAAAATTCAATCAGCTATCTGGTTCCACGAGGCAAATTGTAAGCATTTATTGGACCGTTTAAAGCCCTATTTGCCTTTTCTCTAGTGTTATCCATCAATAAGCTTTAGCAATACCCATTGTAAATTATACCACAGCAACGACGACTGACAGCATCCATTAAGAAGAAGAATATTTTAGCTAGATGTCTCTAATTAAAGAAGCTAATGCGCCTTTTTCTAGTAACAGTTCAGATAAACTACCTGAAAATGTCCTTTAGAGCTGCCAAATTTTAATAAGATATATTACGGGACCTTAAATTACGTGTTCCGCCTTAGAGTTAGAATCTTCGGGATAAATAAATCTAAGCAGTCTATGTATGATATTTTTAGAACGAATTTGAAATTATTCTAGAGTTATTCTAGCAAGAATGTTAGATTAAAATAATATAATTTTGGTATCTGTCCAAGACATGTTCTGATAAAGCACAGAAGCAGTAGCAATAGTGAAGGAAATACATGTAAAGGGATAAGCTTTGGTAGGAATCAAAACCAAGGGTGACAGAACCCAAGATAATTGAAACTGAGCTATCGAAACTGAGCTGAAACGGGTGTGGAATTCGACTCACGACTTTGATACCACTACAGACAAGACTTGGAGCTGACTTCCTATTCTTGCACTGTTCAGGTCTGTAACTGAAATTTTCCCTTTTCTGTGGCACTTTCCTGGTTTAGTCTTAGTTTATTCCCTAAATTCGCTTGAACTGTGGCCGGTGAATCATTTTTCTCATTCCAGATTGACTGTTCACTAGTTCTGATAGCTACAACAAGAACGTACAGGGCACAACACGGTTTCTTATAAATAAATAAACCGTGACAAAGATTAATACGCATCAAAATATACTTGAATGGTAGACACCTCAATCCAGTTGTCATCTGTTTCCATTTTTTCGAAAACCAAAAGATATCTCAAAATGACACCAATGTGAATCTAATCCATTACCAAAAACTAATTTCTCGCACTCCATGAAATACTATTGGCCAAACCGCTCCTTTTTAATGTATAATATTATTGGGGACTTAAACTTTCGATATTATCCTCACTTCCACCCCTTTCCCATATCGCAATATCTACAGAAAAATTACTCGTAAGGAACTATTCCGAAACTAGGTGGGGTAAAATTTCTTGGAATATAAGCTCCGGGCAGCACTTGTAGTGTCTGTAGGAATTTGAGCAAAGAAAGTGATCTAGTGATTTTTTGAGCACGGTTTGCTGATGCAACCAAAAAAATCTAATAAATATTGGACTAAAATATGTACCTTTTTGCATTATATATTTTTCTTTAACTTGGAGTCTTTTAAGCACCAAAAGAGTAGAACCGTGACCTATTTCTGCGTTTCAAGGGATTAAAGCGATAAAATAATAAAAACTACCTGGAATTCTGAGAGCGCAGTTTGATTTATATTATTAGAAAACACGATTTGCAAAAGTAGATATCTTTAAATCAACGAATCTCAATTTACTACACACATGGATGAAATATACATTAAGTAAACAAAAAATATAATCGCAGAGGTGTTTACTGTTGATTTTGAAGTTCTAAAAGGAAAACTGGAATCAAAAAATTCTCACAGATAAGTAATTATCCTTTTTCAAAACGCTTCAAAAGGCCATAATTATACCTTATTTCGCAACAGAACAATTTTATTCACGCCCTCACAGGATTTCATCCAGGTAAGCTACTCGCGATGATGCATCGCACACTACAATGGATATTCTTGAATAACACGCAATTCCAAAAAAAATACCACGAAACTGTAATGAGCCTGTGTATGATTCTCCTGTATGTGTCATAGATGTAAAATATTGATAATATAGAAATGGTGCCCATTCAAATAATCAAACCAAAATATCTGTTCACTACTTCTTTCCGCTTCATTATATTATAGCAATGAGATGAAAAATAAACAGCGGATAGCTAATGGCTCATCAGAGATAGCTATTGGAGAGGATCACGCAAGAAAGTACAATATGATTCCTTCAGTGGACGAACTCATAGATTTCAAGCCCCCAAATATTTTAAGCGACTCTGTACCATCAGTGTAACTTTGTCATCATTTTCGTGTAAGTACCTGAAAACAGAATTATAGAAAAACTGCAAAACATGTATGTAGTCACTTAAAGTATCATGGAATAAAATTGATATTAGAAATACAACGAATATGATGATGCGATTACTATTAGAAATATTCAGTGCGGGACCCGTCGGGGGGTTAGTACAAAAAGTTAGACGCTAGTGCAAAAGGATTGAGAGACCGCGTGGCAACGAGATCTCGTCGGAAAGGCTCAGAGTGACTCAGGATCAGAAATTTCAGGTCGTACGCGAAGGTTCAGAAAGAGATATGGGACGAAGGAACTAGTGGAATAGGAGCTGCGGAGGTTCGCATAGGTCTATGAATATGACGGACTGTGTGGGTGTAGTTCCGATCTTTAGCAGACCCCGCCTGATTTGCATCGGCTAGTTTTATAGTGACTGATCGGTGCTGAGACGTGAAAAATCGAACGTCTTATGTAAATGAGAGTGGAAATGGTTTGGTGATGTGTTACTAGCCAATTATATTTGCGTGATCAGGATGCTATGATCAAAGTTCTGAGCACCGTGTCTGCTAAGCTACAATTTAGGTCAGTTTTACTTTCCATGTCTGTGTGTTTGTAAACGGACAAAACTGATAGCCTATTTCATCCAATCTAAAACTAGCTAAGTCGTCGATGTGTGTCAGTGCCGAATGAGCTAGGATGGAACCAAGAAATGGTGACCTCAAGTTAGTTTATCTGCTTGAATGAATGGGCGAATCTGATCTTGCTCCACGAAAGAAAGCTGAACTGCATCGTATGTGTATCAGACCGTGCTGCGGCACGCCATGGGATCACTGACTACGTGCCCAAGAAGGTTTTTCCTATTTTAGGTTAGTTAAACACATCGATGTAGCAAAATATTTCAAGTTCAGCTTACAATTTTTGGCTGATAATGCATCTTGCATCTACGTTAGATCTTCATGAACTTCGCTAAGCGGTTCCCGAGTCAGGTCAATCTTGTCAGTAGGCCACCCCATTCAATCTGAACCTCGATCTGGCGGTTGTTTTCTCGAATATCATGGAGGTCAATGGCGTCCCGAAACACTGCTTCAGTATGCTCAGAAGCCCGGAGAAGCATCACATCTGCTTAAACTACATCGAAGTCAGCGTGGTACAGGATCAGTGTTCGAGTATGAATGTTCTCGCGATTGCCATCCACTAGATTCTCAGCCTGACAACTGGTGACGACCGTATTGCGGTGATTATGCGCGGCCCAGTCCAGTTCAACTCCATCTTGAAACCCTTGTTCTTTGTGCATCGCACCAGAGCAAAATCTCCGACTTGAAAATTGACAGCCTTGACGTTTGTCTTTCGGTTGTAAGATTCGATCGGACGCTTACGGACTCGACCTGATTGTCTGACAACTTCCTTTTGCACTGATTGCAGGGCAGATTGGATGATTTCAATGTTCAGGACTTGTTGTAACCTGACCTCATCGGTCGAAGAAGCTTGATTGTACTTCTTGACAGGTAGAGCGCGCATCAATAGGCGGCTGAGCCATTCCCAGCGAAAACTTCCGCCATTGTGCGATACACGCTAGGTATGCACCATTTGCGCAATCCGAGTCTCCTAAGCGGGGCGTGGTTCCGGAAGTTTTGTGCACTCTCAGTGACTGCCGGCCAGTATCGCTGCGCTAGTTTGCATTCGCTAAAAGTAGCCTTAGTAGCAAGAAATGCCTCCCTACATACTCGTTTGACACTGCCGCTAGCCCACGCTGAACAGACAGTGGTAAAATAGTGGTGCACTCAAAGATCAGAAGTCAGCTGATAGAGAAGCTGATTCTTGGAATGGAAACCTAAATCGCTCAAGAACCAGTCCATTGTACAAAGGATCAGATCCAATAGATATGGGCAGCCTCCTTGGCTGTCACCGAAATGGTAGGCCATAACCGAACATAGCGTGAAAGGTCATCGCGGATTATTATGACGTAGTGTTTCCCATCCTCACCTTCCCACATGTATGGGAAGTCTAATTGAAGGACTTCGTTGGGTTTTTCACCATATAGAGTATTTGAGAAAGGATGTGGCACAATATCTTCGGATCTCTTGATAAGGAAATGTAAGAACCTTTTAAAAAGGTGTTCAGCATCCTGACCCATGTTCTATTAGAAGAAATTCTCCCGTAGGATACTTCTAGTCGCTTCAATACCTCTGTGCCCGCTTAAACCGTAGTAAACATAAACGACTATTTTCATTTTCAATTCAAGATCTTTATTTGGAATTCAGATCCGACTGTTGTATTCTAACACCTTCGATTAAATATTCAGGACGCATCCAGTTCGGAAATGTTTCATAGTATTTTGGGACTTCTTAAATGTGCTCAGATCATGCCAGGTAACCTGATATGCAATCAGAATGACTTAAATCACAGCATACAGTAAGGCGGAGATCGCATTCATCGTTCTCTTATCGCTCCTATATCTTTTTGTGCATCTGTTTAACACATCGACAAAGACGATTGATCCACCAGCAACGTGTTCTATCACATACGTAAAAGTATACACAAATGGAAGCCAATATTCCACCATACACACGATATGTCTTCCAAGGGCAGATTCCAGTGCAAATAACGCAAATAAATTAGCAAATTCCGATAATCCGTGTAGACTCGAGTTGAATTCGTTCCCATTAGAATGTAGTCCACTTTCTCAAATGCTAAGCATATGGCTTAGGATTACTTCTCGGGATAATCCAGTCTATTACAACGGAAAAAGGTTTGGGTGCTTTACTCTTGGAAGATATATCCGGTCTATCCCATGGTTTCCAGACATCCGCCTTTAGAAACGCGAATGGTGCTTGTGGCTGTTCTTCGTAGGGATTTTCCAGCTATCCCTGAAGATTATATGTGATAAATGGGGACCAAAATCGATCAGAGGCATATGTCTAAACACATGCCTCCAGGACAGAGTGCGGGTACGGCAGCTCGACGACGTTACGCAGTGTGTTTTGGGTTTCTTTGAAGATCATGTTATGAACAGTTTCCCAAGAAAGCGTGTATAAGGTAATATTATTGTTTTAAAGCTTGGTTCGTCGGCCAGATTCCTTGTAGGCTTCTTCAAAAACGTAATTGAGCGGAGCGACCAGACCATCAAAGTCGTGGATTGAATGAGACATCCATCAACAACAATAAATGAACTCGGAAAGTTTAGAAGCTGTCTTTGGAGGGTCCATCTCGCGAATAGCAGCAGTCCACGCGGGGTCAAACGTGTACCATCGCCAGAGATGATACGGCCGCACCACTTGATGCTCCGTGCAAAGAAGACGGGTTTTCGCAGAAATGAAGGGCCATACTCCTGGCAGATCTAAAAGAATTGCTTCAGGAGCAGTATCATGTCGTCTTCTGTCTTGTCTTTTAGGTTGATGTCTTCAATATACGCTTTCAGATTGGCCAGTAGCGCGCTAAATAGCGGATGGACTGTGCTATGAAAGTACGCGACGCCGTTCGCAAGTACAGGAAGGACGCGTTTCGACTCTAACTTAACACGTTGTGTGACCATTCCGCATGATCCATAAGAATCTGGATGAAGTGGCAGCTGCCAGTATCCATAGAGAAAGTCGATACCTGAAAATCAGGTGCTTCGTGCGAAGTCCAGGGGTTTGGATTCGAGATGTGGCATGCTGTACTGGGTAGGAGATTGGAGATGTTTCGCGGTCAGGATGGGATCAACTCGGCGCATTTGGTCGAGAACTTGAGATGCTTATATTTTAAAATCAGATCTTTGATCTGCGAGTACGTTTCACTTCACAGCACTTTCACAAATTTGTACAGTAAACATCGACAAGTTGTCCCGAACATACTGATTGGACTACTTAAGCACCTTTACATCCTTGCTGCAGGCCTTTTCAGCACCGCATGCATCCAGTAATTTATTGTTGTCATCCTCAGAAGTATTTGGACAATCGTTCATGAAATGCTTCCATTTGCACTCGGGTTCAGACAGTCAGATCGTCTGCGCTTTTTAAAATAGCCGGTTGAACCGTCACAGCAGTCATCAACTGCGGCACCTTCGACGTCTTCAGATGCTAGATCTTTTCTCCTCCTGTACTTAAGAGGTCCGCTCCGCCCTCGCTTACGGCAATCAGAAGGGTGTCCTGATTTCGACTCTAACGGTTTCATGTACACATCTCAACCTAAGTCGGCCTCCTTACGGGAACTAACAACTTTATAAATGTCCACAGCTCTGTATTTCTTCGCGAATATGCGCAGAAGGAGCTTGGAGTCGACGGTAAGTCTGTCTTTGTGCAGCCGAATGACCAACTGAATTCCCCTGCGGAGTTTTAATTTGATTATTCGTTGCACACTGTGACTGAGGGCGAGCTTAGAGCACGAATAGATGAAATTCCCCTACCCCAAGCCTGTGAGCTTCTTGATGTAGGGGAAAGGTTTGGGTGTTTTACTCTTGGAAGACATATGTGATCTATCCCGTGGTTTTCCAAACAACCACAATCGACTCAAAAACAGTATCTCGACACAGTAATGGGTGTTGATGTAGTCTATGATGGTTCCCACAAAAGTATGGGCAGAGCCTTGTCAAAACTGTCAAAATATCCCCAACTGGTGCCAAAGCTTTGAAATAAATCCTTATTCGAGATCCACTTGCTGAAAGAAACGGGCTGTGTTCAATTTAGAACACCATAGAATTTTTTAATGTCTTTTACACTGAACGTTTTTCCTGCTGTATTAGAAGTGAAACAATTTTATATGTTTCAACTGGATTTGAATGTCCTGCAGGCCCTATTTATTGCAATTCTAGTGCAAAAGAATAATTATGTCCGAATGTTTTATCTGTACACGCATTCAAAAGTAATTACTGGGCCTAAACTATTTTAACAGGAGCAATTGTTATCGAAATTCAGATTTTCTCGGCAACAAGTTTCTTCTGATATAATTTGTACAATAGAAACTCCTTCATGCGTCAAATATACATATCAAATCCATCCGTTATTGAAAAAATTTCCTTGAACAGCTACCACTGAGCTTAGTGTTCTATTTATTGCTCTAAGTCTAAGTCCAATAAAGGACAAGATATGATTCATTCGAATTCCTTTGTTTCTTTTCTTCATATATCTGTGTAGAGAGGCTGTTATTTAGAAAGAATAGTGCATGCTACCTTTTTTTAAAAATGAACTCGGAGCCAGGATTGCAGTATCAAGGACCTAGAACTATCATTTAAAAAGTAATGAAATGTAGAATACCCAACCCATTTAAATGTTCTTTTTTCAACTACTTGTTTCAGCCATATAAATAAAACGAAAGACAGGTCTTGGGCTGAGGAATACAAAACTATACAAAAGGTCCAAAACGAGTATACAGTCAGTCAAGATATGGTGGCATAAAGTTGATATTTGAAATACATTGTACATGATGATGTTGTTAAAAGAGAAAACGGGATTATATTATTAAGCTCAGAAAGTCAGTCCTTTTACGTTTCCCTTCTCATCCAATTTCCTTCTGTTTCTACCTATATTTTATTTTTCTTTTCGTCAAGAATATTAGATTTCTTTACACTCTTTCCTTTTTCTCGCTTCTCGTTTTTATGAGTAAATACCTTTCTTTTTGAGGGTAATTGATTTAGTCTTCTCCGCTTATTTGATCTTCGTCGCCCCTAAATACCTTTTTCTGTAACCAATATTTCTACGTACTATTTTTGCCATAAGTCACCCTTTTTAAGGCGGTTATCACTAAATCCCAATACATGAACAATTTTTACCTGCTTTTTTTGATTCGGCGGGCTTGTCAATCTGAGCCGTTTGGCGCTATTGAGACACTTGGGCGCGGCCTAAACTTTATCTTAGTCCTTATAACAACAAAAAACCGATATTTCACATCCCCCTTGTCAGCCATCATGCATTGACTCCTTCTTTCTCGCCCATTGCCAAAACCCGCCACCCTCTACCCAGCACCTCCTCTTCTTTACTCCATTCTGTCCCAACCGACGTCGAGCACTACCTCCATCGCCAAGCTAGGAAAAGTTTGACGGATTTGGTTGCTCGTCACCTGGTGGAGATCTAAGCACAGGAATCGTTAAGGGGAACTCTGAGGAAGAGGATGGTAAGGCAATGGAATGATTCCAAGAGTGAGTGACCCTCGAACTGGTCTACGGAATGGAATAAAGGGAGGAATAGGACGAGTACAGAGAGAAAGAAGAAGAAGAGGAGGCCCGGGAGGAGGGGGAGGAAAATGTGAGGTCCGCAGACGTATAAATGGGCCTCGAACGGGGTCATATGGGAGGGTAAGGAATTAACTTGTTGGACCAGGTAGTCCGTAACATGGATCTGGTTGAAAGGAGTCAGGTGGGCTGTATTATTTGCAAGAAAGAGCGGAAAGTCGTGGGCCATTCACGGCTATAAATGGAGAGTTCATAGTACCTTATGACTTCTTAAGAAAAGTGCTAGGTTCTGAGCTAGGAGATTAAGATTTTGAGGATTAGATTCATTTAGTTTTTTTCCAGTATGTTTCATCAAACCGACTGCGTCAACATGAAGTCTTTTCCTATTTTTTCTGGTACTTCTAGTAGTTTGACATAGATTTTAGCTTGGGATCGAAGTTCATCGAAGCTAAGTGAACATTTTCCTCATGAGACGGAAAGCAATTTGGCAGATATCTTCAGGCCCAGACCAAAATAGTTAGGAAGTTGAGAACCAACTTCACACCTCACAACGTTTTCTTTACGCCAGTCGCAAAACATAGGTGGTAGAGCCTGCCCCTTTAGAGTCGGCTGCTAGAGCAGTCACTCAGATTTCACGTCCACTCTTCTCCAGCGCCCCTTAAAGCCTACCGTAGCACGTTAGTTGCTCGAAACGAATCTCATCTCGGGAAGTTAGTGCATCCCTTTTCGCCGGCGCAATTTGCACTCTATCAGATGTGATTAAAATTAGAAGAGCACAGATGCAACAGATCCCTCACACGTATTTGGCGGCTATAACTGGTCCCTGTACATATTTTATTCCAAGAGATCACCTTCTCACCCGGAACTTAGTCGTACGTATCTTTCAAATGTAAACAACTCAAACGTTTCCCCCTTCTCACCCCGGCTATGATACAAAGGCCCCTTGCAGCACCGTCATGTCCAATGCTGCCTGGTTGATGGCTGGCCTGAAGGCGATCTTTTAGGGAGCGTAGTTGCTCCCCTATTTCTGTGTCGGCGCACGTTTTGGGTCGATTGTGGTTGTCTGGAACAGTTTAGTATAGATCGAATATATCCTAAAACAGTAAAGACACTGAAAAATTTCCCCAATGCACGGGTAATGCTGGCGCTGATAAGGGAGGCATGTTCCATGCATCCGTATGACAATGGAAAATGTTATGCTCAATCTCTGTGGAGATTAGGTCGTGAAGCGAAGAATCGCTCACGCAAGCGACCGGCCTTCGGCCGCGATTACATTTGTACATCAATGGCCTTTATTTGCAGACCATATTTTTCATGCATTAAAAACACCCCAAATTCCCCCTCCCCCTTTGCAGAAATGGATATTGTGGAAACTTTTATGACGGTAGGCCACAGTATTCTAGCGAAAGTCTGAGGTTTACTCGACTCAGCTAACACATCATGTACCAAATGTCACCGTTGAGATGGGCATTGATGCAATATATCGACAGCAACGACAAGTGCTGAGTTCTTACATTTGCGTGCTGCGATCGGCTATGATTCAAAGGCGAGGTCGAGTCCTATGTTCAAATTGTCCACAGGCACCGGTCGGCCGCGGTTGTCGGCGACGACCACTTCATTTTCCGACGTGCTCACCACATCTAACTTTTTCCCGCCCTGAAGAGTTACTTTGGCAAACTTGATGTAGGCATTCACAGTGGTTGGAATAAAGCTCGTTCCAGTTGCCGTGAGACTAACATGAATGCGAACATTCGCGACGGTCGTCTCTTCCAGAATCTCCTTCGCTGCCGACGCCTTGGTGTCGTAGTCTGACCAGTAGGCCCTAGCTCGGTCCATATTGTCTCTTGTGACCCTCCCTCCTAAGTTTGCGCCAATGGACCGGAGAAAGGGAATTCTGAGGCCGCCACGGAACGACTTTGTCAACCTACTGTACGTCTGAGTCTCATTGGTGTTCAGAGTTCTCCTAAATGATGTATCACTCTCGTGCAACTGTTTGGCAGTGACTTCACTCACTGTTTTCTCGAAGTTTAGAGTACCGGAGATTCCCCGCTGCACAGTGATCCCTACTTCAGTTAGAGATCCGTATCCTGCTCGGCTCGATTCCATGGCGTACATAGCTTCTTCACCCGCAGGAGCGAGCTTACGTCCAGAAAACGCTTGGAAAGGAATAAGGCCCTCCCCGTTCCTCGCCTCTCTGTTGCTCAGCTCCTCAAATACAAGGACGTCCTCAGCATCAACCTCATCAGTCTCTAGGCCATCAGAAACTTCCATAGAGGGCTCCGGCTCATCGCTCTCAGAGGGACTGAATGAAGAATTCTGAAGCGGTATCCCAGTATCAACCTGTTTTGGATCTAGGTTCTCACTCTGATAGGGGTAAATCGTCGGGAGAAGTGATATTCAGAACCAACTACCCCAAGAAGGAGGTGTTGCAAGCGACAAAAGTGCTAGCGTAGTATAGTTGAACGTAAAAGAAGGATTGTATGTGAAAGAGAGTTGAAACGGCTACAAGCAAGTATGAAAGGAGCAGGGTCTACCACTGATGCTCTGGGAGCAGCGTAGGAAAAAGGGTTCTTGGGTCTGAAGTTGACTCTCAACTCCCTACTGTTCAGGACTTGGCTTGAAGTTGTCTGCCAACTTGCTTGACCTCCACAAGAGGAAGCAGTTTACTCAGCTTATATAGACTTTTTGGGTATCCCTAAAGTCTCAAAGAAACATACTAAGAACCATAAAATGCATCAAATGGAATTGAGTGAACAAGAAAGACTAACAGCAGGTACTATCAGGATAAATATCTAGATTCTTTCCTTCATATCTGAGTCCTCTACATCAGAGCCAAACAGTTACCCCAAAATATCCATTCCACCCAGGCAGTTCATACAAATATCCGCGAACGGCTTAGAATTCTCTATTGCCTCCTGTGAAATATCTGGACCACTGAGGACGTCCCCATCCGGTTCCGGAGTCGGAACCACCTGGTCCATATTTTCTGGCCCTTTCCCCACTAATCCAGCACTTTCCATGTCTCCCTCCCCCTCATACTCCTCTTCCTCCTCTTCTCTTCTCTCTTCATCCTCGTCAGAAGAGTCAGAGATCACAACTACTCCCTCAGTCTCCCCTCCTTTCTCCATGGGAGCCCCCCCATAGTTATACACTAGTGGTTCCCACGGATCCACCCAGTCCTCCTCTTCATCCTCCTCATCCTCTATCTCCTCTTCTCCCTCCTCCCCTCCTCTGCCTACTCTGCCTGCTCGAAGCAGTTACGGCGGACCCACTCCCGAACGCGTTCCCGGTCCAACCTTCTACAGTAATCATCATAGTCGGTTGGACCATTTGCCATCAGGGCCAAAGCGTTGAGTGGACGACGGCCTCGGGATGAATTGGTGATGGTGAGGGAAGGACGGAGGTTGGTCACGTTAAGGGCTAAAAGAAGGGGTGAGCCGATGGGGTAGTTGATGGCTGGGAGTTGCCTCAACGACGTCGACTTCGAAGTTTAAATACTGCGACGTCTTCGAAAAGTATGTCGACCTTAGACGTGTACAATAATGACATCTATTAATGACACCGTGTCTTAAAATAAAAAGCCAGCCCATAAATTTGCCACACTCATCCTAATAAAAAATATCTTGCAAATTCAGGAACTGTAAAAAATATATTGTAAATTCCGATACTGTATCCAAATTTGGTCCTCCTCTAGATTTTTTTTCGTGTGCAAATTCTGCGCACATCACACTCAGTTCTTCAAAAATGAGAGCATCGTCCTCCAGAATCTGAATATTCTCAGCAACCTCCGCGGAGTGTAGCGGCTCTGCTTCCTCTAATTGCACAAGGCCCCCATCAAAAGAAACCTGACGGACCACGGATGCCTGAGAAACGATCTGCAGTGCCCAAAACGCGATAAGCAGCGAAAGTGAGTACTTCATATTCCCAGTACTATCAAAGTTCTAGAGCAAGTTTAGGGAGATTGCAGAGAGCGGCGATTATCGATGGGTGTAGGCAGCGAAGGTTTCCCATGGCGAGAGTCCCTTTATAGGAGCTCGATGGGTAAATGAATGCATCGACTGTGGAAATCCTGAAGTCGCTCAGGAACTGGATCGGATAGGGCTTGTACAGTTGCTGCCCATAACGCAAAGTAACGCCGAAGTGCAAGGCACCTAACCCTCCCTTGCTTTGCGTCGCCCAGGGGAGGTCGCACTTGAATTGCGACATACAAAATGCTGTTGACGGAAATTACCTTAACACAACAGGAAGAGCCCGTTTTCTGCTCACATTCAGTACATATAAGGCCCTGTGGGCATTGCCCAGAAGGACACAATTTCTCCACAGACCGCTCTGCCTACGAACAGTCCAGCGTGGGTCCCACCCATGTTTCCAAGCGGGACATGGTAGGGTACTAGGTCCCATCCCCTGTCTCCAGCTCAGCTCTGCATGAAAGCCCACAACATCCTTGACCAGCCCGCACTTCCACATATCGCACGTGATCTGGAAATCGCAAAATAGACCAGACGGGATGGTTCCAAGGTCTTCATTGTTTCAGGCAGCGGCGTTGCATTTCGGCTCTTAGCGATAGCATAACCACCGTTCGGAATGAGCTGAACTTCGCCCTGACCCAGCAAACTGAGAAGTGTGCCCACATTTGGGGCGGAGCTAGCTTAGGGAGTGCTGCACTAGATAGGGTGATAGGCCCTACAATTGCTAGTTGTTGAATCTTACTGCGGTCCGTGGTTTCCAAGAGATTCTAGGGAAATTGACAAAGAGAATTTCGAAGCTCCTCTCTGGTTTCAACGGACCCGGAAGGCCTTCGTTAGCTCAGTCTTTCGTGCTGCACACTTTCTCAGAGTATGTGAGATTTCCTGTTGTAGCGATGTATTTTGTGAGTACATAACCAAGGATCACCCGTTTCAGGAACCACTGTTAGCATTTGATCTGTACCCGTTTCAATCGGTGGAAGGCCTACTTTACTCCCACCTGAAATGTTCCGAGATATCCCATTGTTAGCGCTGTTCTGCGTGTTGGCCGTCGCCGCTGGGCAGTCGCAGCAGAATAAAACCAACGATTTCAATTCCCGTTTCTTTCTTTCTGCTCTGAGCTATGCGTTTCTTCGAGGCAGCATGCAGAGGTTCTTTGCAGTGCCTCTGGTTCAGACTGTTTCGTTCAGTCGTGTCTGACGGCATCCGGAGCGGCGGGATTCTTCTGCGGTAAAGCACCGCCCTCGTCGCAGCCAACGCCCACACCATCTCCGTCCGCCAGTCCGTCCCTTTCAGCCGCCCCGATACCGACTTCGACTCCAAGCATATCCCCTACACCGACGCCATCGTTACAGCCCACCATAACGGGATCTCCAACTCCAACTGCATCCCCATCCTCAGCTCCGTCACCGTCCTTGAACGCCCCAGTCGATGGACCGAGCCAACCAGGCTCAGAGAAAACTGTTTATGCTGTCGAGTCGACCCGTTCCGGGTACGATAAGGTTACAAAAGCCGGTCTCTACTCCAGAAGGGAGCAAACGCAACAATGAATTTCGTTATGAAAGTCACAGCCGTCAGCGCTAGCATGCTGGCTCAATCGGATAGTAAATTCATTGGGACGCTCAGTGCTTGCGAACTGGAAGAGTACAACCGCATTAAGAGTTCTTATAAAGGGGGACTTAATATCCCTTTCCTGCAGTTCCTTGGTGCAAACTTGAAAAAATCTGTTGAGGAGAAAGATATGGACAAAGTGAAACCATCCCTGGAGGACTACAACGTGGTTGCGGCAGCAGCACAACAGATCCTTGCGAAAACGGCGGCAACTGAGCTTCGCGTTACTGGGACCCTTACTGCCGTGGGAATCAGCTCTACTCCGGTTCAGGTGTATACTTACATTGGGTTTGCCAAGGTTAAGCTCCAAGACGGCTCGAGCATGAATGTACTCTCGAATAATGAAAACGATTTGTTCCTTCCGCGGAACAGAGCCTTGAAATCATGCCATTTAGAGGCTACAAAAGCTATTAGCGATAATCCGCCAGTAACCAATGTCCGCACTACCGCAAAAGTTTAATGTAAAGGGCCCACCATAGAGAGTAATGTGAATTTTCCTTCCGAGCGGAGAGCTCCCGCGCGATAGACCGCACTCCATATACCTGCTGAAGCAGGTATATGGAGTGCGGTCTATCGCGAAGCATTTCACGAAAGGCCCGCAACAGGCCTCAGAGGGACGGAGGTCGATATTGTTGTCATGAGGAGTTTAGGTGTTGGCAGACGAGGCGTTGTCTCGTAAGACACCATCACGTGACTCCCAGTACCGAAGTCGCAGGTATCCTGCAGTTAGAGTGTGGTAAAGTAAACACTATTTGACTGCAATAGACCATAACTCGTAGGTCATCTAAACCTGCCAGAGCTTTAGAATCATGGCCTTCTCAATTTTGCTCTGATGAAGATTTCATTACAGTCCCGTATGTGAGTGTATGGCGTATAGTAGTACCGTCTTTCTACCTCCTCGTTCACGACACTGCTGTTTCCGTTAATCGCCGTCGCGTTCAGCAGAGTGCCTGCTGGGTAGTAGGCACTCTAGCTGCTCTCCAATTTTATCCTCTATTTGATGTAAACTGTTCAAGTAAATTGATGCATTTCACCTTCCTTACACTTTAGTGTGACGAAGTCGACATTAAGATGGCTGAGGCCAAAAGAACACGTGTGATATGGCCACGTGTGCATAGAAACTCGGATGAGATTACAGTCGTAGATTGACATGGCGGCGCGCCAGAATCCTCTTTGAGGTATATAATACAGAGCAATAAAGTTTGATGAGATGCAGACGCTCGTCAATGTTGACTGAGACTGAATCTAATTGACCAAGTGATACGGAATCTTCTGTCAATTACATACATGTCTTGTTCGAGTAGTCATGTTCTATCGAATTCCCTCCAACTTCCCTCGAACGGCTCAGAATGATAAATAGGGTCATTAGACATATCAAGATCCTCCAATTCTTCCTCACGACCATCACCATCCGCTACAACCCACTTCGAAGACTCTGATGTCACTGTGACGCTTTCACTCTCCCCTTCGTCCCCCACAGCAACTCCCCGACCGCTGTTCCAGTTATAGTTTAAATCTCTTCAGTTGGGGACGAAGCGAAGGTTGACGGTCTTGGGAAAAGATTGCAGGACACTTATATGCCCGAGGAGTCTATCTATCATTCTGAGCCGCTGCATAGAATTCGTAATAAATGTATTCGGTATAGATGTTTTTGAGGAATCGTTTGTCTCAGATCCCGAGGGATAGATCAAGATATTTATCCCGATTGTATCTACTGTTGATCTTTCTCGTCCAAGGAATTCATTTAAACGCATTTTTTTGTACTTAGTATGAATATTGGAGACATTGAAGATAACCAGGAAGTCTATATACGATGAGCAAGCTTATCCCTAGATGAGAGGGTGACAAGTTGGGAGACAACCTAAAGCGTAGAACTCAGTAGGTCAGAAGTTGATGCGGACTTCTGCAATAAAAAGCAATTATTTTGGGTTAGTCTTTGAGAGTAGCTGGTAGACAATACCCCTTCTATAGCCACTTATAGACCGAAGATACCTTGTCATCATTCATTTCTTCTCTTTCCGGCAACCATACTGCAGTAGAATTCTTTTCGCTTGCAACATATCCCTTCTAAGATATCTGTTTCTAATAATATAATTATCTGGTCATTTATCTTTATCATATGTGTCGATATGAACCGAATAATCGATTGAGATTTTCCAAAGTACTGTAGAATAAAGTAGAATATATCTTCGAAGAATAAAGTACCCAAACCTTTCCACAATGTATACTGGGGGAAGACTGAGTACCGCTTTTAGTAAGCGTCCACAGTGAATGGGTGTCATTTTAACCTTTCATTCGCAGGGGTAGGTATTTTACGCCCATTAGGTTTGTTTCAAAGCTTCATACTAGGATGTATGCGTTGGCAATTTTTTCCACAGGTGAGGTCTATTCTCAGAGATAGATTTTTTTGGGCCTGTTGGCCCTGACTAGCAGATGAGGCTCGCAGAAGACCACTGAGTCCAAACAAATCCCTTAGAATGACCTTAGGTTGCGGTTTTTCTTTTGTTTAGTCTCCATTGTGCCCTATTTGACGCAATAAAGGCGTGGAAGATGCATTATATTCTGCAGTTCTGATGCGATGATTCAAAATATTATTAGTATTCATTCGAACCGTGATTAAGGAGCTAAACGGTGGAAACTTTTGGAATTTTTCAAATGTTAGCCGGATTTATCCAAGCGACTTCTAGAGGTACAATTATGTGTTCTTCAGAACTAGTAGAGGCCTTAAACTTCAACCTTATTATTGTTATAATGTTGGAGCAAATGGAATTAAATACTTGTCTATGCCAATTAACATAGTATTGGAGAGACATTGCCTATATACTGCAACGACTGCTGAAATATTCTTGCAAAAATACCAATTTTATAAGGACAAGCGTGTCTATGAAAGTTTGTATATAAAATTCATGAACTGACCTTCCTCTGAAAATTTTTTGACTGGAATTTCATTGCGTATTCCCTTAAAGGACAGCTTTTATTCTCAGAATTCACCTTAGCCTACTTCAACTCACAGAGATCCAAATTTCATAGCCGATAGATGGTTTCTTGTTTCGATTCTTCGTCCAAACTTCGTAATACTGTCAGAAGCGCGCGAGTCAGAACTGAAGTTATTTCTTTCGTCGTCATCTACCGACTTTTTATTTACCGTTATATCTGATCTTGTTCAAAATTGCTCGTAGTTCTTGTCCTTCCTCGCCCTCCCTCACTCTAGGCACCTTCCCAGGGAAATATCTCTATTTCCTTATCCTTAGTAATGATTTCAGCGGTCCTCTCCAGTTTCAGAGCCATTCCTCTCCAGTTTCAGAGCCATTATACCTATATATTTTAACACTGTATCCAGAACTCTAAATTGATAGCGAATCAAGTATTTTTTCCCATTTTCTTACCTCCTTCTCTAAATTCATTTTTTTGAGGAAAAGGGTGCAAATCGCAAATGCACTACTCTAAATTCTCTTCTAGATTTACGTAATTCATTTCATATCTATATAATGCACCCTCAGGAGCCTTTTATCAACCCCCTTATTCTAAGTTTCAAATCTCTCCGATCATTCTACTCACTACCCTATAACCTTATCCATTCGAAACACCCTCAATGAACTTCCACTCTCTAAATTCCACCAAAATGAAAAACCTGTGCCCCTCCGGCATCATTTCCGAAACTCCCCAACCTCTCCCCTAGACGCCTTTTCCCCACTCCCTTTCGGTCCTACCGAAAGCGAGGAATATCTATCCCGGCAAGTAAAGAAGAAGGTGATCGAGTTCATTCTTTGCTTTTTCATCGAAAATTAGTGCCAAAAGGTAGGTGATGGACAAAAGGGGGATGTCAAGGATGGAGCTCGGGAGACTTTGGAGAAGTGGGCGGCCCCGGATTTGGTTCACGAGAATGAGGATGAGGATAGGGACAAGGAGGAGGATGAGCAGGACTTGGAGGATTAGGAGGAGGATGAAGAGGAGGGCGAGGAGGATGAGGGGAAGGGAGACATTTAAAGTGTTGGAATGGTTTCTGTGAGGCTGGACAGTAGGGGCTAGAGAGTCCCGATGCTGGAAATAAATGGGGCCATTGTTAGTGGTTTAGTATAGTTATACAGTTGGGGGCTCGAGGCCTCTTCGACGTGATAGATCCTGGGAATTGCTGATGCTCCCCCGGAAAGATGTTGTTCAGATGGATGTGGGTTGGTTTGCTTTATTCTGTTTGTCTGTTTTCGAACACTAGGACGGAGCTCATGACTGCTTTAGTAGAGGAAAACTGTACCAAGCTGAACCACTTTTCCCGTTGTGTCCGCCACACTTGCCCTGATCTTGGACTCAGCCTGAAACACCTGGTCATTTCTTGCAACGGTGCCCAGCGACTACGGGAGATCAAACTTTCGATGCTATGAATGATCTTGGCCCCACACATTCAAATTTCAGGATTTAGGCTACACTGAACAAGTATGATATCATCCAGTAGAACAAATCAAGAAAGAATAACAACAACTAAAACACACAATGACTAACATATCAGAATAAAAGATACCCAAATGTATCAAAATGTTTCCCGACTTACTTCGCGAGAATGATGTAATTAGGAACTGATTTGAACGACATTTATGTGTCGGTGTCTCCCAGGAAAAAATAGAGAATTGTCAGCCGTTCGCGATATTTGTGGGGACGTGCTCGGTGACATATACATTTTGGGATCAGTCGTTTTGGTCTGATCTAATGGATGGGCAATGAGAGGAGTAGATCGTTTGTTAATTTATTAAGTATCTTTTATTTAGAGTAGATCATCCACCCAAAGTGTCTTTATACATTTCCGGTATCTTTTATAGTTTTGTTTAGACTCAGAGGTAGCAAAAGTCCATAGAAGCTGAGTAAACTGCTTCCTCTCGGAGAGGTCAAGCAAGTTGGAAGACAACTTCAAGCCAAGTCACAAGTAGTTAGGAAGTTGGGAGACAATTTCAGACCCATTCAGCGTTATTGTTACTTTTGGTTGGTGACGGTAGGAGGTAGAGCCTGCCCCTGCTGAATACACTTGTAGATCTGTGGACCCTCATCCATGCATAAATCTTCCCGGTCCTGCGACTGTATTCCGGTAGCACTTTTTTCGCTTGCAACACCTACCTCCTGAGATATTGGGCGTTAGATATCTCCTTTAGGCGGTTTTATTTTACTACTTTCAAATACCAAAGCAGTTTCAACTGTTTGAAGCACTTAAAATCTAATCAAGCCTGTAAGAATAGACGCCTGCCAGAATTTATATCCTTATTATCTGGGAGACAAACGCGTCCCTGCTAAAATCTCCAACCACATCATAGTAGATCTTTAATAGTTGTAAAGTATGGTAGAGAAACGTGAAGCGGGTATTCAGAAACTAACTACGAATGCAGGCTGCGGATGTGATGTTGTCGCTACTGCATCTCTTGGAGACTAAAAGCGAAACTGGTTACTAAGCCACCACAAAAGATTCATCTCTGATGTTTTTAACTCGTCACATAAATGGGGTGGACTTTTGCCAACAGAGCCTTACACATATTCTCTTCAATAGAGGCTGCATTTCCTCACCGACGTGCCTCTTTGCCAACCACTAGTCGCTTTATAATTGTGCTATCAGTATCTGATATGGTTATCGGACGATTCATCACGACTCCAGGTTTTAGTTTCGTAACTTACAAATTACCAATTTCTTCCAGCGCAATTCTATAAGAATTTTGTTATTTTCAATACATAAAGTGAGCTAGTTCTTATCCTCATCTCGACGCTCGAAGGGTGGCACCCAGCGGAATTTTCCGTTTTCAAGGAGCTTGTGAGAACCATCCATCGCCATTCGTGCGATAGAAAGCGTTTCGAAGGTCCAAGGTCTGCTTTTAAAGCGACACTTCGCATTTGCAGTAACATCCAGTGCGGCCTCTTTGCTTGCTCGCCTTCCCTCTACTTGCTGGTAGGGTTCAGTGCCCTCAGAGCCTGCACTTATATTTCATGTACATGTACACTACTGTACAAGTTGACTGGGCACCAGCCAGACCATCTTACCTGTTATAGCAAATGAGACCTCGGTGTTTCCCTTTGCAGTAAACAAAACATTAATTTCCCCTGGAATTGAATCAAATTGAGATAGAGAGAGAAACCTTTATTGAAAGACTAACATGGCATAGGGTTGTCACATCTCTTGTTGGTGACGCTTCCTGCGATTGATTGCAATCAAATTTCAATGCTGAACCAGAGATCTCAAGATTAGCAACAGAAGTTGGCTTTTGGCTACGTGGCTTGACCGTTTCCAAAATGCCATGTTTCTAAAGATACCGTGCACTCCTGCTTCATGAGCTCGACACTTCATTTCAATGTTGATAGGGGTAAATCGTTGGGGAATAAATACTCAGAACCAACTACCCCAAGAAGGAGTTGTTGCAAGCGACAAAGGGCTACCTTGGTATAGTTTAACAAACAAAAGTTCTCCTTGGGAGCTCATCCACCCTTGTACACTAATTGCTCACACGGGTCCACCCAGTCCTCCTCTTAATCCTCATCTTCCCCCTCCTCCCCCTCTGCCTCTTCTGCCTGTTCGAAGCAGTTACGGCGGACCCACTCCCGAACGCGTTCCCGGTCCAACCTTGTACAGTAATCATCGTAGTCGGTTGGACCATTTGCCATCAGGGCCAAAGCGATGAGTGGACGACGGCCTCGGGATGAATTGGTGATGGTGAGGGAAGGACGGAGGTTGGTCACGTTAAGGGCTAAAAGAAGGGGTGAGCCGATGGGGTAGTTGATGGCTGGGAGTTGCCTCAACGACGTCGACTTCGAAGTTTAAATACTGTGACGTCTTCGAAAAGTATGTCGACCTTAGACGTGTACAATAATGACATCTATTAATGACACCGTGTCTTAAAATAAAAAGCCAGCCCATAAATTTGCCACACTCATCCTAATAAAAAATATCTTGCAAATTCAGGAATTGTAAAAATATCTTGCAAATTCCGAGACTATTCAAATTTGGTGCTCTTCTAGATTTGCTTTACGCGCGCAATTTTGCGCACGTCAAATGTCTTTAATAATTTCCCAACCGTCATTCTTAAAGCCTTATCTCTTATTGAAGTGTATTCTATCGCTTACTGGAGCAATTAATTGAGGTTAAAGCTGCTTCCGCATCGAGAAAGTCACGAGGTTATGTATGTGGAAAAAGAATGCCTCCGATATAGAAAATTGGATTTGACGATCTTAACTTGAAGATTTGAACTCCATATTACACCGTCTCAAAATATGCCTGAGATACTTTGTCATGGAATCAAATTGACGTTTCTGAAATTCCTGCAACTCTGATGTCAAAAGTGTCATCATAACATCCCCATAACATCCCCGCTACCAGTTGTTGATAGCATGAAACCAGTTCCCATTGACTTCAATGTGCAGAACGCCGCCCCTTGAGAGCTAATCAAGTCTTGAATGGCCTGTGCGAATTTTTTGTCTTCACTCAGTGGCCTCTCGTGCATGTCAGTAATGGAACAGAATCCGTTCTCTGGGGTTAGGATTCTAAACAAGCTAATGAAACTACGGCAAAGTGGACATTTAGTTCCCGGGTCCTGACCGGTGGCATTCTCCACGTGACGAAGAATACAGTGGAGGTGAAGTGATGATTGCAGTGAGTTTTGATGATGGAGTAGCCAGCAAGTGGTTCGAGGCAAACGGAACAATTCCCGAACTCGCTGCGATCATTCGATGCAGGTCTATTGGATTGTATTTGCTGCTCGAGGAGACTTAACTTTTGCGGCAGTGTAAGAATGCTCCCTTGTGATCGATTGCAAAGGATGCAAAAAATCATAAAGCTGAGACTGCTGGAATTGATGGCAGTTACCTGGATAACTTCGATGGCCTCGTCTTGGACGCTCTGAATCAAATCGTCCATGTTATTAGAAGAGGTCGACATTTTGTTTTCCGGATGACAATTGCTGAGAATGGGAAAAGTAACAAGTGGAGTTATAACTTGTGTGAATATTGCGTGGTTTCGGGGTCCTGCTGATGCTCTTGCATCCCTTTTATAAGAAATTTTTCTTCTTTTCGAAACAGAAACCGGGTTCACCTGCGGCAGCTCAAAAATCAGTCGTTTCCAGCTGCAACGCTCCTTTTATGTTTTGACTTTCAGGAAAGCATAGATTGGTCTTTTTTCTCTGGCGAAAATCGCAATTCGGTCAAAAATTTCAGATTATGCTCTTCAGCAAAAGAAAAAGTCTCGGTCCTTCGAGAGAAAATATCAGTATTGTACTGTTAAACGCACTACTTTCGGGGATTTATGCGCTCTATGAAATTTTGGCACCAGAAAAATTTCATGGAGCGCATACCTCTTTCTTTTTTTCTTAGTTCATCAAACACCCAATTGTTTACTGTTCGCTACGTTTATATAATGCGAGGTACAGTACATAAATCGGGTTTCTATTGTCAAGAACCGCTGACTATAGTGGGTAGGGTTGGGATAGAGAATAGTGAGACAAGGCGTACTTTGCTTAGCGATTGATATACCTGGAAAACGGAGGTTCTCTGGAACCAGCTCGCTGTGGCATTATGATTCGAACAGAACTGCTTCCAACAGAAAACTGGGGTCATTTTGAAATAGCCGTCGCACATATCTAATCAGTAAAGTAATCTAAATCCCCCTTTCTGGACGAGTGTCGCGATAAATAAGGTTAAATGGGGTGTCTCAATTTTCTTGATAACGGCAAATCGGGTTGGCTTACCACGAGTGGGGCGAAGGTATAAGAAGAAGAAGACTTTACCAAGCAGGAAAGGGGGGGTAGCGGCCCTCAAAAGCGGAAAAATCTATCCGAGCCAGGAGCGGTTGAGTTGTCGTCGTATGATCGCGGCAGAAGTTTGTTGTTGTATTAGCGAGCTGATAATCGTGAACAAGCGATTGCGCTCGAAGGCAGGGCAACTGCCTTTCCATAGGGCGATGTACTCAGCAATTCTGGACAGGCCTTGTTCGGCACCGCGACCGGCTGACCCGTGTATATCGAAAGCCATCGGGTGGAAGTCGATACGTAGTTCGGCGCAGAGGTGGCCATAGCGGAGAGATTTCGCGCGCTCAGATGCAGTAAGGGCAGCGAGGGGCGTGTGGATCCGCTGTTGAGCGTGTGGAGCGGAGTGGGGGCTGATGACAGTGACGTCGTAGCCCTGCGGGACGCGAGAGAACTGGCCATCATCGATGTAGATGTCGAGGCGCCGGCGGGAGTTGGAGGGTTGGGGCAAGTCTTGCGGGAAGGTCCATTCCCGGACAATGCGAATCCTAATTGATAAGCGTGATACCTCGGAAATGAGGCGGTCACGAACACAATTGTGGCGCCGAATGGAGCGGTCGGCCCAGGGACAGACAGAGGCGTGGTGTCCGTAGGAATCCAGGGTGGGGACAGTGCGGAAGTGGGCGGCGGCGCAATAGGTGCAGGGTTGTGTAAGGTATGATACATATTTTCCCCATGCATAGTAGAACCTGTGTTTGCCAGTGCGTTTGTCTGTATGTCTGAATGTGCGTTGGCGTCCCTTTGGCTCCTCATTGGCCCGAGACGATTGAAAATTTGGGGGGAATTTTGGGGTGCTTTCCTGATTAATAATAATTATTAATAACCAAAACGATATCCTCTTCTCCCCCGTCGGGATTGATATCTATGGCGCCTTGGGCGACAACGGCAAGGGTTTTTTCCGCCGCCTTGCTTCCTTCGCTGCTTCCAGTCGCTGTTCCTCCCTCAACAGGAGCTCCGCGACTTCGTTACCCATTTTGCGTTTAGTCTCCAAATAATGCAGGCGCGACAGGTTTCTACCCGCCGCCCACATCCGTAGTTAATTTATGAATACCCTTCGCACGCTTCTGTGCAATATTGTGCAACCCATAAAGATTTACCACCACCACTGACTAGTTCTTCACAAGGTCGAGGTAGGCGTCAAGAACGGCACCGATGTCATTCTGTGCGTCGTCTTTCCCAGAGATCCGAGTTCCACGACCACGTCTTGGTCCAGATCGAAGCTTGCAACGCTTTCAATTGCATCTCCCGCCAACGCATTCTAGAAGCCGTGCAGACACATGCCCCATGCCTCGCACGGTGGGTACACTCTTGTTACGATGCTCCAACATAGCTTGCTTTCGAACTCTATTATTGCAAAATAATTGGGATAGGTAGATCCAAAAAAAATAGTTCCAACTTGAATAAATAAATAAATGCCACAATTGGACTTAGAATGAATAATGAATAGAAAACCAAATTTAATGATATCTGATCGAGGGGAATATTTAGATGGCCCGATGATGTAAACAATATTTCAAACAACATAGTACTACTTATACTCTACACGAGGGTACAATAATTTTGGTAGGCATGATTCTGGCCCAGCAATAATTATTGCAGAATTTTCCAGGTAAGCGCTCATCCAGATAATAATTTGTTGGCAGCATAAATGCAATAATTATAGCCTGTATAATATAGAAACCCAACTTTAGGACAAAAAAATTATTACACACTGAATTCAGCATAAAATAGGGCCATTGTAAGCGTCATGTACACAGGTGTATACGTATGAAGGTATGATAGGTGCAGCAAGCCAGGTGCCGAGCGTCCAGAGTACCGTAGGCGGTGGAGGGTATTTAACCCGATCGTGAACACACCACCGACGGCCGGCTGACTTGGTTCGGCATGTCTATTTCTCGGTGAGAAATTCCCCTTGAGCAATCCGGGCGCCGACATATTCTAATCAGGTATGAACCTAGTATCCTCGAGGCAAATGGGTGACAATCTACAGGGAGGACCGGCTGGTGCGGCGAGCGGCGCTAGCGCGGAGTACAGCAACGCCGCTGACCTCGTGCGCGCTGCCTGAGTTGCGTTGAAGCCGACCAGTTGGGACTACGGGGAGGCTGTCACGGAGCTAAATGCTTCGAAGTTGGTGGGTAAAGGGAGTTTGCTCGATCGTGGTGCCCACGTGCCGGTGACGCATACGGGATTCTTCAAGCCGCCGTTCGATGCGTTTCTTTTAGAGCTCAAGAGCAAGGACCGTTGGTCTGCCAGGTAGTGGGAACACATCAACGCAGCGGGAGTGCGGTCGGAGTTGGGGTTGATGGCTTTGGAGGTATCGAGGACTGAGTCGGGGAGTGTGGAGGACATGGGTCGGAAGTTGAAGTTAGCGGAGATGGCGATGAAGACTTCGTTGGAGGTACTGTCGATGAGGGCGCAATATTTCCGCGACATCACCGAGCAGGGGATCGAGGCGGCGAGGCAGATGGCTTTCTTGGTCGAGCAGGGTCATGATGCGGTGTTTTCTGAGTCGTACAGGACAGCGCGGGAGACTTTGACGACGAAGTTGGAAGTGGAGGCCGCCAAGCAGTTGGGCAGGGCGAGGCTGGAGAGAGCCAGGGGCCTCGATTCGAAGGGCGGTCCATCGTCAACCGCCGACGATGAGTGATAGGAGGGAAGAATGGGGGGCGGGGCATGTCGTAACGACCGGAGGGGGAAGTCGTTATGCCGGGGGACGGCATCCAAGGCCGATTCATGGGGTTCGGTGTTGGGGGCGTCGGGGTATGTGGTGAGGGCTGTTCGGTACGGGATACGGGACATCCTGACAGTACTTTTCACGGAGGGGTTGGTTATGGGGTAGATATCTCAGTCGGAGGGAGACAAGTTATTCGCAGAAAAGGAGCTGAGAAAGGGGTTGCGGTGCGGATATTCGAAGAGATGGGGAGAGAGGAAGTGGGACGGATCGTGGGGGTGGGAAAGATGGTGTCGTCTTCATTTGTGGCTTGGCAAGCGGAGGGGGAGGAGAGGGAGGGAATGCACGTGGTCAACTTCAGCAGACAGAGCAAGCATTGGCCTCGGGGAATGGTGAAAATGGCAACGCTACAGTTGTTTGCGGTGGAGATGGAGAGAGGGGACGTGTTGATGTCGTGGGATTTCAAGAGCGTGTATCTCCATTTCTACCTTCACCCGGACGTGAGAGACTACTTTTTATTCCGGTACAATGGGCGCTTTTACCGATTTATAGCTCTTCCGTTTGGGTGGGGCCGGTCGGGGTACTGGTTCTGCAAGTTGCTGCGTCCGTTGGTGAGGTACATGAAGGAACGGTTGGGTTATCGGGTTTTGCCGTACATCGGCGAGTTTCTGTTGGCACCGGCTCCGCCGGGACGGGCGGCTACGGAGGGAGATTGCGAGGAGGCGCGGAGGGTGTTGGAAGGGCTATTCGAAAGGCTGGGTCTGGTAAGGCATCAGAAGAAGGAGACGTGGGAGGGGTCGAGGCGGATGGATCATCTGGGGTCATCGACTCGGAGAAGATGCGCGTGTTTGTGACGGATCAGAAGGTACCGAGGGTGAGGCGGTTGGCGAAGAAGATAATCGCGTTGGCACATCGGAATCAGATGTTGGTGCCTCTCGCGTCGCTTCTTCGCTTCTGTGGTATATGTTTGTCGCTTTTCCTTGCATTGCCGATGGCCCGTTTCTACATGGGCTCTCTTTACTTCGATATTTCTGCCTGGGAGTGGCGGCTTGCGCGGAGCGAGGAGCGAGAGCAAAGTCCGCAGCAAGCTTTGGTCGCGCAGCCCCGAGAAAATTTTTGAACGTGCCTTTGAACGCTATGAACGAGGGAGTGAACGGAGGGAGGATACACAGGACAGCGTTTGAACAGGCGGGAGCGGGAGGGAGAGGGCGAGGCGGGGGTTTGCCCGGGGAAAGCGGTCTGGGAGCCAAGGTTTCAAGGAGGGTGTCGTTGCGGGCGAGGGTAAGACTGGGTCGGCAGTCGCTGCGGGACCTGGGACACTGGCGTTCGTTGGGCCGAGGGGAGGGAGAGATCTCGTCAAGCTGCCGCCGGACATGGTCATGCACAGCGATGAGGCCGACGTCGGGTACGGGGGGACGCTGGGGTTTTGCGAGGCAGGTGGGTCGCCGGGTTTGTGGGAGGTTCAAGGTTTCTGGGGCGCGAGCGATCGCGGCCACTCGATTACTTTAAGGGAGATACCAGCAGTGCGCCTGCTGCTTCAACGGCATTTCGCCGAGTATGTCGCCCGGCCCGAGGTCCGTCATTTGCTGTTGCACGAAGACAATCAGGCGGTGGTGGCGATTTTGAATGCGATGGTCTCGGCGTCCAAGCCAATGATGGCGGAGTTGCGGAGGTTGGAGGTGCTGCTACGAATGTTGGGGTTCTGAATCGAAGCGCGATGGATCCCGTCGGCAGTGAATCGGCTCGCCGAGGTATTATCGCGCACATGGGATCCGAAGGACGTTCGCGTGGCGGAGCATTTGGTGGGGTCAGTTCGGGAGGAGTATACAATACAGGAGGTGGTGTTCCGCAGATGACCGATGAGGGAAACTGTAGTGGCGAGGAAGAAGTACCTGGCTACGCAGATGGAAGACGTCTGGGGCGATGGGAGGGCGCGATTATAGAGTCCCCTGTTCGATATAATGCCAACTGTGGTGCGCAAGATAGAGATAATAGGGAGGCGTGGCGTGCTCCTCGCCCCGAATTGGACTGCACAGCCTTGATTCGCGCGCTTGCGCGCGCTCAGCTCACGTTTGGTAGGTTTAGGGAGCGGGCACGAGGTGTATGGAGGGAAGCATCGCATCAACGACGGGTGGGAGCTGGTGATCGCAGAGATCGGTTGCGGTCCCCGTGGGAAGACGGAATAAGGGCGGTGGTGTTGGCGAAGACTGGGGAGGTAGTCGCGAAGGGGGAAGAACGGGCGGGGGGGAAGAAGCGTCGTCGCTGTTGGCGGAGCATGGTTGGGCGGAGACGATCTGGAAGAATCGCATCAGCCAAATACAAAAGTGTTTGGCGTTCTGCGATGAAGATGGTCGTACAGCTCTACCGGCAACCGAAGGGGATGTACTGGCGTATGTCGGATATCTATCATTGGAGAATCGGGTGGGACCGCGTCCAGCCCGACAATACGTCTCGGCCATCTGTAGATATCATGAAGACGCAGGTTATATTTTCCCAACAAGGACGCGGATAGTTTCCACCCTTCTTACGGCGTACGAGAAGAAGGCGGATAGAGAGAGTCGGGTACGAGAGATAAGGGTTGGGTTATCGGCACGGTTGATGCTGCGAGTGGTTCGGTTGGGGCTGAGCACTGAAGAAGGGTCGTTGGTGGGTTCTTGCGTTACGGTGGTGTCCGCTTATTTTTTTCAGTGCAGGTCGGTGACAGTCGCCCATGTCCGGGAGAGACAGGTCACAGGTTTGACGGAGGAGGGCATCAGAGTCACTTTGACGCATCGCAAGGGTAAGCCTACGAGCATGCCGCTGCGATTTTCGTATCCGAGAAACGAACAGCGGCCATCCGACTGTGGGGGCCTCACCAGCTGCTCAAGAGGTGGATGCGGGTAAGACCAGCGGGCGACAGTTTTTTCGGCTTGCCTACAGGTGCGGGGGTGCAAGAGGTTGGATTGGGTACAGCATTGACACGGGTGCTGGGCGCCTTGGGGGTTAACCCTCCGGCCGGTTGCTACTATGGCTCCCATAGCATGCGTATTGGCAGTTTCAACGAGTTAACCAACTTGCATTTTTCACTCCCGTGGATTATGCAAAGGATTGGTTGGACCTCGGAATCCATGTTTTAGGTTTATTTCGACAGTATCATAACGCTCACGCCATCTTCTTCATGGTTCTTCGCGCATCTCCCCCGAGGGGGTGGTGCACGCCTCCGGGAGGGGGTTTGGGGTCTTCGCGTCGTGTACACGGGTGTGTACGTGTGAAGGTTATAGGTGCAGCGGGCCAGGTGCCGAGCGTCCAGAGTACCGTAGGCGGTGGAGGGTATCTAACCCGATCGTGAACACACCGCCGACGGCCGGCCGACTTGGTTCGAAATGTCTATTGCTTCCACCCCACCTCCCTTGCGGGGCACTTCAACATGTCTATCTCTGCGTTCTGCGTGCGTTCTGCGTGTAGCGCGTGTAGGCAGAAAGGATAGATGTATGCATTGATTTACAATCAAGGAGAGCGGATGTCCTTTTGAATGAGTGAAGCCAACATGAATCTTCAATAGATAAAATTATTCCTTGATGATTCACAATAAATATAAATTGTGGGCCTCAATAAAAGTATTGCTCAACAATTCAGCATCACTGTAGGACACCAGGATAGAGATTAAAATATTTGGTCAATTTTCACAACTATGTCCGTAGTTCAGTGGTGGTAAATCTTTATTAGTTGTACAATGTCGCACAGAAGCGTGCGGAGGATATTCATAAATTAACTTTGGATGCAGGCGGCGGGTAGAAATCTGTCGCGCCTGCATTATTTGGAGACTAAATGCAAAACGGGTAACGAAGTCGCGGAAAGTCCTGTTGAGGGGAGGAACCGCGACGGAAGCAGCGAAGGAAGCAAAACGGCGGAAAAAACCCTTGGTGTCGTCGCCCAAGTCGCCATAGATATCAATCGGAGGGCACTCAGCAAGGTGATCCCCTCGGTCCCTTGCTAATTGCTCTGGCTCTCCATCCATCGTTACAGGAGAAGTTCTCACCTGCCCTGGGAACTTGGTACGCAGATGACGGTAATATTGTTCTTCCTTGGTCCCAAGCCGCCGCTGCCATCTGTTACATCCAGCTTGAAGGAGGTCCACTAGGGTTCCAGCTCAACCTTGCCAAGACCCAATATTACGGCTTCTCCCCTTCCCACTCCCCTTTGGCACTTCCTTGTCCCTTTCCAACCCCCCTGGTTTCATCGTGCTGGGATGCCCGACTGGCTGGGACCCTTTTGTTTTCCAATTTTTCGCAGGCCGCCAAAACGCAGTCCACCGCATCTTCCAATCCTTTCGAGACTTGGATGATGCTCAATTGGCTTTCCACTTACACCGCTTCTGCGCGAACGCCTCCAAGGTCATGCACTTGCTACGTACGCTTCCCTCCACTCAATCTGCGGTACTCGCCGCTAGCTTTGATCAGAGGCAGAGGGAAGCGTTCCACCAATTGCAGCTGCCCTTTCCAGAGCGAGCCTAGCTCCAAGCCTCTCTCCCCTTCTCCATGGGCGGTCTAGGTCTCCTGCAAACTTCAGACATTACCGAGGCTGCTTACGCAGCATCTGTAATTGATTCTTTTGCACTTATCTCCGACCTGCTCACTCTTTCCCAGGACCGCCACCTGGAAGAGATCCCCCAGTCCGCCATCTCGCTCTTATCCTCCCGCTACCCGCAGCTGTCTTCGTCGCTTACAGCTACGGCGCTTTTCGAGCGTTGTTCATCGCCGGTCCCCTACGAAAGGCTCTAGTCTGCGATCACAACTGAACTCATGCTATCGAAGTCCGATACATTTTTCTCGTCCTCGGCAGCCCACGACCGAGCATGGCCCCTCTCCGTGCGCACATCCTCCGCCTCATCTGTTTTCTCTTCGCTTCCTCACCCCCACCGCGGTACGCACATGTCCTCTTCTACGTGGAAAGTCGCTCTGGCTCTACGTCTCGGCATCGCGCTATTCCCTGGATCTACTCGCTGTCCGGTCTGCACTCGCCGCTCGGCCGACATCGCACGCGTCTTACATCCAAGTGGACAACACGCGTTGACCTGCAAATACGAAGACGGAATGAGTCGTCGTCATCATATCCTCCGCAAATTTCTTGCCCGCTACTGCAAGGAAGTTGGGATCGTCGCCCTCGTCGAGCATCCGCTCCCCTACCAGGTTCCCAGCTCGTCTGGGCATTCGGAGTCCCTCGCGCTGCGAATGGACATTTACATACGAGTTGGCGCTCCTTTCATTAGAGTGAGGAATTGATATCCTCTTCCTCTCTTCCTATGCTTCAATATTCGGTCAACGACTTGTTCTTCTCCTCCAGGCATCGGTATTGGATCGGGTCGCTCAGGCATAGGCAGCGCAATATCAGCAGGCTGGTCCTTATATGGAGTTGTGTGAATTACATGAACAACAGGATGGATCTTGAGATGATTAGGTAGATCCAACCTCAAAGCGTTCTTTCCAATTAACTCCTTCACCATGAATGGACCATATCTTCTAGCCGTCAGCTTCTGCGTTGCCTGCGATCTGGAATACAAATCCGTAAACAGAGACTTATTTAACCATACTTTCGATCCAACTTGATATTGAGGAGCTTGATACCGTTGAGAAGAGACTGCAGATTGCCTAGCTTTAGAAACTCTGTACGAGAACTTAGCATCTTCCAAGGAGTTTCGCAGTCGTGCCTTAAATTCTTCAACGCTTTCAATTGGTGTCTCTGCTCCTGAAATCATATCAAGAGGTGCCTTTGGATTATATCCCAAGTCCATTTCGAACGGCGACATTCCCAAGTCTTCAGTCACAGAAGAGTTGTATGCAAACTCAGCAGCAGGTAACAATTCATCCCAATCATTCTGATGATACGAGCAATAACATCGTAAGTAGTTCTCAACCATACGATTCATAATCTCAGACGCACCATCTGTCTGTGGGTGACGACTGGTGGACATCTTCAACTTAACTCCGCAAAGCTTCATAACATTTTCCCAGAACTTCGAAGTAAACTTCGGGTCCCTGTCGGAAACAATATTATCGGGTAAACCATGGAGCTTGAAGATGTTGCTAAAGAACGAATTAGCGACGTCCACTGCTGTTTCATTCACATTACAAGGAATGAAATGAACTCTTCTTGTAAGACGATCAACCCATGTCGTAACTGCATCTTTTCCATTCTTAGTCCTTGGAAGGTGAACAATGAAGTCAGTAGCCAAAGATCCCCATCTTCTCTCAGGCATCTCTAGAGATGTGGGAACTGTCATTTTCTTCTGATTCGAATCTTTTGCTTGCTGACATCGAAGACATCCCTGAACGTAGTTTCGAACATCACGTGTCTTATGTCTCCAGTGATAGTTTGAGAGTCTCGATAACGTCTTAGCAAAAGCAAAATGTCCACTTATCTTCGAATCGTGTGCTAACTGCAATATATCCGAAACACTCTTCCTTGGAATACAAAGCTTCCTACCATACATTAGTCGTTTTCCCTCTCGCCTAAACATATGAATTATCTTTTCAAGCTGTACTTTCTTAGTCTCATCAGAAGGCCAATTTCCATCCAAGGCTCTAACAATAGGTCCAAAGAACTGATCATCATCATAACTACTAAGGATATCGTCAAGATCAATAGATAACACTTCCACCTCATTAATGGAAGGGTTATCCATATCCTTAGAGCTAATTACATGAGGAGCTCTTGATAAAGCATCACCAAGCACATGAATCTTTCCTTGCTTCAAGGTAATTGGAAATATTCCAAAGTTACCAAGCGTTTCGATATACCTTGCCTCTTTTCGACTCAATTTAGGCTTAGTGAATAGATGCTTAAGGACTTGATTGTCAGTAATAATCTCAAATGATGAACCTTCCAAATAACATCTGAACCTTTGAAGAAAAGATATCAAACCGAGAAGCTCCCTATCATTTGCGGAATAATATCTTTCAGTAGGAGACAACTTTTTGGAATAGTATGCAATAACACGATCCTTTCCGTTTCCATCTAGTTGCGTTAAAGTTCCTCCAACCGCAAATTGTGAGGCATCCACATGTCCTCTAAAACTCTTGTTCCAATCCGGGGCAACAAGAATAGGGGCTTGGGTGATGGCTTCTTTCAACTTCTGGAATGCAACATCACACTTGTCATTCCATTTACCAACACCGATATCTTTCTTCGTCAGATCTGTCAACGGAGCCGCTATTTCCGAAAACTTCGGAATAAACCTGCGGAAGAACTGGAGTAAGCCAATAAAACTCCTTATCTCTGTCACCGTTTTAGGCTTCGGCCATGTCTTCAAAACCTCAACTTTCTCTGGGTTAACACGAAGACCATCTTTACCGACTATGAAGCCCAAGAATCAATCTCCGTTTTCAGAAAGTCACATTTCTTTGGAGAAACATAAAGCTCATGTTCTTGCAGGCGACTTAGCACTATTTCCAGATGCTTGAGATGGCTTTCTTCGTCCATGCTGAATATGAGAAGATCATCGATGTACACAACCATGAAGACATCAATACAGTCATAGAAGATACGGTTCATCAGTGACTGAAAAGTAGCAGGAGCATTGCATAGACCCATTGGCATTACAAGATACTCAAACTGTCCGTACTTCGTATTGAACGCAGTCTTTTCAATGTCCTCAGGCTTCACCCGTATCTGATGGAAACCGGTCTTCAAGTCCAACTTTGAGAAGACTCTTGCGTCACCAAGTCTGTCAAACATCTCATCTGACCTAGGCAAGGGCGCATTATTTCTTTTTGTGATTCGATTAAGTGCTCTATAATCGACCACACCTCTCAATTTGTCTTTCTCTTGGACGAAGAATAACGGTGACCCATACGGTGACTTACTTGGCCTGATCTTCTTATTTCTCAGCAAATCTTCCACATATTCTTTTGCAGCTTTCAATTCCGCTGGGGATAACTGAAACAATGGACGATGAGGTGGCTTAGAACCTTTCTCAACCTCAATTTCGTGATCCACACTTCTCTTTGGTGGTAGTCCAGCTGGTAGTTTCCCTTTGAAGACATCCTTAAACTTAGACAACAGCTTTTCCAGACTAGCATTTTTCTGACTATTGATTGCAGAGGGCTTTTTCAACTTAATCTCATTCGCATTGATCAGTTGATAAACATTGAAATCTCTCCCATGATTCTTTCTCCTAATCATGTTCCGGAATTTCTTAACTCCAATGTTTGTTACTCTTACTTCCATCGGAATATCTTCTACTATCGGGAGCACGTCATCGTTAACCTTCACAACCCGGCGCTGATAATCAATATCTGGATTGTTGGCAACATGCCATGGCATTCCTAGAAGCACATCATATCTACAATCTGCAACGATCCAATTGGACGTGAACAGATAGGAACCAATCTTCAATGTAGCTCCCAGGATAACTTCCGACGTTTTCTCCTTTGACTTCTTGCTCGAATGATTCACAGTGGCTTTGACATTCTTAAATCGAAACTTTTCTTTGTTTCGAACTGCAAAGTCCCTAGATACTACGTTTGTATTACATCCGTCGTCTTTGAGGACAGACGCTTTCACATTATTTAGCGTCCCGTCAAGTAAGATTAATTCCTCGGTTGGAATATCTTCCTCTTTGACCTGGATGTCGTCTTCATGACAATTAACGATAGTATTGGACTCCAAACTAGTCTTCAAACCTTCTATCGCATGATCTCTTTGACTTTTCTCAACTTCAGAGCTATCACCAGTGCAAATCTCTTCTTTCAACACTGGACTCTGTATACTTTGTCTTAGTTGTTTTACCTCTGCAACAAGACGATTAAAGTCACTCATACTTGGTCCAACCGGAGCGCTTTTTCCTTTCGGCGGACCTCTTAGTTTTCCGACTCTAGACCACTGTCAATAACTTGAGCATTATTCGATGCAATCTTACTTTCCTTATGGTCATTATGTTTCCATGGCCTGCAACCTACTTTGTGACATACAAAGCAGCGGTTCTCTCTGTACAACCTTTCTTTATCTTTGTCAAATCGACGATTCCTGATTCGATTTTGACCACTGTTGTACCTCTTCTCCACGTTACCGATCTCCATAGGAACGGGAGCCTGGCTTGGAACATAACTCGACTGTTCACCAAACCTAGAGAACATTCCAGATCCACGTAAAGCACTGTCAACATTCAGAGCGATTCGGGCAGCTTCTTCCACGTTTGTAACATTATTCTTGAGGACTTCTAGCCTAACCTGTGGCTTGAGTCCGGAGATAAACTTATCTAGCATTTCATCCATTGAGATACCAGGGATGCTCAGAGCCACGTTTCTAAACTCTGAGAGATAAGCTGCAACAGAGTACTTCTGATGCAAACTCCTCAGCTTGTCTCTTGCACGTCGAACACTATCAGCGGGTATAAACTCAGCCCTTACCAAATTCTTAAACTCATCAAAAGAATCTGGAACTGCATTGGAGGCAACTTTCATGAACCACCAACTTGCAGCTGTGCCCGTAAACAAGGTTGTAGCATACATAATCCTAGCTCTATCGTTCAGTGCTAGATCCATATTTTGCATCTGAACGAGCGTAAGGTACTGTTCGAGCTGGTACAACCAGGTTTCCACGACGAGCCTATCCCGAGTGCCCTTGAACTGCTCTGGCTTATTCGGCTTCAAGAACAAACATTTTTCAACATCGATCAAAGTCAACATCTGAGTTTATTTCAACTGTCTTCCTTTGCCCCAACTACTCTTTCGTTTCACTGGTAGCATCGCCCAGTTGGCCGAAGGAGATCAGTTAGTACCACGACTGTGGGCTGGAGTGCCAGTCGTTGGTAAGCACCACCTGTGGGCTGGAGTGCCAGGTGCGTGCAAGTAGTCCAGTTCTGCAGGGAGAACTAGATAGGCTGCTAGGTATCTTCGATATCTTCGCCTACTTTGATTTTGGTTGTTCTGCGCCGAGTCGCCTACGTAATCTCAAATAATCCTCTCGACTATTGGCTGCTAGCTAGGTCGACCGACTGGGACAAGGATTCGAGTAACGCGCTTTAGGTTTGATCAGGTAGGAGCAACCTCATTTGGGTAGTGCGGAAAGAACTTAGGTTCTGTGATTGAGAAGTATCTTTTGGTCGGCTCGAGATCTTTTCTTATAGGGTAAGGACACCGAAGGGTCTTTAACAAAAGACTGGTGGGGATATCCCGAACAGATATAGATCACCGTAACTCCCGGGTGTGGGTTACGAAGAGTTTGTATCACTCTCTTGCGGGAAGTAGGACCCGTCGCCAAGGGACGGCTCCCTAAAGTATCAAGTGGATAATAAGTCAAGAGAGAAAAATTGAATAGAAGAAGAAAAAAGGTTGTGAAAAATGTCGTTCTTGAAGCCGAATAAGCCAGAGCAGTTCAAGGGCACTCGGGATAGGCTCGTCGTGGAAACCTGGTTGTACCAGCTCGAACAGTACCTTACGCTCGTTCAGATGCAAAATATGGATCTAGCACTGAACGATAGAGCTAGGATTATGTATGCTACAACCTTGTTTACGGGCACAGCTGCAAGTTGGTGGTTCATGAAAGTTGCCTCCAATGCAGTTCCAGATTCTTTTGATGAGTTTAAGAATTTGGTAAGGGCTGAGTTTATACCCGCTGATAGTGTTCGACGTGCAAGAGACAAGCTGAGGAGTTTGCATCAGAAGTACTCTGTTGCAGCTTATCTCTCAGAGTTTAGAAACGTGGCTCTGAGCATCCCTGGTATCTCAATGGCAAGAGGCGTCCATAACATTCTAGTAAACACTAGATTGTTACACTATTCCCACCTCCTCTCTATTGACGTCCTCGTCAATGATATTCTGGAAGTATGCCATTTTCCACGATATACTTGTGCCAAACTTCCGTAACGGTACCGTCTCGGTCCACAAAATCTCTTTTCGGCTGCCACTCAGCTTCATGAGTTGGCGCTCCTTTCATTAGAGTGAGGAATTGATATCCTCTTCCTCTCTTCCTATGCTTCAATATTCGGTCAACGACTTGTTCTTCTCCTCCAGGCATCGGTATTGGATCGGGTCGCTCAGGCATAGGCAGCGCAATATCAGCAGGCTGGTCCTTATATGGAGTTGTGTGAATTACATGAACAACAGGATGGATCTTGAGATGATTAGGTAGATCCAACCTCAAAGCGTTCTTTCCAATTAACTCCTTCACCATGAATGGACCATATCTTCTAGCCGTCAGCTTCTGCGTTGCCTGCGATCTGGAATACAAATCCGTAAACAGAGACTTATTTAACCATACTTTCGATCCAACTTGATATTGAGGAGCTTGATACCGTTGAGAAGAGACTGCAGATTGCCTAGCTTTAGAAACTCTGTACGAGAACTTAGCATCTTCCAAGGAGTTTCGCAGTCGTGCCTTAAATTCTTCAACGCTTTCAATTGGTGTCTCTGCTCCTGAAATCATATCAAGAGGTGCCTTTGGATTATATCCCAAGTCCATTTCGAACGGCGACATTCCCAAGTCTTCAGTCACAGAAGAGTTGTATGCAAACTCAGCAGCAGGTAACAATTCATCCCAATCATTCTGATGATACGAGCAATAACATCGTAAGTAGTTCTCAACCATACGATTCATAATCTCAGACGCACCATCTGTCTGTGGGTGACGACTGGTGGACATCTTCAACTTAACTCCGCAAAGCTTCATAACATTTTCCCAGAACTTCGAAGTAAACTTCGGGTCCCTGTCGGAAACAATATTATCGGGTAAACCATGGAGCTTGAAGATGTTGCTAAAGAACGAATTAGCGACGTCCACTGCTGTTTCATTCACATTACAAGGAATGAAATGAACTCTTCTTGTAAGACGATCAACCCATGTCGTAACTGCATCTTTTCCATTCTTAGTCCTTGGAAGGTGAACAATGAAGTCAGTAGCCAAAGATCCCCATCTTCTCTCAGGCATCTCTAGAGATGTGGGAACTGTCATTTTCTTCTGATTCGAATCTTTTGCTTGCTGACATCGAAGACATCCCTGAACGTAGTTTCGAACATCACGTGTCTTATGTCTCCAGTGATAGTTTGAGAGTCTCGATAACGTCTTAGCAAAAGCAAAATGTCCACTTATCTTCGAATCGTGTGCTAACTGCAATATATCCGAAACACTCTTCCTTGGAATACAAAGCTTCCTACCATACATTAGTCGTTTTCCCTCTCGCCTAAACATATGAATTATCTTTTCAAGCTGTACTTTCTTAGTCTCATCAGAAGGCCAATTTCCATCCAAGGCTCTAACAATAGGTCCAAAGAACTGATCATCATCATAACTACTAAGGATATCGTCAAGATCAATAGATAACACTTCCACCTCATTAATGGAAGGGTTATCCATATCCTTAGAGCTAATTACATGAGGAGCTCTTGATAAAGCATCACCAAGCACATGAATCTTTCCTTGCTTCAAGGTAATTGGAAATATTCCAAAGTTACCAAGCGTTTCGATATACCTTGCCTCTTTTCGACTCAATTTAGGCTTAGTGAATAGATGCTTAAGGACTTGATTGTCAGTAATAATCTCAAATGATGAACCTTCCAAATAACATCTGAACCTTTGAAGAAAAGATATCAAACCGAGAAGCTCCCTATCATTTGCGGAATAATATCTTTCAGTAGGAGACAACTTTTTGGAATAGTATGCAATAACACGATCCTTTCCGTTTCCATCTAGTTGCGTTAAAGTTCCTCCAACCGCAAATTGTGAGGCATCCACATGTCCTCTAAAACTCTTGTTCCAATCCGGGGCAACAAGAATAGGGGCTTGGGTGATGGCTTCTTTCAACTTCTGGAATGCAACATCACACTTGTCATTCCATTTACCAACACCGATATCTTTCTTCGTCAGATCTGTCAACGGAGCCGCTATTTCCGAAAACTTCGGAATAAACCTGCGGAAGAACTGGAGTAAGCCAATAAAACTCCTTATCTCTGTCACCGTTTTAGGCTTCGGCCATGTCTTCAAAACCTCAACTTTCTCTGGGTTAACACGAAGACCATCTTTACCGACTATGAAGCCCAAGAATCAATCTCCGTTTTCAGAAAGTCACATTTCTTTGGAGAAACATAAAGCTCATGTTCTTGCAGGCGACTTAGCACTATTTCCAGATGCTTGAGATGGCTTTCTTCGTCCATGCTGAATATGAGAAGATCATCGATGTACACAACCATGAAGACATCAATACAGTCATAGAAGATACGGTTCATCAGTGACTGAAAAGTAGCAGGAGCATTGCATAGACCCATTGGCATTACAAGATACTCAAACTGTCCGTACTTCGTATTGAACGCAGTCTTTTCAATGTCCTCAGGCTTCACCCGTATCTGATGGAAACCGGTCTTCAAGTCCAACTTTGAGAAGACTCTTGCGTCACCAAGTCTGTCAAACATCTCATCTGACCTAGGCAAGGGCGCATTATTTCTTTTTGTGATTCGATTAAGTGCTCTATAATCGACCACACCTCTCAATTTGTCTTTCTCTTGGACGAAGAATAACGGTGACCCATACGGTGACTTACTTGGCCTGATCTTCTTATTTCTCAGCAAATCTTCCACATATTCTTTTGCAGCTTTCAATTCCGCTGGGGATAACTGAAACAATGGACGATGAGGTGGCTTAGAACCTTTCTCAACCTCAATTTCGTGATCCACACTTCTCTTTGGTGGTAGTCCAGCTGGTAGTTTCCCTTTGAAGACATCCTTAAACTTAGACAACAGCTTTTCCAGACTAGCATTTTTCTGACTATTGATTGCAGAGGGCTTTTTCAACTTAATCTCATTCGCATTGATCAGTTGATAAACATTGAAATCTCTCCCATGATTCTTTCTCCTAATCATGTTCCGGAATTTCTTAACTCCAATGTTTGTTACTCTTACTTCCATCGGAATATCTTCTACTATCGGGAGCACGTCATCGTTAACCTTCACAACCCGGCGCTGATAATCAATATCTGGATTGTTGGCAACATGCCATGGCATTCCTAGAAGCACATCATATCTACAATCTGCAACGATCCAATTGGACGTGAACAGATAGGAACCAATCTTCAATGTAGCTCCCAGGATAACTTCCGACGTTTTCTCCTTTGACTTCTTGCTCGAATGATTCACAGTGGCTTTGACATTCTTAAATCGAAACTTTTCTTTGTTTCGAACTGCAAAGTCCCTAGATACTACGTTTGTATTACATCCGTCGTCTTTGAGGACAGACGCTTTCACATTATTTAGCGTCCCGTCAAGTAAGATTAATTCCTCGGTTGGAATATCTTCCTCTTTGACCTGGATGTCGTCTTCATGACAATTAACGATAGTATTGGACTCCAAACTAGTCTTCAAACCTTCTATCGCATGATCTCTTTGACTTTTCTCAACTTCAGAGCTATCACCAGTGCAAATCTCTTCTTTCAACACTGGACTCTGTATACTTTGTCTTAGTTGTTTTACCTCTGCAACAAGACGATTAAAGTCACTCATACTTGGTCCAACCGGAGCGCTTTTTCCTTTCGGCGGACCTCTTAGTTTTCCGACTCTAGACCACTGTCAATAACTTGAGCATTATTCGATGCAATCTTACTTTCCTTATGGTCATTATGTTTCCATGGCCTGCAACCTACTTTGTGACATACAAAGCAGCGGTTCTCTCTGTACAACCTTTCTTTATCTTTGTCAAATCGACGATTCCTGATTCGATTTTGACCACTGTTGTACCTCTTCTCCACGTTACCGATCTCCATAGGAACGGGAGCCTGGCTTGGAACATAACTCGACTGTTCACCAAACCTAGAGAACATTCCAGATCCACGTAAAGCACTGTCAACATTCAGAGCGATTCGGGCAGCTTCTTCCACGTTTGTAACATTATTCTTGAGGACTTCTAGCCTAACCTGTGGCTTGAGTCCGGAGATAAACTTATCTAGCATTTCATCCATTGAGATACCAGGGATGCTCAGAGCCACGTTTCTAAACTCTGAGAGATAAGCTGCAACAGAGTACTTCTGATGCAAACTCCTCAGCTTGTCTCTTGCACGTCGAACACTATCAGCGGGTATAAACTCAGCCCTTACCAAATTCTTAAACTCATCAAAAGAATCTGGAACTGCATTGGAGGCAACTTTCATGAACCACCAACTTGCAGCTGTGCCCGTAAACAAGGTTGTAGCATACATAATCCTAGCTCTATCGTTCAGTGCTAGATCCATATTTTGCATCTGAACGAGCGTAAGGTACTGTTCGAGCTGGTACAACCAGGTTTCCACGACGAGCCTATCCCGAGTGCCCTTGAACTGCTCTGGCTTATTCGGCTTCAAGAACGACATTTTTCACAACCTTTTTTCTTCTTCTATTCAATTTTTCTCTCTTGACTTATTATCCACTTGATACTTTAGGGAGCCGTCCCTTGGCGACGGGTCCTCTTCCCGCAAGAGAGTGATACAAACTCTTCGTAACCCACACCCGGGAGTTACGGTGATCTATATCTGTTCGGGATATCCCCACCAGTCTTTTGTTAAAGACCCTTCGGTGTCCTTACCCTATAAGAAAAGATCTCGAGCCGACCAAAAGATACTTCTCAATCACAGAACCTAAGTTCTTTCCCCACTACCCAAATGAGGTTGCTCCTACCTGATCAAACCTAGAGCGCGTTACTCGAATCCTTGTCCCAGTCGGTCGACCTAGCTAACAGCCAATAGTCGAGAGGATTATTTGAGAATACGTAGGCGACTCGGCGCAGAATAACCAAAATCAAAGTAGGCGAAGATATCGAAGATACCTAGCAGCCTATCTAGTTCTCCCTGCAGAACTGGACTACTTGCACGCACCTGGCACTCCAGCCCACAGGTGGTGCTTACCAACGACTGGCACTCCAGCCCACAGTCGTGGTACTAACTGATCTCCTTCGGCCAACTGGGCGATGCTACCAGTGAAACGAAAGAGTAGTTGGGGCAAAGGAAGACAGTTGAAATAAACTCAGATGTTGACTTTGATCGATGTTGAAAAATGTTTGTTGGTTGTTCCTGCCGCTACTCGGCATCTACGACCTCTTATATAGTGCTTTGTACCCCCCTCAATGGGTGTAAAAACACACATTACAAATAAACTAACTGGACGCGTCTAATGTGCTCTAAAATACTCTAGAACACTAATCCGAAACGTCTAGATGCATTACAGCAATGCATAATAAAATTCTACACGCAAAATAAAAATGCCACGCTAAATAGCATTGCTGGCATATCTCAAGAGGCGTCCATAACATTCTAGTAAACACTAGATTGTTACACATACCCGCTACATACGGACTTCACAGTACCGATATCGCCGTCGACGTCACTTTTGCCCACCCCTCCGCACGCCGCCACATTTCGCCAAGTACGGTTACCGCAGGACCTGCCACAACACTCGCAGAGCGCGAGAAACATTTTCATTACGGCACTTACTGAAAAAAAAGATATCCTCCACTCCCCTGCCGGGATTGATATCTATGGCGCCTTGGGCGACGACGGCAAGGGTTTTTTCCGCCGCCTTGCTTCCCTCGCTGCTTCCCGTCGCGGTTCCTCCCTCAACAGGAGCTCCGAGACTTTGTTCCCGTTTTGCGTTTAGTCTCCAAATAATTCAGGCGCGACAGGTTTCTACCCGCCACCCGCATTCGCAGTTAATTTATAAATACCCTCCGCACGCTTCTGTGCAACATTGTGCAACCCATAAAGATTTACCAACACTGATTAGGGATGCAGGACGGCTATTTTCCGAAGGCTAAGGGGGACATGTCTGTCTGATGTAGAGTCTGGTAATGAGGCCGAGTCACGAAGTACTACCTCAAAGGGATGGTGTGAGGCCAGCCGTAAGGCATGCTGCGTTGGACGAAATCGTCGTCGCAGCGTGTCTTTGCATAAGGACAAGTCGCACCCGCCCGAAGGGCTGCATGGCTCGTATGGCAACGTGCCTAGCCACGTCTGTGGGCACCGCCAATGCGTCTGGGTGCCCCCGCCAAGAGTGGGCATTGGCACTGGGATCAGTCGGCACCTGGCATGCGTGGTGATGAAGTCCTGATAAATCCTGAATGTTGACGCTTTCACCGCGTTCAGAGATGTCAGGAGGTTGCAGCAACGGGCCCGTGTGTGGGAGGGGGTAAGTGGATTGACGAAGGTAACGTCGAAGAAGTCTGTCCCTCCGGAGCTCCCTAAAGCCTTGATTTCTGGCCTTGTGCGGTGCTGGCCATTAGGATGGGGCTCCATGACGGGGTGTGGCGAGGCCTTTGCGAAGTCCGGCGTGAGGACCGTTCCCTGCCGGTCGTGGCGCTCAATCCGCTTTCGGCCATGCAAGTAGTGCATGAGGTGGTCGCCGTACATGTCCAAGGTTTCCGGGCAGTTGCTTCTGGGGCACGGGGTGGTGGGAGCGAAGAACGGTACTTGGCAGTAATATTAGAGCGAGACGAAAAAGCTTTGGGAGCAATGAGTGTCTTAAGGCCCGGGGATGGAGCGCAGTATACTCATTGTTTAGCACCGGGAAGGCCCATCGACGAGCGAAAAGCCTGTCTCCTGCAAAATAATTGGGATAGGTAGATCCAAAAAATAAATAGTCCCATGAATAAATAAATAAATGTCACAATTGGACTTAGAATGAATAATGAATAGAAAACCAAATTTAATGATTGCTGATCGAGGGGAATGTTTAGATGGCCCTGGATATAAAAAAAAGTGTATTGCTAATAACCTGGGACTATTTATACTCTACACCAGATTGGGCCTGCTACAAAAACCAGGTAAGCCGTACAATAATTTTGGTAGACATGATACAGGCTCAGCAATAATTATTGCAGTATTTTCTGAGGTAATCACTCATCCAGATAATAATTTGTTGACAGCATGAATGCAATAATTATAGCCTGTATAATATAGAAACCCAACTTTAGTACAAAAAAATTATTACACACTGAATTCAGCATAAAATAGGGCTAGTGTAAAATAAATAAAATTATTCCTTGATGATTCACAATAAATATAAATTTTGGGCCTCAATAAAAATATTGCTCAACAATTCAGCATCACTGTAGGACACCGGGATAGGGATAAAAATATTTGGTCAATTTTCACACCACTTCCCATTTGAAATATTGAATTAAGTCTATCCTGTTGACTGAGATGAATCCCGAGATAAAATATTTCTCATATCCATAGGTATAGATCCATCGAATAAGAGGAGCTTGACCATGTCAGATACAGGACTGTCTTTTTTGTGAGCGGGTCGGAGGGATTAACTGAACCAGGTATCCATATCATTTTCTTGATTTTGTTCGTTTCGAAATTAAATCGAATTACTTGAACATCCGCTCTAATAGATTTGTCTTCAGGCACACGACAAGTAGGTAGAGAGCTGAATAGATCTTTTGAATCAACAGCAACATGAAGAGGAATATTGATATTGAGGATTGTACTGTATGCTGCTGCAATAATTTTTCCTTCCTCGATAGCTTCACCAGCGGCTAATATTTCACCAGATGCAATAGATTTAACAGGACGCCGAGATAGATGTGAATGGCAATAAATTGTATGAAATATTGAATTACAATGTAAGGAGCCAATTAGCAACCCCCAATACACTCAAGTTGCGCATTTGTCGTCCCGGTTGGTTTTCCTGTATCAGAAAAAACAACAACCGATAAATTGAAATTTTCAGAAACTTCCGGGCGCCAATGCGTGCTTGTAGAACCAAAAGATTTTAAATCCCGAAGCATAGAAGATTGAATTGATAAATCAAGAGCCAATGGATTTGAACTTTTCTGTTGTAAATATCTTGCTCTAAAAGCTGACATTGCAGACGCAACCATACCCAAATAGTCAATTGAAGCGCTCAACGAATTTAAAGAGAATTTTTCAAAAGAGTTAATTTCTTTATCAGGTTGTTTTCGACGATTTCTTGATATTGAATGAGGTTCTAGTCCATTTAGTTTTTCATCAGCTGAGACATCAATTTAAACTTCATCAACCTGCATAATTTTAACTCCATTGAAATTAAAATATCCAGGACTATGTACAATTGTACCAAGCTAATATACTTTTCCAAGATCTTGGATAAATTGCTTCTTAATTTTATCTGGTCCAGAAATAAATATGTCATCGACCAATTTAACGAAAAGCAGAATTTCTGATCCTTTGGAACTCATGCAAAATAAGTGGGGTATATATACGACTGATTTCAATCCGATCTCAAAGAATTTATTATCCGAGTGTATTTGCCATTTTGCATTTGCGTTGACTAAAACATATGAAGCAGACAGTAATAACCAATAAAAGGATTTTCCGAGCATTCCGGATGAGGTCTCACATAAACATCTCTTGGTGCTAATCCAGATTGTAAAAATGCAGACTTGACATCAACTTTTGATAAATTCCATTTAAAAACAGTAGCAATTGATAAGAGAATTATAATTGCCATTCGAGAACAAGATTCCGAATCAGTTCTCAAATTATTTTTGTCCTTGTCCTCAATTCCATGCGGAGCAATTCGAGCCTTTCAATAATAATTTCCATAATCCCAAACTTTTATTTTGTATAAAACATGACTGGATATTACATTCGAGTCGGAGGAATTTTTGAAACATGAATTTTTGAACAGGTACTGAGGAAATTATTTTCTTCCGTATTTTATGCATTTGAAATAATATGAGATGGAAGTCCAGATGCTTGATGAAGTAAAAATTCTTTAGATCCAAACCTTTTATGATAAAAACTCAGATCCTCTTGTTCAGATGATTTCAATTCCGTTCCAGGTAACAACTCAATTTCATGCGCATCAATTCCTTTATTTTCATCAACAGGGATATGAATTAAATTTTCAGGGTGTAGGGAATTAAGTTCGGATTCAATCGGAACATTTTCAAGACATAATATGTTTTTAGATACTGATAAGTTTCCATTGTTTTCTGATTCATTATATTTTTCGATTTCAGTATTCATATTTTGGTTAGAGTTACCATCATCAGAGTGATCGTCAAAATTGTTCTCGCCCACATTCTTCACTTCGTTAATATTCGTTTCATCTGAAATATCTTCCACAGAGTATTCAATAGATTGAGTCAATAAATCATTTGCCTTTTGAATTTGGTAAGCTAGTTCATTAGATGAAACGGAATGTCGGACATCTTCAATTGCCGCATGTATAAATTTTTCATTAGATCCAGGTACTGTGACGATAAGAGAAAATTTTGTCGAATTTCAATACTGGTTTGGGCGATGACTAAGATTCTCTTTTTTGATTTGGTAAATGAGTAAAACATTTCACAATATCGCCAACAATAATTGGAATATCGGTCACAGACTTTGATTTTAGAATAAGATTTAATTTACTCTTGCCTTTTAGCTCAACATGAGCTTCTCGTAAATCATTTGGTACACTTCGAGGACCATAATTATCGATGGGCCGAGTGTGACTAGTTGCAAGCTCGTACGAAGAAACAAAATCATTTCCATATAAATCATTCGATATCTGATACATTCGAGCAATACGAACCGTATTACTTGCAGAAGAATCGGATAGTTTTAAACGGATATAAATATTTCTTAATATTTTGTGTTTTGACTCAATAGAATTTTTGTTGTGGCGGCGGGAACCAATAGGACAAAATGAAATTCCTCTTTCCTCAAGATAGCTTCTGAAAACATCATTGCCAAATGCCTGATCTCCCATTAAATTGTTAGGGTCCCAAAATGGTGTTAACCAAAAGTCTCAATACTATTAATTCAGTTTTCCATACTTAAGCAGGGCACTATTGAACCAGTTGAATATCTGGTAACTGAGTCCATAATGTGAAAAATATCCAAGTTTTCCACAAAAAAGTGATCCACACACACTAATTCATTAAATCCGCGAGATATAGAGCTTACAGATACTGCACGAGGATGAGATGGTTTTTGTGACATCTCAAAATTAGCAGGAGTCAGATATTCTTGATAGATATTTTTTGCATTCATCGTCCCATTTAAAATTTCTTTGTAACAATAGTTTTATATCATCATAATTTAAGTGACCACATGCATGATTGTGAACCTTACTAATTGTTTTCTTCTTTTCAGCCCAAGATATATTTTTTGATGTATTGATATTTTTGGAACAAATCGCTGATAGAAATGAATTTTAATACGGTCGTATGGTTGTATAAATATATTTTCGGGTACATAACAATGATGACCATGATCCACCAATGTTATCGAATTGATTGAATTATTTGCGGACTTGAACTCGATGATGCCGTTGTCCGTCATATGAATAAGATTTGATTTTCTTGTGATATTTCTTCCAATAACCCAATGAGATGATCCACTGATTATTAGATGCCTGATTTTAACCTGATTTCAATTATCTGAAATAGCTGATAAAAATATTGAACCAATCATTTTTCTTTTCTCGCTTGAGCGAGCGTTATTTCGTATTGCCAGAAGGGCGTGTCCTTGATACATTCAGGAAGGTCATCCAGAATGCCATTACATTCCGGTAAAATAAGTTTCGAAAGTGTTCGTAATTCAACAATCCCCATTCCACTATACGGTGCACCATCATCGAGTAAAAGACCTGGGTAAAACTCATTAGACGGATAATCAAGCACCGTTTTACCCGCCCTTGCCGCAAGGCACCTCACCCTCGGGCAAATGCCTCGACGGGAAAAACCAGATATCAGTGCGACTGGTGCCACAGGGGCATCGACTAGTTCGATGTCGCATTGGTAAACACCTACGCACCCTCTTATCGGAGGACGAGGACCTTAAACCCCCTCACCTGCTTGAACGTCGACTACATGGAAAAACTCCGGAAATACCAGGGGTCCATTACTGGGTATTCAGGCAGTAATATGCTGCTTCCCGTCACAATTTTTATCCAAGGCGGCTGGCACCCAGACTATTAAACTAGTATCTGGCGTGGGCGCTGTGAATTGATCGGTGCGGTACTTGTCGTTTGAGTGGCGAAGGCTGTGCTGGGATGTGATTTTTGCTCTGCGCGCGTATCCGATCTAGCTGTTTATTGCTAAACGGCTGTCTAATCTTTGTTTTCTGCTATTTTGGCTCAGCTGAGCAATTAACTTTTTTTTCTGTGATACTAGGGCTTTTTCGTGCCCAGTCTGCAGCTTTGGTAGTTGTTTCCTTTTCCGATAGGGGTGCTCTTGGCTGACTGGCCGATTACCGTTTATTTATAACGCTTCTCTGTCGCCCTATTGTCGGCTTCCACTGGCCGCACTGGTAGGCTGAGCGCCAAGATTTCCACTCGTACTGATGCTAGGCATAACTTTCATCGCGTAGAGGCTGTCTAGTGCTGTATCAGATCCTCGCTGTCGATTGCCACCTACTTCCACTCGACGCCTGGGTTGGTGGAGACACCTTGCCTTTCACTTACATTAGGCCACCAATGCTGAGCGTCACTGACATCGTGTGGAGGCTCCCTAGTGCGGTATCGATACTTACCTATCAATTTATTTGTCGCGTGAGTATTCCGCCATCATCCAATAAAGTAGTCGAACGGAGGCCAGTGTCATCTCATCCGTGCAGTACTTTTCTGCACCCGCGTACAGTACACCAATAATATCTCCGTCAATTTGCCAATCTCCACTCTTAAAGTGTGTCATCGGTATGTATGTACAGTGCTAAATGTAGTGGCATGGAAAGTGGCCGTGAGGGCATTGGAGACGCACGGAAAGGCTCGGGGGGTTTTGATGCAAAGCCACGCTGCAGCAGCCGTCATGTCCAATACGGCTTGCTTGATGGTTGGCCTGAAGGTAAATTTTATGGGGCGTAGTTTTTTTCTCCATTACTGTGTCGGTATAATTGCGACTGGAAGATGGACCTTTACTGATGGCTGCTCTGTCGAACGTTTCATCAAAAATTCTTAGTAAATCTAGGTGCTTACAGAATCCCACAAGCCCAACATCACAGGATCGCCGATGTCGCACACTAAACAGAAGTTCTCATCAAGATAATCCAGAACCTCAAAGTTCTCACGGCAAGACCCTTACATCGTAAGGGCCAGAACCAATCAACAGCAACGTCATTATTAAATACAAACTATAAACTCATTATTCTAATTCACTGGAATGCACGAATGCTCAACAAGGCAATGCAGAGAGCAATTCACCCTTGCTAATCTTGGCAACCTCTAAGACTGCAATAGTCACGTAACTCAATGCTGTACCATATCATGAGGCATCCAGCCTAACATTACACTGAACTACTCCTTCAAGATGTATCAAACAGAGACCTTATTGAGCGCCTTGTGGATCTTCCCTTCCATTAGTTAAGTAGAGATTGCATGCGAACGCTCTGGACCAAGTGGGTTACCATTTTTGAGTCGACTGTAGTTGTCTGGATAACCATTGGATGGATCGGATATATCTTTCAGTAGTAAAGGACTCAAACCTTACTCCCTTAATCTAAAACAGACGTATTTTATCTCGTGATGGAGGTGACACATTCAGTCGCTAATCGTGCCAAGTACCGATTCCCCTATGTCAGAGGCACCCTCCTACGGGGGCATTCTTAAATAGTTTTTAACGCCGCATGTCTGCTGACAGAGCTCGGAGCAACCTTTTAGTCGCCATTTCAAAGTACGCCCATTTTCACCACAGCATTTTCTCCGCCACCTCCTCACCGCGCAGCTTGACGGGAGTTTTAAGCTATCCTCAACTCGAAGTAAACTAACCCAAAAGATCCCCCGTAAAGCCCCGGGGTTGGAATAAGGGCAGGGTAGGCTATGGGCCGGGAGAGCGGTAGAAATTCCATAAATTAATGTTTTAGTGAGGCCCAAAGGGAACAAATCTCTCCAAACTCCGTTTAGATTCCTTTCCCTAGAAACGTTAGACAAAGAAGTAAACTAGTCCATAATCACCCCCATATCTGCCCCATCATCTTGTAAAATTGAATGGAAGCGGGAACAGAAGAGCGAGAAACAACTAAATTCCCATCATCTGTAAATAAAGCGTTAAAAGAAGGACTGAAGCGCTCTTGACATGACAGGACTAATGGGAGAATGGCGAGGACGAAAAGGGGGGGAAGGTTTGGGTTCTATTACTATAGGTAGCTATATTATATCTAAAAGGGTGGAAACGTAAATTTTCGAGGAGGTCGCCAAATTGAGTCCCATTCGCACAACCGCATTAGGCAAAACTCATTTTCTCCCAAAATTTTTTTGCTAAAATTTCGTTTCCATTTTATAGTCCTCTTCATTTCTGCTTCCCCTTTCCTCTCGTTCCCACAGCTCTCCTATACCCCGCGCCGTCCTCTCCCCTTCGCTGGCCCCCCAAGCGCGCGAGTACCCGACTGGTGTCGCTAGCGCCTGCTCTGCCACCCCTCAAGATTCTACATGGTCTTTTTGGAAATCTTCTTTTCGCATAAAAAGGCCTTTATTTTGTGACCTTCAATCTCGCTTCGTATTTGCAGCAAGCTTTTGCCTTTTCCAACTCCCTTTTTAGCTTCTATCCTCCCTCCGTTCCCGTGGCTATCACGTCTCCACCTACGCCCGCTACCTGTGCTCTTGTTCCTTTTGTCCATGCTGCCCTGTATTTTCTCTCTATTTCTTCTTCTCTTCTTAGCGGGTCTCTCAACGTTACGTATTTGGCTGATGCATCCCATTTTGATAGCGCACTGCCGCTTACACCTTCTGCTTGTGCCTCGCACCTATCGTTTCGCAATAACGCCCAGTCCTGTGCTGTGTTATCTGTATTTAATGCGTTAGTGAACTTCATCGCAACCTCACCTTCCTCACCACCCGAAGACGTTGAGGGTTTTCCTCCTCTCACGAGACTGTCTATGTCCCCGCATATTTTGATGATGTTCGCCGTCCCAATAAGCAGAAGCCTCTGTAACATCTTCATGTTCTCGGTCGTGCTAGTGTCACAGTTCAAGGATCTCTTCTGCTATCTAAACACCTCTCCAACAAGTTTGCCAGTGCCATCCGATAAACGTCGCGCAGTGTTTTCGGAGGGCAGGAGGAACCTTTTGTATGTTTCACGTCACCCATGATTTCTCTGTCCAAGATCTCTCCCAGTTACTTCGGGACATCTCAGAGGGTGGCTTTCCTGGTTCTTGTTTAGGCTTCCGTATCGAAAATACCTATATCTACTTTGTTTATGCTTCGAAATTGGATTTTGGCTCCATCTCAGCAGCATACGAGGCCCTCTGAGAGCTCGCGATACTACGTGTTGTGAAATCTCTCGTCTATGAAAGTCTCAAGAACCTTCCCTCTACTGGTACGGTAGAATCGATTCCCCCATAGCCCCTACCCTGCGAACACGCAAAAAGCCGCGGTCTTGACTTACCGCCCCCCTCCTGATGCGTACGATTATGTTTGGACTCTTGTGGGACCTGGCGCTCCAACTGAGTCCTCACCCTGTCAGCCCATGGTAAACCTCTCGAATCCTCCTAGGTCTTCGCGTAATGCAGAGGAGCCTAATCCCTACTCTCTGCCCGAACATATTCCTTCACCCGAGAGCTATGCGCCAGTTGATAATGCCTCTATGCAAGTCTCTTCCTCACAATGCCTGATCCTTACAGCAACACCCTCCAAGCTCCACGGATTCTGATCGATGTCCTCGGTCTTCCTCTTTTCCGGTTGAGGAACCCTGCCTCTCCTTTCTTGCCCTCCTTTTTTCCCTTATCCCGGTACTACCGTCCATCCCGCGCCCGGTGAAGGCCTCTGCATATGATCTGTATTACAGTGCTTTACAATGCTTCATTTCCACACTCTCCTCTACCCATCGATACCGTGCTATTCTGAAGCTTTTTTCACTTCCAAAGTTAGTTTTTCAGCGGAACCGTTTCCGCTGACAAGGAACTTGATCCAGCTTTCCTGAACATATCTGTCCGGCCCACATCAGACTTTTCAATTTTTTTCGGGAAGCGCGGTCGCTTTTTCGCAATTCTGTACAAATTCTCTTCCATAGCCCTCTCCCTTTTCTCATTGTCGATTTGCAAGCATTTTGTTTCTCAAGACAGCCCTTCTCGAGCAATTACCGCGTCTGAAGAAGAAGCTCTCGCAAAAGAATTCATTTTTCCCTCTGAAAACTCGATCAAAGGTGCGGAGCGAAAGAGTAAAAGCTTCTTCTCCACCTCATCGAGACGTAAAATGACACTTTCAAGCCAACTACTCGCGAGCGGTGCTCAAACGAATCTGTCAAAGCAAGGGTGAAGATGATTAACAAAGCGTGCAAGGCGTTCTCAGGATTTTGTGGCAGAATCTTGAGATTGCAGCCCACTGGAACCAACCTCTCCGACCTTAGTCGGCTCGCTACAGGTCTATACAATAGGAGGGATATGTCAAACGCAGCTGATGACCGCGGGAAGCAGTTTAAGTTTCTTTCTGCTTGGAACGTTTTGAAAAAGTATTGGCGCTCCAGCGCAGCTCATGATGAAATTATTAAGGAGACAAAAGTGTATCCCAGCTCTGAGGAGATAATATATTCCAGCGATCACATAGCGGAAAGCAGCGAATCTTTCCAACCGGATGAAAAGCCGTCTTGTTCCTCAAAGCGTCCAATCGGAAGAACTCGTACAAAGGAGGAGTTTCAAAAAGAGCGTATTTCTAACGAGAAAATGCGGGTTGCAAATGCAGTGTTGGCCGCGAAGCGGGAATGGACTGTGGCAATAAACAAGTACTGTGAAACTCTTCTGTTTACTTCCGGTCCAGCTGCTGCTGAGGCGGAGGTAACGGCTGAACACTTCGCAACCATGCGCAAAAGAGTGATAGCAAACCTCCGTGAGGATGAAACAAAGAAAAGACGCATAAAAGAAGCCAAGGAGACTACGCCGATTGAGCATGAGGTCAACCCTCCCGGAGGGGAGTAGCACAGTTCATACAAATATCGCCACATGCGCACCAGAGATGTTTTACCAGAGGCCGTTTCATCTCGGGGTCAGCTTCGATATTTGCTGTGTATCTGATAGGGGTAAGTCGTCGGGAGAAGAGATACTTAGAACCAACTACCCCAAGACGGAGGTGTTGCGAGCGACAAAAGTGCTACCGTGGTATAGTTGAACAAATAAAAAGGAGTGTATATGGGAGAGAGTTGAGAGGGCTACAAGCAAGTATAAAAGGGGCAGCGTCTACCACTGATGCTCTTCGGCCAGCTTAGGAAAAAATTTTCTTGGGTCTGAAGTTGACTCTCAACTTCCTACTACTCAGGACTTGACTTGAAGTTGTCTGCCAACTTGGTTGACCTCCACTAAAGGAAGCAGTTTACTCGACTTATATAGACTTTTGGCTATCCTAAAAGTCTTCAAACAAACAGACTAATAACCATAAAATGCATTCACGGGAATCGTGTGAACCAGAGAGACCATTAGAAAATATTTCCTCAAGGTAAATATCTAGGTGCCATACCCATCCAGCCACCCATCGGCCAGGGGTGGGAATTGATGTGGCCATTATATAGACCTTTCAGAGTCACTCGTAGTATCACCCACAACCTAGAACTGTACTGACATCCACTATGACAGCGTGTCCTAAAAAAAATCAACCGATGAATTTGCCACACTCACCCAAATTAAAAATATCTTGCAAATTCAAAAACTGTAAAAATATCTTCCCAGTTCCAATACTGTATACAATTATGGTCCTCATATAATTTTTTCGTGTGCGAATTTGCCCACATCAGTATCCTTTTGTCATGCACAATGCTGCAATTGATCCCGGTGGAACATGAACATTGTCCTCTTCATTCCACATGTGTCTGTAGGAAGCTCTGCTCTCCACTTTTATTGGCATTTTTGGGCTGGAATTCGTGCTTTTGTCTTCCGGAGGTTTTCCATCTCTATCAAAAGTCATGTTGTGAAGTACAACGCAGCACTTGACCACGATTTCTATATATTCTACGCTCCCAAACCGGCTTGACCTTTTCACTATGTGCCACTTGTTTTTGACCTCCCAAAAGCACGTTCTACATCTTTACGGATGCTCTCCTGCATAGCGGCGAATAGAAGTTCTTTCCTGTTTGCTGGGTTCGGCTCAGAAACAATAAAGCACGGGTAGCGCGGGTAGATCCCTTCCGCAAACCAATACGGTTGGTTGCACTCTTTGATAGAGATGAAGTAGTTGAGAGGAAGCCGGTAGGTTGCGGATGCTGTTTTATCCAGTAGAGGAGAGCTCTCGAGCACGTTTATTTCGTTGGCACTCCCCGGCATACTGAAGAGCACATGCCAAATCCACATCCTGTCGTCCGCTATGGCTTCCAATGTAATCGTTGGAGTTCCTTCTTTGCCCACAAACTGTCTGTGCCACGCCGTAGGACACCTCTCTCATAACCAATGGCAGCGTTATATTGAGCCGATCAGCCCTAGACAAACTCGCCTGGCATTACGTTCAACAATATCGTTTACGTCCTCCGCTGTAGGGCGTCGTAGGTATTCCACGCCAAACACGGCTACTGCCGCATCACAGAAATGTTAGACGCACTTTAGCTTAGTGGACTCCGCAATCCGGAAATAATCGTCAATTGAAACTGCACTACAGCTATATGCGAGAACACGTAGCGTCGCAGTGATCTTTTGGTCCGTCGAAAGACCTATCTTTCCTGCTACGTCCTTTTCACGGAAGAAAAAGTTATCACGTGCAAGCAACCCACTGCGAAGGTGGCAATAGAATTCACGCGATACGTGAAAAAGACGCTTGAACGCCTCGGTCGAGTAGACAGGATGGTATGAGAAGTAGTTCTGATAGAGTTGTTGCGCTCCTTGTTCGGGGTAGCCCTCAACATTGGGGGCCTTTCTTGGCTTGGAGCAACTTCGACATACATTAAATTCCTCTTCCGAAGAACTGAAGAGTATATCGAACACATTGACCTTGTCCTTCAGGAGTATTTAAAGGTCCATTTGGTTGGTACGGTAGTTTGCTTTTCGTGAAACGGTGAGGGAGCTCACTCTTGAGGCAAATTTGCAAAGTGGCAAAATTACACCGACCAGTAAAAGGGAACCACGTTTGCCTATTTTCTCATTTGCTCAAAGCGCCGGTGGAGATGTCCTAATAGGGGGGAAATTGGGGTGTTTCAATGATTGAAAAATAGGCTAGCCTATGTTCCAAAGCACATCACATAATAGGGACTTTACGCAAGAAAAAATTGCAGTCATCGTGAGAAAAAACTCGCCACATATATGCCACTATGCGTCGTGTCAACCAAAATATTGGAGTCCCACGATTCTGAGTTCTTGAAGAATGTCCCAATAGTGAATTCATGTGAGCTTGAAACCGTTAGGAAGATTGCACGCCATTGCTATGCTATCCACCATAAACCTCGGCGAGCATGCAACCCCAACCTCCGCCATGCGCCGATACGCCAGATCCAGCCCTTGCACAATCTCACCTCTCACAGACTCCTCCCATGTAGACCTCAGAAAGTTCCAGTGATCCCTCCAAGCCCTTCAACAAACCATCAAAAAGGCCCAGGACGAGGTGTGGTTCAAAAAACCGTAACTTTATCATCACTCGGGAGATTGCCGCAGCTGAAACCAATATTGCACTAAATAGTAAAACCCGAAAGCATTTTGAAATATTTGCAGCAAAAATAAATAGTTACGAACACGTCAAGCATGTAGTTACCTGGAAAGCAGTAGAATACAAGTACAAACCTCTGTAGGAACGCTTTGACAAAAACGATGCGGGTGACGCCAACTTGAGCGGTGTTGGTGGAGAAATGGATGAACTAGAGGAACTTCTGATTTTAATGAAGCAAGGTCGCGATGATCTCATCAGAACGTGGGAACATAAGAAGAAAAATAAAGAAAAAAATGAACTCAAGAAGGAACGTCTCGATGCCTTTATTCGTCAGCGTACTACACGTCGAAAGGACTCAGATAACAGTGACAGCGGGTCAGAAGTTCAAGGTTCACCACCGACTAGGAATGCAAAAACGAGTCGATCGTTTGCTTTGATAACGGCTGACGATGAAAAAGCGTCTTTTACGGCTGCTTTGGAGCTAAGGTATGCGAGAAGGCTACAGCTAGAGGAAGAGAGGTTAAAGTAGAGCGAGAACGGTTTGAAGCGGCTCAAAAGAGAAGTCACTTGACCGAAAAGAACGCCACTGAGAGCGTGCGGAAGCCCAGAAACTGTATATTCAAAAGTCCCAAATGATGATGGATGTCATAAGGGGGTTTCAGACGTCCACATCGTGTTTTTCGGTTGCTCCCCAAAGGAATTCGGTTGGCATAAGAGTGCTTTGATTTCAGACACTTTTGATAATGGACCTTGCTCAGCGGCGAGCTGAAACGCGTCGCTTCGCAGCTCGTCGCTTCGCAGCTCGTCGCTTTGCTTCCACTCACTGCGGAATTTGCGCTCGCCGCTGACCAAGGCTCATTAAATGCAAACTTACCCACGTGAACGGAGGTACTAAGAGAGCCAGGGCGGAGCGCACTGAAAGTTTGTCGCGATTTGATTGCCGTACAGGAATGTCCGGATGTTGGTAAGGAGAATGGCGGCAAAGTACAGGGAACCGATTGGAGCTTGAATAACACGTAGTTTTCTCCTGAACTCAAAAGTGATCCAGTAAACGATCAATTTCTTGAATATCCAGTCTACTTTGATCCTTCCATCAGACATCGCATCGTTAAAAGCCGACTGGTCTTCGTTCAAATGAGAACCTTGGAATTGAACGTGTAGATATGGTCTTTGGTTGTAGCCACTGTCGCTGTAGATGCAGTACTGAATATTTTTGCAGACCGAAGTAGATTTTAACTGCTTCTTTATTTCAGGCCTAGAATAGAGTGTCAAGTCATGTCTAAGACCCTCCACAGGACCTTTAAAATAAAGTACAATACCATCTGGGTCATAAGCTTGAGTACGTGAGCCATTTTTTGACCATTATATACGACATTCTGCAAGTCATCGTCATCAGGACGCGCTATCCTCAATAACGTTTCTTCAATATACCCAATGCAATTTTTGAGACCTCCCGGTTTCTGTCTTTCGGTGTTAGACCATTTAGCTGCATTGTTTTGTATTTAATTTGCATGAAAGTGTCCTGTGATGAGATTCTCATGTTCATCAAGAAAGAAATTAACTCCCTTCCAAAGGATTTAGCTTAAGTGAGAGGCGTGTTTGAGGAACATTACTTCCCGATCAATCTAGCGATATAGTGTTGCAAGTCTACTTAGCACAATACATGTAGCAAGTAAAGATGAAGTACTGTAACGATTTCGAGAGATTACACAGCCCCATATGGCGAGGTTATAATACAAAGGGTAACAATATATTGCTTTAGAAATCGTAATTTTCGTAAGGAAAGCTGATCTGATAAGTCTGGAAAACTTCTTCGAACGAGGTGCTGGAAATAAGATTAGTTTGATGACAGATGTTCGAAGCATTGTGGATGTATCGACTGTAGTGTAGAATGGGTTGTTGGATAAAATACGACGATGGAGCATTTGAGTGGCTTCTGCGCTGGAGTAGGCATAGAGCTAAGCGACGAAGGGACAGCCATTTGGTGTGACGGGCTGGAGACGACAGAGAGGGAATGTGGTCTTGTTGTTTGGACTGCTGCGGCGAGATGGGTGGGTTGAAAGTCTCGTGACTGCATAGTATCTTGTGGCAGACTTCACGTCATAGAATTCTTATCACCAATATTTCGTGAAGAAATAGTGAAGTCCTCACGAAACGATGTTTGCGTAATCTATTTAATAGTTACTCAGTGCCACACGTCGACACTAAGTTCGTGCCCTACTAGACACGCTAATACTGCAAATAGTGCTCCTAGCTAATGATATGAAAAGTCTTGCCACATCCTGACACATTACTCAGAGCAAGACTTGGAACTCTTTGGACATATTATATCGGTCGTGTAGAGCACAAATGACTGTATTTATACTCTTCCCCAATAGATAGCACTGAAGTTCGTTTATCTCCTCTGCCAAACTTGGTAATAGTCTACTCGGTATGGCCAGGGAACCCAGCGTGCTCACGTTGCACAAACTTTGCAACCTTTTCTGTTTAAATTGTATTTGCAACTGCAGGGGAAAATTTTTGGTTCACTTACTGTTTGGAAAATATGGTTGGTAGTAACCCGAAATGATGTACTGGATAAAGTGTAACTACGTACAGAAACATCGAGTACCCATAACTGTCCCCATATAGCCGACACGAGGGCAGATATCAGGCTTGCTGTGTTGCACGTAACCTATGGAGCGTATGCTCTGGATCGACGGCGGAACGACACGCAGTCTTTTCAACACATCGAGCGAGTAAGTAGACTGGGGGGTCTTTTCATCTATTCCCCTGGCCTCAGTGTCTACAGAGCATTAGATGATCCCGAAACAGTCGACTGTCTTTGCGCAGTTTCTTTTCATGGAAGGGATGAGACGGAGTCTAGTAAAACTCCGACCTTAAGTCGTCAAATCTTGCGAACAAAAGGTCCCTCACGGAGAGGTTCAAACCACGCATTGCTATCTTAGGACGCTTTAAAGCGACGTAGAAGATCACATATGATTACCACCACCACGTGGCCGATCCCGTAGTTACGCCACACAGTTACACTGTGTAGACAGATGAACCGTTGGAGGTTAGACACGAGATGCTTGACCTGTGCATATAACCCGTTGAGTTCTCGTTCCGGTTCATGGAGCAGGGAACGGAACTCACTTTCTAGAGCAAAGCATACCAGTCGCAAACAGAGGAAGGATTCTGCGGGCGGCATAAGCTTCCGCAGTACGCCCGACCGATACAGTATGTGCCCACTTCTTCAAAAATTATTTGCTGCACAAGGCCTTACAAGACAATATCTAGAGGGGAATTTGGACCAATCTATCAATAACTACAGAGAGAGCCTGAAATCCCCCAAATACACTTTCGCCAAAACTTTATTCATCATCTTCTTGGTCATTTTTCCGCTACCAGTCTTCTTCTTCTTTTTTTCTAAGGTATGCGACTATATTTAATAGCTGAGAACGGTTGCTAGGGCAAAGACAAGTCTTGGAAAATTCAATTGTTTAGTCAATCGCATCTTCTCTTTGAAGCCGTGAGGCACCGTGGGCGTCACCGCAGAGAATCTGAGGTGAGCTCGACTATCACTAGGTGAAATATTACATATTGTAAATTTGCAAGCAGATGACTACAGAAGATCTACGTATCGGGCAAAAACAGGGCGGGAGCCGGAAGAACTGCCCTGTTTTTTCCCGATAAGTCTTGTTTACTTCATCTTCACCAGTGCGGCGTAATCATCTTCAAATATTCCGCGCGAAAGACTATTCGTTTCAACAAGATCACGGAAAAATGTTTTCGCCAAAAATGTAATTCTCCTTCTTCTTGCAAGGTTTCCACTGATATTCCTATTCTTCTTTTTTTTCTTAGGTTTATAACTAAAAGCAATAGTTATGAGCGGTTGCTAAGGAAAGTTAGGTCTTGAACAGACCAATGGATAAATCAATCGCATCTTATTTTTGCGGCCTCGAGGCATCCAAGAAACCCAGAGCTAGAACTAGAGGCGTCAAAGCTGAGAATCGAGATGAACCTGACTATCCCGATCCGCACCAACACTAGGAACTTAGACTTGGTGTGAATAGCTGGCTGGAAACATGTCCAGCAGTGAGCAAAGTTCAAATCTTTTCGAAGGGTCATCTACCGTGTTTTGTTCCGACATAATCCAAATTTTTGTGACATATGACGCAGGAAAGGGAAACAGTCTCAATCTTCTGAGCAATGCGTCTTGAACCAAGAGAGCTTGATCTGCCTTTAGCCAATAAATAATAAATGACGTGCGAATCGTTCAGAATAGCCGTTCAGTTAAATTTAGTTTCCTTCCGTCGGGCGAGACAGCGAAGGCCTGTTCGAAACGTTTCTCCTTCCAGCAGATTGATATGTTGAGGGCACTTCAATGTTCTATCCACATTGAGCTTCTATCTTAAATCGAAGACTGAATTCTACGAAGTGAGTACACTCTGGGAAAATTTCAAAACAACCTGAGCTTGATTCTGGTGCCAAGCAATATAGGACGCGTACATGATACCCCCGCAAGAGGAGGCATACGAGACAATCGCGCACTTGCCCAGGCCTTTCTTGATGTCGTAGTGGAGTAAAGGCGCCAATGCAGCCAAAAACCGCAACTCCGTGCCGGTATCCTGAGTAAGGACATACGTTTCCTGAGCAGAGTAACATACTTCAAAAAAATCCTGTAAAAATCAAAATGCTGGACGGCTGAGTGAAATAAACCAGTTCCGATAAGAAAGAAAGTTTTTGATCTTCGAAACTTTCAATTGCTTTGTCTCCTATATGAGTTCAGTCATCTTCTCTCAATCGGACTCCAAGTGCCGGTCCGACTTTCATTAGGTTCCGAGAATGGACTTTGTGCCTATACTCGTTGCTTCAAATTTACTCGGCTGAGGGTTCAAGTTGATTTTCACAAAGGTTATCCACGCAGTTCGATAGATCTTTTCTACTTTCTTCCGATTGTGACCAATTATGAGGAAATATTCAATAGAGCGACAGTACCGAACGGCTTGAGTCTCCTTACACTTTGAACCAATTATCTTGAGTCCAAGGTCAATACCGGCTTGTGGTAACAGTTCTCCTTGGATGGAATGTACAACAAACACTGAATTCGACCATCCCATAGGCAAACTCTGTATCAAGGCCATACCGGCGATCATTCACAAAGGCCCACAGGATTTCGAAGCAGTCCATGAGATTTTCCAGTGAGGCCAGCCTATGTTAATGGTTATAAATCTCCAACGTCCCGGTATACAAAAACTTGTCCGAGACAGCTTCAAGCTGCGTAAAAAGGCCTATGTGTGACATCTCGCCATCAGAAGGGCGGTTTAAGTGCAAAATCCCTCGCAGATCGTCTAGAATTTGGCGCTGGCATTTTTAACCTTAGGAACTGCAAAGAGTCCGTTCATCTCCTTAGGCTAGAATTCGGTCAGTTCCAAGATATTTATTTCCAAGATCCTTTCAATAATAATTATTGCTTATGTCTTGGGTTCTATCATAAGAAGTCGCTTCGTATTTTCAAGCTCTGCGCCCGTAGAGACGCAGAGCTTTAATGAGATTCTCATTAGTTGGTTCTGGGCATAAGGAAACCATTCGCTCTAGGAGAACATCACGTGAGCGAGTCCACTTAGCAATGTGGATTGAAGGCAAATTAAACTTTGACGTGTCAATGTAATTGACATTTGAAACGCCAACCCTTCCACCGTAAACTTCCACCGCAAAAGAGGACGGCGCACGAAAATTGTGAGTCTAGCTCCAGAACTCTTAACATCTACCTTCCATATATTCCAACATTTCTTTTGGATCGATGTTACTTTCCCCCGCTTCGCAGTAGGAAGAGAGGGGTCCAACAGTGCCTACAAGTAATTTTTATCCTTAGAATAAAGGCAATTGAGTGCATAGATCAGTCTTCGTGTCTTCTCTAATCCTTCTCAAGCGAGTATGTTTCTGTCGTAACCGACTGTTCCTTGAATACATTGAAGTGTAAACAAAGTGACCAGAACAAAGGATGGGAAAAAGATCCTTGCGATCCTCTGCCTCAATCATTGTTAATCTTTAAGGGATCACTGGTACTGACCTATACGTTCAACACAATCCTTATATAAAGGGTTAAAGTTCTTTTGGATCGCATCAAAATTTCTCGAACTCTGGGACCTGGCAAGTGAACTTTCACAGAACGCTTTCATCATTTACACTTCGTTTCCATTCACAAGGTGAATGACTACCGCCAACAGAAAAATAAATTTTGGCAAGCCGGATTTTCTAAGAAATTGAGAGGCCAGCTCAGCTCTCTCTCCCTCATCAGCAAACTTCACACATAAAGCGCAGATGTACAGGAGAGCTGCTGCCAAGCTGCTATGCGGCTCGAAAATCAAGCGGGCAAATATTCAACCAAAATACTAGTCCTCGTAGGACAGTGATTGCTACAATTGGGTGAGGAAAGTTCAGTTTCTCCCGCAACTCAGAATCAACTTTAGGATACGCCCCCACGTGACCTTTCACCTTTATCCAGAACAAGAGTGTTGTCAGTTCAAGTTTCGTTCTGTTTGCGCAATTAAGTGGCGAGGATCCCAGCGAGAACAAAAGACACAACTGCAACCTACAGAAGCCCCAAAAAACAACATTGACAAATTTGAGACTTCTCAGTCAATTCTTCTATTTTCAGACGCAATAACCTTGAATATCAAGGTACAGAAAGGAATGCGCTTTGAGGGACGGAAATAGCGAACGAAAACACCCCTTTCAATTGATACCTGGTGGATAAACATTTCCAAATAAAAAAAATTCCATAACGTTTCCAATGCTTATCAATCGGCAGTTGGTTCAAGAACCACCGGCGCGTCTACACGGTAGTTCATAGTGCTTCGCTAAGGTCCATATGGACGACCGAACGTTTGGTAGCACTGCAGACGCGGAGATCGCAGACGTATAAGATGTAGGAATGAGGTTGAACTACTTGATGAATGATGTCTTCGGTTTTTTGACCTTATGCAATTAAGCATCTTACGTATAGTGTCTTATCGCGACATGATCACAGTCTTGCAACTATGTCACGAGGTTAACTAGCAGCAGATCAATCAATAATGCTCATATCAACATGATAATAACACAGATGGCCCAGTATTCCACATTCAGACTTTTCCGTTTTTGATTCAGCTGCATTAAATTTGCTGACCTAATCTTGTGCATTGACACTAAATTGATTCGTCGTCGCAGTCTCCCGTAAAGAATGAAAGTTCCACTTACGGGCTTTTGTCATTGCATCAGCAATATTTTGTATGCTTGGTATCCACGCAAGGCTTCGGATCTCTCTACGTTTGGTGTCTCTCTCTTAAAGCGCTGACATCAATTATTAAACGCTTCTCCAACGTTTTCGCTTCTTTTCCAACCACGTTGAATAACGTTCTGGAATCAATGTATTTGTCAATTGGAATAGTGCGGCCCAAAACTTACGAAACCATACCCTTGACCATATATGCTTGGTGGAATACGTATACAACGGCATGAATCTCGACAATTATCATAGAGCAAGTGACTCTTCTGCAATGCGAGCTCCTTTAATGTATAATATAGCCTTTCTTGTTCCGTCCACCATCAAAAGTACGTATTTTAATATAGAATTAAAATCCGCTGCCTTCGCAAATGATGCATCTGTGAATAGGACTAGACAAACAGAGCTCAGCTTCAGAGAAAAATGTCGAATTGCAGCTTCACAAGCCCTTGATCTGATTCCTCGACGGTTTCTGAGAACCAGGGGCTACCGTCTGTACTGCAGCGCAGATATCAGGGCGCACGCAGTTGTTGATATAATGAGCAGCAGCGTGGACTCTTTTAAACGCTTTAGCATTTAACTTATAGTGTCTTTCCGGGTCATTATTACAGTCCTGCAAATATATCACGCAGTTTACTAGCAGCAGACCAATCAATTGTGCTCATATCAACATGATAAGAGGACAGGTGTCCCAGTATTCCATAGTCAGACTTTTTAAGGCCGAGATTGCTAATATGTCCTAAGTCTTCCAGAGGTGTACGAGAAAGTAATTTTCCGTAGTCAATTTCTGCTTGGCGTTCTTGAACTTCACGACTTCGTCATGGATGCCGTAATCTAATCCATTATCCTTCACGTGTCACATGCTGAGTAATGAGGGAATGTTATCCTTCATTATTTGGAAGATTACATCAATAATCGAGTTCAGATCCTTGAAAGGAATAGGGACTAATAAAGTATCAATTGCATTAATTGTACCACCAATACAAAACATTGGACGTTCCTTGTTGGTGTAGATTTTCATTGGAACATTACACCCGTCACAATAAGCACGATACTGTGTGTACGACATGAAAAAGAATTGTTGCGCATGAACCCATGAGAATTCCCTCAAACGCGGGGCTACTCCAATAGATAATACTGAGGACATAGCGGCCATTTCAGCTTGAAGGTCTGTGGAAAATGTTGTACCGTATATAAACGAGGAGTTCTCCAGGTACAATTCCGTTTCTCTTTGCAAGGGTTGTATTTTTGATGCAAGATATGGCGCATTATCTTCGTCAGGTCGGAGAACTGGACTTCTATTTCCGTTTCATCGTCCTCCAGAGCTTTATCCAACTGCTCAAAGATATACGCCACGTCTTCAACATTATCCACGGCGAACGGGTGGGAAGCTTTGATTCGCCGCATATCAGCGCGGTCTTCTTCAGAATAGTGGCGAGTTCGAGCCTTGTGGTCCTTTCCACAGACGTAACAGCCCTTTACTCCTTTGATTCATCTAGAAGACAGTCGTCGAGATCAATTTTGCCCTTGAGGTCGAAAAGATCTTTTCGATCCAAAGAATCTCCTTGGTCCACCACCAAACTGTCGTCCGAGGCGGTGAAAAGCCGCATCATGACCTTCTAAGTGCTCAGTAAGGTAAAATTTCGCAGATTTCTTTTCGTGAGAAAGGAACATCGCAATCCTGTTAGTCGTTTCCTGGTCAGTTCTCTAAATAAGATCCGTAAGTGACTGTTGGATTCGATCAATATCGCAGGAGAAAATCAGTCGATCACGAAGTAGGAAATCGTGCTGATAGTTGAAAGAAAGTTTCTTCTGAAGTGTAGATAGCTTGAATGGAAATGTACGGAATATTTCTGCTTCGTTGCTGTCAGGGTCGTCCTTCATTGCGTCTGACAAGTGCGTAGTCTTCCATTGAAATGTTTAAGTTTTTTTTGATCCTCACTAGTATAAAAGTCCAATAACTCCTTACGAGTCTCGTCAAACGCGTCATCAGGACGTTATAAGAGAGTGCAGAATTACAGAGTATCATCCATTAACATGACTGGAAGTGCTTCAGATTTTTCCTCGTCTAAAAGATGGCAAAGTGGGACAAAGTCTTGTACAGAAGAAAGGCAGATGACAGATCCTCATCACATCGACCACTGTACTTCTCTCGGCCTTGATATGCTTTCATGAAGCCGTTGATGCCAAGTTATTGGCCTGCGGAGACGGTATTGTGTGCTTTTGAGTTCGATCTGATGGTTGGCCTGACCAGGGTTTGTCCTCTTACCTTGTGGGTAGCAAAGCCATTTTTATACTTAACAGTGATTTGGCGTGCCTGTCTATTTTCACAGTTGGTAACATCTTGATAGGCTTTGGTTTGTGGGGGAGATGTAAGTTGATATCGATAGGAACTGCCCGCTCTCTCTTGACCAAGTTGTGCCGTAACGATATTACTGTCTGAGGCATTACGGTTACTGAGTGCATCTTTCACTCGGGGAGTTTTGTCTATCCTCGTCTCCATCCTAGACCCAAGCATTTGGCTCTCAGGGCCCGCATCGGCTGTAGAAGGAACGAACTTCTCCTGTAAGAGGCATTTAAAGAGAGCCATTGCTCTCGGAAAGAAACGCCTACGTGTCACATTCAAACCATGAGAGATCAAAATTGCAACAAAATTTGCGCCAACTGCTTCGGCATGGCTTTGATTGTGTGTTTGCGAAACGTTGCAGTGTAATCGATGCAGAGAGTTTCACCAGTGAATCCAGTTCCCTTCAACGCTTCCAGCATTTCTTCGCAGCACAACTTAGCTGCTTCGGCTTATGCAGCTTTTTCCGCTCCATTTGCGTTCGAGAGAAGAGGCTCAGGATCATCAGCTTAGTAAATTAAGATCAGAAAATGCTTAGAATACATCTTAGCAGTAATTTCCAGAAGATCTTGTTCCGAAGTTTCGACTGTAGTGAAAATAGAATTGTCAAGTTGAGCGTCAGTGAAAGATATATTGTGTAGCTATACTTGTCACAATTGTTCGGAAGTACCGATGAAAGTTATAACTATCAATCTGCAGGGGGGTCAAGAACCACAGGCGTGGCTGTGTGGTAGTTCATAGTGCGTCGTTAAGGTCCGTATGGGCGACCAAACGCTTGGTAGCTCGGCTGGCGCGGATATCGCAGACGTACAAGATGCATGAATGAGTTTGAATTACTTGATGATTGATGTCTTCCGTTTATTGATCTTTTACAGTTCAAAACCTAGCTAATAGTGTCTTACTACGACAAGATTACCGTCCTGCAACTATGTCACGTAGTTAACTAGCAGCAGATCAATCATTTATGCATATATGAACAAGTTAAAAGCTCATTTGGCCCAATATTCTTCAATGCCCAAAAAAAATTTAGGTATTAACCCTTACGAACGAATACAGCTTCCATAAAAAGACGATCCGTACACATACAACGTGATAGTCTCCCCTCAGTTTCCCTCGGGTTTCCTACCCCGGTAAGCTGATTGGATCTTTCCCATATCTTTCGTGGTTTTTCTTCCGTCTAAAAATTCATTGGAAGCAAACCGGAAGGATTGAGCACATTTTCAAAAAAGAGTCGAAAGAAGTTGGTACACTCATATAAACAAATTTTGACTTCGAAGGGGTTATTATGGCTTTCAACAGGCCCAACAAGCTTTGTGGAAATGTTTTCATCGAAGTGCGAGCTCCAATTTATTTACGTTATTACTCAGAAAGGAGGAAACTAGGGGCACTAGTCCGTGAAAAACTTTGTTACCTCAGAACCCATTGCTGGATCTCTCCCAAGTCAGTATCTTACTCAACAACGTTGTTACAATGTTTAGAGTCACTCAAACACCAAAGTGGGAGTTATGATTCATAAAGGGCGTTTGTTACGTCCAAACCAAAAGTTCCTCTCGAAGTCTGTGCCTTACGTCTTTTCGTTGTCACGAAGAGTTTCAGCCGAAGCTTTAACCCCTACTCTCCACCCCTGAAGTAGTAGGCTTGTCCATGAGAGACTTTGTTACGCCAGGAGCAAAGAATCCGTACTAGGTCTGTGCCTTACTTCCTGGTGTTGTTACAGCGTGTCCATCACCACTGAAATAGGATTAATAGTTCATAAAGAGCCCTTTTTGTTAGGTTAAAAGCGATTTTATTACCTTACTTCCTTTCGTTATCATTAAAAGAGCTAATGATACAGACTGAAGTCATCCCGGTCTCCCCCTCCTAAGTAAGAGGTTAATGAATAAGAAAATGTTGTTATGTGAGAACCAGAAGCCCCTTCGATTTTGGTTTCTAACTTCCCTGCGTTTTCATAGCAATAAACGACGTAAGACCATAGAAAACAAAGATGATTGTAGAGTGAGCCACAGAAGACCGCAGGGCGAGCTACGATATACACCTGAAAGCTGCGTGTAATAGAAAACACATCCCAACACACGCAGAGAAACTAAAAATTGGTATTGCACTATCCACCACCAAGTTAGGAGCATTAATCCACGAATATCTTTGTTATATCGGAACCGACGGCTGAATTCCTCCAAAATCGGCGCCTTACATCCTTTGCTTTATTATGGCTCCAGAGATCAGTTTTACTCTGGCTTAGGTCACCAAATCTGGTGCTATACTCCGTATGAGACTCAGTAAGCGTCGAGGGCTTTCATCTATACCCCCACAGTTCTAAAAACACTGCAGCTGTCTATCCAACATTCACGTTCTGTAGTCTCTTTTCCTTTGGTCCAATTCTTTTTCTAGTATGATTTCAAGATCCCCTTTCTGACTCCATTCATCCTTCCAAGGAACGCCCTCCTAGTCGTCAGCCCAACAACGTACTCCATAACTAGGTGCGGACACAAGGAGCTTCCTCGTTACAGTAATATGAAATCCATGTCCGGACGAAGCGCCCCGCGCCCATAGCCGCTCTACAGCAGCAGTCCAGAAATTCGAATGATCACTGCATTAACAATGCCATGAAAAGGTTATTTTTCCGCCACCAGGCCTCAAGCCAGAAATACTACCCATCCCTTCCTGGTACCTCTTTCTTACTTCATCTTCTCAAGTGCGGTCGATTCCTCTTCAAATATTTAGGGCAAAAGACTATTCGTTTCAACAAGTTCACTGACTAATGTTGCCACAGACTCATTTCTGGGGCACCTTTGTACAGTTTACCTCCTTATCCCCCTACTACATACATACGCCTATCCTTTATCTTTGACTCTCGTCCATAAAAGCAATCTATTAAAATCAACACTACAGTCTTTCAACCATTGTTCGCTCTATCTTTGTTGCTTTCCTCTGGTTTTCTCGGTGAGCCAAGTCAATGCTTGCGTCCTTTGACCTTTTAATGAGATAAATATGATCAAACACACTGTATGAGCATTCGGTAAAAAGAGATCGATGCAAGTTCTATACGATTACCTAGTTGTTGAAGGATTTGAGGCTGGAGAGAGAGAGTTTTCCAACATTTTTGAGGCCGATAATGTTAAAGAAGACAATCTAAATTTTCTTGGTAAGTACATAAGAGAAAAAGATGTAAACGTTTTGGCTAATGTATATTACAGAGCTCATATTTTGGATGCGTATCGCTAATGGCTTCCTCTGTGGCAATATGAGACCGAAGTATGAGTGCTTATTCGAGTGACGCAGCAGTTAAAGTGGCGGCAATACCTTTTATGGGGTTGCTAAGACCACACTGTTTCATTTCCATGTGCTTGCAAAAATGCCCTAAGATTGCTGGCTTCAAGTAAAAGACAGAACATAGCGTAGGAAAATAGAACGGGCAGAAGGGAACAAAATTCGTGGCATGGGTGCACCCGCTTGCCGGGTACGTATCGGATACTGTGGGGAAATGTGTTTCACTTCAATTCTTGTTTTGTAACAATTCAGTAATAATTCATGACTGGCTTTTATGAAGCTATTTGCCGTTTGTTCGAGATTATTGATTTCTATAAGCAGGATTGGTCACAAATTCCCCGAGACAATTTTTTCGGAGTGCAAGGTAATCATATGAGCCCATTATTTGCTACATCTGCAAGTTCAGCCGAATCTGCAGTAATTGTACCGTCAGCGATCAAAATTTTGCTCTTGACTCAACCAAACCAGGCCGGTGTACAACCTTCTACCCATGGGTAAGCAGCGCAGGCAAACGTGGGTATTGCTCCCATTAAATTTACGAGCTCAGATAAAAATGATTAGTTGTACACATAGATGAGTCCTTTCATCAGAGTCAACAAACGGAGTATCACCTAAAGAACTCATGGGGGGAGTGACGGACTACACACAGCAGTACAACTAACTCCTGGTAAGAGCGGTTGACGCCAAGCAATACCGCCACCAACTCCTGGCAATAGTGCCCGGCGCCAAGAAACATCCCAACAAGTCTCCTGGGTGTAATCATTTTGGTATTGATGTGCTGTCAGTCAGCACAGTAGTAAAAAGTCCGATGGATTCTTATACCCACGAACGCGTAGTGACAAAACTCATTAGCAGTAATTTCATCTGCAGAAGTGTGGGGAAAGGAATCATCGGGAGACCTTTATGTTACAGTAGCAGTATAAAAACGGAAAAATTGGTTTGTTTTACTGCGAGTAATGGAAAGGTTGGGAGTCCTCTGTATTTGTAATCAAAAGTAAGGGAACAATACAACTAGTTACAGGAATTAATGCCAGGGACAAATAGTGATACAAAACATACAATATAATTTAAATTAATAATTGTTTCAGCAAAGATGCTGAAGTTCTAATTGATGTAGCTTTACCATACAACTCTAGCCAGACGGCGAAGCCTCGATATTTCTCCATCGTTTCACATATGTTGTGCAACGGCGGTACCTTCTCAAGATCAAAGCGCTTCGTAACCCTTATCCTAATCTAAGGCGAGCTTCACGAGTTCTTTTACAGCTTTCATCCCCATTATGGTGTCTTTGTCACCATTTGTGGCCTTTATGAATAACAAAGCCCGTCAAACAGTCTAGACCAAACTGTGAAAGCGACAAATACCGAAAACCACCCTATAACCCAACCATTGCGCCGCAGTCCACCAATCTGGTGGACTCTGACTCCAATATTGACTTCTAAACTACAAGCACCACTTTTCATCAAATCACACGCATCACAGTCGTCATCGTAGCAGATAGAAAAAGACTTGTCAAATTGATGAAAGCAACGGTGAGTGCTGAGGAGTAAAAACGTATTGCAAGCAGAGAAGTGAGTCATTTTCCTCGAGCTTACATTTCTTAAACTAATACCAACATCGTAAACTTAATGAAGCTTTGGAAAACGGGTGTTAATTACTTGAAAATAATAACGAAGTGGATTACAACGGTATATAGAGCTCGATTACTCATGTCAATAAAAATAGCATTCTTGGTGTACATATGAGGACGATCATGGAAAGGGGGCGAAATAGGGCTGCGTAGGTTGACTCTCTCGATCGCGAAGGCGATCAGAAATTGATATTTTGTGAAAGCTCGGTATCAAATTCAATTTTCGAACTTTCCGATTTTTAGGAATTGACATAATTTTTAACAATCTAACTGTCAGACCAGCGCGAACCGGAACCGAGGTTTTCTTCATCGTCATCTGCCGAGTTTTCGTTTACTGTAGTACCTTATCTTGTCCAAAATTGCTCGTATTTATGGTATTCCTGGCTTTCCCTCACTCCAAACACCTTCGTGGGGAGAATATGCCTCATTTCTTATGCATGGTTATCCTTTCAGTGGTCCTCTCTAAGCTCAGTGTCCTTTTATCTAGATATTTTAATACTGTATCAACCCCTCTAGGTCGGTCCTAGATCAAGCACTTTTTTCACTTTTTGATTACCTCCTCCATACTTATTTTTCTTGAGAAAAAGGTTGTAAACTCACCACTGCAAATTCCCATTTAGATTTTTATTATTCAAATCTACAGAATGCCCCTCCAGAACTTACCTAAACCCCTTTATTTCAAGCGCGAAACCCAGCGATCATTCTACTCACTGCCGCTCTACCCCATCCATTGAAAACACCCTCAATTGCCTGAACCGCCTTATATTCCACCAAACTGAAAAGCGTATGCCCCTCCAGCGTCATTTCCAAGACGCGCCACCCTCGCCCTCTAAACGCCGTTTCCCTACACTATTTCTGCCCTACTGACCGCGATAAATGTCTACACCGGCAAACCAAGAAGAATGCTATCGAGTTCGTTCGACGCTTTCTCATCAAAGATGAGGCGGAGGAGGTAGGTGAGGGGCAGGAGGTAGGGATCGAGCATGGAGCTAGGGAGAACTTTGAGGGGTGGGCTGCCCCGGAATTGGTTAACGAGAATTAGGATGAGGAAGAGGACGAGAGGATGAAGAGGAGGACGGGGAGGGTTAGGAGAAAGACTGGGAGTATGGGGGTAGGGAAAGGTTAAAACTTTTGGAAAGGTGGGGCAGGAGACTGGCCAATATGGACCAGATGGTCCCGACGCTGGATCCGGATGGGAGCATTTTTAGTTTTATAGGTACCTATCAGGAGGAAATGGAGAATTGAAAGCCGTTCTTGGATATTTGTGGGACTTTTTGGGTAGCATAGGCATTTTGGACGTATTGTTTGGACGTATTGTAGGTTATTGAAATTGTAAGAATTGGAATCATTTGTGGGCCTATTTAGAGTCTCAAGTATCTCTTCATATCTTCAAAGAATCTTTGATTGAGACTCTCACGCCCATAGAAATTATTTCTATGAATTTTACGATATTTGGTATGTTTTGGCAAGGATTCAGGGCTAGGAAAAATTTTATATAAGCTGAGTAAATTTCTTCCTCAGAGCGAGGCCAAGCAAGTTGGCAGACAACTTCAAGTCAAGTCCCAAGTAGTTACGAAGTTGATTGTCAGCTCCAGACCCAGTAAGCGTTCTTTTTACTTTTGTTAGAAGGTAGATGGTAAAGCCTGACCCTTCTGAAAACACTTGTAGAACCTCGATCCCTTATCGGTATATACTACTCCCTGATTCTGCAATCATACTGCTGTAGCACTTTTGTCGCTTGCAACACCTCTGTTCTGAGATAGTAAATGTCTGATATCTTTTTCCGCCGTTTTGCCGCCATCGATATCTGAGAAACTTTCTCATAGGGCATCCTAGGAAAAAATATGAGTTTTCCGTAGGTGTCCTGGTTACGTCCCAAGTTATTATGTGAGAAAATTGGTGGACATAGGATATTCAGCTAAATGACAGCTTTCAGGAAGATATGAGTTTTCTGCCCGCGATTTTCAACAATCGCAGGAGGCTTAAAATTTGATTTATATGATACTGCGCTTCTAGTTTGCTAATTACCCAATAAATTTCCCTCTTACTTCTTTTCTCCTGTACTGATGATGTTAGCATTCCCCTACGCAGTTCTGTTATTACCAATGGTTATGGCTATTGTAGATTGATATCAATTACTAGAAATGGAAAAGCCTCTAAATGCGTTTTCATCAAAATGACACAAATCTACTTTCTACCAACAAACATCATCATCTTCCACACCCTCATGGGCCAGTCCCTCCAAATATATATCCATCATATTTGCGACATAAGTAGCCAAGTCCAAACGTGTGGAGTGAATCAAAGTACCTTCCAAACAAAAATAAACATCACATTGAAATTTCTGCCGTAATGATGGGAATTAGTCATCGCTAATCAAATCAAAAACCTTTGCGGTGGATGCAGTGACACTTACCCAATGTCCAGACATGATTGCATCATATTTTGATATAACCGGGCCCATTTTGCCAGCTATTCCATCCTTCACAGTAAGGTCATGAAATGAGTGCAATGAGATCCCAAAAAAGGTCTTCGTAATATTTATCGGCTTTCGTGAGCAAGAAATTGTGCAAATCAGAGAGCACCGTCATCCCGAGTTCCCTTCTATCCTACTGGTCGAGGTCATGATAATATCTAAATCGGTCTCTAAGTAGTACGGAAAGCCAATATTACTTTATTCACACCTCGGTAGCTTTGAAAATTTTATCCAACTAGAACCCCGTTTTCACTTGCTTTTCCTCTCAAGTTCCGACCATGAGGCAAAGATTCAATATTCAAAACATCAGAAACAGCATTTTTCTTTCTACGTAACAATGCTTGTCCCATTTTGCGCTCCGTCTACAACCAGTTACTGAAAATAGTGTCAGTTATACTAATAAGGTTAGTGGGTCAGTTTTTGATTGGCATACAGTAATTAATATGACTTACAATAGAACCCCAATTACGCTAACAAATATCTGAAAATTTTGACTGAAGTGTCATTAATTGGCGTTTCACATGATGTGGAACCTAATTTAGTAACTGGTTATGATAGTAATGCAACAAAGTGACGACTTCAGATTCGTTAATTGATTTCAAACCTTACCGTTCACAGCATTTTAAAACTCACCTCTGTGCTAATTGATGATTTTTTGCAAAGCAAGTGTCAGCTGTGACTTCTCCCACTTTCCAGTTGCATTCAACGCTACTCTTTCATTTATCATATCCTTTCCCGGAAAATATGTACCCTTTCTATCTTGCTGATTATTTACTGTACCAGAAGCACTGGATCAGCAGCAAAACGCAAAAAAATGACTCCCCCAAATTATCAATTCATAGAAATGTCTTCCCACTACGATCTTCTCATTTAATTCATCGGATAAGTTTCTTATTGGTGGTTCAATCTCAATTAATTTTCAGCGTTGTGATTGACTTACAGCTTTGTAGTAAGTGATTGGATTGGAAGGGAAGAACCTGACCTCAGTGCGCTTTTTGTTTAGCGCCGTCACCATTTATTCCTTGATTCTATGCATGTTGCATTTATCGAAGAATAAAAATAACTTTCGATTATTTCGTAGCTTACCAGTAACTCGGCACTTGCCAAATCGTTATGGCATAACAGTCCTATACATTCAGTTTTTGTTGCGTGATCTATATGTAACTCATCTAATACAGTCAGGTGTCTTTTGATAGCATAGATCCGTTTTTTTGGTAGAAATGATTAAAGATACCTCTATTGTCGTTTCCTTGCCCTAAAAGCTACCATTAGATCCTCAAAACGAGAAAAATGTGATCATATATAACCTAAGAGTCACTTATAAATCTTATTGTGTGCTTTTGTTTACATTATTAATAAAAAAGGGTTTCAGCTGCATTGCCGATGGCACATCTGCCAACTTTTCCACTCGTATACAAAAGTTTCAAGTGTCCGAGGTTTCTGGCAGATGTTTAGTCAAGATTTACCCGTATGTGATCTATTTACGACTAGGAACCTCTCAACAAAGACTGAATCCATCTTGCGTTAATCTTTTGGTGTAAACTGATTTGCGAGCTCAGATTTATAGTATTTCTGCTGATCTAATTTGTTACTGATAACGGTAAAACGGAGGGAAAAAGATATTCGAAGGTCACTATCTCAGAACGGAGGTGTTGCAAGCCACAAAATGTGCTTACATAGTAGAATTGCAGGATCAGGAAGAGGTATATATGGGTGAGAGACTAGGGGTCTACAACTTTATTCATTAGGGGCAGGCTCTACCACTTACCTGAGCTAACGAAAAGTAACGATGACGCGTACTAGGTGTGAAGCTGGCTCTCAACTTCGTAACTACATGGGACTTGACTTAAAGTTGGCTGCAAGCTTGTTTGTCCTCTCCAAGCGGAAGCAATTTACTCAGCTTATACAGTCTTTTCGCGCCCCCTAAAGTCCGAAAAATTTTCAAAAAATACCAGTTAATCCCCTAAAACACTTTTTGCGGATGGTATGCAGTACTCTAAAAAAGGATACTCAAGAAACGAACAATCGATGTAGTCCTCTCATTTCCCATCCTATATATCAGACCCAAACAACTCCTTCAAAATGCTCATGCTACCCAAGCAATCCCCACAAGTATCCGCGAACGGCTTAAAATTCTCTATTTCCTTCTGGGAGATATCTAAACCACTAACAATGCATCCATCCGGTTCCAGCGTCGAGACTACCTGGTCCATACTTTCCAGCCCAACGGCCACCAGTCTAACAATTTCCATGTCTTCCTCTCCCTCCTCTTCATCCTCTCGTCCTTTTCCTCATCCTCGTTCTCGTAAACCAATTCCGGGGCCACCCACTCCTCCAAGGTCTCCCCAGCTCCATCCTCGACCCTTCCCTCCTGCCCCTCACCTACCTCATCCTCGATGAAAAAACCACGGATGAACTCGATCACCTTCTTTTTTGTTTGCCGGTGTAGATATCCATTCTGGTCAGTAGGGTAGAAATTGTGTAGGGAAATGGCTTTTAGGGAGCGAGGTGGCGCGTTTTGGAAATGACGCTGTAGGGACATAGTTTTTTCATTTGGGTAGAATTTACGGATTGGTAAGCAATTGAGGTTGTTTCCAATGGATGAGGGTATAGAGGTAGTGAGTCGAATTATCGTGGGGTTTCAAACTTAGAATAAGGGGATTTAAATAGGCTCTGGAGGGCGCATTCTATATATTTGAAAAAGGTAAAAAATTCTTAGTGGGAATTTGCAGTAGTGCATTTACGCCCTTTCTCTCAAAAAAAAATTAGTATGCAGAAGGAAGAAAGCAAAAACGGAAATACAACTTGACTTGGGATTGGCTTAGAGCCGTGGATACAGTACTAAAACATGGAGATAAAATTGCAGTGAATTTTAAGAGGCAGTGGAAAGGATTAGAAAGGATAAGGAAGGAGAGTTGATCTCCCCCGGAAGTAAAATTGAGGAAGGGCGAGGAACGACCAGAAATACAAGCAATGTTGGACAAGAGAAGGTATTACAGGAAATAAAACATCGGTAGGTGACAACGACAAAAAAAATCGTTCCGATACGCGCGCACATTAAATGCCGCTGCAATAAGGTCGAAAATCCGGTCTCTTTTCCATCGCTCTTGGTGTCCTTCTGGTATTTCTATCCATTCATTAGGGAGAGCATATGGTTTACTGAAGGTACATGGCAGTAGTCAGTTTCCGAGTTGGTTGGAGAGTTTTTACCGTGAAATGATCGGCTCTGTTCCTTTGGCCAGGGATTCATAGATCATACAGGTATTTCATATTGTTCTGTAGTGAGCTCCTCTCGTTTCACTAATCCAAATCTTCCAAATGTAAGATAATGGATGTAGTACGCGAGATTCTCTGGTAACGGGTCCAGAAACGGATATCTGAAGGAGACAAAAACTCGCAACAAAAGAACCAATTCTCACAAGTAAGGTGCTCCCGGTGAATGATTTGGAAGCGCATGAATAAAATAATCGCAAGGTAGGAAATTAATTCGGCTTCTCAGGGGTCCTTCGTTATTTACCAAAGCCAACGTCTAATTCTTAAACGTCCAATTGTCAAGTGGGCATAGTTTCCACCTGGGAGACTGGGTGGTTTTGAAGGTGATCTTCTTGGTGATCTTCCCTTTCGCTCTCGACACCTTGCCTTATTTGATGGTCCGCCTCGATCACTGGATGGTCTTGCTCGAGTAATCATGACAGTATCGGGAGAATCTTGGTGCTCAGCTCAGCTCCCGTTCCTTGGTGGAGAAACGTAAGGTTCCGAAAGAGGGCATGGGACCAATCGATATTTGGTGTCTGCAAGTAAATAATAAACTGTCCGTAATTTCTCATGATACTCTTTCAGAAACGAATAAACGCTTCTGATAACGTTTAGGTATGTGAAATATAGGTTTTCTTCTGGAACGATTTCATATCGTCCAAGCGAGTAGTGGTAGATTGTCTGCACAAACTCAGGGCTGATTGATATGAGTTCTCCGTTTTGAAACGAATGTGACACCCTTAATTGTATGTTATAACTTTTCTTCCGAAAAATATGGTCCATTCAGAATCTGGAAGCATAACCAAATGTTAATGAAGAAGTGAGTTAGTACATATGGCACCCAATGTTCTCTGGAAAAAAACTCTAAATCTCTCAAGCTCTCTTTGTACCGATCAGAATCACCATAAAACTGATAAACAGTACTTGGAATGCAATAATTACAAGATACCATCCGAGAGTCATAGTTGCATTAGGTACGGAGAGTGATTCTAAGAAACTTACACCTACTGTCGAAAGGTGGCAAGCTATCACAAATGCAGACAGATCGTTAGCATGCAAAATAGAGAAGTAAAAGAAAACAGCCGGTTTGAGGTGGGTAGTTCGAATACAGTAAAGCACGCAGAAGTATATCGCGGTACAAAGTTTCTTGCAACGTGGCCTTGTTTCACACAAATACAAGGCGAAAAAGTCTAAAGATAATAAATTTATACATTGGCAGACGCTATTGGGGGTGTGGTTACTGCGGGACCTTCTTTTTATTCTATTCAGAAGTATTATGGCACTTAACCATGAAACGCTTCTCATTGCACTTTGGTTTCAGGGAGTCCGGTCGTCTTCTCTTTCTCAACTCCCCGGTTGATCCATCACGATAGTCGTCGCGGGTGGACACGTTAACGGCATCCGAACCTTGTCTATGTCTCTTTTTTCCACTTAAAGAACCCTTGGAGCCTTGCTTGCGACTTCCTAGACCGCGGGTTGATCGACCTGAATGAGGCTCATATGGACTCATATCAATGTCGGAACATGAGTCACCTTCTTTCAATTAAATTGCGGCGTCTTGAAAATACAGAATGTTGGCTTAATTTGCGAATTCACGAGTGAAGTACTTGTTTTCGACAGTCAGCTTGTCCTTACCAAGCTTGATTCTCATCTTCATGCGCTCTTGAAGGTAAAATGCTCGATACCCACCGCATGATGTGCCCAACAGAAAGCTTCGAGTGAGAAGCGATGAATTTTTTGTGGCGAAAAGCAGGTAGTTTGCGAGGTCACTGCATGGAAAAGTTCAAGAATTGGAGTTCGAAACTTTTGATGGATCTATCCATCAGGACCTAGTTCATGTTCCATTATATTAGGTCTAAAACGTAGTCCTCAGGAACAGTCCAGGTACGTTCTTCAACGCATTTATAAATATGTTCTTCCTACAGACTCTCTACATCAGTGAATTCAACTCATTGGGCTAGAACAGTCGTCTCCAAAACAGAGTTATCGATCGATTTTCTGTGAGAAGTAATGGTTGCTTCTTCTCCTTGTTCCTGGTTTTTCTCTTTAATTCGACTTACAAAGAAGTCAATTTTTTAAGTCTAAAAACTCCTTCGTTGATTTTTCTGTGATTCTCAAAGCCTCAAGAGTCTCGTATAAAGTGTGTAGAGCGGTGGATCCACGAGATCTTCTATCTCGGCTCAGTTTCGGGATTCTGATTTAGTTCATAGGTAATCTCAATAACGACTATCGCGAGTTATTAGTTACTGTTATACATCTAGAACCTAGCTTAAAAGCACAAAAGGTCGATTCCAGTGCCTATAAATGCTTAAGGAATTTAAACTGGTGGTCGTTCACGTTTGCTAGCTTCGACCTGGAAACATTTCAGGTTGAATTACGCACAAGGAAAGGAGGATTCGGGCGCCTAAAAGGATAAAGTAGAGGGAAACAAGTGTCTTGAAGATCGATGGCGATGGCTTTATGCGTTTTACTGGTCCATCCAAGTACGCAGTCTCTACTTCGGCATATAGTTACAAGGTCACGGAGATGTAGACCCGTTTCTATTTTCCCCTTATCTTCTTTCCAAACTCCGTTTGGATTTACACCGCCGGAAGTGCTAGAAGATGGAGTGAAACACCTCATCATTTCCCTCCTTACCGACACTGCACAGGCTAGTTTTAATTTCACTCTATGTTCCCCTTGTAGTAAAATAACCCAAACGGTGTTACTTTTATGAGGAAAGTTGAGCACAAAACCCTATTTAACGCAAACAGTATGTAAGTGGCAACTTAAATTAGGCCTTTTCTGCAATTTCTGTTATCAGGAAATTTAATTGAGTAACCCCATTTTACCCAAACGTTCCCTGCTGAGGAAAGGAGGGAACGTTTGGGCTATTTAGAGCGAGTGGAAAATAGGGTGAAACCCCTGTTAACCTATTCAGTGTGACGCAGGCGGAGAAAACACCTAGGTAAGTGCTCCCAAGTGTTTTGGAGCGTAAGCTGGATTTATTGCAATGAAAAGTTGTATTTGGACTTACTGGTTGTTATGCGTGGCACACCTGACGTCATGAAGTCACCGCTGGTAGATTTGAATGGAGATAGTTGGTTTTTATGTCACAAGCCAATTAGATCATATCGAGGGGAAGGTTTCGGGGTGTGTTTAGTGTTAGAAGGTGTATCAGAGCTATCAAAAAGTTTTCAAAACAACCACTACCGACTAAAAAGGTGAAGCGACACAGTAATGGGGAAGGATCTCATGATCTTGTTCATCGTCCGGAACAGATTGCTCAGCATCCTAAAAAATCTAAATATTAGACAGAATAGCATCTCGGTTTAATGACCTTTGAGTCAGCTTCACCTTTCCATGTCTCTATTAATGCGGATAAATAAAATTATTATAACGACTGGCTAGTCGAAGATTAGAAAAACTGAAGATTTGTAGCACTAGTAGCCATTCCAAAGGAGATTCTTTATTAAATCCGTAGAACGCAGCCAGTGTACTTAACTGACGGAGCCACCCGCATGATCTCCTCGGCGAACTCTCTTTACTCAGCCTTTATATCCAAAGAACCACATTTGACAGTTTGCCTAACAAAAAAATCGCGTCCACATGAATTTTTATAGAAAATTGAAGCTTTTCAGAAAACATCAATATTTCACATAGATGGTTTGGTTATAAAAATGATACTTTCTGCAGGAAAACTTTCCCCTCAACAAACTTCTATCTCCTTCATCGCCTTTCTCCGATTTTCAAAACAACTTGTAGTGCAATGCATCGAACTGGAGCAGAAAGATAACGCTCTCTATTTTGTAAAGCAATGACTACTAGTTTTTCGACGCCGCTTTCTCTTTAGTCCCTCTGCAGGGTAGTAGTTCGAGAGATATCGGAACTCAGGATGGTAGAGGCTTATGGGAAGCAAATGGATCAAAGTGCATCAGCAGACAAAAGTGAGTGCGCCTTATGCGCGGCAACAAACAAAAGGGAATAGCCACCAACACTTGTCCACTGCGCAACAGCACAGTGGAATACTCTTCTTCCCAACAGGGACACAAGGGATACGCGTCCTCCCCAAGGGGGCAATACTCACCAAAAAGGTACAAACCTGACGGTTGGAAGGCCAATCTGGCGGCCGGGGGACGAAGAGGATAGTAGCTACTATAGCTGCAACCGCTTGAGCCTTAAATCAAAGGGGCACGAGCTGCAGGATCAACAACTACAGTCAGAACCCAAAACCGGTAAAGTAGTTGGTTTCTTCGGTAACTTCAGTACTAGCGTGGGCACGAAGTGCCGAGGATAAATACCAAGTAAGAAATTAGCTTGTTAGCCGAGCTCATTAGTTAGGAAACGTGTCACTTTATTAGCCAGTTAGCCACAAATGAATATCAGGGTCAGTTAGTGGAAACATGCCATGCCCAATAGGGGCGCTTACTGTAAAGTTCACTGTAAAGTGTTAATACAAAATGGGGCACGTACCATCTTCCATTTAAGGCTCGAAAACCCAGTGCTACAATGGGTTATGGAAACCAATTTGTAGTGTATAGTGCTATTGCACTAAATACACCCCTTCTGAGCGCTCAGGCTTAGGAATACAATCTAAGCTGAGCGACGGCTAGCTTTTATCGCGTGGATGGCTTACCACCTCAAATCACTTTACCTTTCGACGGGAGTAATCATTGTTTTCCAAACAAAATTATGAACGTTCCTGGGCAATACACTTTTGAATCGTTGTGGAAAATGGCCTACATGAGTCTAAATCGTGGGCGGTCATCAGCCTCTGCTTTCAGAAGAGATCATTCCATTTCAACTAAGGATCACAATACTGCTGACAAGGCCTCTAGGCAACTCTTGCTTCATCTGTCGAAAGTTTGGGCGAAGACAAGTCACTTACTGAAGGTGTTGACATTTCCTTGGCGTCAACGCCTGCTTCCATTACTCAGGAGTCATCCTCCTCCGCCGTTGTGAAAAATCAGGTGCCTCCCTCTGATCGCGACTTTTTGCGCTGAAAAGAAAAGATACCCAAAAGGGGTAATTCAAGATTTCCGTTGATCAACGATCTCACTGTAATTTGTCCGGTCGGAATTAATAGGCGAATAAAATCCGGTTTGAAAACGTGGTGGTAAATCTTTATTGGTTTTAAAATGTCGCACAGAAGCGTGCGGAGGGTAATCATAAATTAACTACGGATGCGGGCGGCGGGTAGAAACCTGTCGCGCCTGCATTATTTGGAGACAAATTGCAAAACGGGTAACGAAGTCGCGGAGCTCCTGTTGAGGGAAGGAACCGCGACGGGAAGCAGCGAAGGAAGCAAGGCGGCGGAAAAAACCCTTGCCGTCGTCGCCCAAGGCGCCATAGATATCAATCCCGGCGGGGGAGAGGAGGATACAGTTTTGGCTGCAGTAAGTGCCGTAATGAATATGTTTCTCGCGCTCTGCGAGTGTTGCGGCAGCGCCTGCGGTAACCGTACTTGGCGAAATGTGGCGGCATGCGGAGGTGTGGGCAACAGTAACGTCGACAGCGATATCGGTACTGTGAAGCCCGTATGCAGCGAGTATGTAAATGTCCATTCGTAGCACGGGGGACTCCGAATGCCCAGATGGGTTGGGAACCTGGTAGAGGAGCGGATGTTAGACGAGGGCGACGATCCCAACTTCCTTGCAGTAGCGGGCAAGAACGTTGAAGAGGATGTGATGACGACGAGTCATTCCGTCTTCGTATTTGCAGGTCAACGCGTGTTGACCACCTGGATCTAAGACGGATGCGATTTCGGCCGAGCGGCGGGAGCAGACCGGACAGCAAGTAGATCCAGGGAATAGCGCGATGCCGAGACGTAGAGCCAGAGCGACTTTCCACGTAGAAGAGGACATGTACGTACCGCGGTGGGGGTGAGGAAGCGAAGAGGAAACAGACAAGGCGGAGGACGTGCGCACGGAGAGGAGCCGTGCTCGGTCGTGGGCTGGCGTGGATGTGAAAAACCTATCGGACTTCGATAGCATGAGTTCAGTTGTGATCCCAGACTGGAGCCTTTCGCCGGGGACCGGCGATTAACAACGCTCGAAAAGAGCCGTAGCTGTAAGCGACGAAGACAGCTGCGGGTGGGGGAGGATAAGAGGGAGATGGCGGACCGAGGGATCTCTTTCAAGTGGCGGTGCAGGGAAAGAGTGAGAAGCTCAGAGATAAGTGCAAAAGAATCAATTACAGATGCTGCGTAAGCAGTTTCGGTAATGTCTGAAGTTTGCAGGAGACCTAGACCGCCCATGGAGAAGGGGAGAGAGGCTTGGAGCCAGGATCGCTCTGGACAGGGCAGCTGCAATTAGTGGAACGCTTCCCTCTGCTTCTGATCGAGGTTAGCGGCGAGTACCGCAGATTGAGTGGAGGGAAGCGTACGTAGCAAGTGCATGACCTTGGAGGCGCTCGCGCAGAAGCGGTTTAAGTGGAAAGCCAATTGAGCATCATCCGATTCTCGAAGGGATTGGAAGATGCGGTCAAATGCGTTTTGGCTGCCTGCGAAAAATTGGGAAACGAAAGGGTCCAAGCCAATCGGGGATCCCAGCACGATGAAACCAGAGGGGGTTGAAAAGGGGCAAGGAAGTGCCAAAGGGGAGTGGGAAGTGGAGAAGCTGTAAACTTAGGTCTTGGCAAGGTTGAGCTGGAACCCTAGTGGACCTCCTTCAGCTGGATGAAACGGATGGCAGCGGCGGCTTGGGACCGGGGAAGAACAATGTTACCGCCATCTGCGTACCAAGTTCCCAGGGCAGGTGGGAACTCCTCCTGTAACGAGAGCAAGAGAGGATAGAGAGCTAGGGCAAAGAGCAAGGGACCGAGGGGATCACCTTGCTGGGTTCCCTCTGAACTACGGACATAGTAGGGTCCGAAAGCAAGTTCTGTAGGAGCATCGTAACAAGAGTGTACCCACAGTGCGAGGCCTGGGGCATGTGTCTGTACCGCTTCCAGAATGCGCTGGCGGGAGATGCAATTGGAAGCGTTGTCAGCATCGATATGGACCAAGACGTGATTGTGTAACTCGGATCCCTGGGAAAGACAACGCACAGAATGGATTATTGCATCGGTGCCGTTCTTGACGCCTACTACGACCTGATGGGGCAGAAGACAGGAGCGGATGGCGGGGATGGCTTTGTGTGCCGCGAGCCTAGAAATTAGTCGTCGGTAGAGAAGCCCAACCGCGATCGGACGGATTCCCCCGTTTGGCTTCGGCAGCGCAGTAAGACGGCCTCCGCAGAAATACGGGCGGCAAGCGGCCGGCAGCTCGCCGTTCAAAAAGAGGTTGAGGAGCTTTGTCAGGGCGTGTAGGCAATCCCTCCCGGGCGTGAACCCACCTGCCGTGCGAGGCAGCATTCGCAGGAACACTGGGGAGAGACCACCGGCCCCAGGAGTGGTTGAAGGATCCAGGCTGTGAATGGCACCGCGTACATCCGAGACCAAGAACTTTAGCGCCGGAGGCAAACCGTGAGGGGGGTGATAGGGGTAAATCGTCGGAAGAAGAGATACTCAGAACCAACTACCCCAAGGAGGAGGTGGTTCAAGCGACAAAAGTGCTACCGTGGTATAGTTGAACGAACAAGAAGGATAGTAAATAGAAGAGAGTTTAAAGGACTAGAAGCAAGTATGGAAGGGGCAAGGTGTACCACTGATGCTCTGTGAGCAGCGTAGGAAAAAGGTTTCTTGGATCTGAAGTTGACTTTCAACTCCCTACTACTCAGGAGTTGGCTTGAAGTTGTCTGCCAACTTGCTTGACCTCTCCATGACGAAGCAGTTTACTCGGCTTATATAGACTTTTGGCTACCCCTAAAGTCCGAACAAAGCTACAGAAGGTACCAGGAAATGCATAAAAACGATTTGTGTGGACGATATACTCTAAACAAAAGATACTTAAGAAACAAACAATCAATGAGGTCCTCCTATTTCCCATTCATTAAATCAGATCCAAACAACTCCTCTAAAATATCCATGCTGTCCAAGCAGTCCCCACAAATATCTGCGAACGGCTCATAGCTCTCTATTTCCTCCTGGGAGATATCTAAACTACTAAAGTTATCTCCATCCGGTTCCAACGTCGGCGCCACTTGTTCCATACTCTCCAGTCCAGGCCCCACCAGTCCAACACTTTCCATGTCCCCTTTTTCCTCATCCACCTCGTCCTCGTCCTCATCATTCTCCTCTTCCTCCTCTTCCTCCTCTTCTTCTTCATCATCCTCCCCGTTGTTAACCTCGTAGACCAGTTCAGGGGCTACCCACTCCTCGAAGGTCTCCCCAGCTCCCTACTCGATGTCCAACTCCCGCCCATTACCTACCTCCTCCGCCTCAATCAAAAGGCGACGCACGAATTCGATCACCTTCTTTTTGGTTTGCCGGTGCAGGTAGTCATCTCGGTCAGTAGGTCCGAGAGGGAGTAGGGGAATAGAGTTTAGGGGGCGGGGATGGCGATTTTTGGATATGACTTTCGAGGGGCATAGATTGTTCATTTTGGTAGGCTCTGGGGAATAAGAGGCAATAGAGGGTGTTTCGGGTGGGTGGGGGGAGAGAGGTGATGAGTAAAATGATCGGAGACGTTTGAAACTTCGAATAGAGGCGTTTAAATAGGCTCACGGGCAGATTATATGGATTAGAAATAGGTAAAATAAATCTGCAAGGGATTTTGTAGTTGTGAATTTGCGCCCTTTTTCTCAAAAAAGCGAATTTGGAGGAGGAGGTAAGTAAAAATGGGAAAAGAACTTGATTCGGGATCGGTTCAGAGGGTAGATACAGTATAAAATATCTAGATGAAATGGAAGTAAATTTGGAGAGGACCGCGGTAATGATAAGGAAGGCTCTCGGAGGACGAGGAAGCATCGGAATTATAAGCAATTTTGGACAAGGGGAGGTAGTACAGTAAACTAAAAGTCTGTAGATGACGGCGACAAAAAATCCGTTCCTAACAGCACGCGCCTAACAGACTGTACATTGTCCTCGAAAGGTTGCTGTCGACAAGAGCCATATGGCCTTAAGATTGAGTGTACCTTCTGAAAAGGCTTACCGACGTACAGATGCTACTATCACGGCGCTCATATTGTATCCTTCATGAAAGCATGTGAAGTCTCTTCAATAAAGGTGTCTTAGTCTACTGAATTCAAACGCGGTTCTCCATAGAACGAGTGACTGGTGTCGCACCATGTTCTTCTGGTTGAATTTATTTCAGATTGGAACAACGTAAGCTCAAAAATTATCGATAACTGTCAATGACTCAGCAAGAGTACAGTGAATGGTTCCGTCGAACTTGCTTCGGTCGCATCCTGTAAAAGGTGTTTAATTCTTACGCAGTATGTACGTACTGGAACCACTCACGAGTTAAGTGTTTTTTGAATTTAATCTTTACGACTCCGCAATAGTCGACTATAGTCTGTATCTGCTCCTTAAGGGCGTTACTTTCCTGGACACCTACTGTAATGTTCCCTTCCCTGTTGTATTCCTCAACGAGGATACGGTTATGGCGGGACATTGAGTTCCCCTGGTTACTCTTCATGAGTTTTATTGTACTGGTAGTTAGTTATGACCAAAGAGTCCGAAGACGGGATTGGAAGCTTGTGCTCTCACGGGTTGCTAACAAATTGGCCTAGATGTCTTTAGAACTAGAACTCTTCTCCTTACGATACACCCGATATCTCACAGAGATTAACAGCGCGAGACCTATCAAGGTGCAATAAATTTCTTTCCCAAAATGGGCGGCTAAAACCTTTGGTAGGTTCTAAACGGCTTTTTTAGATAACTTTGGTTCTTGACCGTGTCGGGCGATCGAGCCAAATCCACTTAATGGATGTAATTGACTTGATCAAATTTGATTTGTCCCTTGGGATGGAGTTGAAGCTCGAGCGATTCGTTTTTCCGACTCTCAATGGGTTGATTTGTTGCGGTGGGATATCATTCCCTTCTGATAACAGTCTTGTACACACTTGAACAACAGTGTACTGTTGGGATACAATTTACACCACGGAAACTCATTTCTGTGTCCTCTTCTACGTGATTACATCATTCAAACCCCTCGCTTTCGTACTGATGACACTTGGCGATTAGTATATAGCTGTTATAGCTAACTAGTGGCGGACTAAAAATCCTCGTACGTTTACAATGTAAGGTACAGTAACTCTCCTCCTCCTGAGGATTACAGTGCTCCTCGTCGGAGTTGCCGAAGTTCAAGTGCCGATCGATAACGAGTACGAAGCTTATATTCACGGACTTATTAAATTCCTTGATGGACTAGAAATGAGAAAGGTTGATCTCGAACACAGAAATTGGGTACGCAGGAACCAAAAGGCCTTTACATTGTGGAATGGGAAACTCTTCCGACACACAAAAGCCGGTCCTCGACTAGTGGCCCCTTTGAAAGAAAGAATCAAGATCTTGAGGACTTTTCATGATGAGTTAGGGCATTGGGATCTCGAAACAACCAAAAAATTCATTACGGAGAGATTCTGGTGGCCCAGTATCCATAAGGACGTCTATAATTTCGTGAAAAGCTGTGACAACTGTCAAAAATTCACTCCGATACGAAAGTATAAGACAACCCTAAGCTTCCCAGTTTCCGCTCTCTTTGAAACCTTCTCAATTGACTTTGCCGGCCCATTCAAGGAAACCTCTTCCGGAAACAAATACCTCCTTATAGGGGTGGAACATCTTACTGGATGGCCAATAGCAGTTGCAGTTGAGGAGGCCAATGCTGAAGTGGTCCTGAGATTCATCGAAAAAGAAATAATTGAACCGTTTGGTCTTCCAAAAAGGATCATCTCAGATAACGCCCTTTGTTTTACTGCAACTTCACTACTTCGTTTCTTGGAAGAGAAGGGGATTCAGCTGAAGACAGTTCTCGCATACGCTCCTATGTCAAACGGTAAAGCGGAGAGGATGGTTGGAACCATCAAACGAGCAATATCGAAAACTATGTCGGAGAATGAAATCCAGTGGGAAGATGCCTTACCAAAAGTGTTATACGGCTATCGGCGAAGAAGAGGAAGAAGTGGACGGTCACCGTTTGAGCTAATGTACGGAAGAGCTCCTAGAATGTTACAGAGAGATATGGAAACAAATGTTATCGATGAAGAGAGTAGAGAGGTCGAACTATTGGCCACCGAAAGCTGGAGATCACACCGCGCGCTAACACAGACAAGAAATAAGGATGAAGAGCCTCCAGTCCAAACTTTCTCAGTCGGCTCTAAAGTACTTGTAGCACACGGAAAAGCAATGCAACAGGCTGTGAAGTGGCCGGCTTTCCAAACAAAGTACTCGAACCCTTGCATCGTCACGGAGGAAAGACACCCGCATTATAAGCTCTGTTCAAGCTCAGGGAAGAGATCAAGGAGGGCAATCCATGCACGTCGTCTGGTCCCTTACCATCAGAGGCCTGAAGAATTCCTTCTCACACAGGACTATGCGCAACCACGAGGCATACTCATCTTTAACTATAGAATGATTCCTATGGGAGGAAAAAGGGCCTGGGAATGGATCATCTCGATTACGCGTGACTACTACGAACTCCACGTAATCATCCATTTCTACATTAATATATGCCTATGTTTTCGTACGTTGAACGGACCATTGCTACCTCAAGAAGATTTCCGACTATTAATCAGAGTTCTATTCTCATTCCAAAACGGAAGGTTCACGGAAGCAGGTCCAGAGTTTGTGGAAGTCATATATCATTACTCTATAGGAAGGTATGGAATGGTAGCTATCGGAGACTTGTCGCAAACATATCTGAACATTATCCGTCCAGTTTACGTATTTCTCAAGAACAACCAAGATGTGCGACTGAGAGGTTACAGCTTGCCCCCTGATATGGAATATCGACTGGTCCCGTATCCTCTATGGGAACCTTACGTTGCTCCGCTCAGAAACACAACCTCAGCTGGAGACCAAGATCCTCCCGAGACCGTGATGATGATACGGGCAGGACCATCAAGTGATCGAGGCGGATCATCGAAGAGGGCAAGGCGTCGGGAGCAGCGAGGAAGATCGCCAAGAAGATCGCCCCAAACACCGCCTAGTCTCCCAAGGGGAAACTATGCATCCTTAATTATTGGACGGCTACCAATTAGACGTTGGCTTCGCGAAATGACAGAGGACCCTCGAGAAGCAGAAGTAATTTCCTTTTTTGCCATTAGTATTTGCATGTGCTTCCAGACCATTCACGGGGCGCACCTTACTCGTGAGGACTCAGTCCTTATGTTGCGAGTTTTTTTCTCCTTCAGATACCCGTTTCTGGACCCGTTGCCAGAAAAGTTTGCATACTACGTTTACTACCTCACATTTGGAAGGTTTGGAGAAGTGAAACGGGAGGAGCTCATTAGAGAACACTATGAAACCATACACCGAATCTACGAAACTCTTGACCAAGGAGATGAGCCGGTTATCGCACGGTACACACTCTCTCATCATATTGGAAATGAGCTACTACCATATCCTTACAGTGAACCCTATACTCTCCCTGATGAATGGATAGAACTCCCACAAGAACAACAAGAGCATTGAGAACGAGCCGGGACGTTCGTCTTGAGCGGGAGGGCGTGATGTGCGCAAATTCGCACACGAAAAAATTTAGATGAGGACCATAATTGTATACAGTATTGGAACTGGGAAGATATTTTTACAGTTTTTGAATTTGCAAGATATTTTTAATTTGGGTGAGTGTGGCAAATTCATCGGTTGATTTTTTATTTTAGGACACGCTGTCATAGTGGATGTCAGTACAGTTCTAGGTTGTGGGTGATACTACGAGTGACTCTGAAAGGTCTATATAATGGCCACATCAATTCCCACCCCTGGCCGATGGGTGGCTGGCATGGGTATGGCACCTAGATATTTACCTTGAGGAAATATCTTCTAATGGTCTCTCTGGTTCACACGATTCCCGTGAATGCGTTTTATGGTATTTAGTATGTTTGATTGAGACTTTAGGATTAGCCGAAAAGTCTATATAAGCTGAGTAAAGTGCTTCCTCCTTGAGAGGTCAAGCAAGTTGGCAGACAACTTCAGGTCAAGCTCCGAGTAGTAGGAAGTTGAGAGTCAACTTCAGACCCTAGAAAACTTTTTCCTAAGCTGGTCGCAGAGCATCAGTGGTAGACCCTGCCCCTTTTATACTTGCTTGTAGCCCTCTCAACTCTCTCCCATATACACTCCTTTTTATTTGTTCAACTATACCACGGTAGCACTTTTGTCGCTCGCAACACCTCCGTCTTGGGGTAGTTGGTTCTAAGTATCTCTTCTCCCGACGATTTACCCCTATCAACCTCCTTGTGGAGGGGTTATGAAGTTGTTTCCCAAGAAGCGTTTTTCTGGCAGCATCAACTATCTCTCACGGATTTCGACATCTCAAGCGGAAAGACGACCCATTCTACGAGTACAAATTTCGTTATGAACGGCGTATGAGATCAGACCCCGGGTATCGCTTCGCGCACCAAATAGTAGAGGCCAGTGCTATGGCATAAATCGCCTATGCCAACCGATATGTCCATGTGCCGAACTAATGTCACAATTATGAAGTCCCTCAAGGATTTTGGGCTGAGCTCGGTTCGTTGTACACCTACTTCGGCACTCTACTGTTCGACCCGAATCTGTTATGTGGACTGTCGTTTGCTCGGAATAGTGTGTACGCGTTGCCGCGACCCTTCTATGGGATGTAAACGACATGTAGAGGCTCCGGCGCCTATCAACTACACTCTTGAACCTTATGGACCAGCTGGATTACTCTATTCATTTCGGCGTGCCGAAAACAACTTGTAAGTCCATGCTCTTCTCGAGAAGATTCGTGATATAGGCTGAGATTCCTTTGATACGGCTTACGCAAATCGAAACGTCCGACAACCCAAGGAAAGTCGGTCGCATGGTAGAACGCGTCAGTCATTATGGGACTACGAGTGGATCAAACCACGAAACTGAGAGCTCTGTACTCGAGGCGATGCTTTGTCTGGTCGTCGACCTGGTGGCGCAAGCTCCGTAAGGAGAGTTTCTGTGGCCCCGCCCTTTTATGAAGACTTGGACGCAGCTACGCCGTTCCCGTCTTATATTACGGCTTCGGTAATGGAATCCCATCACGGTGCAGCAGCTCTAACACCTGTACAAGTGGAAGATCCGCCTTCGTCCATCGTCAACCCTGAAACTGCGCCTCCTGCTGGACAGCAACATTTCGGACGCACCCCTGCGGAGGAAAGCATGCAAGTAGAAGTCCAAAAAGTGACTGCGTTAACGGTACCGCTTGCTTTTCTCACTTCGGCTTCTCCTCGATTCCCAACTCTTTCGCCCCCGTTGGCTTCTGCCGCCCCTTAATATCCTCCCATGGAAGCTAGGTCACCTTTTTTCTGGGTCAACATCTCTGCCACCTGCGCCGCCTGCTCATCGTGCTCGCATCGCTAATCTTAAGGTTCTTGGGTCCCATATTAAGAAAATGCGTCGGTATTTCGCTGGAAGGGCCGACAACGGATCCAAATCGCCGTCAAGAGCCCCTTTTCCAGCTCCGTCTTCTCAGGCAGTTTCGAGTATGCTGTTCATATCCGACGCACGAGCGGTAGGTCCAGCCGAAATGGCTCCTGCGGCATCCCTTACGGGTAGTTCGGTGCCTACTTTGGCCACCTCACAAAGCCCACTTGCTCAACCATTCCGAAAAGCCTTAAGGCGGGTTGGTGTGGACGCAGACGCAATTATAGAAGCTTCATTCGACGACATTCGTCTTCTAATGAGGATCTACAATACCAACTCCAGGGCCTAATCAGGCATTTCCTTCGCCAAGGAGCGACCTGTAATACCAATAAACAATGATGTTCTTGTTCATTCTGTTCGGCCTTGACCTGTAAAGTTTTTCAATTTCCTATTTTTTTCGTTTTCAACTGCGGCAGCCTCACGTCGTGGTCTGCAAATACTCGCCCTGTTCCCTCTTTTAAGTAATAATCCTTAATACTTGTCATTAATGACGTTTGCTGTGTTACGATACAATTCCATGTGGAGACTTTCCCTCTTATCTGCTAGCTAATCTAAGCAATTTCTGCACCTTCAAAATTTCTACCAACTTCTATAACGGAGTTTTCATATCTTAAGCGAGTTGATCGACACTTTACACTGTGCGGCATTGTTCCATATGGATACACGAGGCTACCTATACAGATCAAACGAGATTCTTTCCAGATGAGAGCTGGGGAACACAACCACTCCCTCGCCCTTGCCTTCGTTAACGGAAATACGGCTACCAATGACGACATAATTTGTAAGCTTGGGAGGCGTGACGACATAATTTGTAAGCTTGGGAGGCGACCTGAAAAGGGGAAGCGAGGTGAGAGGCCCCCCTATGTGTGTAGCAGAGCGTCCTTGAGGAAGTTCTACAGTTGTGATCCAAAAGGATCTTTTTATCCCGGGGGAGATCTATCAGTTTGCTTCGGCGGGGCCAACCCCTTCTTTTTGAAATATCGTATGAAGATATTGTAAGGCAGTCCGGAAACTGGTTCCCGCGTGTTTTCTAACATCAGATATCCGTAACACTTAACTAAAAGCATAATCATTCCCTATAAGATTATGGTCAATAACATTTTCTATAACGTATTCGGTGTTATCACACTCTTCTAGCTCATTCTTCCTAGATCCTGGAACGTCACGCCGCGTGTGCTCTAAGTTTCTCGTGACTTTTGTGGTCCCCTGGTCCAACAAATTGCCCTCCTTGGCCCTCCCTTGCCCTGTTTTCAGGCGCGAGCTCCTGTGAACACAAACGGTCCTGCCCCAAGGGATCCATTCCCATAGCGGTCGTTCTCACCGTCTTCTATTTCCCCATTCAGGGGCTCTTCCCCTGACTCTATTTGATTTTGTCCCTTGTCGATATCTACTTGTTACTTCTCTGGAATTACTTTATCCCTTTTCTGAGGTTCCTTGAGAAAATTTGCCATTCCGTGCAACGTAGATATTACTCCTGGAGTCTTTGCGCGTTGCGCGTGTGTCATAATGCCAGTGTGTTGTTCCCTGTCCTCGCGGACCTCCTGCTGTTTCTCCCCCTTTGCATTATTCCCCAATTCCCTAAAGGGACTACAGCGCACCTTTCAGGCTGTTATCGGCCACCCGTTCCACTGGACTTGGTGCAAATTCAACCCGCTCCGGGAAATCCTTTCGCGCTCATCTCCTCGGGTGATCATCACAATGTCTTTAGCGACTTCTATGATCTGATAGGGTGCTGTGGCTACTCTAGCAAGCTTATGTTTAGGCTCATCAGCCGTTTCTTTCTCCTTACTGACAAATACAAAAGAAACCACTGGTATTAAATAGCGGGGTTTATGCAGACGTGCGTCAACATTCCGCTTATAGTGTGCTTGTTCCTTACGGAGACTTTTGCCCGCTTGTTCCATAACAGTAAGAAGCTACGAATGCTACTTGAGGTAGTACTTGCGAGATGACTCGAACTCCTCCAGAGTAGGCTGTGCTTGCAGCACGATGCTCTTGGGAGCTTTTGACATTACTAACTTGAATGGAGCAGTGTTGGTGGTGCTAGGAACCTGCGTATTATACGAGAACGTAGTGGCATCGCTAAATAGATCCCAATTTATGGTTTGATCCTCAGTATACTTCATTAATGCTGATAACAGAGTGCGGTTAAACCGTTGTACTTGACCATTGGTCTGTGGATGATACGTTGTTGCAAATATGTTTCTGATCCTTAGGGTCCGACAAACGTTCTGAAAAAAACTACACGTGAACTGTTTCCCGTTATCGGAGAGAAGCTTGATCGGTGGTCCATATACAAACACGCAATGGTTTACAAATGCTAGAGCGACCTGTGCGGCGGTAATCCACTTAAGCGGGAATATGTCTACCAGCTTAGAGTAGCAATTGCTTACTACCAAAAGGTAACGGCTCTTTCGCTTTGTAGCGAAAATATCACCTAGAATATCGATAGCGACGTTATCCAACAGAGCCTTGGCGTGAATATCTTCATCTTTTTTCGTTTTTACACAGCTTAATTCGTTTTAGAGCGCAGTCCGGACAGTTTTGTGCCACAGGATAGCAGTCTAATGCCATTATTGGCTAGTAGAAATGTCTTTTTAGACTTCTGTAAAGCTTGCGACCACCTTTATGACCAGCTAGCTTGACGTAATGGCTCATGATTAATACTAGTTCCTTAAGAGGTTGCGGTACAGCTATTTGTACGTGCTCTGAGGTGATTCGACAGAGTATTACTTCAAATTCTGGCGCTTCGCTCGTTAACGACTTAAGGTCTTCCGATTCGATTCGGTGACAAATGTCTTGACAACAGTCGTCGAAGTGTTTTTCGCGAAGAAATTACTCATGCGCTATCGCCTCGGAAAGAGCGGGATCAGACCTATCTCACCCCTCAAGCGCGAGCAATTCATCGCATACTCCATAGTCTTCTGCTTTGACGTTATCGTCTTCATCATCAGACGGGTAGGCGCATAAGCGCGTAGCCGTCTCGGCGGTCAGGCCCTCGGCTATGAAGCAGAGAATATCGTCACCGCCAGGGTCTGAAGCAGAGAATATCGTCACCGACAGGGTCTGGTTCAATACTATCGAATGCTAAAAGCGAGAGAGCGTCGGCTTGCGTGTTAGCACGGCCTTACTTATAAATGACTTCTAAGTCAAACTGAGAAAGGCGTAGACGCCATCGAATTAAGCGTCCACTTGGATCAGTGGTATTAAGTAAGCAGCGCAACGATGGGTGATATTTATACACTATAAAGTTCTCTCCATATATATACGGCCTTTACGGCTGCAAAGCCCACACTACCTCAAAGCAGTATATATTCCAAAACGCAGTAGTTCCTTTCCTCAGATGCTAAAGTCCCTGAGAAGAAGTCTATAGGCTTGCGGCTGCCATCCTCATGAGTTTGAGACAAAGCGGCACCAATCTGGTACTCACTTGCGTCAATTTCAACGGATTAGGGCAAACCCTTCTGGGGCAACGCCAAAATTGGGGGTGATAGGATGTTATCCTTAAGGAAATGAAATGAATTCTTGCACTCTGCCGAGAGTTCTCCGAGCTGAAACAGTTGTTCCTCCTTCATAAGCTGCTTCAGTGGAGTGCCAGCTTAGCGTAATGCGTAACGAAGCCTCTGTAGGCGTTGCACAACCACAGAAAGCTTCTGAGCTGTGTTCGGGTCATAGGATAGCCCGCTTTCCTCAACGCCTCGATGAGTGATTGATCGAGCTCGATCGTACCTGGTCGAACGATTTGGCCTTGTTACTTGATACTTTCTACAAAAAAATCACACTTGGGCAACTTAACCTGCACTCCAGCGCCCTGAAGGACCTTCAAAACCTCCTCAACGTGGTCAATATGTTCTTCAGAGCTTAAACTGAAGATTATATCGTCCTCTAAATAGAAGAGACCTGTTTTCCACCTGAACTTCGCGAGAAGGATGTCCATCGCCTTCTGAAAGGAAGCTGGCGCGTTGATTAATCCAAAGGACATACGATTGATCTGGTACATACCCAAGTGTCATGAAAATGTTGTATTGTGACGATCCTCTTCCGGTATCAGCATTTGCCAGTAACCACAAATGGAATTGAGCGCGGATGATACCTTCTTATCTCCAAGGAAGTCCAAACAGTCGTCCATACGAGGCAAAAATTATTCACCTCTGACCTTCATGGCGTTTAAACGCCCAGAGACTTCGCAAAAGCTTAGTTAACCATCCGGTTTAGGTACAAGGAGTACTGCGCTTGCCCATTCGGACTGCGTAGATTCAATGACCTCTGCTTTGAGCATCTTCTGGACCTCTTGGTCTCCGTTTTAGCCTGCCTTATGTCCTGCCGTATAGGGTGCTTGCGCGATGGTTCGGGTCCCTGTCTAAGTCTATGCGATGACTCGCGACTTATATTTCCCGAGAGTACCGTCCCACAGACTTGCGTATCTACGCAATATCGCTCTAAAGCGGTCCATCATATGAGGCAGCACATGAATTAAGTCAAGATCATCAACGTGCGGGGTGTTGGCTTAATTACTCGCTTGAGCGACTTCTCTAACGGAGTAAAACTAATGGTTTCTTGTTGTTGATCTTGATTTCTAGCATCCTTTTGTTTCCTTGACAGGCTATCTTATAAATGTATGCTGTTCTCCGTACCTCGGTTTTTTTTTGTTCCACTTTTGCAATTTCTTCAATGCCCAGGACGTAAACTATTGTGAGAGGGCCTCTTGTAACTGTTTTCGGATAGGTTAGTAGCTCTGCTACCACTTGCTCGTTGGGAACGTGGACAGGATATATCCCGAAATGGGCTATCAATAGCTTGAATGGCTTGTCGACATCGACTTGAATAATACCATTCGTGGCGACGAGATTATGTTTCTTGTATAAAGTTCCATAAAGCCGAACGAAAATACAGCCACTCCCCTTGGATGTACATGTTACGAAGGTCTGCGGCACTGACTCGATCTTTATCGAGTTGGCAACCCTCACCTGCAGAAGGATTATAGCCTTATTAACACCTTTTTTCGGCGGTGCGAGGCTCTGGATTCGGCTGGCGCCGTGCGAACCGTCTCATAATCTGTATTTACGAATATTTCTCAAGGGCAACTTTCCTCTTACGAGGGTATATGGCCTCAAAGAACTTGTCACAATAATCTGCGCCTAACATAAACGCACCGCTAATTTGTCGAAAACAATTAACTCTACAAGATTTATGAAATGGCCTAGCCTCACCGGCATCTTGAGCAACCCTATGGTACGCAGGGATCGATTATTCGCATCCCAAATGTCCCAGGAGGGACCATGCGCTATGCGCTCCTCTACCCTCGGTGGGAGTTCTTCCTTACGGATCAAGTTGGGTCCCGCTCCGGTGTCGATAATAAGCGATACAGTCGGGCCAATGGTTGCGTAAACCTTGTAGTTTATGCGTATTAACACGAGTATCTTCGCGAGAGAAGCCATGCGGTGGACGCAACGCTACGGGTGACTGATATAAGGGAAAAGATATATATTCCACGTCAATATTTGGTACGCCGGTAGCGACTTCGAGTCCTGAGCAGGCTTGGTCTCCGAAGACACAAAAACATTACCGCTAACGATTTCATTAGCTAGAAAGGCTGGGAACGAGACGTTTCCGTCTCCGTCTGCTTGAGCAAAACTCCTTCTCTTGTGTTATAGAAGGGTTCCGTTCTTAGTTTTCGGACCTACGAACGGAAGCAGAGCAATGCGGCTTGTCACTTGATCCGGCGCGGATACTTCTGGTTTATTTTCCTACAGGGATTTGAGCCAACTTTTAACCTCCTGGTAACTCTTCGAGGGTATTTCCAAACGTTCTATAGAAGAGAAGGTCTCATAGTTGACAACAAATTTATCCCAATCCTTGAAAGGAAGAATACAATTTGGTGAAGTATGTCCCTTTTTATAGCAAGTATAGCAAATTGTTGCATGATGTTTCCCCGAATATCCCTGCGGAATGAACGTACGACTTGCTCCTTTAAGGCAAGGACGGCCAATCCATCATGGACGCATTTGACGCTTGTTCCTATCCTCCATATGGAGTCTTGGTGCGGACTTGTCAGCTTGTGGTTGAGCGCGCAATGCCAACACGTCACTAGAACTTCCAGTTCTAATTCTAAGAGTTTTGTATGTAAGACCCGCTAGAGTTGTCCGTAGTAGTTATGTAATCTGAAGAGTAGCTACTGGGCTGTCCTAAAACGAGCGCTTCAGCGTGCCCACTGCTCTGAGGGACGTAAGCCGAATGGCTGTCTGAGTCGGCAACGGAATAAACTAGGCGAAAAGGACCACGAGGTTTTAAATTCGTATGTATAGTCTTGGTTCTGATAGGCTTCGTCGGTTTTTGTAGGGTGACTGATAGGGGGAAATCGTCGGGAGAAGAGATACTTAGAACCAACTACCCCAAGACGGAGGTGTTGCGAGCGACAAGAGTGCTACCGTGGTATAGTTGAACAAATAAAAAGCAGTGTATATGGGAGAGAGTTGAGAGGGCTACAAGCAAGTATAAAAGGGGCAGCGTCTACCACTGATTCTCTGCGACTTGCTTAGGAAAAAGTTTTCTTGGGTTGAAGTTGACTCTCAACTTCCTACTACTCGGAGCTTGACCTGAAGTTGTCTGCCAACTTGCTTGACCTCTCAAGGAGGAAGCACTTTACTCAGCTTATATAGACCTTTCGGCTAATCCTAAAGTCTCAATCAAACATACTAAATACCATAAAACGCATTCACGGGAATCGTGTGAACCAGAGAGACCATTAGAAGATATTTCCTCAAGGTAAATATCTAGGTGCCATACCCATGCCAGCCACCCATCGGCCAGGGGTGGGAATTGATGTGGCCATTATATAGACCTTTCAGAGTCACTCGTAGTATCACCCACAACCTAGAACTGTACTGACATCCACTATGACAGCGTGTCCTAAAATAAAAAATCAACCGATGAATTTGCCACACTCACCCAAATTAAAAATATCTTGCAAATTCAAAAACTGTAAAAATATCTTCCCAGTTCCAATACTGTATACAATTATGGTCCTCATCTAAATTTTTTCGTGTGCGAATTTGCGCACATCACGCCCTCCCGCTCAAGACGAACGTCCCGGCTCGTCACTGCTCTTGTTGTTCTTGTGGAGTTCTATCCATTCATCAGGGAGAGTATAGGGTTCACTATAAGGATATGGTAGTAGCTCATTTCCAATATGATGAGAGAGTGTGTACCGTGCGATGACCGGCTCATCTCCTTGGTCAAGAGTTTCGTAGATTCGGCGTATGGTTTCATAGTGTTCTCTAATGAGCTCCTCCCGTTTCACTTCTCCAAACCTTCCAAATGTGAGGTAGTAAACGTAGTATGCAAACTTTTCTGGCAACGGGTCCAGAAACGGGTATCTGAAGGAGAAAAAAACTCGCAACATAAGGACTGAGTCCTCACGAGTAAGGTGCGCCCCGTGAATGGTCTGGAAGCACATGCAAATACTAATGGCAAAAAAGGAAATTACTTCTGCTTCTCGAGGGTCCTCTGTCATTTCGCGAAGCCAACGTCTAATTGGTAGTCGTCCAATAATTAAGGATGCATAGTTTCCCCCTGGGAGACTAGGCGGTGTTTGAGGCGATCTTCTTGGCGATCTTCCTCGCTGCTCCCGACGCCTTGCCCTCTTCGATGATCCGCCCCGATCACTTGATGGTCCAGCTCGTATCATCATCACGGCCTCGGGAGGATCCTGGTCTTCGGCTGAGGTTGTATTTCTGAGCGGAGCAACGTAAGGTTCCCATAGAGGATATGGGACCAGTCGATATTCCATATCAGGGGGCAAGCTGTAACCTCTCAGTCGCACATCTTGGTTGTTCTTGAGAAATACGTAAACTGGACGGATAATGTTCAGATATGTTTGCGACAAGTCTCCGATAGCTACCATTCCATACCTCCCTATAGAGTAATGATATATGACTTCCACAAACTCTGGACCTGCTTCCGTGAACCTTCCGTTTTGGAATGAGAATAGAACTCTGATCAATAGTCGGAAATCTTCTTGAGGTAGCAATGGTCCGTTCAACGTACGAAAACATAGGCATATATTAATGTAGAAATGGATGATTACGTGGAGTTCGTAGTAGTCACGCGTAATCGAGATGATCCATTCCCAGGCCCTTTTTCCTCCCATAGGAATCATTCTATAGTTAAAGATGAGTATGCCTCGTGGTTGCGCATAGTCCTGTGTGAGAAGGAATTCTTCAGGCCTCTGATGGTAAGGGACCAGACGACGTGCATGGATTGCCCTCCTTGATCTCTTCCCTGAGCTTGAACAGAGCTTATAATGCGGGTGTCTTTCCTCCGTGACGATGCAAGGGTTCGAGTACTTTGTTTGGAAAGCCGGCCACTTCACAGCCTGTTGCATTGCTTTTCCGTGTGCTACAAGTACTTTAGAGCCGACTGAGAAAGTTTGGACTGGAGGCTCTTCATCCTTATTTCTTGTCTGTGTTAGCGCGCGGTGTGATCTCCAGCTTTCGGTGGCCAATAGTTCGACCTCTCTACTCTCTTCATCGATAACATTTGTTTCCATATCTCTCTGTAACATTCTAGGAGCTCTTCCGTACATTAGCTCAAACGGTGACCGTCCACTTCTTCCTCTTCTTCGCCGATAGCCGTATAACACTTTTGGTAAGGCATCTTCCCACTGGATTTCATTCTCGGACATAGTTTTCGATATTGATCGTTTGATGGTTCCAACCATCCTCTCCGCTTTCCCGTTTGACATAGGAGCATATGCGAGAACTGTCTTTAGCTGAATACCTTTTTCTTCCAAGAAACGAAGCAGTGAAGTTGCAGTAAAACAAAGTGCGTTATCCGAGATGATCCTTTTTGGAAGACCAAACGGTTCAATTATTTCTTTTTCGATGAATCTCAGGACCACTTCAGCATTGGCCTCCTCAACTGCAACTGCTATTGGCCATCCAGTAAGATGTTCCACCCCTATAAGGAGATATTTGTTTCCGGAAGAGGTTTCCTTGAATGGGCCGGCAAAGTCAATTGAAAAGGTTTCAAAGAGACCGGAAACTGGAAAGCCTAGAGTTGTCTTATACTTTCGTATTGGCGTGAATTTTTGACAGTTGTCGCAGCTTTTCACGAAGTTATAGACGTCCTTATGGATACTGGGCCACCAGAATCTCTCAGTAACGAATTTCTTGGTTGTTTCGAGATCCCAATGCCCTAACTCATCATGAAAAGTCCTCAAGATCTTCATTCTTTCTTTCAAAGGGGCCACTAGTCGAGGACCGGCTTTCGTGTGTCGGAAGAGTTTCCCATTCCATAGTGTAAAAGCCTTTTGATTCCTGCGTACCCAATTTCTGTGTTCAATATCAACCTTTCTCATTTCTAGTCCATCCAGGAATTTAATTAGTCCGTCAATATTAGCTTCGTACTCGTTATTGTTCGGCACTTGCACCTCGGCAACTCCGACGATGTTCTCGGAAGCTTTTTCATTTGGAATCAGTGGATCCCTCAAGCGGGATAGGTAGTCGGCAGGCTGATTATTGCGTCCGGGCCTATACACAATTTCAAACCGATATTCTGCGAAAATGTCGAGCCATCGGGCCAAGCGGTGATGTACATCTTTCTTTTGGAATGCTGTCTTAAGTGCCTGGTGATCAGTTATCAAGACAAATTTCTCGAGTGATAAAAGGTATACGCGAAACTTTTTCAGTGCGAAGACAACAGCGAGCGCTTCTTTTTCGCAGACTGAGTATCTCCTTTCCGCATCATTCAGAGTGCGACTTGCGAATTGAACCGGGTGTAGTCTTCCGTTTTCATCTTTTTGGGACAAAACGGCACCCAAAGACCGTTCTGAGGCATCTGTCTCCACAACAAATGGTCTCTTGAAATCTGGATACATGAGCACTGGGGGGACACATAGCTTATCTTTAAGCTCTTCAAATGCGGTTTGCATTTCCTTGTTCCATAAAAATTTTCCGTTCTTTGTTGTGCTGGCATGTAACGGTGCTGCAGTCTTGGCGAAATCTTTGATAAATCTCTGTAATATGAGGCCAGTCCTAAGAAGCTTCGAACCTCCGTCTTTGAAGCGGGCCTTGGTGCCAACTTGATTTTTTTCGTTTTCTCTGGATCCACTTTAATTCCCTCTTGATCGACGATATGACCGAGTAATTGGATAGACGTTTTCGCAAAGAAGCATTTGCTCAACTTAATTTTCAGGCTGTATGCAGCTATTTTCTCCACCACAGTCTTGACATGCGATATGTGCTGATCCAAGGTTTTTGAGAATATCACTACATCATCGATATAAACTCTTGCAAATGGAAGTCCTTTCAAAACCTCGTTCATCATTCTTTGGAATGTAGCTGGGGCATTCATGAGACCAAAAGGCATCACTTCGAACCTGAATGTACCGGCTTTGCTGGTAAAAGTTGTTTTTTCCTTGCATTTTTCATCCAATGGAATCTGCCAATAACCAGTGTAAAGATCAATTGAGGTGAAGTATCTCCCGTCCTTCAAGTCCTCGAGGATTTCCTCCATATTTGGGATCGGAAATCGATCGGGTATCATTCTCTGGTTCAGTTGTCGGTAATCGACGCAAAAGCGAAGTTTTCCATCCTTCTTTGGTGCTACCACAACTGGAAATGACCATGGGGATGAAACTGGCCGAATAATATCATTTTCCAGCATACTTGTAACATTCTCTGAGATAAATTGGTCATATTTTGGCGGTTGACGTCTAGGCCTGTGGTAAATTGGTTTAGTATCGGTAAGTTCAAATGAGTGAGTGACCGGTACACTTGCTTGTCTTAATCGGAAACGCTCCATGCAATTACTTCGGAAGATGTTAACATGTCGGATATTATCATTGAGGCGGGGGCTGGAAGGTGCTGTACTTTTTCTTGAATTTCTCCAATTTGGCGCTGGTCCTTTTCTTGATCCTCACCCTCCAAATTTTGAAGGACCTCTTCCGGCGTGCTCACATCTTCAGATATGGAATTCGATATATTCTTGTTTTCCGTGCAATTGTAATCTTCTTTCATGCCCGAATTCCGTCCTTTGATTCGATATTATCGCAAAAAGAAACACATTCAGGTGTCAAACCTACCCTAGAATTCCATTCTTCATCTGTTTCAAACCCAGAATCATAATCGTCCCATGTCATGTTCATTATCCCCCGAGCGTACCCTTCTCCACTTCCGAAAGTGTTAGTTGGTTCGAATCTTCGCTGTCATAGCTAGAAGTGAAATCTTCACTGTCCGTTTCTTTCAAATCTACCGGATGTGTGCTTTTGTCGAAATCCAGGGGCATCTTCACGTTCTGCCGTCAACATTAACTGAAACGATTTGGTTGCCCAAGTCAATGCAGGTCCCTAGTCTTTCCATGGTAGGGCAGCCAATGATTGCATCGAAAGGGAGATCAGGCATGACAAGAAAGTCTAATCAACTTTAGAGTCCCCAAAGAACACGGAAACCTTGTCAACAGTGCCCATGCATTTTGATACGGTTCCATCCGCCACAGTTATTCTTCGAGTAGTTGGAATAATTTCAAGACCTAGATCTGTCACCAAAGTTTCTGAAATAAGGTTTGGAACAGCGCCCGAATCGAAAAGAGCTTGGGTTTGCATTCCCAATACTTTGACTGGTACTAGTTTAAGACGTCTTGGTGCTGTCGAGGCCGATTGAAGAAACAGTTTCTTACCCTTAGCGGACTTATTAGACCTGATAATTTTTTTGAGTTCTTTCTCGCGTCCTCTGCGTCGCCCCTCAAAAGTTGACCAAACGTTATCCCAGTTGGGGCCGATGCAAGCTCAGCCACCAAATTGTACTTCTTCACATATTCTAGTACGTCCTTCGGGATACTCTTAAATTTCTTACTCTTTCTCGTCTTCTTGGCCGAAGTGTTTCCCACCCTGGAACAACTTGATCAAGCCTCTTGGTTCGAGGAGGTACAGGTGCTGGGATATGCTCCAGCATTCCATAATCTAGCCTAGGTTTTTTCGACAAAACGTTCCCTTCCCCATCCCTTTTTGTCACATTAACTTGACTGATTTCTTCAGCGATGGATACATTACCGGCATCCGCCAACCTTTGATCCTTCCTGTTTTGTAAGATTTTCATCTCTGGTCCTGACTCACTCCTCGCGTCCGATAAATTTGCTCTTCTGTTGTCTTTAGACCAGCAGTTACTTTCATGATGCCCGTAACGACCGCACTTTCCACAACGAGTGTTTCTATGTGGATTATCAGGACACCTATTTGCAAAGTGTCCAGGCTTGTGACAGTAGGAACAGACTTCTGCGGCCTTGGGGCCCCAGACTGGTTCTTCTTAATGGTAAGAGTAAGGCTTTCCAACTGCGAGGTTATCATGTCAAGTCGATTATCGAATCGGGTTTCCAACCTTTCTTCCAAGTTTTTGACATCGCTCCTGACTGATTCCAATGCTGCTGCGCTAGTCGCTGGCCTTTGATAATTCTTTTCAGGATGTACGATAGACACCGATGTGCGGGTTTCCCTCGGTACCTCACTCAGTGACTGAAACGTCTCCGAATTTTTGACAAATTCTACTATGGTACCCTTCAGTTCATTAAAAGTGTGAGGGCCCTTGATGAGGAGGAAATCGGAGAGCCGCTTATCCCCCATCGCCGCCTTACGCAGCATTCCGTACTTGGCTTGGCGTTGAACCCAGCCTTTTCATAGAGATCACACAAGTATACCAATGAGCTTAACAAATCGTCGAAGTTGAGCCGGGCCTCTATGGCGGTACGAATCATCTCATCTGGTTCTACCTGCTTAGCATATTCTTTCACAAGCCACTCACATACCTCACCGAAGTTACGCCCATTCCCGTTAAGAGACCACCCGTTGATAAACTTGGCCTTATATTTGTGCTTTGCGTCACCATGAAGATAGGCGAAGATACTTTCGGCCTTCTCTTCATCGCTCTTCTCACGCATCACAACGTTGACATATGTATAGAGAAACTCCTCAACGTCTTCATTCTTGCCCCCTGTGAACGTTATACGAGCAGCGTTGAGATCCATAATTACAGAAAAGAAATCCCCTCGAATGGTTCCCTAAGACTGCTCAACTCGAATACCTCGGGTGCAACCCCCTCCACAAGAGTACCAAATGATAGGGGAAATCGTCGGGAGAAGAGATACTTAGAACCAACTACCCCAAGACGGAGGTGTTGCGAGCGACAAGAGTGCTACCGTGGTATAGTTGAACAAATAAAAAGCAGTGTATATGGGAGAGAGTTGAGAGGGCTACAAGCAAGTATAAAAGGGGCAGCGTCTACCACTGATTCTCTGCGACTTGCTAAGGAAAAAGTTTTCTTGGGTTTGAAGTTGACTCTCAACTTCCTACTACTCGGAGCTTGACCTGAAGTTGTCTGCCAACTTGCTTGACCTCTCAAGGAGGAAGCACTTTACTCAGCTTATATAGACTTTTCGGCTAATCCTAAAGTCTCAATCAAACATACTAAATACCATAAAACGCATTCACGGGAATCGTGTGAACCAGAGAGACTATTAGAAGATATTTCCTCAAGGTAAATATCTAGGTGCCATACCCATGCCAGCCACCCATCGGCCAGGGGTGGGAATTGATGTGGCCATTATATAGACCTTTCAGAGTCACTCGTAGTATCACCCACAACCTAGAACTGTACTGACATCCACTATGACAGCGTGTCCTAAAATAAAAAATCAACCGATGAATTTGCCACACTCATCCAAATTAAAAATATCTTGCAAATTCAAAAACTGTAAAAATATCTTCCCAGTTCCAATACTGTATACAATTATGGTCCTCATCTAAATTTTTTCGTGTGCGAATTTGCGCACATCAGTGACCTTCTTAAATTGGATGCTGCCTGCGCGGATCGCAGCACCTAGCCTTTTTGCGTAATTGACAAACCTTAAAAAAGGAACTTCCGGTTTATTTTGGCGATACTGCGATACAATAGTCCTATGACTCCTGTTTAAACCTTCGATGAACATTGTCATCTGCTCGTCAATTGTATTCACATTACCCCAGCGATTACTGTCTTTGCTTACCCGAATATAAAACTCCATTTTATCCTCTGAAGAGCGCTGATTCACACCCGTTAGTACTGTTATCGCTTCTCCAAGGTTTCATCGGTGACGAGGCTTCGCAGAAGCCATTTAAAGGCTTCTGACCCGGCCATGATCTTACCATGGTGAGCTCCAGCGGTCTGCAAAACAGACGTAAAATGCTTTTAAGCGATTCCACTTACAAATTTGGGGGTAAAAGAAAGCTTTTTGCCTCATTCACCTCTTGCATATCAAAGTATTTGACGAATTTGGCGAGAAAGTCCAATACTAAGACGGCGTCTTGATCTGTAAAGATAGTTTTTGGGCGAACCTTCAGGGTATGTAACGAAGAATCTTTCGCACTGCGCTCCGGCGTCTCGAAGAGAGAGATGTTTTAGGGTTGCGCAACCTGTAAGTCCTATATGACAACATATGCCTAAAACGGTAATTAGTCGGATGCAACTCTTTCAAATCCCCCCAGAGCGGTCCGCCCCTCGAAGCGATTTTCTCAGGCTTTGCATCCTTATCTCGATGCTTTAAACCTTTTGAGAGTGGTTTCCGCTCGTTTTAGACGTGTGCTTGCTCCTGGAGGATCGTTCTCCTGATTTCTCTGTATTGTGCACAGGCTCTTCAGAGCTTAGGCTATTTGTCTCTCCAGCCTCGCTCCCGATACCTCTAGAGCTCGATGCCTCCGCTAACTCCCTGAGTCATCGTTTTTCGACGTCTTCGTCTTCCATACAAACTTCATAGGGTCCCTCTGCTTTCGCGACCTACCCTTACGGGATTCTCGATCTAGCGCTTCTTCTTCATTCTACGACGACGGAACTTCTCGGCTAATAGACCCGACAAAGGCAGCGATCTCCAAGAATTTCATGCGCGTTGCCCCTCGGCCAAATCTTTCATTCGCGTCATCGCAAGATTTATTAAGCTATTCAAGAGCATAATTTGCGTCACGCCGTGCATGCTGCACCACTACCGTTAACTGGTCAATGACCTCAAAGTCTGCACCCTTATTCTTTTCCGTCTTCATAGACGTCATTTTGGCGTCAATTTATGCCAGCGCCACGCGAAAGACTGCGCCTTGTTCCTCAATCTCCAAGCGGAGCTTCTTGCTTTCCTCCTCAAGGAGTGCCACGATGAGGCAGCGTGTGTCCTAGACGACACGATCCTGTGATACGGCAGATGTTCCTTCAGGGACGGGCCTTGCCGTCACGGCAGCAACAGCAACTGCCTCTCCGCCAATGTTGGACCCTACTTGATTACGGGTTGCCCCTGCAGGACCTATCGGTATCCCAGTGTGACGGCCTGAACCAACAATTTGATCAACAACATATTGAACTGAACTTCTTCTTATTTGACTTTGAATAACTTGACGTGGCGACTTACTAGTTAACTGAGGTTGGGACTTCTTAGTCTCTTGCTATTGTGGATGGTCAGTCACTCCTAAATCCACATCAACGTTATTACGTCTCGATCTGCATTGTAATTGATTATCAATCTCTTTTGCATCCTCTTCAAAGGGCTGTGACTCCTCTCAGTCTTCATCTTGACCATGTGAGTCCTTGGATGTTAACTTAAGGTCTAATACCCTTTTTATGGCATGAGTAATGTCTTCCATTGTTGATGTCTTAGTAGAAACATCCATTTGGAGATCAACAATACATCGCGATACTGTGTCATCTTCTGGAATAACTGCTAGTACCGTTCTGCTTTGTAAAGTCGCTTGCTCTTGTGTCACTTGAGTGGCTTTTGTATTTTTGGCGTTTATTTGCGGTTCTTTTACCCTGGCCAACGGACTAGGAGCTAATTCAACTCTATCTCATGAGACCCGCTCCATGATGTCTCCATCTTGGATAAAAACGGTGTCATAATTGATTTCCTTTACTCTGTAGGGTCCTGTGGTGACCGGTGCTAGCTTATGCTCGCGGTCTTGATCTCCGAGGTATTCCTTTCTTAGGAACACGTAAGATCCTACTGGAATGTTGTGCTCGGGATTTCGTAGTCTCGCATCAAAGCAACGTTTATAACTTGCTTTTTGCTTCTGTATAAAAGCACTTGCGGTGCGCATAAGGAGCTTCAACCATGATTGCCGTTTTAAGTGGAACTGCCATTCGGTCCCAAAATCTTCCAAAAAAGCTGGGCCTGTAATGCCAAACTTTTTGAGCTCTTGATAATGAAAAATCAGATGGAGCTAAGTCTGTAGTCCTGTGGACTTGTGTGTTGTATGCGTACGTCAACGCAGCTGTGAAAAAGTCCCAATCCTTTGGGTGGGCAGCGACATAGAGCCTCAAGGCCGCGATGATAGTTTTGTTGAACCTTTCCGCTTGACCATAGGCCTGTGCGTGAAACATTGTTGTAAACATTTGACTGGTACCTAGGATCCTATAAGTGTTCTGGAAGAAATTTGCAGTGAATTGCTTTCTGTTGTCGAATAATAATTTGGCCGTTGGCCTATAGACAAACACCAAATGTTGCACAAAGGCAAATGCTATTGAAGCTGCAGTGATCATTTTCAGAGGCACCGTCCGAACTAATTTCGAATATTGATCGCTTATTATCAACTGATATCGGTGACCACGTTTGTTCTTGATCATTTCCCCGAGAATATCGATCGCAAAAAACTCCAAATGAGCATCAGGTGGAAAGAGCTTCAGCTCCTTACGGTCCTGCGGTAACTTAACCCGATTGCGGGCACCTTTTGGACAATATCGCACAGCTGCATAACAATCTAAGGCCATGGAGGGCCAGTAATAATCCTTTGATAAGGACTTGTACATCCATCTACCTCCTAAATGACCTGAGCTCGGGATATAATGCCCTATTATTAGTAGTCTGCCTTAAAAAGACCTTATAATGTCAATTTGTATCCTTTTTGAGGATGTCCTACACAACTATCCTTCATAAGGTTTCGAATCCATGGAAAACGGTATTTGTTTTCCGTTATCCAGTCTGGCTCTCAAAGCTTTCCAAAATAGATCTGAATCCTGCTCATGTACTTACTCTTCGGGGGTTATGGCAACAAAATCATCGCGTTCTGCCCGGTTCTGAATCGAGAGTACTTCATCTACTGCTCATCGTCGATATCGACATCTTTTTCAGGAAGACTTCCTGGTCTACTCTATTTACATAAGAGACATGAGTTTCTTTCTCCATACAACAAACATGGTATCTCTTCGTGGACTTCAACAGTAGTTGCTCCCCCAGTCTCAAGAAGTGAGGGTGCATCCGCTTGAGTGATAGAACGACCCTTCTTGTATTTGACTTAGAGGTCATATTCACTTAGGCGTAATAAACACTGCGTGAAACGTCCTGATGGATCATTGACGTCCATTAAGCATCTTAAGATGCATAATCGTTGTTCACAATGAGCTTTTCCATAATCAAGTAAGGCCTCAATAGGTCTAAAGCCCATATTGTCGCTAGTCACTCCAATTATGTAACAGAATATCTTGTGTCGGCGTCCAATAAGGTGCTTGTTAAGAAACCTAAAGATTTACGTTCACCATTACGGTGAATCTGAAATAACACCGCTCCAAGCTGGAACTTAGATTCCTCTGATTCAACAGAATAGGGAAGCCTTCTCTTGGTTAAGCCAATACTGGTGGCGAAAGAGTCGCCTCTTTCAATTCATGGAACGCTTGTTCCTCACTGAGACCAAAAGTTCGTAAAATAAATGGTTCTTATTTCCTAACAATTTTGTTCAAAGGATACGCAATGCGCTTGAAATTCTTGATAAAACGTCTTTACACAGACCCAAAAAGCTTAGTAGCTGAGTTTGAGTCTTAGGCATCTTTGCCTCTCGCAAAGCCGTAAGACGGATTTCATCTACCCCCAGTCTTCCTGGCTTCATAAAATGACCAACATATTTGATCTCATCTGTAAAGAACTCACATTTACTCAACTTGGTATTAATACCTGCCCTTTAAGAGTCTACAATACTGCGTTCACATGGTTGATGTGTTCATCCCCGGTACGGCAAAAGATAATGATATCATCTAGGTGCACTAGACATGATTTTCACTTGTATGGTCACAACATTATGTCAAGAGCACGTAACAACTTAGCTGGTGCATTTTTCAAACAAAATGGTATCCGTTTCAAATGATGAAGTTCACTGTGGCATGAAAAATGCCACAGTGAACTTCATCATTTGCCGTTTTGTCCCGACCTTCGGGCAACAGGTATTTTTAATTCCCCCAGTTAGCATTTAATGCTGTCAAAACGTTTGCACCTCCTAAGGAGTCAATACATTAGTCCATACGAGGTATAGGATAACCATAACTAATCGTAACTGCATTCCATTTCCTATACTCGATGCAAAATCGCATAGATCCAACTGCTTTTGGAACCAGTAATACAGGTGAAGTCTATTTTGACTGCGCCGGTACAATGATGCCGGCCTTGCAGCATCTTTGGGACTTCTTGTCCCTCAATTTTCCTAGAGTTATGGCCTGCACAATATGGTGCTTGGGCAACAGGTCGGGTCCCTGGGACGAGTTCAATACGATGTTTCGTAGTTTCAATTTCCCCAAGAGAACCATCTCACATTGAGGAATACTTCCTCAACATTTCTTGAAATTGCTCTCGAAGAGCATCTGGAATGTAACTCAAGTCAAGATCATGAACTTCTAATAGTTCATTGCCATCTGATACAGCTTTTGTATCCTTTTTTTTCCTTGGAATCTTCATGATTCTCTGTTACTATAACTTCCTAATGTAAAGTATTTTTCGGTACTTTCATGGTACTTAAATGTTTTTCTTCTGCAACTGGCAATGACTCAAATGAGTCCTTATCGTGGTAAATCTCTACACTCTCTGCAGCTTCACCTCTCCTAGTGGGACTTTGGATCATGGCCATCGGATGTGGAAGCGTGGTAGCAATCACGTGATTTTTGCATACGCTTTCAGGATACTTGGCAAAGTTTGCTATAAGCAACTTGAATGTCTGGTCCTTTTCTCTTATACCTTGTGCTAGAAACATTGGACTTCCCCATTTGAGATAACGGTTAGTAGTTCTTTATAACTGGTTTCATATCCTTCACAGGATGTACGAAATCTGTGGATACATGTAAATGCTTTAAAAACTCATAGCAAATGATGCTATGTCTCTTCTGGGTTTGATAAGGCGACTGATGAGGGGGACTTTGGACACATCCCGGGCGATTCTGCCTGGTGCTATGATCCTGACAAGGAAGAGCCGGAGCCCTTTGGATCGTTGAGGAGCCTTGTAAGGCTAATGCTGGTTCGACTAGTGTAGATGGTGCACTTGTTTCTTGTGAGACACCAGGTTCTTAAAATAGGAAGGGACTTCGAATGTCCCTTCTTGTAAGAAATGCATTCCCTTATGTGGTAGGCCATAAGGGCATACAGATTGAGACTCTCCTGAGTCCAACGAGGACTGCAAAAGGATTACGGAACCTCTACTAGCACTCCACCTTGGATGAAGTGTCTTCGATGGAGGTGAGGACGCCCTCTCTGTGGTGGATGGTTTCAACGCCCTGTCAAAGGAAACCCTTCGGGTATGTGAATGAGCTCTTGCTCTAACAGCGTCACCCTTCGCTCGGGCGAAGTCTACAAGTTCCAAAAAGAAAATCTTTCTGTTCAAGTCGCGATACATCGCAACAATAGAAATAGTGCAACTAAAGCACGGTAGCTTTTCTGTCGCTTGTAGCAATTCCTTCTTGGGGTAATGGGTCCTGGCCATCTCTTCTCCAGACGATTTATCACTATCATATGGCTCTGCAGCTCTACAGTTTTGTACCGGAGAAGTTTTTTGAAGCGACCCAGAATAACATTCTTCTATCTGTTTGATCCTCGGCCTGCGCAGGTCGAGTAATTTATATGTCGAGCATAGCTGGATATTAGCGATTCTAGTGATCATTATATTCTTATTTAGTAGTGTAGTATCCCAAAATAGAGTTTTGAAGGCTGAATAAATACAATTGTGCCATGGAGGGGAATGTGGGGTGCTTTGATATTTGAAAGACATGGTCGGTTGTGCTCCGGAATATCCTAGAGAGTGACCATTAGTACCTCTTAATTTTTCCTAAAAGCTGGCTGAAGGCTGGTCAGCAGCCATTTTGTGCTGGATATTGATAGGGGTAACTCGTTGGGAGAAGAAATAATCAGAACCAATTACCCCAAGGAGGAGGTGTTGCAAGCGACAAAAGTGCTACCGTAGTATAGTTGAATGAACAAAAAGGAGATTATATGGAAGAGAGTTGAGAGGGCTACAAGCAAGTATGAAAGGGGCAGGGTCTACCACTGATGCTCTGTGAGCATCGTAGGAAAATGTTTCTTGGGTCCGAAGTTGACTCTCAACTCCCTACTACTCAGGACTTTGCTTGAAGTTGTCTGCCAACTTGCTTGACCTCCACAAGAGAAAGCAGTTTACTCGGCTTATATAGACTTTTGGGCACCCCTAAAGTCTCATTCAAACATACTAATAACCATAAAATACATCCAAGGGAATTGTGTGAACCAGAGAGACTATTAGAAGATATTTCCTCAAGGTAAATATCTAGGTGCCATACCCATGCCAGCCACCCATCGGCCAGGGGTGGGAATTAATGTGACCATTATATGGACCTTTCGGAGTCACTCTTAGTACCACCCAGAACCTGGACTTGTACTGACCTCTATTATGACAGCGTGTCTTAAAATAAAAAATCAACCCATGAATTTGCCACACTCATCCAAATTAAAAATATCTTGCAGATTCAGAAACTGTAAAAATATCGTCCCAATTCCGATACTGTATCCAAATTTGGTCCTCTTCTGGATTTTTTTTTCGTGTGCAAATATTGCGCCCATTGGATATTACGGCCGCGGCAGCGTGCTTGTGTGTAAAGGGCAAATATTTGAGTTAGTTTACTGAAAGTAGAACATAGGGTGAAATTCCAATGAGCCTGTTGCTAAATACCACTCGGGCCTTGTCACAGGTCTCCATCGTCCTAACAGCCACGTCACGCATGACATCGGATAGCCCCTTAGAGGTGCCCAGGTGTCAACCTCCGAGAGTGGATACAGGGGTAGGCACGAGCCTATACCTCTCACGGGGGTTGCCATCGAAGATTCATATCTTGGAGGCTTCGCGGAGACGTGTCATTTAAATCAAAACAATAATAATAGTTGCCGGGGTAACTTCACTAGTGCTATGACTTTTCCATCAATTGGTGCAAAATATTGCAAGTTCCAGGTAGCTTCTAATTGTTGTTGTCAAATGTATATATTAATCAGAAAAGCTTACAGGAATAAATCGAGTCCAAAGACGTAGCAAATGCCGTTGCCCGGTAGTCTGGTGCTTTGACGTAATCAAGACATTCTAACATAACATAACATAGCAAGATTGACTTCCTGTAGCTTTCCTCGATGATTCTCACGGAAATTCGGTTATTGTGCTCCCAGACCGCAGTCGCTATAATATGGCAAAAGAAAAACATTTTCTCATATTGAGAACTTGTAGTTGGAATCACCTGAGTATTCACTTACACAGAATTTTCACTTATCCAGCAGTGATGTCCAACCCATAATGCCTGCTGACAGGGTTTGAGCCAGCCATTTAAGCACACGAGTGACATTACCCATTATCCTGAACACGTCTAGCATACACCATGGGATAGCCGAACCGCACTTTTCAAACATTAAAGAACCAAATGGATCTCAACCTTACACAGAATTGCTGAAATGAAATGAATCTGCAGTGCCATGTGATGGATGCGTACCGTACGAATCATTCATAGCTGCCATGGCATTAGGCGAGTTCATCGCATAATACTGCGATAAAATAGGAGTTGTACTTCTAATCCAAAGAATCTCCGGCCCCAAGATTGCGAAGAAGATGCTGAGGACTAATATAGATATTCCATGGGTTTCTGCAACTCCTCTCCACAATGAAACAATCAGGTTTTTAGCGACCAATCCAGCTCGGACAGCATCGACTGGCACATTATACTCTGATTGTGAGTCGATGATTCTCGACGGGTTTTCTGCTTTAAGTGCTCTGATTTCCGTAAAAAGCACTGCTAATGTTATAATCAGAACAATGGCCAGACTTGCAAATCCCAAGGCCCCGAAAAAATTCACAAATGCATTCATAAAACTAAAAATTGTAAGGAGAAATCCAACTCGTAGCCTCTTACCTGAGGAAATGAAATCATAGATGCCAAATACTAAAATGGAGGCAAAAAGTGAAGTTATTGAGAGATTGGGCTCGTGCAAACTAATGTAAAACATTTTTAAAGTCACAAGAATCATGGGCAGTGCCAGGGACCAGTTTGCATATGCTTGATTGTTTTCATACCACTCTCTGAAATCAGGGTCATTACGCCAGAACTCAGCGGATTTAGGAAGAATGTACAGCCCACGAGTCATATAGATGCGACAGGCCAGTGTGACTGAAACAACTACAAGGGTAATAAGGATATTAATTTCCGTTTGGAAGACCATCTTTAAGAGTTCCCCCGCTGTGATAGGTTCTCGCTGTGCCTGCATTGCGATCTGGATAGTCTCCCTTTGGGAAACTGACGTTCCATTCATATCATTCCCTGTGGCGGCAATTGGATCATACCCATGCGGAGTTTGTGACAAGGAACTTTGTTCAGAAATTTCCGAGATGTTGTCAAAATTTTCAGTATTCTCGTTGGCATACAGGTCGATAGTAGGAACAGAATGGTTACTATGGGTGACATCATGCACCGTACCGTTTTGCATGGTGGGATGCACTTGTCGAGAAGCATGAATTTCTTGTGACAAAGGGGAGATCACTGGGGTATTGCCATCCAGATTAGTAGCACTTTGAGGCTGGTTATTTGAGGATGCCATTTAAGGCCAAAGTCCGTAGAATAGGTGACACTGGATAGGTCTTTGGTACTCTTTTCAGGTTTTTGGCTCAGTAGGACACCCTTGGGTATATTAATATTCCGAAAGTAGCGTAATTTCCCGAAGAGAGGTCACCTGGTCCCCGAGCGACTAAGCGTGATAGATGGAGGGTTGTGAGTTTGACCTTTTCAGCACATCAAGAAATAGTTACCAATGCATGTTTTACTCTTAATTTTCTATTCAGTTTCTGTGCAGGGATGCAATCAACTTTTTTGCATACAATAGATGCTTATGGCCCCAAAATGCATCTCTCAGACACTATGAAAACAACAGCCGCAACCCATTTATTCCGACAGACTTGTAATTCAAGAGCCTACTGCAGATTCACAATTTACGAAACAAAAGAATGGCCCTCAAAATTCTGTCCAAATTGGTGAGAGGGATTAGAATAATATACGGAAAGAATTCATCGGTAGGTTTTAAGCCATTCCACAGTGGAATCAATGTCCAGTTCTGCATACCTAATCACTGGTCTCCAGCCCGTTTTCCAGCTTAATCTGAGCACGCCGCTGACCTCTTAGTGTGTACGCTTACACCCACTCCGCGTAATCTCTACCAGATCATCTGACCCACCTCAGGAAGGGGAAAGGTTTGGGTATTTTACTCCTGGAAGATATATCCGGTCTATCCCATGGTTTTCAAGACAACCGCAATCAACTCAGGAAGTGGCGCTACTTTCCAAATATAAAACTTTTCCCCCTTTCCAAATATTAAACTACCTAAATCTAACCTATGCATGCCTGCTGGCCAGCATTGAGCCGTTTTTTTAGGGAAAACTAAGAGGTATTACTGGTCACCCTCTGGGATACCCTCTGGGATATTCCGGGCCACAACCGACCGTATATTTCAAATATGAAAGCACCCCGCATCCCGCCTTAAACGTTTCCCCCGTGTTTTGAGAGATAAAAGCGGACCATCAATTCCGGCGGAAAGTGACTTGCAGGGGGGATTTGTTTTATTTTAAAGTATGGAAGATGTAGTTGACTGTATCCATGCCGCTGGGAGTGATTTGTGGGTGGCAAGTCGTCACTGACTTGTAAATATGAAGGCTAAAAATCACTGAAAATCACTTTCAACTCGTTAGGAGTGTCAGACGACGAATTCAACTACCCCAACATTCCCCCTTTATACTCGCTAACTTCATTGTTTTATTTTTTCGGTCAAAGGCATGATTGCACTTTTCTGAAGGTTCGAGAGGTTCTAACCTGAAGGCATACTGCCGCGGACGTAATATCTAATACAGCATACCTGCTGGCTGTCATTGAGTGGGCCCTTTGTGGAAACGTTATTTATCGTTAGTGATGACCTGTCCCGCGTTACGCACTTCCAGCGAGGTGGATGCAGCCGACCGCATATTCCAAAAATAGAAAAACCCTGAAATTTCCCACCTTTTTAAAATATTTGAATCAAGAATTCTATTAGATTCCAGGTGGTTTGATTTTACAGTACTGTACAGTATTTGACCCTTAACAAAACACACCGTTTACTGTACTTAGCCCTCAGAAGTCTCACATTAAACACTCCAATTTTCGCCACTATATTCCAATAATGCATCAGCGACGACTTATCCCGCATAACGCATTATCCGCGTGGATATAACCGACCACATCTTCCATGCATTAAAATAACCCAAAAATTTCCTCCTATTTGAATAGGGCAATAAAATTCTCTCTGTCCATGTTTAAAATGAACTTTCCACGACTCCAAAGGACCCAATTTTGAAGAGAAGTTTCACAATTGCTATATGCTTGAAAATTCGCTGTCGGGGAGGGACCAAATTAGGCCCTTGCTCAAGGCCATTTCCTCTAGTGTTTAGTTTTCACACATCATGACATAAGTGGGGAAAAAAGGGGGTGTCTTTATTGAGATCTATGGATTGGCTGGAACCCATTTGGAGTTGGAAATCTGAATTTCATATTAAGTTCTTGTACCGGATGGTCGTAGCAATGTAAGTGACATAAGTTCCAAGGCGAAAAATTAGGAATTCATGCTTCAGTAATCGAAAACTGGAAAACTCCTGTTCGCAGCACTCCGAATTCTTGCAGTTAATACGCCCCCTATTACAACTTCCTATTGCGCCCTTTGGGACCCACAAGCCAATACTTGGTATAGGGCTCCCCTCCGCTAAGATCACTGCGGCGGCTGCCTCTATTTCCTCCGTATTCGTCGCGTGCACGGTGCTCTACCCTTCTACCTGTGCCACCGAACACTGGTCTCCAATCTTACACATCCGCAGTTCCAGCCTACGATGAGTGGAAGACATAAGTGGCACCTGAGAAGGTTTTCTAGTTCACGACTATCGACTCAATGCAACTGTTTTGGCAAAGGCAATTCGCTCGCCCAGTTCAGAAAAGGGAAAAAGGTTTGGGTGCTTTACTCTTGGAAGATATATCCGGTCTATCCCATGGTTTTCCAGACAACCGCAATCAACTCAAAAAGGGTATACCGACACAGTATTGGGGAAGGAACTTCAGTTCAGTAAATGGTCTTTGACGTCATTCCAGAGGGGGATGGGAGAACCGTGGCATTCCGAGCTTCGTTGTCAGTGGATGGTTGCAAGTACTAGCTTCCATCACACCGGCTCCAGGCTTGGGTACTTACATCTCGGACCGCAGTTACAAGACGTGGTTGCAGTTCTATTAAAGGTTACCATTGATTCCTCCCGCTCCGAAATGCCACAAGGCGGGATGCACGGCACTCATGGGTCAGTACGGTGACCACACGCTGTGCTGTGCCTACGGATCCACCCGCGAATGACGGCACGAGTCGCAAACAAGGTTGTTTTCCGCAGACTTTTCCGAAGCCGCTCGAGACCCTGTCCTCAAGCCCCCATAACACGTCCATGCAGTTCGCCCGGATATCAACGCGCTTGGAGAGAACGAAGGCCCTGATTATCATGACGTAGCTGTCATCCGTCCCTTGACCCCGCCCGCCTCCCCTCCCTGGCGCGTTGCCCACTCAACCCCTCAACCATGCTAGCCATGGCAAGAACACTCGCTTTGCCGAATTGATGCGTTCAAAGTGTCCTGGGCATGGAATCATTGCCCTTCCACTCTCAACGTTAGGGGGCTGGTACCCGAATGTCTGGGACTTCGCCAACTTGGTTGCGACTGGAATTGTCGCACGGGCACCCGTTCCGATTGCTGATGAGCGCAAACATTGTTCGCTTGTCACGCGGCGAGACTCGTTCAGAATAACATCAGTTGTTTGCTGGAAGGGAAATGGGGCGACACCTAAGGCCACCACTTGAAAGCATTGTATTCCAGAGATTCTCCATTCTCAGGGTATATCAGAGGCTACCCTAATTAGGCCGCTATTGCCTTAATCAGGAAATTTAAGTATACGGTAGCACCCTTTTAAGATAAGTAAAAAGAGTAAAAGATTCATATCTGTGAAAATTGGAAAAATATACTAGAAGTATTGGAAAACTATTTAATTGGTTTTCCATATGTGCGTGTGTGTGTGGAAATCTTTTACAACAAACGAAAGCCCCCAAAGCAAGTGTCAGGGGGAAGACCAATAATAACTACTCAGGCACGCGGCAGGTATTGACGTGGCGGGCCTGAATCCCATGAAGGCCAAACTAAAAGCGGGTAGCTAAGTCTTGAAGCTCCAACGCTGGCGCCGAATTCCGGCGGCTTGAAGCGAAAGATGCGAGAAGGCGGAAAAATTTTGTTCCGCTAGCCCCTAAAGTTCCATCGAAGTCAACACATACCGGAAGGAGAAAGATGTCGTGAGCGTTGCAGTGCGGACCGTAATGTCGGAACTTCGCTTGCTCAGCAAGATTTGCAGCGGCGCCGGCGGAATATGCGCTTTGGGAGATGCAATTGACGGAGTGAGGATGGGCCACAGTGTCGTCCAGGGCGATATCACGAGAGTCGAGCCCATGGGCACCCGGAATGTAGAGGTCCATGCGTAGAGACGGAGACGAGTTTGGATCCCTAAGGGGAAGAGTGTGTTCGGCGAGTGCGGAGATGCCCAATTCCTTGCAGTACCGGTGGATGGCATCCGGGAGTACATTGTGCCGACGCGTTTGTCCATCTTCATACTTACAGGTCAGAGCTTGTTTGCCGAGGGGGTCCAGAAGAGGAGCTAGATCTGAGGAACGCCGGGCGCAAACGGGGCAACGTGAATGGCCACAGAACAGCGAAGCAACATACGCAGAAACATGGGAGACATGCCGTCGGGGACTACAGAGGTCGAGGGATCCAAACTGTGAATGGCACGGCCAACGTCGGCAACTGAGAACGTGAACGAATCGGGGAGGCGAGTAGGAGGCTGCGTCGTGATCGGGGAAGGTGGCGAAGGGTGGAGGTTCTGGAGGGAGCGGTGGGTGGCGTCGGTAGGAGGCAACGGAGCCTGTGCTTGAAGAAAAGCGGCGGTGGCCCGTGCGGGGCTTCCGCGGTAAAGATGCCGACGACAACGGCGATGAAGCGACCTCGGGGATGGAGGGACAGGGGATGGGGAAGATAGGGGAGAAGTTGAAAGGGAGGAGGCGAAGAGAGATTGGGCCTCAGCAAAGAGTTCATCATACAGTCGAGCGGATGCTAAACGTATCCGGTCCGCCAGAGTAGAGCAGGGATCTGGACGTCGGCGGCTGATGCTGCAGGGACTATTGTGTCTGGAGACAAGTTTGGGGATGGAAAGAGACTCGAGAAGAGTCCGGGCCATGTGTTTGTCGGACGGAGCGGAGACAACGCGACCGAGTGAATGAAAGTAGAGATCGTAGACGGCCGCTTGAATTGGCTGGCGAATATAGGAGAGGACCGGGGTATGCGAGAAAAGTAGAGCCTGGAAAGTTAGAGCAGGCCGGGCCGGGAGGGTTGGGTTCAGGGAGGCTGATATCTTAGCTTGATTTCATGTCAGAGTCGTAATCCTAATAGGCAATGTGTTCAAGGGCGGCAAAGCGACCTGCAACAGTGCTTCCATCAAGGGTAGATTGGGGAGGGGAGAGAACAATTTTTGCAGGAGAGGGCCGTGGGGAAGGCGAGTTTTCGCGGCGGGGGATAGGTGCATGGCTGTGCGGACGAGCCAGAACAGGGATCTAACCGTCTGCATCAGGGGTTCCTGGCGGCAGACGGCGGCGATTTGAAACGGTGGAGTTGGGAGAGGCAGGGGGCAGCGGGTCTTTATCTTGCATTTTGCCTGCGGAAGCTACCAATGAGAAGACAGCAGCTTCAGTTTCCCGCAGGGCAAGGGCAAAGGACGGAGCCGGTATTCAAGTACAGGAGTCCGATTCGAGCCGCAAAATTCGGCAGGAACACCAGGCAAGACTACTTGTAATTCAGCAAGATTTTCGAAAGCCGCAAGGTTAAGAACGTCGGAGAATTTCAGTGGTGGCGTTTCAAAGTTTTGTGATTGCCGGGCGAGGGTCTGGAAACTCTTGTATGCGGGCCGTATGGAGTAAAGGTCCCGTTCAGCTGCACAGACGAAAAAGTGAGGGGATCGGTTGTTTTGATAATCGAGCAGGACCCAGGCACCAATAGAAAGAGCACGACGAAACAATGACGGATCCTGAATAGCGAAACCAGGAGGTGATGAATTCCGAACAAAACGCTTGCGGTTACCTCCGAACAGTCCAAGTGTGCCTCTGTGAACAAAGCCCGCAAATTTGTCGGAGATACGTACGTCAGTAAGGTTGGCATGGGATTCTAGACCTTGGCGTCCAAGCATCGGAAGACGGGCCAGAGGCTAAGGGGCCTTTTTAGACATGACGGCACGGAGTTATGGAGAAGGAGCGTCGGGAGGGGATTTGTGGGCAGCACTTGGCGATCCGCCTGGAGGAGGCGCGGAGGAAGGCTCGGCGTCCGGCGTGGCAGTGGCAGTATGACTGGGGAGGGTGTTCAAGATGCGGACTACCCCGCAAAACTGGGGGTTGAGCTGAAGTGAGGGTAGGAGAGCCTGCGCAGCTTTCGTATCGCGGAGGACTCAGAGGAACTGGTCAACGGAAGTGGGGTCAGACAAGTCGACGACATAACTGAAGACGGAAGCGGACTTCACGAGGAAGTCAAGGGAAGAATGTATGAGCGCAACGAAGATGTCGGCCGAAGACCCAGGTTGGCGACCAGAAGGCATGGCGCAGACACGTGACCACGGGGGCGTTGGTGGGGGAAGTGATTGGATAGGAGGGAGATCCTAAGGATATTGTTGACCAGCGACCAGTGGCGAGATCGCCTGAAAGAAAGGAAGAAAAAGAAAACCCCAAATTAAGGAGAATGAAAAGGGAGAGCAAAAAACGAGGGTTGCAGGCCGGCGGAAAACCTTCCCAGAACGGAGAACCCGGCACGCAGGCGGGTGTGGAGAGTCGTTGGAGGGGGAGGAGTGGGAGTTGGAGGAGGAGAGTCGAAGAGGGAGCCAGACGTGGTATCCATATCGAATACAGTGATGAGAAATTGTGGAACAGTTTTTTAGGTCAACAATTTTTATTTCTCGAGAATCATCGAAAATATTTTTATCTATTTTCACTGGCCTATTTTTATGCTTTGCTACACGTACGTGAAGAAATTCTTATGTCATTCGGTTGTTTTTTACATTCTGCAGTTATAATTACTGGAATTATATCACCAGAAAATTATTATTGGGATTAATGGTCATCTGGATAGTTATTCTATAATTAATATTGAGCATAAAATTGGTCTGTAACAATTATTATACTGCTGGAGTCATTTTTCTAGCTTTCTAACCCTATCTGTGGTATAAATAGTCTTAAGTCGGTAGAAAATTTTAGCAAGCCTCGTGCCATCGAACTATCCCCGTCGATCAACAAATGTTTTTTTCCTTTTTATTATTATTCTTAATCCTATTGAGGTAATTTATTGTTCATTTATTTCGAATTATTTATTTTGGATTTATGTATATCATTAAATTTTTACACCCCATTTACCCAAAAATATTTAAGTAAAACCTCACAAGGGTCCACCGCGCTTTCCAATGTTCTGTCTCATCAAATTGGCGTTGGGGTTTGAAACAGGACTGAGAACATTGCCTACGCTGTCCGTCGCCTCACGCATAGCCCCAGTTACGGGTCCACGTATTGATCCAAGTCGATGCCTTCAATACTGCCAACAGCATCTCCCACACACGCATTCTTGGTGCTGTCGTGGAATCCGCGCCTTGTGTCGCACAGTAAGTGCACTACTGCTATAGGGATATCTTCTTTCTCTCATTTGGGTCATTCTCCTTACTACGCTCTGATGGCTCTCACCAGGGTGACCCACTTGGGCCTCTGCTTTTCGCTCCCGCTCTTCATCATCTCGTTTTCAAGTTTCATTATCAACTCCGGCCCCCGCTCAAATCCTGGTGTTTTGATGATGGAAACTTGGTTGTTCCCGCCCGTAGGCCCTGTATAATAGCTCGAAAATTCGACGCTTTACCGCCTCGACTCAACCCCCTCGGACATAAGTACTGATCGTGCTCTCGACCGGAGGTCGGGTTAATGTATACTTGAATTTTACATCAAATGGTTTCTACGGTGTCCACTGCAGCATTAGAATAGATTCGAAACGGTACCAATGAATATTCAGAGTTCTACATAAAATCAAGGGGTATCACCCCGTAAAACTCATCTAGTTTGGCGGGAGCATGGCTCAACTGCCAAATAATAGTCACAGTACCGGGTTTTTGCTCTTCTAAATTGGAGGCCCACCATTATCCTGAACACGTCTGGCATACACCGCGGGATAGCCGAACCGCACCTTTCAATCATTAAAGATCAAAATCGATTTCCCTAGCCTAGCGAGTAATTTCTGAAATCCCGGTCCGTCTGATAATCTCAGCGCAGATTTTGATCGACTCGCAAATGATTTATAGAATGGCTGAGTATGATACCTGAGTAGGAGGTCACACTTCGCCACATTGTATCTCGCCAACATAAAGCTTTTGCACAGGCCCTCGCCGCGTGGTAATTTTTCCAGACTCACAGTTGTGCCATCTGGTTTGTACTGAATATGTCCAAGCCCAACGTCCTCGGCCTCTCATCTACTCCTTCTGTCCTCATTGTTCCCTGCCCCTTCTCAACGCCCGATGTTTTTTACCGTTCTAGGCTCTTCCATTGGTTTTGGTTCCTTCGACAGTGCCGCATTCGGCATCCGTAAATCTGCAGTCGATCGCATATTTGCCTGTTTTCAGGACTTCGGTGACGCCCAGACGGGCTACCACTTACACCCTGTCTGCGCGAGCGCTTGCAAGGTTATTTATCTGCTGCGGACTCTGTCCCCTCATAAATCTACGGCTGCGGTCGTCAGCCTCGACCGGTAGCAACAGGAGGCTTTCGCACAGATTAATGATCCTTGCACAGACTCTGAATGGGATCAAGTCTGCCTTCTTATTTCTGCAGTCCCTGAGTCCGCATATGATGCTTCTTTGAATGATGTTCTCCCCCCTTTTTCTGATTCACTCTCCTACTCGGGTGACCTACACCTGAATAAAGTGCCCCAGGGTGCGATCTCCTTATTATTCACACGCTATCCAGATCTATCGGCTTTACTTTTGCTCACATCTCTCTTTCTGCGATGTTGAATGCAAGTCCCTGCTGAATTCCTCCAGTCTTCTATCGATTCTCAACTGCACAGTTTGAACCTTGATTGCATCTTCCGTTCATATTCGGGCCCCGATAAACCTCTCCTCCTTTCCATTCGTGAATCGTCCTCCTGTCTCGCTTTTTCTATTTTACCTCAACCTCACCGCCGTACCTATTTGCCCTCGCGAGCCTGGTTAGTGAATGTGTCTCTACGCCCGGGCCGGGCGCTTTTCTTTGGTCATGAGCGATGTCCAATCTGTGCAACATACTTCCAGTAATTACAACTGCAGGATTTAAAAACCAACTAAAAGACATAAAAATTGCTTCACATGTAATACAGTATAAATATGGACCAGTGAAAAATAAATACATTTATTTTCGATGATTCACAGTAAACAGAAAAACTTTTGACCTAAGATAAAATTCTTCCCGCAATTTTCTTTCGCTGTATTCGATATTGAAAACAAATTAAATAGTTCCGGAATACTTGTAAAATAGTTCTTTCAACTTTCATTAAAGTATTCAAGTTTCATTACTATACTTCGTATGGTTACTGTATCTATGTTGTTCCAACATTATTTAGCCACAAGTGCATATGTATTTATATTGTTTGTTTAAGATAAATCTTTTTGAGAATATCTCTTTTGATATTTTTTCATTTTTAGATTCAACTTGAAAAAACTAATAAATAATACAAAAAATTGCTTTCAACAATTGAAATACTCTATTTTCAGAAAAGTAAATATTTTCTCAATGAAAGGAGATAAAAAACGAGTATAGGGAAAAAGTTAGAAGTATTACGGCAGAAGCATTTTTCTGGAGACATCAATGATAGGGTAGAGGTTTTAAAAAGCATATGCAATTATGTAATTGCTTAACGCTTGCAGTTAATTTTTTTTATGTAGGATCCAATGTTATGCAATATTTAATTTCCATAGCTTATTTATTTTAGATTCAGTAGTTCCGCTCTCTACATAGTATCAAATGGAATTAATTACAATTTCTTTTTATATTTGTGATGTAGGTATATTTCTTCACAGAGGCCCACTTTAATACGAAGCGACGGCGCCAAGTTCTCAATAATGGAGCTTTTTTTCTTTTCAGCTGTGACATTTCTCCTATGTACAATTGCTATTTGTGGGCTTCAATTTAATGCTACCAAAAAATATTTTAAGAAAAAATAATGTAGAGATTTCATACAATGAATGTTTAAAAAGTTCAAATTGCAGGCCAAAAAAGCACTAGCTAGATAAGTAAGCAACGGATCAAATAAATACATTTTAACTCCTTATACGAAAAATATTCTTTAGAGTGAAGCTGAAAAGATGATAATAAAGCCTATAACGCGTCAGTCTGTAACGTTTACTAGGACTACCAATGGTTCAGATATCAATCCCGAAGGTAAAAGTCTCATACGGCAGTTTCTATACTGCTTTGGCTCAATTTTTGTGTAATTGATATATACAAGAAAGATGAAGAACATTTTAATGTATACGGAATTTTAAAGGCCCTCAATCGAAGGAGTTAATTCCATAGTCATTTCAAATGAAAGAAAAAGCTTAATTGATGATTTTTCGAATTTTCAGAGTGCATCAAAAGTTTTAGCGATTCAGTTCTTTCAAATTTTTGTAGACCTGGTAATTAGTTTAGAATTTTGTAAGTATAGGAACATATAGCACTCAATTTAATTTTTGAAGGATATTCTTCGAACCATGATGGGAGAGAGGTGCTCTAAGAAATGAATTATGAGTGATATGGGTAGAAAAAGTGGACAGCTAAGAGGGATGGAACTTAATTTTCACCATACAGAAAATAGCTTACAGCAAAACGGATTGGTCAAAAATTGTAAAATTAGAGCTTATAGATAATTAATGGTAGTTGAAGCAAAATGGAGCCTTACAATGTACAAAGATTAAAGTTGGAAAGGAAAACGAGAAACATATATTCGAACGAACAAATATACTGAAGTCCTGATGCCGGAATATCCTTCAGAGTTCATTTTTTCTAGTAAAGCTTGATTTTAAGTGAATAAATGAGATAATACCCCCGTAATGATAATTTTTATATGTACTAGAAAAGATATATAATTACATCAAATGGCACTGCCATCACCATCTTTTCATTAATGTTTAAGGAAAATTTGAAATATTGATTCAGGTTTTGCAAATACTTCCGGTAGATTTTCTATATGAATCTAGATGTTTATGATTCTTTCTGAGCTTTCAATTTTTACCTGATGCAATTTATTAAATCATTAATTTATACCCTAAACGTTTTCTCTGGCCAAAAATATTCAAATCATAAAAAGAACCAGGAAATGTTTTAGATGACTACATTCTTTCTTTATCAGTTTGAATAAAATGGTTTCTCGTTTTAATGATTAGAATTTTTGGCTGTAGTGGAAATAAAAATATTTGTAATAACGAAATGAAAATAATTGTTGAAAATGAGGTATGAATAGTGGGCAAGATGAAAAAGAGAATAGAATTTTTCAATAAAAATGTAATATATTTTTATAATTTTTGAGTTAGTATAAATGGATTATGAGATGATTTCTGTTTTAAGTCCAAATTTATTGACAAACTTTAGGATAATGATGAACAGTTTCTGAATAGAAATTTGAATTACAATTTTATCCTATTTTAATGGAGTTTCTGCATATGACTCTGCTTGGATTTTTTTCTGGTAAAATTACAAAATACTAGCTGGATGATTTAACAATTATTTCAATTATTTATTACTAATTAAGTAGGTGGAAAACATTCACGTCACTCGGATTTGTTATCTTTGTGAAATTCTAAAACTATTACCAACCTCAGCAATTGGACCTTTACTGATCTCAGAAACCTAACAATATTTATTTCATTCTCATACTTTGTATTTCTTCCTGAAGCTTTTCTGGAAAGTATGAAGATAGATTCCCTTAAAAATTGAAAGACTTAAACATGGTGATGTTCTGAAAAGTATTTTAATAATTTTTTTAGAGGTTATAGTCACGTATAAATATGAGATAATTACAATCAGATTGCATTTATACTGGAAGATAGACATTTTTGGCACGTCTACGATAAAAATGTGTTAATAATATTAAATTTTAATCAAGCTTGTTGATTGGTGAAATTAATTGCTTCAGTAATTTTGGATAATATTGAAAAATTAAGCATTCAGTAATCAATGGAGGCGGATTGAAATACAAAGAGCAATTTCCTTACTCTTAGGGTCGGTTTTATTTGCTTTCGACCATAAAGCTATTCATGTAATAATGATAGAAGAGGTAAATTTCAGTTGGGTAATTTCTTACCTTTCAAGGTTAGGGGGAAATGTTTTGGTTATTTTAATACATGTAAGATGTGTTCGGTTACATTAACGCCGCTAATGCGTTATGTGGGATAATTCGTCGCTGATGGGTAACACTCCATGAACTTACTTACAGGGCCGGCTCAATGCTAGCGAGCAGGCATGCCGCGTTTGACATGACGGCCGCGGTAGCGGTTAGGTGATAAATATAAATTGTTGATTGTTTGGAAATATACACTTTATATTTTATTTATTTAATTGATCTTCAAAAATGTATCAGACGAGTGTGGCATGAATGTTTCCATTACTACAAGATTTTGCTGTTTTGTACTAGTTCCGATAAATTGAGATTTCACCATTCAAAAGCCAATCCCTTCGATCCCAAGAGTTCATCTCTTTTCATCCAGAGAACTGTCACGACTTGGCTCTAAACTGAAGTGCAATAAAATTCCTATTAAGTTATTTTTTTCTTCTGTTAATACTTTTTTCCCAGAAATATCTCGCAAAGTATCTATTTCATACCTACCAGGTATTTACTCCCTCCAAATCCATTCTTTTAATGACTGGTTTATTTCTTGTCTTTCCCGTTGGGATACATACCTCTTTTATTCTATCATATGCGTTCTATCACAATTCGAGATATCGTCGTAATATAAATATTTAGAGAGTAAGGGATGTCTGTTTATCTTTCTCGTAACAGCTCTTGCCGAAGGTCCAGGCATGGAATACTTCAAATGGCTTAATATGACAGTGTTTCAAAAGTTGATAGTTATACTTTGGATGAACAGTTGATGCATTTTATAATATAGTTTTGGAAAAAAAATACCAAAAAGATTCCGTTCTTATTTGATAAAATTTAGAAACAAGTAGTAAATTTAACAATTAAGAACATAACTCAAAACATGAAAAACAAAAAGACGTTTCAGGGTGAAACTAAGAAATTTCAATTTTTAAAAAGTGTATTTGTAGGGCTTCAAATATTTTCAGTATAGTTCATGCCACTTCTCATAATAAATATAACTAAATAAATCATATTAAATTATTAGTTACCAGAAGTATACTAGTGGTCTCCGATATTTTGATAGCAACATTTCGAAATAAGATCTATTAAATCAAATATAAAGTAAATCATTCAATGGTAAATTGTCTCCAAATTTAAGCCAAGGGTCTCAATTTCCTTTATTGCTGATCCTCAATCTCTTCGTAAACCGCTTTATTTTTTCTTTCCCGGTTTGGGGATATCTAAATTTTTGTGCCATGGATTTCTATTTTTCTGAAAAGGGGTTATTATGAACCATTTCGTCTCAAAATGTTCCCTATTTCGTACAAAAAAATTCTTTTTTGTTAACATTTTAACTTTGTAATTACAAAAAGTTTTCACTTTTGTAGATGACACAGAATAATTTTCATACATCTCACTAGCTCTACCATATCCGTTTTAAGGTAAACAGATTTCAACAATATGTAAAATTTTAAATTTCTGTATCTTTGAAATATCTCTTACTAGCTTGAGAAGAATTATTGATCTCAATGCTAGTTTAGAAAAATTTTGTGGTAAAAATTGAATCAAAGTTTATAGTAGGTGCAGTTTTCCGGAAACCATAACGAAAATTTTGTTCCTGAAGACACTTTAAATTCCTCTTTGGTTTTATCTGATCCTAAGTGAAGTTTTCAAATACAAATATCTGTTAATGAAAAAGAGTGAAGAACACAAAACACATCCTTCTTGGGGAAATGTGACACGTATGAGTACTTTTCAAAGTACAATGGGATGTACAATGCACCACTGATGTTTGATATTCGCAATAAAAATTATTTTTGAAATATAATACCACATTATATTGTTCATCGTCGGTAATGAGACTGAAGGAAGTCTTTAAGGAGAATATTTAGAGATCATATCCATAAAACATTTTGACGAAAATTAGGTTTTAATTGCTTGAAATACTTTAGAAAAATTTTCTTGAATTTAAAAGTGGTTGTTGTTCTCAGATATATAAATTGAGAACCACGCTCTATAAAATTCTTACAAGGAAATTATAAAAGTATTGTTTCCATTTTTTGAATTTTTTGCATGCACCCATCCCTTTTCTCGCAGATTTTCTACAGTTTTATTTTCCCAGCTTATGGAATTAGTCTCAAAGTACTGTTCACAATTTAATAGGCACAACGTATAGACGGATATTATAATGGTATAAACTTAATATTATAGTCTGTTCGAGTGTGAAGACGTGGCAGAGAGCTACTGGAATTTGCTGAGATCCTAAAGAATTTCATAGTTCAGCTTCTATTGTAAGTGTCGAATGGAAAATTTAGATATCTATGCAGCTTACATCAAAGACATTTTTTTGAGATGTTCGAGTAAGTAATATCATAGGATATCGTGCTGTAAATATTTCTCTTGATTTTAATGGCTAAATGGTAAAATCTGGGTAATTTAATATTTGAAGAGAAATGTCTTTTCCTGAAGTGAGCCTATAACTTCTATTAGAGAATGCAGTAAATGTGTGTGTGTTTGCAGAGTACGAGGCTAGCAGTGTGGCTCCGTCACCCTAGAGAATGCGACGGAGTCCGGCCATCAGGCAAGCATACTTGGATATTTATGCCACTGTTACGTGCTTTTGAGTGAGGGCTTCTTTGATATTGTAACTCTGCATATTACAAACCGTCATGTTCTGTGTGACGACGGTTGGCCTCTATGGCGCCGTCCTTGGCACCGCGTATCTCTCCTGTCCGCCGTCCGACAAGCTCGTCCCACGGGTGAGCCAACTTCTTCCTTCTGTTTCCCTTATCCTTCCGATCAGTGGTCCTTCCAAGGTAGAAGCCCTTTACCTGCATGGCTCATCTGAGTTATTGAGATACTTACGTTACCGACCGGAGACGTCTGAGAAGTAAAAAGAGTGAACCGTTACGGGTTTACACCTCATTTGGTGTCCCTACCTAGAAGCTATATGTTTCCTATGGTTCGGTTCTAGGTATCGAGAAGAGATGCCGTCGCAAGAAAAGGGAAGGTTAAGCTGAAAATCACAACTTTTCCTGTTCATTTTTTAAAGAGAAAATACCGAAGTCCAATATGTCTACCCTATTTGACCGTTCGGAAAGCTCCCGGTCTTCTCACAGCACGCGCAGTTCTCCCTCCGCATTGATGAACAACATTGACGAACCCGAGCGATATTTGCGTGATAGGAATCAAGAATCGGCTACAGCCAATGCTTGGGTGCCGAGTACCTCTGCCCCCCTTTTTTTTGCCACCCTCACGGTGAAGTTGGAGAGGGCCCACTAGATAAGTGGTGAAATGATGCCTCGGGCCATGTATATCACGGGTCTGCAAATCACTACGTAAGTAGAGCACGCAAAGGTTGAGTTAGTGAAGAAGGTACGCTGGGAACTGCAGGCTGAAATACAGGGAATGATTCCACAGGAGATGAAGGAACACGTCTGTTCTGTAATGAAGACAGAAGTTCCAACGAGGTCTCAACATATTATGGTCGAATTGGCAGAAGCGTTGGTAATGATTTACCAACGGGAAGAAATGAATGCGATGAATTGTTTCGTAAACATGCCTGTTGATGGACTCATTGAAGATGCTGGGTAAAGCGAACCGGAAAAGGACACCATGACAGGTCACGAGGTAGACCATATCGATAAGAGCTTACCAGGTCCTTCCGGTCAATCCGAAGTGTTATTGACTGAAACTAGAAATGCACCTATCCCACGGGAGGAGATGGGGACACCCATGGATGTGAAACCGTCCCCTTCCAGTTGGAATAGGCAGAAGGCGAGACTCTGAAACGCCGCTCGAAACACCTTCGGATAGATTCCGATTCAAGTTCCCATTCGGATTCTTACAGTTCTGAAAAACTCTGAAAGAAGTTCCGAAGCCGTTGTTGGAGGAACAAGGAAAAGAATAGATCTCCCAAGAGGCGTTGTTACGGTAAAAATGACTAATCCTCAACCAATTTAGATTCTTAGAGCTCCTCTACTCCATCTTCATGCGATTCGGAAACCGATTGTCGCTGGAGGAAGAAGAATAAGCGTAACATCAAGTCACTGAAACCATTGAACTAGCTATTCACCAAGGTGATGGACTTCCAGAGTTATCGGTCGCAACTGCGAAGGCGGATTTCTGCGATCTATCGAGAAGTACGACCAAGTTGTAATACAGAAAATGTTCCTCCCTCCATGTAATACAGGAAATGGTCCTCCCTCCATGTAATACAGGAAATGTTCCTCCCTTCGTGTGATCCAGCAACCTACAACGATCCCGCCCCTAACTTCTCCCACCGTCATTTCCAAATTTACTTCCATTTTATCTAGATATTTTTATACTGTATTTAGCCCTCTGAATCGACCCCGAATCAAGTTCCTTTTCCCTTTTAGCTTACTTCCTCCTCCAAATTCACCTTTTTTTGGAAAAGAAGGGCGCAAATGCACTACTGCAAAATCCCTTGCAGATTTATTTTACCTATTCCTAATCTATAGAACCTGCCCCGGGAGCCTATTTAAACCCCTTTATTCCAAGTTCCAAATGTCCCCGACCATTTTACTCATCACCCCTCCCCCCAAAACACCCTACATTGCCTCCCATTCCCCAACGTCTATCAGAATGAACAACCTTCGCCCCTCCGCCCTCATCACCAAAAGCCGCCCCTCTCGCCCCATCAACGGCCTAGCCCTAATGAATAATGGGCCAACAGACTACGACGACTACTTCAGGAGGATGGACCGTGAGCGTGTTCGGGAGTGGGTTCGTCGGCACTTCTTGGAGGAGGCGGAGGAGGAGGATTCAGAGGGGACTGAGTCGGACGTGGAGGGATCCGAGGATGAGGAAGACTTTGTAGCTCCGTGGGAACCGATGGTGTATAATCGTGGGGAAGTTGATGCGGGGGATGGAGGGGATAGTGAGGGCGTGATCGTCATCTCGGATTCTTCGGATGGGGTTGGCGCGGAGGCTGAGGGTCGCCAGGAAGGGTTGGAGGATCTTGATATGTCTGATGAAGCCATTTATCATTCTGAGTCGTTCGAGGGAATTTGTAGGGATTGCATTGAGAGTATGGATATTTTGGAGGAGTTATTTGGTTCTGATCTTGAGGATAACGATTGTGAGGAGTAGATACAGATATTTTCCTTGATAATATCTTCCCTCTGGCCAATCACATCCACAAGATGCCCTTTTATGCGTTTTATGGTATTTAGTATGTTTGATTGAGACTTTAGGATTAGCCGAAAAGTCTATATAAGCTGAGTAAAGTGCTTCCTCCTTGAGAGGTCAAGCAAGTTGGCAGACAACTTCAAGCCCAGTCCCAAATAGTTAGGGAGTTGCGAGTCAACCTCAGACCCAAGAATCATTTATTTTACCCTAGTCACTAAGCATAGGTAGTAGACTCCGCCCCTTCCATACTTGCTTGTAGCCCATTCAACTGTCTTCCCTATACACTCCTTTTCGTTCGTTCAACTATACCACGGTAGCACTTTTGTCGCTTGTAAAACCTCCTTCTTGAGGTGGTTGATTCTGAGTATCTCTTCTCCCGACGATTTACCCCTATCACAAGTTTCGAGAGAAGCTGTACATTTAGGTAAAGCCTACAATCTTCTCTGGGTATGGCCAGATTGCGTTTTTAAATTTTCTCTAAACGTTCAAGGACTCCTGTAACGTCAATAGAGTTCCCCAACAGGCTGCAATATTGTACTTTCAATTCTATCTCACTGGACAATCAGAATCGCTCGTATTTTATTATAGCTAATTAAAGTAGTTTTGCTTAATCAACTCGAAATTATTCATTCTTGAACCCATTTACCTCAATATATTAACCCGTTGGTTGTAAAACTGAATAATATTATGTCCAAAAAGTCCTTTTCACAGTCGCATACCATCGCCCTCATATCTGGTCTAGTTCGGTGATGTAGTCGGGGCTCAGTAAATGGCAGTCGGCGGTCTCTGAAAGTTCGTTACCGAGGAGGTGCATCTGGTTGCTATTGTGAGAACCGAGCTCATAGAAGCAACTACATTGGTGCCGGCCTTGAACAATTTTTTAGGGAAAATGAAGATGTAATACTAGAGACCCTCTAGGACATACCGGTCCAAAATAGACTATATTTTTTTCAAGAATTAACGCACACCACATTCCACTCTACGGATTGAGTGGTCCAAGAAGATATCCAGGTGAAAAGTAGTATCGTAGGTCAGTAAAAGTGTCTGAAATAAGTATTGGAACCAACCAGAGAGACCTTTGGCCTTTATGTGTGCCTTCAAAAAAGGGCACGTTGCTCAATAAAACCACCCATTGGCTAATGACAGGGAACTTCTGACGCTGGTGCTGCAGTTGCGGATGACGGAGAGTGGCAGGACTCTTTCACGGCTGCTTGAATATCATCGGTCAGGTACATGCAAGGATGGTATTCTCGTATTGTGCCAGATCTTGGACGGAGGGAGACCAAAACTTACTGCGTAGCTGATGCGAAGCAGTACTCAGTGCAAGAAACGAAGCAGCCACAGCGTCCTTCGCAGAGGTGAAACCGTTTCCAAAAATCGGCTTTTCTTCTCAAAAGATTTGGCTGGTCATTGTAGCTCCTTAAAAATTGTCCTATCAAAGACTTCACCCGCCACTGTACAGAAGAAATTCTCGATGAGGCTGTAGAATTATTCAGCCCCTTTCTGTGTGCATGAGGGCAGCACTGTGAAAATTGAAAAACTATTTTACAGGCATTGCAAAACTGTTTAATTTGTTTTCCATATCAAATACAGTGATGAAAAATTGTGGAACAATTTTTATCATACATAAGCCCACATTTTTATTTACTGTGAATCATGGAAAATAATCTTATCTATTTTTCACATGCTCATGTTTTATTATGTATTAAATGTTAACCAATTTTATGCATGTGAGTTTTTTAAATTCTACATCTATAATTACCGGAATTGTATTACCAGCAAATTAGTTTCCAGATCAATAATCACCTGCGTAATTATTATATAATTAAAATATAATTAAAACTGAGCATGAAATTGGTGTTATACGGCTGGAATCATCTTTGTAGCTTTTCTACCCTGAACCACAGTATATTTAGTCTTAGACTTTTGGAAAAATTTATCAAGCCTCTGGCCATCCGAACTGTCCCCGTCCATCAGCTATCAATAAATATTGGTTTCCTTTTTATCATTATTCTCAATCCTATTCAGGTCATCTTATTATTCATTTATTTGGAATTATATAGTTTGTCTCTACGCACTTCATTTAATTGTTACAGACACAACTCGCAGGGGGTAGCTCACTTTGCAGACTTCAAAGGATTTACAAAGTAATTGAAATGAGGCCTGTGCGTCTTTGTGCTCCATGACCGCGTGTAGGAAATACTCCAGGGACTGTAAATGGTCCAGAACATGCTCTTCCATGAACGACTGGGAAACGATGGGCGCGTCGCATATCACGGGGTACGCGGCCGAGACCGAGGCGAAAGGGGCAGTGCGTCACTACACGTTGCATTTCGACACCGCCATATGAAGGCCACGACTTTTGGCCTCAAGGGAAGAGAGAAAATCAATCGCTCTAAGTATGACCTTGTGTTTGGCTGCAATGTAATCGAGCCCGCTTGCTCTCTTCCTGCGAATCCCCTTCCTGCTCTGTGTTCTCCACTCTCCCGTACCCTCACCGCAGTACTTACCCCTCCTCCCAATCGTGTTTTTTGCTGGATGTCACTCTTCCTTGGCGAAAGACACTGTCGCGTCTGTTCAAGGCGCTTTAATGAGTTGATTGCGGTTGTCTGGAAAACCATGGCATAGACCGGATATATCTTCCAAGAATAAAATACCCAAACCTTTTTCCCTCTTTAATGAGTTGGCCTCGCTTCTAGATTCCGATGGTAAGGATGCTCTTACTTCCAAGTACGAAGACGGTCAGAACCGCCGTCACAATGTCCTTTGCATTGCTTTGGACCGCTTCTACGAGGAAATTGGCATTACCGTTACTGGAAAACCCCCAACCTAGTTCCACCTCCGCTTCTTCGCCTTAGGCGCTTCGTGGTGACACTTACGGTCCAGGGCTTACGATTTCAATCACCGCGATCTAGCGTTCAATGTTGCCGTCACCCATCAACTCGTCCAGTCCCGAGTCCAGTAGGCGCTCTGTCGGGGGGCGCCGTAGCAGCTCTTGCCGAAAGTTCAAGCATTCGGACCACGCAAAAGTTTGCCGTTCCTACGATATCCTGCTTATTCCGATAGGCATATACGTCTACAGTGCCCTCGGATCCGAAGCCTTTCAGTTCTTCCGCCGCCTTGCCGCCCACGCCGCTAAGCGCCGTATTATCCCTCCTCATCAAGATTTTCACGATTTCGTTACCCACTTCACCTTTTCCCTGCAGAGCACGCAAGCCCGTCAGGTTCTTTCCCGGCGTCTGTCCGAATAGTTGCTATACCAGTCCTCCTCGGTGCCTCTGGGGGAGGGGGATATGGTTTGGGTGTTTTACTCTTTGAAGATATATCCAATCTATCCCATGGTTTTCCAGACAACAATAATCGACTCAAAAAGGGTATACCGACACAGTAATGGGGAAGGAACTATGCTACCTAAAAGCTACCTTAAGGCCAGGCATCAAGCATGCCGCATTGGACATGAGGGCTGCTGCAGCGTACCTTTGCATCAAAATCCCCCGAACCTCTGAGGGAAAATTGGTTTGGTTTACTGCGAGTAATGGAAAGGTTGGGAGTCCTCTGTATTTGTAATGGAACCTCTGAGTGCTTGTTCACATCGCCATTAGGATTTCCCTCCCGCAAGATGGCTGTCGTCATGATACCACAACTCAAAAAACAGTACGTCCAGCCCTGTCTCCTTCTTGCCCAATGCAGACAATAATTCTTTAATATACAGAGCAGCGGGAAAAGTTTTGGGTGTTTTTACTGTTGGAGAGTATATTCGATCTATCCTAAAGTTTTCCAGACAACCACAATCGACTCAAAAAGGTATGCCTACACAGTAATGCAGAGCAGTGGAGTGAAGCACAAGGAAAAGAGTACGAAGCTAAGCGGTTCTCCTGGTTAGGTACTCACAGTACTCAGTGTACTCTCAAAGCCTGTCCAGAGGAACTCTGGGCCGTTGTTGTGAAGTTGAAAGTGGCTGTGCGAAAGAGTAGAAAACCATTTGAAAATCTTGGTTTATGCCCAATTCGGAAGGGCCAGGACGCAAGACCGTTGTGTATGCTGATTTCGTATGATTGGGGATTGGTATTTCGGGCTTCCCCGCTTTTGAAAGGCTCGGTCTGTATTCCAGAAGGCATGAGGTCTGATAAGTGTTAAAGGTGGCACATGTGGTCGGGGAGGGGGAGCGGAAGAATAGCAAATGGTACCGAAATAGGAGGGGAAGTTTAGCGCGTTTTAACTGTTATAAGATATATTCGATCTATGAAATAGGATGACTGAAGGGCCGAATCTGCGTTGTAGAAAGAAATCAGGTTCGGCAGCAGCAGGAGGTAGAGGATAGGGCTCTATGTGTTTTGAAAAATACAAGTCCGAAACATCCCGATATGTTCAAGATAGTAAGATAGTCGATTCCAAGGGTTCATCGTAAAGGATGGCCCAGGGTGGGCAGAAGAATGAATGACGCCACAGAGAAATTTGATAGATTTTGATTCGTTTATTAAGTTGACATGTTGCAAACTTTAACTTATCACACTCGCAAGTAGGAGTTCTCAATAGTTTCGGTGGGCAGTCGGACAGCCGAGCTGTATAGTATTGCAGTTCAGTGCAATGTACAGTAGGCATTAATGGTGACTGCAGACTGCAGTTTCATGTTGGTATAAATTGGTAGTCGACACCCTCGATGTAAAATTAAGTATCCGCTTAGCGCAATATTACTGAAGATATTATTATAATTAATGTAAATACAAAAAGAAGGTATCAAATACCAAGTACTGTACAGTAAAGCACAATTGACGTATGTAGTTCTATATAACGCAGTACTCATCCTACACTCTCCTACTTTTGCCACCCATCTCCTCCATCCACTCCCACTGTGCACTCTCGATTACACAATCACACTCCCGAACACTTGAACTTTAACATACAACTGTCCAAACCATGGACTCCGGTCTCCGTGTTCGCCTAAACCCTTGGGCTGCAACCAGCTTAATGTTAGAGAACTACTCCGTCTCCAGTATCCAGCCGCATCCAACCATACAGATGAGAGCTCCGGGAAAGAGGATCAGCCCAAGACCCGTCGTCGCTGTGTCGTCGATGACTATGACTACGACGATGATTTTATTGACGACGCCGACGTCGTCGAAAAACAACCTTTCCACCCACTGCTTTCTGATAGATATCCGTTGGGTAAGAGATACTGTGAAGAAGATGTTCCGAAACACACATCAGCTTGCGGAAAAATTTCCACCCCAGACCACCGAGGACAGGAGAAGCCCTATCAAGCTGACGGGTTTGGTAGGTTTTTGTTAACCGTGGTGCCATTCCTTCTCTTAGCGAGCTAAAGCCGCTTCCCACTCCTCCCACACCAGTTGGCAACGTAGAGGTCGAGGGGAACACCCTTCCTCCTTCGTCTACTCTTGTCGGCTCTGGGTCAACATCCTCCAAGCCTTCCCGAAACTTGAGAAACCATTCGTCTACCGTCAAGGCAAAAAATTCCACACATCACTTACAACGACATTGCACGACTGCCCCTTCCCTTTCAGCTCAGCTCCCGAAAAAGAATGCTTCACTCAGAAAATCTCCATCTCCTGCATCCCCAGAATTGAACTGTTCTCTTCCCCCATCCGTCACCGATGAAATCACAAAGCTCGCCACACTTTGTCAAACAGAATTCGGAGAAAAAAATCCTGATCTTCGAGATTCGCGTATACAACAACAGCTTACCGTCCTTTTCCGCGCGGCTTTGTCTGTTAAAGTCGCTCGTTTGTTCTCAGGGAGGACAAAAAATAAGCGCTTTATTCACGTTTCCGACGAGATGTGGACACGTCTATCTGCTTTATTCGAGCGAACCGACCTACTTTCCAATCATTAGGTCATGCTTTGCATTGGAAAAGCAAGGAGAATGATGCAAAGCGTCGCGTTGAGCATGTGGAGCACGCAATTGATTCGATATTGGAGAAACAACGATCTACATGTATGGATGTCTGTACTGCTACCGATGGTGCCGTACAAGTTGGGGTGTCTTGGACACGCGCTCTGGACGAGATTATGTTTGAGTGGTACACTGCAAAAGTTGAGCTGCAGACTGCGAGTAATCAACTTGCAGCGAAGATTTGTAGCATTAAGAAAGCATTTCCGCGCTGGGTCTCCACGTTGAAACACATGATCTTTTCAGGGTTTGCTGTCGTCGACCAGGAATTGGTGGAATCTGTGAGAAGGATTGAGAGAGAAATCTCTGTGAAGAAGAGACAGGAGAGGAAGCTGGAGCGGCTGGAGAGGAAACGGAAAAGGGGATGCAAAGCAACAGGCCCTATCAAGAGAAAAGCTGGAGGTAGTGCGAGGGCGAAAGGGGTGATCTGCGAAAGCAACAATTGACGATAGGAAACGCGTACGATAACCTAGATTAAATCTATAAACAAGAAAACAACCAAACAATTGCCCATCAAAGAAGGTGCGCAGTGGAAATATGTCAGCAAATAGAAGTGGAAGGATCTTTGGGGAAAAAAGGGGGTGTCTTTATTGAGATGTATGGATTGGCTGGAACCGATTTGGAGCTGTAAATCTGAATGTCATATTAAATACATGTACCGGTGGTCGAAGCAATGTACAAATGGGGGAAAATGTTTGGGTGCTTCAATGTTTGAAAGATATGGTAGGTTGGGGCCCGGAATATCTTAGAGGGTTGCCGGCGATGGGAAGTCCTATTTGCCAGGAAAATTACCTGATACCTTGTATGAGGCAAAGTGCTTGGAGCATACTGTTGTCATAAAAACGATCATTCCCGCAATTTCATTTTCCTCTCATCCCATGATCCATTGATGACCTCTACCGTTTCAAATCGATTTCCTGCCTTCCAATTCTTTTAAAAAGAAACTCGAAGACGTTCTCCCCTCTGAATCCAAATGCAGGTCCTATATTCTGTCGAGCAGATTCTTTTTCGAATTTACGCAAATTAACAATTAAAACATGTCCTCACATTTCTGAAATTTTACCAAAGGCCATAGAAAGGATCAAAGCATGTCCATATACAAAGCGCTACAGAAAAGTCATCTATGCACCACTCTACTATCAACAATCACATCAACTCACCCGAAAAACCCCTCTCTTTCGCCATCAACATGACCCAACGCCGCCTTTCTCTTACCATCCAAAAATCAACGAGGGTCCCGCGTCCCATTAACTGTTTAGCTTTAATGGAAAATGGGCCAACGGACTACGACGAGTACTTGAGGAGAATGGACCGGGAGCGTGTTCTGGAGTGGGTTCGTCAGCAATTCTTGGAGAAGGCGGAGGAGTTAGAAAATACCGAAGCGTACGCGGAGGGACTGATGATGAGGAAGCTGGGTAGATCCATGGGAGGTGATGGTGTACAGCCGTGGAGAAGATGTGGTAGGGGAAGAAGGGCAGAGTGAGGGAGTGGTTATAATCTCTGACACTTCGGATAGAGAGGAGGCTGATGATTGCGATGAAGGTTTGGAGGATCTTGATATTTTCGATACGGCAATTTGTCATTCTGAGCCGTTCGAGGGAATTTGTGGCAATTTTATTGGGGGTATGGATATTTTAGAGGAATGGTTCCGTTCGGACCTTGAGGATAATGATCGTGAGGAGTAGATATAGATATTTATCTCGGAAGCATCTTTTCGCTAGTTTCAATAGTCCACATGACTCGCGTTAGTGCATTTCTCGGTATGTTTTGTAGTTTTGTTCGGACTTTAGGGGTAGCCAAAATTCTATATATGCTGGATAAACTGCTTCCTCTTGTGGAGTTGAAGGCAAGTTGGCAGGCAGCTTCAACTAAATTCCCGAGTAGTAGGAATTTAGAGTCAACTTCAGACCCAAGATCCATTTTTCTTATGCTGGTCACAGAGCGTCAGTGGTAGATCCTGCCCCTTCCATACTTGCTTGTAGCCCTCTCAACTGTCGCCCTTACCGAAACCTTTTTGTTTGTTCAACTATACCACGGTAGCACTTTTGTCGCGGGCAAGACCTCCTTTTTGGGCTAATTGGTTCTGAGTATCTCTTCTCCCGACGATTTACCCCCATCACATACCGCGAGATATGCCCGCCCCTTACTCATTATTCTCCTCACTAACTTCTAACCACTCCGGATCAGCAGCAACATCACTGACGTCGTCGCTGTCCGAAGAGTTGAGATTAGATCAGCCCGTCCAGCGAGCAGGCACCCATAAATGCTCCGTTCCGTGGCTCTCCATCACAGGCAGGTTGGTGTCCTTCTCAGTGGCCGTAATAATCCCACTCTCGCGCCGTAACGTCTGCGCATAGACGCCCTTGGGTGTTGTTTGGTAATCGGCGTCTTCCACCAAGGTGGAAGATTGGATCTTCCCGCTTCACCCGTCGCTACCATCCCGATGTTCAACTTGTCAGACGATTGTCGAGAAAAAGGCGAGGACGAAGGAGACTGGATTTTCGACATCCCGGGGGATCCCGCAAACCCTTTTGCGAGGACGGAGGTTGCTTGGTCGGACATCCCGCGGACGCTTAAGCCGCCCAGAGAGTCTTTCCTCTATATGCGAGTGGTCTACATGGCTCTAGAAAGTGACGTCCGCTCCCTGCTCCGTGAACCGCAACAAGACCTTTACGGGTTACATTCACGGAGCAAGCACCTCGTGTCTGAACTCCAACGGTTCACTCGCTTGCACAGTGTAACTGTGTGCCGTGACTACGGGATCGGTCACATGGTGGCGGCAATCATATGTCATCTGTTATGTAAAATTCATTGGTGGCGAATGCTAGCACCAGCAACAGTCTACCAGAAACTCTATAGGATGCCAGCCAGCAGATCTTTGTTGGATATAGGTTAAAAGTGCTGGGAAGCAGGAAGGGAAAACCGTGGACACAGGGATTCCTTTACTGTTAAGGAAATCGGCAGTGTACCGAAATGGCCTCGAAAAATCATAAATTACTCTATCCTTTCCCTTACTCGCATGCGCACTCCGCGCTTCCCCTCCCACCTTCGGCGCATCGGGCAGGCGATCCCTTGGATCGGCCCCATCCGTTTCCTAGCACACGTCGATATAATTCCGACTAAACTGATCTCCCCTTCTCGCTCTTTACTTTTCCTCATAGCGCAGTTCCTTCCCGATTACTGTGTGGGTATACCATTTTTGAGTCGATTGTGATTGTCTAGAAAACCATTGGCTAGATCGGATATATCTTCCAAGCGTAAAACACACAAACCGTCTCCCCTTTTCTCGAGACCCTCTGCAGCAGCTGTCATGTCCGATGCGGCCTGCTTGATGTCTGGCCTGAAGGAAGCCTTCTAGGGAGCGTAGTGGGGGTAAATTTGGGGTGTCTCTAATCCATGAAAAATGTGGTCAGCTGTTCCCAGAGGGATGTCGTGATGTAGGTACAAGCTTACAATGTAAAATATTGGCGGGAAGCCGTCCAAGCTGTAAAAATGGCTGGAGGCCAGTCAATAAGCACGCCGCATTGGACACCTCTGCAGCCACAACATGAAGCTGTGTTCAGACTTGTTAGGTCTTTATGAAGCTGTTTTTAGACTTTTTAGTTCTTGACCTATGTCTCTGATTGGGTTAAATCGTCGGGAGAAGAGATACTCAGAACCAACTACCCCAAAAAGGAGGTGTTGTCCGCAACAAAAGTGCTACCGTGGTATATTTGAACAAACAAAAGGTTTTGGTAAGGACGACAGTTGAGAGGGCTACAAGCAAGTATGGAAGGGGCAGGATCTACCACTGACGCTCTGTGACCAACGTAGGAAAAATGAATCTTGGGTCTGAAGTTGACTCTAAACTTCGTACTACTCGGGACTTGACTTGAGGTTGCCTTCAAACTTGCTTCACCTCCACAAGAGGAAGCAGTTTACCCAGCTTATATAGAATTTTGGCTACCCGTAAAGTCCGAACAAAACTACAAAAGATACCAATGATTGCATAAAAAATACGTATTGATGATATTCTCTAATATCAAGAAGTCTAGGCAGCTCCGCGAACGCACGCTCAAACCAGAAGGTTGTCCGCACAATTCGAAACTAGCCACAAAAAGCTCGTCGAGCTCTGACAAGGAGACCCGTTGCTCGGGTAAGCGCAAGGAGGTAGAATGGTCCGAGCCCTGTCTCAATGAAGAGTGTAATGGCGTTCTCAGGCTTAAGGACTGTCCAATCACATCTAGCGAGCGCAACAAAGAGTTCTTCGAGAAACAATACGGCACCAGGGATTCAACGAGGGAAAATAAATCTAACCAGTTCAACAATGAATACACCTCGGCAACTAACGCTGAGGGCAGTCGGTTTAGAATTTCTTTGGGGATTATTTAGTCGACGTATCATTGGGTGACTCGAGTGCGGAGTTTAGTGCGATAGACGCGAACGTATTCAACAAGCTGAAATCCACTGTACCTAATCTCCTAGTCGATGTTTTCAAAGAGCAAATATCTCTGTCAATGGATTTTAACACCAATAAGAACCTAGCGTTCATGCATCTCGTTATGTAACACTTTTTGTTACAATTTTTCTCCCTGGATACAATATTCCCGTCAGGCTGCGGGGAGTGGAATACTTCGTGGTCGATCATTCAATGGACGAGATCCTCTTTAGGTACCCTTTCTTGAACTCAATCGGATTCAACCTTAGTGAGCATCTTGTTTGTATCAGTAACATGATTCACGACAAGCACGTGAACGATGTCGACACACAACGCGCCAAGCTCGCCACGGCTAAGGATCAGGGCCTTTCGTATATGGGCACAGACGACGACCGCATTGGGTTACCGGAATGCCTAGCGACTGGCATCGACCAGGATACGAAGGAATCCATAGACAAGTCTTTAGAAATGATTCTGGAAAAGGGCAAATGCAGCGAAATATCGAGCAACAGAGCAAAAAAACTGCCTAAATGCTCAAGCGCTATCGGGAACTCTTCCAAATAAAGTTAGGGGCCGACCCGCACGTTAATGTTCCGCATCTGACGATCACCCCTGTCGGAAATGCAAAGCCGTACAGGTCACTCCAAAGACGATACGCTCCACAACAAAGGGATTCCATTGTTCAAATAATCCGAGAATTGGAAGCAGTAGAGGCCATCTACAAGAATCCGTCAGCCAGATGGGGCTCGCCAGCCCTTGCAGTCCCCAAACCTGGTTCGACGAAGACCAGATTCGCTGTAGACATCCGCGGGCCAAAAGCCCGCACTGTGCCAATCCAGTCGGAAACGACCCACCTGCAATCCTAATTTCAGCAGGTACCCTGAAGCGTATGCTTTGCCAAGATGGATCGAGCTCACGGCTACTGGCAGGTACCACTTTCGAAACGATGGCAAGAATTGATGTCTTTCCAAACACTAATCCGCATATGCTCCTCCAAACGTCTCTTGCAAAGCGTTAGTGACTCTGGAAACCATTTCCAGGCTGCTGCTGGCAGACAAGTTCGAAGGGTGCAAGAACATGCTGCAACGAATAGATGACTTTCTATTCCACGCAAAAGACGAACAGGAAATCCTGGAAATTCTTGAAACTTTCTTCTTTTTCTGAAAAGAGATCGGACTAAAGGTTCACCCGGGAAGTTGACTCATTTTACAGCGTAGGTCTAATTTTGTGAACGCATAATTTCATAGGAAAGGGTCCAATAACATCTTTGGTACTACAATGCTCTTGTAGAGATGAGGAAACCTACGATGACAAGCGAGATGCAACAGTTCATGTGTGCAAAGAACTAGATGCGCAACTCCATCTCAGCCGATTCTGAGTGGAGTTCCCCTCTACACAAACTGCTTGAGACTCGCAACACTAAATTAGACAAACGGACTAAACATGGCCTGCGTAACCTTTGCATCGCGGCGTTATGGGGCGCCAACCGTAATTCGGCTTTCACTGACATCAAACAACAATTAAAGGCCTCCGTCAAATTTGCAGTTCCTTTGGAAAAACATCATTAGTGTCTGATCACCGACGATTCCGATACCCACTGGGCTGCTATTTTCGCTCAGGTACCCTATTCGGATCGATGAAAGTCTATCAAAGACCAGCAACACGGGCCACTGTGCTTCCTTTCTAATTCCTCTTCAGGGTCATATATCAATTGGTACGTCCCAGAGAAGGGAGTATTTGCGATTATGAAGTCGATATATAGCCTCGATTTTCTGGCTATATGACAAGAAGTGAACATACTTACAGATCACGCCAACCTTATGTACCCCTATGCCTTGTACGGAAAGAACCCAGGTACTTCGAGACATTCCTGTAGTGCCCGCCTTCGGGCGGAATGGCACTTGTCCTCCGTCCCCTGTCGCATATTTGGAACATTTATCCCGCTAGCACTCTACGGTGCGTACTTTGGCGCGAAGATGCCAAGGATTGTTTTGGGAAACCTTTGAATTTGGTATTTATTAGGGACTCATGGATTTGATCCAACGACTACTGTATCTTATAGCTGCATTGTATGCATGGTATGCTAACAGCACTAAATGACACTGTTCACTGTAAGGGCACGATCCACACCCTGTGTCACGACATGACTTACCGCGGCTCACCCTCCCAGCTCGACGCATGCACGCCATTGACTAATGTACTACTGTATTCTATCTGTATTTCTATTTGTATTTCTAACCTAACCATTAACTCGATAATAGATATTATCTAACTTAACTGATCTATATATTCCCTGGCACATTTGCCACTCACCGAATAAACGGGCAACCAGCTGCCTACGCTGGGATATCCCTCATACTTGCAAATATACGGCATTGCTACCGTTTGGCAACTTGGGCAAAAGAGCCCCGTAGTAATCATCGTCACTCAGGTACACCCGTGGTCGGTTTCCTGTTGTGGTGGGTTTTTTTTGTTGGTTCACCTAACCCAAACTAGCGTTCAACGATACAGGAGTACCCGCACATTCTAGTGAGTTCTAAACTCAAACTCTGGGCTCTGAACCCACAAGCACTACTAGCCTATCAAGAAAGTGGGATCCGAACAACCAAGTGGCTTTACTAGCCTTCAGCTGGTATTGCACCACAATACCGCTAGCAAACTCATGCGCTGGGTTTTGTGGAAGCTGGGTGTTTGCAACGTCTCAGTCCGCTCTGGGGTTCTCAATTCTCTGAGTGTTACGTGCAAAACGAAGCCAAGTCAGATTGATGTAGGCCAGAGTCGGTCGTAACCATAATTGCAACGGCGTTAGGCGAGTGCTAGAGAAACTAGACGGAGAAGACAGTCTGTTTTAGGGGTGAGACGCTTAAGTCTCGAAAGGGAAAGTGGTGGGTGTTGAGGTGAATGCGGTGGTTCTGGTAAGTACCGAACGACTTGCTGTGGCGAAGGCAAGGCGGGGGCGTCGATGGCAGCTGGGCTCAACATCGGATCTATGACGCAATTGCTGTAAGCATAAAATTAGATATGAAAACTGTAAGAGATCGTAGTGCTACACGTGGACACGATTCACAGCCGGTTCGAGTGACTTATCACTTCGTACGCTGTTCGACACTAGCTCCTCTGGAAGTCCGAGAACCGCTCGACTTGTGGGCGATGAACGGATCACGTACTGTTCCACTGGATGAGAGACCCTGTAGGTATGCAATGATGCTTTGAGTGCGTTTTCAGGCTCAATTTTCGTTAATCCGTCAGCAGGGTTATACTCTGATCGAATTAAGCCGACATTGGATATGAAGAATTCTTGGTACGACTCACGAGCAGATGCAATGTCTACCATTAGGCGTTTCTCCGCGGTGTACGGAGCTCGAGTAAGTACATTGAACAATAGTTTGCTATCTTTCATCATCCTCAGCGGAAAATTACGAGCTAGGATGCGTTCCAAGTCTTGCGTGATTATAACGGCATTATCAAAGCCTTCGACGAATACTATTGTCTCGGCCGCCATACTTGATCGAGCGACGAGTCCGGACTTGTGCGAGGAAAAATGTGAGATCGCATATTGCTGTGTTTTTTCTGTGAGGCATACAATGTATCCGAGCTTGGACTTGAAATCCGGGCGGTGGGCGAAGGAAGAGCCAGCATACACCATGAGACAAAGAGAGTCTCTGTCCAGCTTAAGAAATCTCAGGGTAGCTTCGGTTGTGGGTAGATGCACGAAAGGACCGAAATGATTGGAGTCTGCATCAAGTGGGAGCAGATTTACCTAACGGATATATTGGGCTTCTGATAGGGTGCGCATGTTCCTGTTGGACGTATCGCAGAATAAGCCAGTACAAAAAAACTGGGGGAGTCGTCGAGCGTGATCTGAAAGTGTTCCTTGATCTGTGTAATACAGAAAATGGTCCTCCCTCCATGTAATACAGGAAATGGTCCTCCCTTCATGTAGTACAGGAAATGGTCCTCCCTTCGTGTAATCCAGCAACCTACAACGATCCCGCCCTTAACTTCTCCCATCGTCATTTCCAAATTTACTTCCATTTTATCTAGATATTTTTATACTGTATTTAGCCCTCTGAATCGACCCCGAATCAAGTTCCTTTTCCCTTTTAGCTTACTTCCTCCTCCAAATTCACCTATTTTTGAGAAGTGGGCGCAAATGCACTACTGCAAAATCCCCTGCAGATTTATTTTACCTATTCCTAATCTATAGAACCTGCCCCGGGAGCCTATTTAAACTCCTTTATTCCAAGTTCCAAATGTCCCCGACCATTTTACTCATCACCCTCCCCCCAAAACACCCTACATTGCCTCCCATTCCCAACGTCTATCAGAATGAACAACCTTCGCCCCTCCGCCCTCATCACCAAAAGCCGCCCCTCTCGCCCCATCAACGGCCTAGCCCTAATGAATAATGGGCCAACAGACTACGACGACTACTTCAGGAGGATGGACCGTGAGCGTGTTCGGGAGTGGGTTCGTCGGCACTTCTTGGAGGAGGCGGAGGAGGAGGATTCAGAGGGGACTGAGTCGGACGTGGAGGGATCCGAGGATGAGGAAGACTTTGTAGCTCCGTGGGAACCGATGGTGTATAATCGTGGGGAAGTTGATGCGGGGGATGGAGGGGATAGTGAGGGCGTGATCGTCATCTCGGATTCTTCGGATGGGGTTGGCGCGGAGGCTGAGGGTCGCCAGGAAGGGTTGGAGGATCTTGATATGTCTGATGAAGCCATTTATCATTCTGAGTCGTTCGAGGGAATTTGTAGGGATTGCATTGAGAGTATGGATATTTTGGAGGAGTTATTTGGTTCTGATCTTGAGGATAACGATTGTGAGGAGTAGATACAGATATTTTCCTTGATAATATCTTCCCTCTGGCCAATCACATCCACAAGATGCCCTTTTATGCGTTTTATGGTATTTAGTATGTTTGATTGAGACTTTAGGATTAGCCGAAAAGTCTATATAAGCTGAGTAAAGTGCTTCCTCCTTGAGAGGTCAAGCAAGTTGGCAGACAACTTCAAGCCAATTCCTGAGTAGTAGGGAGTTGAGAGTCAACTTCAAACCCAAGAAAACGTTTTCCTAAGCTGGTCGCAGAGCATCAGTGGTAGACCCTGCCCCTTTTATACTTGCTTGTAGCCCTCTCAACTCTCTCCCATATACATTCCTTTTTATTTGTTCAACTATACCTCGGTAGCACTTTTTTCGCTTGCAACACCTCCTTCTTGGGGTGGTTGGTTCTGAATATCTCTTCTCCCGACGATTTACCCCTATCATTTGGTATTCTTGTGGAGGGGATTGCACCCGAGGTATTCGAGTTGAGCAGTCTAGGGAACCATTCGAGGGGATTTGTTTTCTGTAATCATGGATCTCAACGCTGCTCGTATAACGGTCACAGGGGGCAAGTATGAAGACGTTGAGGAGTTTCTCTATACATATGTCAACGTTGTGATGCGTGAGAAGAGCGATGAAGAGAAGGCCGAAAGTATCTTCGCCTATCTTCATGGTGACGCAAAGCACAAATATAAGGCCAAGTTTATCAACGGGTGGTCTCTTAACGGGAATGGGCGTAACTTCGGTGAGGTATGTGAGTGGCTTTTGAAAGAATATGCTAAGGAGGTAGAACCAGATGAGATGATTCGTACCGACATAGAGGCCCGGCTCAACTTCGACGATTTGTTAAGCTCATTGGTATACTTGTGTGATCCTATGAAAAGGCTGGATTCAACGCCCAAGCCAATACGGAATGCTGCGTAAGACGGCGATGGGGGATAAGCGGCTCTCCGATTTCCTCCTCATCAAGGGCCCTCACACTTTTGATGAACTGAAGGGTACCATAGTAGAATTTGTCAAAAATTCGGAGACGTTTCAGTCACTAAGTGAAATACCGAGGGAAACCCGTACATCTATGCCGATCGTACATCCTGAAAAGAATTATTAAAGGCCAGCTATCAGCGCAGCAGCATTGGAATCTGTCAGGAGCGATGTCAAAAACTTGGAAGAAAGGTTGGAAACCCGATTCGATAATCGACTTGACATGATAACCTCGCAGTTGGAAAGCCTTACTCTTACCATTAAGAAGAACAGTCTGGGGCCCCAAGGCCGCAGAAGTCTGTTCCTACTGTCACAAGCCTGGCACTTTGCAAATAGGTGTCCTGATAATCCACATAGAAACACTCGTTGTGGAATGTGCGGTCGATATGGGCATCATGAAAGTAACTGCTGGTCTAAAGACAACAGAAAAGCGAATTTATCGGACGCAAGGAGCGAGTCAGGACAGAGATGAAAATCTTTCAAAACAGAAAGGATCACAAGTTGACGGATGCCGGTAATGTATCCATGGCTGAAGAAATCAGTCAAGTCAATGTGACAAAAAGGGATGGGAAGGGAACATTTTATCGAAAAAACCTAGGCTAGATTATGGAATGCTGGAACATATCCCAGCACCTGTACCTCCTCGAACCAAGAGATCTGATCAAGTTGTTCCAGGAATGGGAGTCACTCCGGCCAAGAAGACGAAAAAGAGTAAGAAATTTAAGAATATCCCGAAGGACGTACTAGAATATGTGAAGAAGTACAATTTGGTGGCTGAGCTTGCATCAGCCCCAACTGGGATAACGTTTGGTCAACTTTTGAGGCGCGACGCAGAGGACGCGAGAAAAGAACTCAAAAAAATTATCAGGTCTAATAAGTCCGCTAAGGGTAAGAAACTGTTTCTTCAATCGGCATCGACAGCACCAAGACGTCTCAAACTAGTACCAGCCAAAGTATTGGGAATGCAAACCCAAGCTCTTTTCGATTCGGGCGCTGTTTCAAACCTTATTTCAGAAACTTTGGTGACAGATCTAGGTCTTGAAATTATTCCAACTACTCAAAGAATAACTGTGGCGGATGGAACCGTATCAGAATGCATGGGCACTGTTGACAAGGTTTCCGTGTTCTTTGGGGACTTTAAAGTTGATGTAGACTTTCTTGTCATGCCTGAACTCCCTTTCGATGCAATCTTTGGCTGCCCTACCATGGAAAGACTAGGGATCTGCATTGACTTGGGCAACCAAATCGTTTCAGTTAATGTTGACGGCAGAACCGTGAAGATGCCCCTGGATTTCGACAAAAGCACACATCCGGTAGATTTGAAAGAAACGGACAGTGAAGATTTCACTTCTAGCTATGAAGCGAAAATTCAGAACCAACTAACACTTTTGGAAGTGGAGAAGGGTACGCTCGGGGATACTGAACATGGCATGGAATGATTATGATTCTGGGTTTGAAACAGATGAAGACTGGAACTCTAGGGTAGGTGTGACACTTGAATGTGTTTCTTTTTGCGATAATATCGAATCAAAGGACGGAATTCGGAGCATGAAACGAGATTAAAATTGCAAGGAAAACATGAATATATCGGATTCCATATCTGAAGATGTGAGCACGCCGGAAGAGGTCCTTCAAAATTTGGAGGGAGAGGCTCAAGAAGAAAAAAGGCGCCAAATTGCAGAAATCCAAGGAGAAGTGCAGCACCTTCCCGCCCCGCCTCAATGAAAATATCCGACATGTTAACATCTTCCGAAGTAATTGCATGGAGCGCTTCCGATCTAAGACAAGCAAGCGTACCGGTCACTCACTCATTTGAGCTTACCGACACTCAGCCGATTCACCACAGGCATAGATGTCAACCGCCAAAATATGACCAATTTATCTCAAAAATGTTACAAGTATGCTGAAAAATGATATTATTCGACCAGTTTCATCCCCATGGTCATTTCCGGTTGTGATAGCACCAAAGAAGGATGGAAAACTTCGCTTTTGCGTCGATTACCGACAACTGAACCAGAGAATGATACCCGATCGATTTCCGATTCCGAACATGGAGGAGATCCTCGAGAACCTGAAGGATGGGAGATATTTCACCTCAATTGACCTTCACTCTGGCTATTGGCAGATTCCATTGGATGAAAAATGTAAGGAAAAAACAATCTTTACCAGCAAAGCCAGTACTTTCAGGTTCGAAGTGATGCCTTTTGGTCTCATGAATGCACCAGCTACATTCCAAAGAATGATGAACGAGGTTTTGAAAGGACTTCCATTCGCAAGAGTCTATATCGATGATGTCGTCATATTCTCAGAAACATTGGATCAGCACATATCGCACGTCAAGACAGTTGTGGAGAGGATATCGGAGTATAGCTTGAAAATTAGTTGAGCAAATGCTTCTTTGCGAAAACTTCTATCCAATTACTCGGTCATATCGTCGACCAAGAGGGAATTAGAGTGGATCCAGAGAAAACGAAAAAAATAAAGTTGGCACCAAGGCCCGCTTCAAAGACGAGGTCCGAAGCTTCTTAGGACTGGCCTCATATTACAGAAGATTTATCAAAGATTTCGCCAAGACTGCAGCACCGTTACATGCCAGCACTACGAAGAACGGAAAATATTACTGGAACAAGGAAATGGAAACTGCATTCAGGAGCTTAAAGATAAGCTATGTGTCCGCCCGGTTCTCATGTACCCAGATTTCAAGAGACCATTCGTTGTGGAGACAGATGCCTCAGAACGGTCTTTGGGTGCCGTTTTGTCCCAAAAAGATGAAAACGGAAGACTACACCCTGTTCAATTCGCAAGCCGAACTCTGAATGATGCGGAAAAGAGATACGCAGTCTGCGAGAAAAAGCGCTAGCTGTCGTCTTCGCGCTGAAAAAGTTTCGCGTATACCTTTTATCACTCGAGAAGTTTGTCTTGATAACTGATCACCAGGCACTTACGACAGCATTCCAAAAGAAGGATGTACATCACCGCTTGGCCCGATGGCTCGACATTTTCGCAGAATATCGGTTTGAAATTGTGCATAGACCAGGACGCAATAATCAGCCTGCCGATTACCTATCCCGCTTGAGGGATCCACTGAGTCCAAATGAAAAGGCTTCCGAGGACATCGTCGGAGTTGCCGAGGTGCAGGCGCCGAACGAAACAGAGTACGAAGCTAATATTTACGGACTTATTAAGTTCTTGGATGGAATTGAAATGAGAAAGGTTAATCTGGAACGTAGAAATTAGGTACGCAGGAATCAAAAGCATTTACATTGTGGAATGGAAAACTCTTCCGGCACACTAAAGCCGATCCCCGACTAGTGGCCCCTTTGAAAAAAGAATGAAGATCTTGAGGACTTTCCATGACGAGTTAGGGCATTTGGATCTCGGCACAACCAAAAAATTCGTAACTGAGAGATTCTGGTGGCCCAGTATCCATAAGGACGTCTATAATTTCGTGAAAAGCTGCGACAACTGTCAAAAATTCACTCCAATACGAAAATATAAGACAACTCTAAGTTTTCCAGTTTCCGGTCTCTTTGAAACCTTCTCAATTGACTTTGCGGGCCCGTTCAAGGAAACATCTTCCGGAAACAAATATCTCCTTATAGGGGTGGAACATCTTACTGGATGGCCAATAGCAGTTGCAGTTGAGGAGGCAAATGCTGAGGTGTTACTGAAATTCATCGAAAAAGAAATAATTGAACTGTTTGTCCTTCCAAAAAGGATCATCTCGGATAACGCCCTTTGTTTTACTGCAACTTCATTGCTTCGTTTCTTGGAATAGAAAGGGATTCAGCTGAAGACAGTTCTCGCATACGCTCCTATGTCAAACGGTAAAGCGGAGAGGATGGTTGGAACCATCAAACGAGCAATATGGAAAACTATGTCGGAGAATGAAATCCAGTGGGAATATGCTTTACCAAAAGTGTTATACGGCTATCGTCGAAGAAGAGGAAAAAGTGGACGGTCACCGTTTGAGCTAATGTACGGAAGGGCTCCTAGAATGTTACAGAGAGATATGGAAACAAATATTATCGATGAAGAGAGTAGGGAAGTTGAACTACTGGCCACCGAAGGCTGGATATCCTACCGCGCGCTAACACAGACAAGAAATAAGGATGCAGAACCTGCAGTCAGAACCTTTTCGGTTGGCTCTATAGTACTTGTAGTACATGGAAAAGCAATGCAGCAGGCTGTGAAGTGGCCGGCCTTCCAAACCAAGTACTCGAACCCTTGCATCGTCACGGAGGAAAGACACCCGCACTATCAGCTCTGTTCAAGCTCAGGGAAGAGATCAAGGAGGGCCATCCATGCACGTCGTCTGGTCCCTTACCATCAGAGGCCTGAAGAATTCCTTCTCACACAGGACTATGCGCAACCACGGGGCATACTCATCTTTAACTATAGAATGATTCCTATAGGAGGAAAAAGGGCCTGGGAATGGATCAACTCGATTACGCGGGAGTACTACGAACTCCACGTAATCATCCATTTCTACATTAATATACGTCTACGTTGCCGTACGGTGAACGGACCATTGCTACCTGAAGAAGATTTCCGACTATTAATAAGAGTTCTATTTTCATTCCAAAACGGAAGGTTCACGGAAGCAGGTCCAGAGTTTGTGGAGGTAATATATCATTACTCTATAGGAAGATATGGAATGGTAGCTGCCGGAGACTTATCGCAAACGTATCTGAACATTGTCCGTCCGATTTACGTATTTCTCAAGAACAACCAAGATGTGCGACTGAGAGGTTACGCCTTACCCCCGGATATGGAATACAGACTGGTCCCGTATCCTCTATGGGAACCTTACGTTTCTCCGCCACAAATTGGGAACGTTGGCGGCGGCGAGGATCCTCCTGAAGCAGTGGTGATGACCAAAGGAGGACCTTCGGGAGACAACAACCCGCCCAGAAGAGGTTCCGATCGTCCCCCGAGAGGACCTCGTGCAGGGCCCAGTACGTCAGGAGCTGGTCGCGGCCACTCATCGGGACCGTCCACCACAACTTCATCTCTAGCTCTCCTTCACAACCATGCACAACATACAGTCGGAAGAAGAAGATTATCTTTTTGGCTGCGCAATATCTTCGAGGACGCGAACGATGCACAGGTCATTTCTTATTTCATGATAAGCATCTGTTTATGTTTTAGGGCACTACATGGACCGCAATTATCTTACGAAGATTCGTTCTTGATGATGCGCGTCTTCTTTTCTTATCGGCATCCATTCCTCCGGCATCTTCCAGAAGAGTTTGCATATCACATATATTTTTTTACTCTTGGAAGATTCGGAAGAGTCACGGAAGAAGAATGTATTCAACACCATCTCGATGTTATCAAACCAATATATGAGGCTATGGTACAAAGTGAGGTACCAGTAATGCGAACCTACTTTTTAGAGCATCATATTGGTAATCAGTTGCATCCATACCCGTTTGAGAGACCATATATTTTATCAATAAGACAGCGAACACTAACGGAAACAGAAGAAGGGAAGTGACGACCCGGGACGTTCGCCTTGAGAAAGGGGGCGTGTAATACAGAAAATGGTCCTCCCTCCATGTAGTACAGGAAATGGTCCTCCCTTCATGTAATACAGGAAATGGCCCTCCCTTCATGTAATACAGGAAATGGTCCTCCCTTCGTGTAATCCAGCAACCTACAACGATCCCGCCCCTAACTTCCCCACCGTCATTTCCAAATTTACTTCCATTTTATCTAGATATTTTTATACTGTATTTAGCCCTCTGAATCGACCCCGAATCAAGTTCCTTTTCCCTTTTAGCTTACTTCCTCCTCCAAATTCACCTATTTTTGAGAAGAAGGGCGCAAATGCACTACTGCAAAATCCCCTGCAGATTTATTTTACCTATTCCTAATCTATAGAACCTGCCCGGGAGCCTATTTAAACTCCTTTATTCCAAGTTCCAAATGTCCCCGACCATTTTACTCATCACCCCTCCCCCCAAAACACCCTACATTGCCTCCCATTCCCCAACGTCTATCAGAATGAACAACCTTCGCCCCTCCGCCCTCATCACCAAAAGCCGCCCCTCTCGCCCCATCAACGGCCTAGCCCTAATGAATAATGGGCCAACAGACTACGACGACTACTTCAGGAGGATGGACCGTGAGCGTGTTCGGGAGTGGGTTCGTCGGCACTTCTTGGAGGAGGCGGAGGAGGAGGATTCAGAGGGGACTGAGTCGGACGTGGAGGGATCCGAGGATGAGGAAGACTTTGTAGCTCCGTGGGAACCGATGGTGTATAATCGTGGGGAAGTTGATGCGGGGGATGGAGGGGATAGTGAGGGCGTGATCGTCATCTCGGATTCTTCGGATGGGGTTGGCGCGGAGGCTGAGGGGCGCCAGGAAGGGTTGGAGGATCTTGATATGTCTGATGAAGCCATTTATCATTCTGAGTCGTTCGAGGGAATTTGTAGGGATTGCATTGAGAGTATGGATATTTTGGAGGAGTTATTTGGTTCTGATCTTGAGGATAACGATTGTGAGGAGTAGATACAGATATTTTCCTTGATAATATCTTCCCTCTGGCCAATCACATCCACAAGATGCCCTTTTATGCGTTTTATGGTATTTAGTATGTTTGATTGAGACTTTAGGATTAGCCGAAAAGTCTATATAAGCTGAGTAAAGTGCTTCCTCCTTGAGAGGTCAAGCAAGTTGGCAGACAACTTCAAGCCAATTCCTGAGTAGTAGGGAGTTGAGAGTCAACTTCAAACCCAAGAAAACGTTTTCCTAAGCTGGTCGCAGAGCATCAGTGGTATACCCTGCCCTTTTATACTTACTTGTAGCCCTCTCAACTCTCTCCCATATACATTCCTTTTTATTTGTTCAACTATACCTCGGTAGCACTTTTTTCGCTTGCAACACCTCCTTCTTGGGGTGGTTGGTTCTGAATATCTCTTCTCCCGACGATTTACCCCTATCAATCTGCTTGCAAATTTCGACTTTGTGGGTCGCAGGTGACGATTTGATGACGTCGTCAACATAAGCGCCAGACAGAGCGACGAGAGAATCAACGCATCGTCGAAAGAAAATTGCAAAGTTTCCCGTTGCTTGTTCCATGCGAAGGCTATGGATGTGGAACTTGGCGAAGGTTTCGCACCAGTAGACTATCGCTTAGGCTAAACAGTAGCTTCATAATCTGAATGAGCTCTCCAGGTAATAATTCTAGCTCCTTTGGGCGAATGAAAACGTCGCGCTTGAGCTGCGAGGCTGACTGAAGGTAGGCCTGACTTACGTCAAGGGACAGCCAGTATCAAGCGGACTGAGGATTCCTTGATATTGGTGGCGTTATTTACAACTTGATGCTTGTCTCTGTCGCCTCCTAAAACGAATCGGGCCTTATACTTGACATCGCCGGTTTCAGAGTGCTTGATAAGAAGTGAGAAACGGGATTGAATTATGTTCGGATTCTCTCCGTCGTCCTCTGACAGGACAATACGAAAGGTTCCCCTTTCGATGAGGCCAATCAATTCCTTTCTCCTGACTTCGTCGAACGCAGGACTTTGTCCACGTGGTCCCCGATGGGAATCACTTCGAAGCAAAGAACGAGCGGCTCGCTGTCGTCGTCATTGGTTAACAGCTCATCCATGGAATCCAGACGCGCGAGTGGAGCGGGGAGAAGCTGTGCAATGTTAAATTCTCTTAGTCCAGTGCGTTCACCGACATGTAGAAGAGCCTTTTTCCCGTGTACTGACGCAATGAGGTGAGGGCCGGTACACTGCTTTAGTTTCTCACGGTAGATGTAAGAAAAGTCTCCCGATAGGTACTTGTGGTCTGCTGAGGGCGGATGGACTGAGTGAAGTCCTCGGTTCACTATCTCACGGTAGACAAGTCGCTCATACTCTGCTTGAGCAGTACGTCGGGCTTTGAAGCATTCCTTCTGTGCCGGGAACTCATTTGGGCAAAGGCCTGGGAGCCTAGGGAGCACGTCGAACACAAGTAGCTGAGGGCAAAGGCCGTCTGGGTCTACTGCAGAATTGATGGCTTGTATGGTTAGCGCAAGGGAAACGTCGGGTGGTACCTGTGGGTGATCAGATCTTGTCTTACGGGAGACCCGTCGGAGTAGGGCATGGTATGTTTCTCCACTGCCCAGTGCGTTGTGGCTTTCCGTCCCGTTGTGACGTAGGTTAATGCTTGCCAGCTCACAATTGTATTTTCCCTGCTTGAATACGAAGACCGATTCTTGGTCCGTAAGCATACTCTCAGGGAACCCAACGTAAAGTGCTGACCAGGCTTTGACGAAGGCTTTCCAAACGTTAGCTGCATCCATAGACTTGAGAAACACTGCGCTCTGGAATTTTGTTCCGACGTCAACAATATGCAGCACAGGAAGCTGCTTCTCCCCAGGTTTCTCCTCTAAATACATGACGTCTAGTAAAACATCCTAGTTGAATCGTATAGATTCGGCAAAACGGACGCGGAAGACCAGTTGCTTCGGTGAGTACATCTGACATGTAAAGCATGAATTCTGTATGGCCTTAAGAACAGTCATAGTTTCAGGTGTAAGCTGATCGAGTTTAGCTCCGCGGAGTAGGCTGTACAACTTCCGGGTTGATGGGTGCAGTAGATGTCGGTGGAGCCGTTCCAATAGCGGTCGAGTGAAGAATGTAGGGGCGCTAAGATCCCATTCCCGGTAAATGAGTCTCCGTTTGCGCGTGATCGGGACGGGCCAGTTCTCTTGCGCGCATTCCAACTTGTTAAAAAGGTGATAGTATCTGAATTGAATACTTGTCGAGGACGTCAGGCCCTATGAGGAGTGGTATGTCCAGGGACACTTCATCAATCCAGAGTTGAAGCATGCTCTGTGGTGTAGAGATGGCTACTAGGATCTTGCCAAGTGACGTGGAGCGGCCAGCCCCAAAGTGGTAACGCGAGCTGGAAAGATTAGGCTTGAAGGGTATGCCAACTTCCTGAAAGTACGCTTTTGCCTGGTTAAGACCCATAACAGATAGTCGGGCACCGGTGTCTAAAGCGGCGACTTCGAATTTTCCGTCGCTCTCGAAAATGCTGGCTTTTGGGGGTATAGTAAACGCACCGTGTTGTTGCCGTTTCATATGCATCGGCAATACGTGACGAAAGCGGGCTAGTGCTAGACCTGACTGAATCGTGTAAGTGTGTGTTCAACGACAGAAGCTGATGCGCGTATGAGTAGAGGCATATTGGAAATATGACTCTTCTTTTCGGACTTGTTTAGTGCGCCTCGTAACTCCTTGCGTTGTATCTGGCGCTTTCGAGGCCCAGTGTACAGTTTGGTAATGTCCGAAAGGCCGGCAGTGCTAGGCTTAATTCGTACATATGGGAAAAACTGGCTATTCGCTTGATCACGTATAATGCCTTCCTGGGTATACATATGCATCGAATCGTGATCTTGGTGTGACGTTTGACGATCTATTGTGGTCACGCAAACTGCCTTCACGGAGCACTAAGTGTTAGCCGGCGGAAGGTCCTCTACATCACCGTCGGCGTTGGAACAACTTGCTGCTCTTTGTCGTTGGGTGCGCCAGTGAGGTGATATGTCAGAGTTTCGAACGAATTCTGAAGGTCTGCGACGGCCTTAACGTCGTCATCGTCAGCGTCGGGATCTACGAAATGGCTCATCAACGCCTGAAATGAGTTATTTTCCAGATACGCACGGCCCTCTATGTGATTGGTGAGAGAAAGATAGGCGTGGTACTCTTCATCGTCCTCTGATATAGCCCATAGCGCTTTAGCCACGGCGTCCTCTCCCATTCCTAATGCTTGAATCAGGGCCATCATTACAGAGCTGGTCGAAGACTGGGCGCACTGAGGACATTCATGTCGCCAGTACAAAGTTGGTTACAACTCAGTCACCTTGTTCTTGCTTTCAACTGCGCCAGCTGGATAGGTGACATATGATTTCTAGCTCGATTCTGAGATCGAAGCATGTTGGTGAGGCTTAGTAAGTTCGGCAAGGGTGCTCGGTGTGGTTCCCATATAGAGATGCCGGCGGGGGTCTGAAGGCGGATGGGGGCAGCATATTTCTCTCCGAAGAAAGTAGCTGCAGCAACGGGGTCTGCTTCATCTGACGAGGAGTAGCGGCGTTCATATGACGTGAGAGCGGCGCCAAGTTTTGAAGTAAAACTTGTTGTAGTCCATCTGCTCTGTAGAAGACGGCGTCAATCGATCTTGAAAAACTTTTTCGGCCCAATATTCGTCCCTGACAATGTCTTCCATAAAATCACAGTAGTGGCTGTCGCTTTGACACTCGCGGCCACAGGAAGGCACTGTATTTATAATTCGTTCGTGTGCTACTTAGATTACGGTGACTTGCGAACACTCCCTTTCCTTCATAATATTGCGGATGGCTAGCTTCTTGAGGTACAAACTGGCCTGTGATTGGTGCTGTAACGAGTTAAAATCGAGTTTCCAAAGCCTTGAATGCCTCGTCGATCGAACTCCAGATACCTCGAATAAACTTGTATTAATAGTCCACGCTATCCCAGATAAGCCAGAGTGGAGGAGGTCCACTTGGTCGGCGCCTGGAATGCATTGGTCAAGGACGGCGTCAAGGAATTTGTTGCGAACACGGTGGAGGGGGACTTTTCCGGAGAATGATCCGGTGTACTTGTCCTCTACTTTGAACTTGTTAGTTACGGCTGCCTTGTTCCTGGCCCATTACATGCTGATCACTTCCCTCGGGGCGGGTTGTGATGATGTGATGTCTTGCGGTGTCGGGGCTCGGGTTCTGACCGGGGCCGGTTCTGCGGGTTTGCTTAGAGGGGTGATAAGATTCCACCGTGTTTTCAGCCTCAGCTAGATGATCGTGGTCTTCGTAGGGCGCTCGGGCAACCTTGATGCTGATCTTGATGCTCCGGTCCCGGATTACATTTACGCTTGCCTTCTCCAGGATGTGGCGAACGACGCTGAAAATGCGATGGTTTGTGATGTGCGCAAAATTTGCACACGAAAAAAAATCTAGAGGAGGACCAAATTTGGATACAGTATCGGGATTTGGAAGATATTTTTACAGTTTCTGAATTTGCAAGATATTTTTAATTTGGATGAGTGTGGCAAATTCATGAGTTGATTTTTTATTTTAAGACACAGTGTCATTAATAGATGTCATTACTGTACACGTCTAAGGTCGACATACTTTTCGAAGACCTCGCAGTATTTAAACTTCGAAGTCGACGTCGTTGAGGCAACCCCCCGCCATCAACCACCCCATCGGCTCACCCCTTCTTTTAGCCCTTAACATGACCAACCTCCATCCTTCCCTCACCATCGCCAAGTCATCCTGAGGCCGTCGTCCACTCAACGCTTTGGCCCTGATGGCGAATGGTCCAACCGACTACGATGATTACTGTAGAAGGTTGGACGGGGAATGCGTTCGGGAGTGGGTCCGCCGTAACTGCTTCGAGCAGGCAGAAGAGGCGGAGGAGGGGAGGAGGGAGAAGAGGAGATAGAGGAAGAGGAGAATGAGGAGGATGAAGAGGAGGACTGGGTGGATCCGTGGGAACCACTAGTCTATAACGGTGGGGGGGCTCCCATGGAGAAAGAAGGGGAGACTGAGGGCGTAATTGTGATCTCTGACTCTTCTGACGAGGACGAAGAGAGAATAGAAGGGGAGGAAGAGGAGGATGAGGGGGAGGGAGACATGGAAAGTGCTGGATTAGTGGGGAAGGGACCAGAAAATATGGACCAGGTGGTTCCGACTCCGGAACCGGATGGGGACGTCTTCAGTGGTCCAGAAATTTCACAGGAGGCAATGGAGAATTCTAAGCCGTTCGCGGATATTTGTGTGGACTGCGTGGGTGGATTGGATATTTTGGGGGAACTGCTTGGCTCTGATGTAGAGGAATAAGATATGAAGGAAAGAATCTAGATATTTATCCTGGTAGAATATCCTGTTAGTGTTTCTCGTCCACACGATTCCATTTGATGCATTTTATGGTTCTTAGTATGTTTCTTTGAGATTTTAGGGGTAGCCGAAAAGTCTATATAAGCTGAGTAAAGTGCTTCCTCCTTGAGAGGTCAAGCAAGTTGGCAGACAACTTCAAGCCAATTCCTGAGTAGTAGGGGGTTGAGAGTCAACTTCAAACCCAAGAAAACGTTTTCCTAAGCTGGTCGCAGAGCATCAGTGGTAGACCCTGCCCCTTTTATACTTGCTTGTAGCCCTCTCAACTCTCTCCCATATACATTCCCTTTTATTCGTTCAACTATACCACGGTAGCACTTTTTTCGCTTGCAACACCTTCTTCTTGGGGTGGTTGGTTCTGAATATCTCTTCTCCTGAAGATTTACCCCTATCGGTTTGCTAAGCATTTGCCTACGAATAGTGTCTCGGTAGGTAAACATTCTAGCGAATACTCCAGAATTCTGTCCTTAGCCTGTTCGATTCCGTCTTTGAGAATGCCACATATACCAAGCACTTGAGGGTCACCCGAAGTCCCCTCACTACCGACTCACTTCTTGATTTGACCATTAAAATTCAAATTGAAAAATGTCAAAAATAGTGCCCAAATAAATTCAATAGGTGTGAATGTATGTCAGCACTATGTTTAATGATCTGAGCCAATAGAGTGGTGGTAAATCTTTATTTGTTACACAATGTCGTACAGAAGCGTGCGGAGGGTATTCATGAATTAACTACGGGTGCGGGCGCGGGTAGAAACCTGTCGCGCCTGCATTATCATTATTTGGAGACTAAATGAAAAACGGGTAACGAAGTCACGGAGCAATAGAGAGGGAACATTTAGAATATTATTTTCATTTAACGAAAGCATCACCTTTAATGATCAATACTCAGGAGACCGCTAGCGCCATATAGCGCATGGTCTGGGACTACACAGCAGGGGCCAAATCGGTGGTCTGGTCAAGACGCCGCCGATTGGTGGTAAATCTTTATTGGTTGTACAATGTCGCACAGAAGCGTGCGAAGGGTATTCATGAATTAACTACGGGTGCGGGCGGCGCGCCTGCATTATTTTGCCGATTAACGGACGCAGCAACGTATTGGACAATCAGGCATACGAGTCTAACGAGGAGCGAATGTTTCTCGGCGGCAGCAGAGGCGCCACGCTTACTAGCGAGAAAGTGGGCTACTTGTTGCACGGCTTGATCAAACCCGGGTCCAGAGCAACCATAGACATCAGCAACCATGGGGTGAAGGTCCAGTCCGTAGTATTTGCATAAAGTATGGAAATGGTGGCGTTTTTCTGATTCTTTCTTGGAGATATGGCCATGTGGAGGACAAGAACGAAACCCGGATGAATGCGGACTGATTACAGAGACATCAAAGGCCTGCAGGCTGGCGGCGAACTAGGAGTCATTAATAAACACATCTAGGCGGAGCTGGGTCGCGGAAGAAGCAGAAGGATAAATGCGGTCAATCCGAGCCTGTCGTTCCTCTCTGGTCAGTTGGGAGGCCACAAAGAAGCCAGAAGAAGGATGTGGAGGATCTGGAAAGCGCTGCTCCCGAGAAACGCGAACACCATAGATTAGATCAGTATGGCGGATGGACCGATCTAGCTCGTCACGAAGTGCGTCGTAGCGGCGAACGCTACCGGCGCCAGTACTGCACAGCATGGCGTGATGACCATGAACATCTAGCATGGCAGTTGAACGGAAACATATTGTGCATGAACGGGATCCAGAGAAAAGTGGCACGCCGAGACGTAAACAGACCATAGTAATCCAGACTTCAGGAGCAGCGCGGGCACCGTTAACGCTGAGTGGAAGAGTGGAGAAGGGTAATGAGAACGAGGAAGCAGTGGTAGATACATGACGCGTTTTGGAAACAGGGGTGAGGGATGCCGTGAAGCGATCATACCTATAGTCCACGAGCTCAGTAGTCAGTGCATGCTGCAAGCCACGAGGGGGGAACACGGGGGATTCTTGATGGCCTGACGAAAGCAATTGACTAGGATTGGAAGCGAAACGGCTGGTATGGGGCAGTTGAGAACGAAGAGAAGCGAGTGGAACGGAAATCAGGTGACAGGCGGGGAACGCAGAATATAGAAGGAGAACAGACGGGAGGCTGGCGACGACAGAACCGAGGTAGGCCGAGTTGGCTATCCAGGAGGCCGGAGTAAGTCCTATACCACCCTTGAGGAAAGGAAATTGAGCGGAATGCCAGGCGTCATCCGAGAGTCTCACATGCATATTTTCGAACACACTTCGCATGCCAGCATCATGAACTGATACTACGACAGAGGTTAAGTGCGGCGGGGTGCAAAGAAGAAGATATGTGAGACGGGATGCCCTGGCACAGAGTTGGAGAAGGTGAAAACTGAGTTGAGGATCTTGCAGACGGCGAAACTGATCCCACATTCGTTGTACAGACATTTGCTTGGCGTGCAAGAAGCGACGACAAGCAGAGTCTTCACCAGTCTGCACTTTTGAACCGACCAATGCAACTCTCAACCCAAAGATACGAGTCCGCAAAGACTCCTGTACAGTAATGCACACGCAAAATTTTACTCTAAGACGTAAGTGAATTACTCACGCATCGAGTATCGGTGTAGACCGAGTAGAAATTCGCAATCTTAACGCATGCTTGACATAAGTGCAATCGAGGGATATCGACCACTTTGGACACAGATTCTGAGATTTTGAAACAGAAAGAAGGGGCAGCTATGATTTAACGGCCCTATAACCATCTACCAACATATTAGCGACTACAAATTCATCATGTTCAATCCCGCCTAAATCGATACAAAGCTCTCGACCATGAGTTGGAACGAAGGTGAGGTTTATCTCGATAAAACCATGAACGGTACCATACTGTCGAAGATTACACGACCAAATCATCCAAAAGTCTGGAGCCCGCTTCCATTGCATCAAAGAGAAGTTGGACGCCAAATTCCCGGGGCAATCTTCAGGGTCTTGTGAACAATCTTGATGAACTTGTTGAAGACAAGGACGACATTTTTATGTCCCGTCAGTATTGTTTATTTCCTACTTTTCTACAAAACGTCCAGGCGGAACGATTGGATTCATGTTCCTCATCATCGCTGATACCATCAGACCCATGCATTGCCGGAATATACCCGTGGATGGAGCTCACACCGAGAAATAACAGTGATGGGTCGGTCTCTTCCTTACCGTACACGTACGTTCCCAAAACTCTCACTATTTATTCTTCTGCCCCCCTCCACACTTTCCGAAAATGTTCAACATGTTCTGAACTGAGTGAATACTTAGACAGTCACAAAGCATTGGAAAATGGGAGAAATTCATCTTGAACAATGCACTACATTCCGATGGCGATTGCGTTTGGGAGAAACTCGGAAAGAAATGCAATGCGTCTTCGAATGGTACCATTCGTCGTGAAAGAAGCGCTACTGCTGAAAACTGATTTAAACTGCAAGCAACTTTGACCTTGAGGCACCCCTGCATGAATGTGTCACAAAACAAAACAGTATCTGATGGACCTGATTGTTGTTCGAGCTTTCCTTGCTTCAGTGATTTTTCACACCTGATTGAAAGATTCCTATACAGAAGTTTCAATAACGAGCTCTCATATTCTAGCTCTCTTATTACCAAAGAAGGTCCGGACTCCAAAGCTGGTATTCGCGACTTTTTTGAAGACAGTTCCGATCGCATTGTTTCCATTTGCATAACCAGCACGCGTACGGTTCCCTGATTTTCATAATATCTTATTCTGCACAAACTGTTTCTCTTGAATTGCAGGTACATGAATATTTCCTTTTATTCGACAATATTGTCGGATATCCTTTCATACACCCAATCGCATCTGGTTCATAATCCACCATTGCTGTAACCTGTCTTGGTACATCTGGTTGATTCAAACTGAATCGCCAAGACAGTAAAGGGGTTTCATCGGTATAATCGTCATCGCTGTGTCTCCGAAGTACTCGACCCCGCAGAAAATCAACCTCATGCACTTCCCTTCCTTAATTATCCCCCTCCGGATACAGAATATCACCGTAACCAATGCTTGACGAGGAAAGGTACTCTTTCACATGTAGGACGTGAGCGAAACACTACATTTAAAGCTTTCCATGAACACTATCTATTGTCCATAACACCTGAATGACTTCAAAAGAGTCCGGAACTGCTCGTTTCTCAAAGCACACATGTTCATGTGATCTGCGATGTCTTTTTGACTTAACTTTATCTTCCGAGGAGGCATCCATCAAGAATTTATGGAAGCAAGAGTATTTTTGCTTCAATAAAAACCTGTTACTCGCTTGGACTTAACGACCAACACCGTCCTTAATTCGAATCAATTGTTTGGTTCACCGACAGGGAACGAATTGCGCAAACAACTCCGAGAAAGTAGTTTGATCACCGATTGTGCAATCCGAAGGGAAGTATAAGTCAAATGTGCGGATCGTCATTCATTGTTAACTCGTATCATATTTTCCGCAAATCCCAGATTGGTAACGCTTATGGATTTTCGAAGCAACTTGGCGGCAAACGAATGTTGAGCCAAAAAACATGTCATTCTGGTGAAGTCAGAGCCATTCAAGTCAGTACTGCCCAATAATGTAAAGTATATGACAAAGAAAAAACAGTCCCCGTAATGGCCCTTGGAAGTTAATTTCTGGTAAAAATTTGAAGGAAAATATGTCTCACCGCTTCATATGTTGACCCATTTTCCCACGTATTGTACCCCGATTTGAAGATACGGAAGAATGCTACAAGTTTAGAAACAACCCTTCCCTACAACAAGAAGCGCGTGCACAGAAATTGACCAACCCCCCCTATCTTCACAACACGAGTTGCTACCAAATTATTATTGTTCGTCTCACCAATGAAATCAACTAAAACGGGACGAGCTTGAACCTTTGGACCGAGGATGACTGCATACAAACAGACAATTTAAAGGCGGAACGCGTGAATGTCACAGAAGAAATCAAGGTCCACATCCCCGGTATCACCGAGCAAAGATCATGCGGTTGGGTGCGAAGACTCTCGCAATCCTCCTAACGGTTACCCGGATTTAGAGGTACCAAAGAAGCAAAGAACATTTGGACTTGATGTGCTTGCTACAGCGGCAGTGTCACATCGACAATCAAGCGTCGCTTTTGGAAGGAAACGAGTATGCAGGAAACAAGTAATCCCCGATGAAGGTGATAATAAGAGGGACCGCAGTCCTTCCCCAATTGTTCTGAAGAGAAGGAGGGAATCAAACATATGCCATTCAATATCTCGAGACACCGACTTGCATGGTAACGTGGAAAATCGAACACCTCCGGTGAATTTAGAAGAAGCCTGTAATCAGTCAACATCCTCTCTTCTTTCATCAGCTCCTATGGGAAGGATTAAACGCTTGGATCTCTCTGCATTGCTGCCCTTTCGCAGTGAAAATTAATCTCCAGTACCGAACTTTCGATATTCTGGAAACCTGCATGAAATGGCTAACGATGAGGCTCCTTTACCCTTCTCGACACGCCGTAGGACTGCTTTCAACGGAATTCTGTCAACTAATGTAAGTCCCTCGAGGGTAGAAGGACTAAAGGTCTTACTCAATTCTTTCGGAGATGAGCTTTGCAGAAAGATCCGTCGTGAAGTAGTGTGTGCTCGAGAGACTGTCAGTACTGACACAGCACATGTAACAAGGATTATAAACGAGCCAGATTCGAAGATGATCATAATGATGTCTTTCTCTGCGAATTTTGCTGGTAATACTCAAAAGTCGAACTCAAAAACGAATAGAGGAGACATTTAGGATAAACACTTCCCGTAAGGGTCAATCGTCTTTAATACTGAGAACTTTTCAATTGTTACCTTCCACAAGGTTCATTTTTTGATCAACGAGAGAATAGAAACCAGAAAGACTTCTAAAATGGCTAAAGCAGTTTCATCAGAGATACTTACAATCGTATTCAGTTTGCGTACTGACAAGACTAAGGATATGTACATCACGGGATAGGGTTGGAGCACTGCGAACTTCGATTTGCGGTGATTCGGGGAACTTTGTTGAATGTGCAGCATAATCAATTCAACACATTATTGGATGGTAACCGACGAGACAAAATCAAGTCAACTGTAGCCTCGGATTTTTATCGAGACCTTGTAGGTGGTGAAGAAATCATTCTATGATGACAATATCGTAATGAGAGGGAAACAAGAATCAGTCGTCCTGCTTGGCTAGATAAATTATATGCTCGTATCAACGATATATCAGCCGCCCGTAACATTGCTGAGACACGACTTGATAGAACGAGGCAGGAAAAATTGAGAGAAGAGCCATCACAGAACGATATTGCTGTGCATGGTGCGAGGGTAATACATAAGTTGTACTGCCCTCATTTTCATCAATCCCGAGAGAAGTTGAAGACAGGTTTCTTCTGTGATCTAGGATTCCTACTCGCGGACTGGAGTAGCCTGAATGGAAGCCATTGTCAGAGGAGCGTGCAGATAGCTTTCAAAGGAGAGTACTCTCCCCCCCCAGCTTGGGGAGAGTTTGTTAAGAGCGACTTGCCACAAAATGCCGGGGGCCCACGAGCATCTTATTCTTCACATATACGTTCTAATTACTTCAGAACGTATATGTGAAGAATAAGATGATTTTTAATAAATTGTTGACCAAAAACGAGGGTCTCGTTCTGGTTGCCGCGTATGAGGTCAGTGTGGTACCAAGTAATTGGAAACAGTGGAAACATGAAGCCGAGGAAACCCGCCACTCCAAAAGATACATTCAACTGCTCAAAGCTGCTTCTAGCTATATCAAGACACTTTTGCAAGTGTCATCACTGGCGATAATGCCTTGATTGCACAAACAATCGTTTCGCTCCATATACGCAATTGCGATTATGTTTAGTTCCCTTGTTTATGAGTTCTTGGTCGAATCAAGCTTCGATGCAGGGATTATTGCAGAGCCCGGGCGGGTCATATGGGACGAGTATACACTCGCAGAATTCATGCTAGATCCAAGAACGGCCGCACATCACCTGACAACCAATTGTCTGCGATTAACTGATCAGACGTATGGTGTTGATGTTGCTGGATCTCATCCGCCAGAAGCCAGATCCATCAACAAGAATGGAGAGCCGGTGATTGATACCTATGGCATCGCCCCCTGCGTGGAGCAGGGAGTACTTTTTCTATGACGTGCACACTTTTCAGTATGGTAGCGGAAAGGTAGGATATGTGGTATATGCTATCATGTTTCGGACGGAATTCATATCATGATAAGCGTTACCTCTGATCAATGCACTATTGCAATGTGTGGTGTCTTCAATTCTCAAATAAATTTGATATGGATGACAGATACAGATATCTGGAGATGTTAAAACCCCCTCATTCAACAGCACCCTTTGAAACTCCAGGAACATGACTTCCCAACTGCCTAGGGGGGGACGAGTGAGAGAAGGTAGGGTGATAAATGCAGGAAGGGGGAGGGAGGCGTAAACTGGAAAGAGGAGGGAATAATAAGTACGAAAGCTGAGGAAAGGTTAAGGGAGGGGAAAATATTTGGAAGGTGAAGAGGTAGGGAAAGAAAGGGGTTGTTTCAATATAGAAAAGGGGAGGGGGGGCTCAGCATATACTACTTTGAAAGGGACGGGAGGTCTCATCATATCCCCATTACTGTTGTCCCCTTCCAGAATCTCACTTACGGTATGGATCACGCCGCTCATTGGCGTACGGGTCACGGTTACCACTTGCATACTAATGGCTCTCAGTACCAGATTGGTCACTCTAGTAGGGATCGCGCTGGTTATTTAAGTAGGGGTCAGGCTGGTTATTCGAGTAAGGGTCACGCTGATTAATTCGATATCCACCATCACCCCGCGAAGAAGACCCAGGTTGAGATTTTTATACAGGCACAGTATAGATTCCAGAGTAGGGGTGGTTGGATGTACGCACAACAACAGTAATGTCAATCGTGGTGGTTGCTGCGTATGGATCACGGTCTCCAAAAGATGATTTTGCAGCATTCCTACTCTCATACTTAAACGAGAATGGGAACCAACTACCCCCCTGTCATCATGGGTGTAGTAACCATTCGTGAGGTAACGGGTCCTATTCCCATAATCATATCTACCCCGCTTGTATTCATTGTAACTAGTACCACTAGCCGCATCTCTATGTCTTTCTTCACTGTATATATCATACCTAATCGTCGGTATCGAGAAGCAATTACCATAAACCCATCCACTCCTCTGTCCATGGCTCCTGTACTTCAAATCCACATCTCTGTTCAAAGCATCTCGCACAAACCGACCCGTCTGTGTACCTTCTTGCTTTGCATCTCGATATGCGCCCTTACGTAATTCGATAGATACCCACAGGCCATATCATATAACTTCATAACAAGTGTTTCAGTTTTTATCTCCCCATCTCTGTTGAGCCATTTCTGACTCACTGCGAGAGCATAAATGCCTGGGAAACGGTTACACTCTTCCTCGGTGAAGTACTTTCCGAGGCTTTGATTCACCGCTCTCTTCCTCCCCCTCGCTATGTCTGTTCCTTTATCCTTCAAACGGCACAACGTTTCTCTCGTACTGACCTCCCAAAATTCTCCTCTGACACCATAGTACTCAATTGCCAACACACAGTTTTCCAGTACCGGGTCCTGCACTGAATCTTCATTTCCATCCTCTTTCACGGCTGGGACGAAAAATGTAGGATCCGCCCAGTCGTCCTCGAACATAATTTTACTTCTGAAAGCTCTGTCCTTGGAACGGATGTCAGTAATGAAATGTGTAATCTCAACTACAGTATGATTTAACCTCAGATTTAGATGTCTGCATGTCCTCTCCAGTTTCAATACAGTGTTTCCATTCATGACGATTCGACGGCCCCCAAGGTACATCCTCAGTACCATCATAGCAAACACCATCAGGACCATGCACTCCCACCGAACTTGGATTTTTATAATGTCGACGAGCTCCTTTTCTCTTCTATCCAATTTCTCTCACGCCTTTTCAGCACAGGCTATAATGTGATGGAAAAGGCGCATACCAAGTGGCATCGGAACCGGCATTCCTGCAGGTTGCGGAAGGTCCTTCAGTGTAAACGTGTGCCAATCCGCCCACAGTTCTTTCGTGATAAATCAGCATGATTCAGGATGAATCTCAGCTGACAGGATACAAGTTCCATGCTTTTGACGGCAATATTGTTCGTAGAAGAAGCAATAACTCACTGCGAATCTATGAAATGGCCTCGAAAGAAGAGACTCGCCCAAGAGAGGCATATTGTTGATAGTCATGCCCTCAGGACGGAGTACCAAGAAACTTTCCATTGCATCAATATAATATGCAACTCATCTATAGTTAACATATGTGACCGCCCGTCAAAGACTATCGGGTACCCGATAGGATTTGCTTTGCCTAAATTTGTCCCACACCTTGCGCGCGTTATAGTAGTGGCCAGATTATTGGGAAGTCCGATGATCATAACAATTTGTGCGAAAATTGCGTTTTTGAACTACTTTTAATACCAGAGGATCAAAGGAGTTTCTTTGTTTGGAAACGAAGCGAAAATAGTACTTCTATGGATGTGACTTATTTTGCTCCAGTTCTTGTTGTGAAAAGAGGTGAATAATCACTATTAAGCATCTGTATCTAGTTCATTTTGCATGAGACAGTTAAGACTTACATCCCAGGTGGTTGGTCAGTACTGACCAGTTACAGCTTGTGACTATGTGCAACAGCATCAGAAAGGTCGGAATTTATAACTGTTGTGATTTTTCTGATCGTGGTGGAGGAAACACGCACTGTCGTGTGAACACTCAGTTCTCGTGAAGAATTCGAGTACTTTACTAAATGGGGCATTGATGACCATTCAACGGAGACCCAGCGGCTATCCTCCAAGAATCGCATGGTAATATGCCAGCATTCATCTACAATAAAAACGATGCTGCTTGCCATGGTTATATTGTTATTTCAAAGTTGATTTCTAAAGAAAAATAAAGGAGTTCTGCTCCATGTTTCATGAGAAAGTTCTTGACAACTGTTTTTAGCGGTGAAAAAGTTCACTCTTTGTCGCAACTCTTATCTTTTGAGAATATGACTCTACTGTATGCCATTTAGTAGTACAGCTGGATTTTATACTACTATTACGTTCGCGATGGGTGTGTGAGCCACACTGCACATGAACTGAATGTATGGTAACAGATACCTGTATATTACATCATTATTCTGTTCAACAGATGTACGCGAATCAGCCAAGGTGTAAACCAAACTGGCCCTAGGCCTCCCTCATAACTGCAATGCAATTCTCAACGACGGAGCTCCGCCGGCGAGTTCAAATTTTCAAAAGGTCAATTTCTTTCATCCCTGCATAGCTGAACACTGAGAAACGACCGGGCTCCCTGGAGTCAAAAGTCATGGTGTCATGTATTTAACATGACATTCAGATTTGTACCCCCAAATGGGTTCCAGCCATTCCATACATCTCAATTAAGAGACCCCCTTTTTCCCATGGTGACAAATACAGCATCGGAAAGAGAGGTCTGAGGTGCACACCGGCGTACAGGATTGGCGTCCCCAGGATAGGCATACAGTTTTGTCATAAGTCCAGTCGCTTAGTGGTGGTAAATCTTTACGGCTTGCACAATGTTGCACAGAAGCGTGCGGAGGGCATGCATTAATTAACTACGGATTCGGTTAGAAACCTGTCGTTTCTGCACTAATTGGAGAAGATTAGAAACCTGTCGTGTCTGCACTATTTGGAGAGTAAACGCAAAACGGGTAACAAAGTTGCGAAGCTCCTATTGAGGGGAGCAAACGCGACCGGAAGCAGTGAAGGAAGCAAGGCGGCGGCTTGGTAAGGGGAGAAGGCTTTATTGTTTTATTCTTGGAAGAATTATCCGATCTATCCCGTAGTTTTGCAGACAACCACAATCGACTGAAAAAAGTATACAGACATAGCATTGGGGAAGGAACTACGCTCCCTAAATGGCTATCTCAGGCCAGCCATCAAGCAGGCCGCATTGGACATGACGGCTGCTGCATCGTGCCTTTGCATCAAAACACAAAACACATGGAACCTTTCCGTACGTCTTCAATGCCTTTATGGTCACGTCCCTTGCCACGTCATTAAGCATTGCACATGCATTTGGAATTGCACTTGCATCCGGGTGCCACCCTCCGAGAGCTGAGTTTGGCAGAGGTACAAGACAACCTCTGGTGGGGGTCGCGATAAAAGATTGACATCTTCTCTGATTTGCATTTCGCCCCGCATTCAAAGCGTACATCGGGTTGAAGGCCCTTACTCTTCTGTTGGAGGGAGCGAGTGGATTCACGGAGATAAAGTCAAAAAGGCCGGTGCCTACGCTGCTTCCCATGGCCTGGATGTCGTGTCTCGTTCGGTAGAGACCAAGAAGTGGCTCTACAACAGGATGACGAGCAATTCTTGTGACTTTTTTTGCGAGAAAGGCTACCTGCCGATAACGTCGGGTGGTTCTGTGGGCTCGGTTGGTATGGAAACGGTCTTTCCTGTTGGAGAGTGGTCCTCTACAGAAACGGTCCTTTCTGTAGGAGAGTGGCCCTCTCCGCAAACTTCTGTCTTCTCTCTCCACATGATTCTTCAAAAACAACTCTTCCCATCAATTTTCATTACGAAACAAAATCATGGAACGGATTTTTCCCATGAACTCAAATTCACCGTGCAACTCCATTTCTATTTTTTTGGGCATTTTTGGCCTCGTTTTTCAGAATAGCAATCTTTCGACTATTGATTTGCTTCGTCCTCCAGTTTCAGGTCCGATATTTTATCAAGCTGATTTTTGGCTATTTTCCTAATCGCATGCAAATTCAAAGCTGTGCCATTGCTTCACATTTTTTATTTCGTCCAAGGTCGTGCAACTTTTCGAATACGTTGCCCTATTAAAGTCCGAAGTCGACGTCGTTGAGGCAGCCTCCGCGCCATCAACTACCCCATAGTCTCACCCCTTTTCTTTTGCCTTCAATATGACCAACCTCCGCCATTCCCTCACCATCGCCAAGTTATCCCGAGGGCGCCGTCTTCTCAACGCTCTGGTCCTGATGGCAACTGCTCCAACCGACTACGAAGATTACTGTAGAAGGTTGGACCGGGAACGCGTTCGGGAGTGGGTCCGCCGTAACTGCTTCGAGCAGGCAGAAGAGGCAAAAGGAGGAGGAAAAGGAAGAGGAGGATGAAGAGGAGGAAGAGGATAACTAGGTGGACCCGTGGGAGCCACTAGTATACAACGGTGGAGGAGCTCCCATGAAGAACGAAGGGGAGACTGAGGTAGTAATTGTGATCTCTGACTCTTCTGACAAAGATAAAGAGAAGGGTGATTAGGAGGATGAGGAGGATGAGGGGAGAGAGACATGAAAAGTGCTGGAATAGTGGGGAAAGGGCCGCAAAATAAGGACCAGGATGTCCCGACTCTGGAACCAGATGGGGAAATCTTCAGTGGTCTAGATATTACGCATGATGCAATGGAGAATTCTAAGCCGTTCGCGGATATTTGTGGGGACTGCTTGAGTGGAATGGATTGTTTAGGGGAACTGTTTGGCTCTGATCTAGAGGATCAAGATATTAAGGAAGCAATCTATATATTTATCCTGATAGTATCTGTTGTTAGTATTTCTTGTTCACAAGATTCTATTTGATGCATTTTATGGTTCTTAACATGTTTTTTTGAAACTTTAGGGTTAGCCGAAAAGTGTGTATAGGCTGTGAAAACTGCTTTCTCTTGTGGAGGTCAGGCAACTAAGCAGACGACTTCAAGTCAAGTTCTGAGTAGTAGGAGGTTGAGAGTCAACCACATACCCAAGAAAAATTTTTTCTACTGGTCACAGAGCATCAGTGGTATACCCTGCCCCCTCCACACTTGCTTGTAGCCCTCTCAACTGTCTTCCTTATTCACTCCTTTTTGTTCGTTTAACTGTACCGCGGTAGCCCTTTTGTCGCCTGCAAAACCTCCTCCTTGGGGTAGTTGGTTCTGAGTATCTCTTCTCCCTACGATTTACCCCTGTTAGGCTCCATTAAAGCAGTGAAAGATATGATCGCCATGCATATCGTGTGTTTCCCTGCAATTCCTTCTCGGGTATGGCGTGCAAGGTTGAAAAAGTGGGACTTGACAGTAGTATTGAAGCCACACCGAGAACTCTCGAGGTTCAATGCTTGTCCGTAGTCCGGGTCATGGGGGAAAATACAACCGTTCCTAAGATCCCGGGAGGGCCTTAGACACGCGAAACGCGTGCCTCCTGGAATCTCCAGGAGTCGTTTTTTCTTGCACTGCCTCACGTACTGCGTCTGTTATTGTCTTTTGCGATTGTGGTTTTTGCGAGCAAATTACACAGAACGGGATAGTTCTAGAAGGCAGGCAAGAAGTCGACTACCAACGGGCATCTGAATTTGGTTCTTATGTGTCCAAATCCTTAAAAGAAGCTGGAGCAAGGTCTTGCAAAGCTTGCTAGATGATGGGCTAAATTCCAAGAATGCCTTGGTCGCGAAGTTCTTTGCAAAGGTGAGCCTCATACCAGGAGAGAGTTTTGTCGTGTCCTTGGGTTCGACCAGCGGCTGTAGTTCTCCAGATACTTCCGAATCTAGTACTCGTCCTGTCAATTTTCGAATAAAATCCTACATTATCCTGCCAAACTCTTCCTCTCCTTCCTCGGTGCAAGGCGGGGGATCCATGGGCAACAAATAGCCTAGTTTGTAAATGCTATAACAGCTACACAGTAGCTGGAACGCCCCTTACCTTTTCTAAGGACTATGAATGGTCTCGGAGAAGTGTATGCTAAATAAGAAATGGTTCGTAAAGGACTGTGATAGCGGAAAAACGGTGAAAAAAGATAGCTATCACTAACTATCTCAGGACGAAGGTTTTTCGAGCGACAAAAGTGGTACCGTAGTATAGTTACAGTATTAGGGAGTAGAATACGTGAATGACTGACAAATGGTGCACAATTGTGTTCAGAAGGGGCAGGCTCTACCACGTACTGTCCATAACGAAAAGTAATAAGAACTTTTACTGGGTCAGAAGATTAATCTCAACTTCCTGACTACTTGGGACTTGACTTGAAGTTGTCTGCTAACTTTCTTGACCTCTCCAAAAGAAAGCAGTTTTATTAGCTTATATAGACTTTTGGATGCCCCAAAAGTCCGAACATAACTACAAAAGATACAAAGAAATGCATGAAGAAACTTTGCGTGGATGAAATGCTCTAAAGAATAGATATTTACTAAAAGAACAATCGATCTAGCCCTCTAATTTCCCTTCCACTGTATAAGATCCAAACAACTTCTCCGAAATATCCATGCTACACAACCAGTCCCCACTAATGTCCTCGAACGGCTAAAATGTCTCTATTTTATCCTGGGAGATATTTGAACCACTAAAAACACCCCTACCCGGTTCCAGCGTCGGTGTCATAGGGCCATACTGTCCAGCTCCCACCCCACCATTTCAAAACTTTCCATGTCTCCCTCTCCCTCATCCTCGTCGTCGTCCTTTTCATTCTCCTCGTCTCTTTTCCCTTCCTTCTCCTCATTCTCAACGTCCTCTTCTTCCTCAGCATTCTCGTAAGCCAATTCAGGGGCCGTCAAGTTCTCAAAAGTCTGCCAAGCTCCATTCTAGACCTCCCCTTCCTGCCCCCCACCTTCCCCCAACTCATCCTCGATGAACAAGCGACGAACGAACTCGATTAAAATCTTCTTGGTTTGCCGGTGGAGATATTCATCGCGACTAGTATGGCTGACAGGGAGCAGGGAAATGGCCTTTGAGGGGCTAGTGTGGCTATTTTTTGGAAATGGCGATGGAGGGGCATATGTTGTTCTTTTTGGTGAAATTTAGTGACTGGTAGGGAATTGAGGTTGTTTCGGGCAGGAGAAGAAAAAATGTGAGTGAGATGATCGTAGAGGTTTGAAACATGGAGTCAAGAGGTCTAAATAGGCTCCAAGGTCGCATTTTTTAGATTGAAGAAGATAAAATAAATCTGAAAGGATATTTGCAGTAGTGAATTTGCGCCCTTTTTCTCAAAAAATGAATATGTAGAAGGTGGTAATCGAAAAGGAGGGAGAACTTGATTCAAGGGGTGCATACAGTTGTAAAATATCCAGATAAAATGGAAGTGTGTTTGAAGAGGAACATGAAAACGATAAGCAAGGATACGAAAGGAGAGGTATTCTCTTTGGAAAGGTGCTTGGAGTTAGGGAGGGCGAGGAAGGACCATAACTACAAGCAATTTTGTACAAGAGAAAGTACTGCAGTAAATAAAAAGTCGGTAGATGGGGACGTCAAAAAAAACGTTCCGATTCTCGCTCGTGTGACAGATTTTGAGGAGTATTATTTAATGTTGACAAGGTGTTGATAGGACCACCTACAATTCCGTAGGTGCGAAACCGCCTCTGCGCCGGTGCGTAGGTGTCATATGCTCACTAGAATAGAAGCATTGCTGCCGCGTAGACTAGCATAGTGAAAATGGGCACTTTCGGATTTTAGCACCTAAAGAGAGTCGAAAATTCTTCAGGCACCTCTCGATAAAGTGCAGAATAATAGCCTAACTTCAGCTGAAGAAGCTGAAGTCGGTGTCATGGCGCAGAGAAGGACTCCATGACCTTTCGTGCCTGCATTTTCCCCCGAGCGAGCATTTGCGGCTTAGAATTTGCTGACCGTTTCAAACCAATATAGCGCTTTTATTTCTTAACATTGAAGAGCGGTAAGACGGTAGCGATGCACCATGTAGTCTTATGGAATCGTGAACAAAATAAAAGCACCGGCGCTCGGAGGAGCTTCTCAGCCAGAGTTTATCAATTTCGAGTTCAATTATTTCGCATGTGTGGAACGCTTGGAATGTTTGAACTCCGGAAAACCTTCTAGTCAGCGTAGCAAGCCGGCTTCTGTAAGTCAATGCATGAAGCCTTGTTTACCGTATAGTTTGTGCATATGAGTTAAAATTGATTGGGCTCCGTCCTCAGAAGATGCAACTGATGAATCAGTCAAAGCGTGGTTCAACTCTCGAATAGCGTCTACGATCTTTTATACCAACGAAAGAATGGAGGAAGCGCTGTCAACAATTAAGCACAAAAATTCCACGAGATCCGTCAGGAGCAGCTGAAAACTTGATGCTGGAGACTATCGTGGATCTATATAAGCATAATGCTTCTAGCATAGCAACGAAGAGCGATTAGAGCAAGGAACTCATCACGAAACTGATACGAAAACCCGAAACATCGGATATGAAGCAAATTGTAACCGACTTGATGCGCCTGTGGAAGTAAAAACGAAAAGGAGACCTTATGTTTTTCACGAACACTGTTTCTACATCGGCAAAATCAAGTGCAATTTGTTCACTTCGCCACTCAAAAGCGCAAAAAGGAAAAATCCCACGTCGCGGTACAGTAGCACCTCCTCAAAGAAGAGTGAGGAGCCTGAACTGAAAAGATCGAGAAGTGATGGTAGAGCAAGAAATACCAGAACAGGCGAGCAATAGCGGAAACGGAATTATGCCGCGGAGAATTAGAAGAATGGAACATGGGACAAACCATGTCTGAACACTAAAAAGAGCTCTGTAATACATCCAATCAGCAAATCATCTGTTACTTTGAAGGAGAAGAGACGAAAATTGCTGGAAAATATCCTTTGGAAAAGAAAAATATCCAATAATAATGGGAAGAGCTCCATGCTAAGATCCAAATCTGTATCGACTCCAATCACTGATGGAGGAAGATACCAAATCCCCCTCAATGGCATCGCGTTGGTGGCTCTCGGAGATTCATGTGCCGACTTCTCCACTATCACTTCAGAAATACTACATAAAATCCACAGGCGACCAAAATTCCGAGCTGAAAACCTCGATGTACCCATGACATTCAGCATCGCCCTCCAAGCTGACGAAAGACGGAAAATGGCAAAAATATCCAGAAAGGGAGCCTAGACCTGACAATTTTCTTTCCTAGAACAGTATAACCGGGGCGCGTTAGCAGTGTACAGTTCCTCGGTGCCGTTGATGTGCGCAAATTCGCACACGAAAAAATTTAGATGAGGACCATAATTGTATACAGTATTGGAACTGGGAAGATATTTTTACAGTTTTTGAATTTGCAAGATATTTTTAATTTGGGTGAGTGTGGCAAATTCATCGGTTGATTTTTTATTTTAGGACACGCTGTCATAGTGGATGTCAGTACAGTTCTAGGTTGTGGGTGATACTACGAGTGACTCTGAAAGGTCTATATAATGGCCACATCAATTCCCACCCCTGGCCGATGGGTGGCTGGCATGGGTATGGCACCTAGATATTTACCTTGAGGAAATATCTTCTAATGGTCTCTCTGGTTCACACGATTCCCGTGAATGCGTTTTATGGTATTTAGTATGTTTGATTGAGACTTTAGGATTAGCCGAAAGGTCTATATAAGCTGAGTAAAGTGCTTCCTCCTTGAGAGGTCAAGCAAGTTGGCAGACAACTTCAGGTCAAGCTCCGAGTAGTAGGAAGTTGAGAGTCAACTTCAGACCCTAGAAAACTTTTTCCTAAGCTGGTCGCAGAGCATCAGTGGTAGACCCTGCCCCTTTTATACTTGCTTGTAGCCCTCTCAACTCTCTCCCATATACACTCCTTTTTATTTGTTCAACTATACCACGGTAGCACTTTTGTCGCTCGCAACACCTCCGTCTTGGGGTAGTTGGTTCTAAGTATCTCTTCTCCCGACGATTTACCCCTATCATTTGGTACTCTTGTGGAGGGGGTTGCACCCGAGGTATTCGAGTTGAGCAGTCTTAGGGAACCATTCGAGGGGATTTCTTTTCTGTAATCATGGATCTCAACGCTGCTCGTATAACGTTCACAGGGGGCAAGAATGAAGACGTTGAGGAGTTTCTCTATACATATGTCAACGTTGTGATGCGTGAGAAGAGCGATGAAGAGAAGGCCGAAAGTATCTTCGCCTATCTTCATGGTGACGCAAAGCACAAATATAAGGCCAAGTTTATCAACGGGTGGTCTCTTAACGGGAATGGGCGTAACTTCGGTGAGGTATGTGAGTGGCTTGTGAAAGAATATGCTAAGGAGGTAGAACCAGATGAGATGATTCGTACCGCCATAGAGGCCCGGCTCAACTTCGACGATTTGTTAAGCTCATTGGTATACTTGTGTGATCTCTATGAAAAGGCTGGGTTCAACGCCCAAGCCAAGTACGGAATGCTGCGTAAGGCGGCGATGGGGGATAAGCGGCTCTCCGATTTCCTCCTCATCAAGGGCCCTCACACTTTTAATGAACTGAAGGGTACCATAGTAGAATTTGTCAAAAATTCGGAGACGTTTCAGTCACTAAGTGAAATACCGAGGGAAACCCGTACATCTATGCCGATCGTGCATCCTGAAAAGAATTATCAAAGGCCAGCTACTAGCGCAGCAGCATTGGAATCAGTCAGGAGCGATGTCAAAAACTTGGAAGAAAGGTTGGAAACCCGATTCGATAATCGACTTGACATGATAACCTCGCAGTTGGAAAGCCTTACTCTTACCATTAAGAAGAACCAGTCTGGGGCCCCCAAGGCCGCAGAAGTCTGTTCCTACTGTCACAAGCCTGGACACTTTGCAAATAGGTGTCCTGATAATCCACATAGAAACACTCGTTGTGGAAAGTGCGGTCGTTACGGGCATCATGAAAGTAACTGCTGGTCTAAAGACAACAGAAGAGCAAATTTATCGGACGCGAGGAGTGAGTCAGGACCAGAGATGAAAATCTTACAAAACAGGAAGGATCAAAGGTTGGCGGATGCCGGTAATGTATCCATCGCTGAAGAAATCAGTCAAGTTAATGTGACAAAAAGGGATGGGGAAGGGAACGTTTTGTCGAAAAAACCTAGGCTAGATTATGGAATGCTGGAGCATATCCCAGCACCTGTACCTCCTCGAACCAAGAGGTCTGATCAAGTTGTTCCAGGGTGGGAGTCACTCGGCCAAGAAGACGAAAAGAGTAAGAAATTTAAGAGTATCCCAAGGACGTACTAGAATATGTGAAGAAGTACAATTTGGTGGCTGAGCTTGCATCAGCCCCAACTGGGATAACGTTTGGTCAACTTTTGAGGGGCGACGCAGAGGACGCGAGAAAGAACTCAAAAAAATTATCAGGTCTAATAAGTCCGCTAAGGGTAAGAAACTGTTTCTTCAATCGGCCTCGACAGCACCAAGACGTCTTAAACTAGTACCAGTCAAAGTATTGGGAATGCAAACCCAAGCTCTTTTCGATTCGGGCGCTGTTCCAAACCTTATCTCAGAAACTTTGGTGACAGATTTAGGTCTCGAAATTATTCCAACTACTCGAAGAATAACTGTGGCGGATGGAACCGTCTCAAAATGCATGGGCACTGTTAACAAGGTTTCCGTGTTCTTTGGGGACTCTAAAGTTGATGTAGACTTTCTCGTCATGCCGGAGCTCCCTTTCGATGCAATCATTGGCTGTCCTACCATGGAAAGACTAGGGACCTGCATTGACTTGGGCAACCAAATCGTTTCAGTTAATGTTGACGGCAGAAACGTGAAGATGCCCCTGGATTTCGACAAAAGCACACATCCGGAAGATCTAAGAGAGACGGACAGTGAAGATTTCACTTCTAGCTATGACAGCGAAGATTCCGAACCAACTAACACTTTCGGAAGTGAGAAAGGGTACGCTCGGGGGACAATGAACATGACATGGGACGATTATGATTCTGGGTTTGAAACAGATGAAGAATGGAATTCTAGGGTAGGTTTGACACCTGAATGTGTTTCTTTTTGCGATAATATCGAATCAAAGGACGGAATTCGGGCATGAAAGAAGATTACAATTGCACGGAAAACAAGAATATATCGAATTCCATATCTGAAGATGTGAGCACGCCGGAAGAGGTCCTTCAAAATTTGGAGGGTGAGGATCAAGAAAAGGACCAGCGCCAAATTGGAGAAATTCAAGAAAAAGTACAGCACCTTCCAGCCCCCGCCTCAATGATAATATCCGACATGTTAACATCTTCCGAAGTAATTGCATGGAGTGTATCAGATTTAAGACAAGCAAGTGTACCGGTCACTCACTCATTTGAACTTACCGATACTCAACCAATTTACCACAGGCCTAGACGTCAACCGCCAAAATATGACCAATTTATCTCAGAGAATGTTACAAGTATGCTGGAAAATGATATTATTCGGCCAGTTTCATCCCCATGGTCATTTCCAGTTGTGGTCGCACCAAAGAAGGATGGAAAGCTGCGTTTTGCGTCGATTACCGACAACTGAACCAGAGAATGATACCCGATCGATTTCCGATTCCGAATATGGAGGAAATCCTCGAGGACTTGAAGGACGGGAGATACTTCACCTCAATTGATCTTTACACTGGTTATTGGCAGATTCCATTGGATGAAAAATGCAAGGAAAAAACAACTTTTACCAGCAAAGCCGGTACATTCAGGTTCGAAGTGATGCCTTTTGGTCTCATGAATGCCCCAGCTACATTCCAAAGAATGATGAACGAGGTTTTGAAAGGACTTCCATTTGCAAGAGTTTATATCGATGATGTGTGATATTCTCAAAAACCTTGGATCAGCACATATCGCATGTCAAGACTGTGGTGGAGAAAATAGCTGCGTACAGCCTGAAAATTAAGTTAAGCAAATGCTTCTTTGCGAAAACGTCTATCCAATTACTCGGTCATATCGTCGATCAAGAGGGAATTAAAGTGGATCCAGAGAAAACGAAAAAAATCAAGTTGGCACCAAGGCCCGCTTCAAAGACGGAGGTTCGAAGCTTCTTAGGACTGGCCTCATATTACAGGAGATTTATCAAAGATTTCGCCAAGACTGCAGCACCGTTACATGCCAGCACAACAAAGAACGGAAAATTTTTATGGAACAAGGAAATGCAAACCGCATTTGAAGAGCTTAAAGATAAGCTATGTGTCCCCCAGTGCTCATGTATCCAGATTTCAAGAGACCATTTGTTGTGGAGACAGATGCCTCAGAACGGTCTTTGGGTGCCATTTTGTCCCAAAAAGATGAAAACGGAAGACTACACCCTGTTCAATTCGCAAGTCGCACTCTGAATGATGCGGAAAGAGATACTCAGTCTGCGAGAAAGAAGCGCTAGCTGTCGTCTTCGCACTGAAAAAGTTTCGTGTTTACCTTTTATCACTCGAGAAATTTGTCTTGATAACTGATCACCAGGCACTTAAGACAGCATTCCAAAAGAAAGATGTACATCACCGCTTGGCCCGATGGCTCGACATTTTCGCAGAATATCGGTTTGAAATTGTGTATAGGCCCGGACGCAATAATCAGCCTGCCGATTACCTATCCCGCTTGAGGGATCCACTGATTCCAAATGAAAAAGCTTCCGAGAACATCGTCGGAGTTGCCGAGGTGCAAGTGCCGAACAATAACGAGTACGAAGCTAATATTGACGGACTAATTAAATTCCTGGATGGACTAGAAATGAGAAAGGTTGATATTGAACACAGAAATTGGGTACGTAGGAATCAAAAGGCTTTTACACTATGGAATGGGAAACTCTTCCGACACACAAAAGCCGGTCCTCGACTAGTGGCCCCTTTGAAAGAAAGAATCAAGATCTTGAGGACTTTTCATGATGAGTTAGGGCATTGGGATCTCGAAACAACCAAAAAATTCATTACGGAGAGATTCTGGTGGCCCAGTATCCATAAGGACGTCTATAATTTCGTGAAAAGCTGTGACAACTGTCAAAAATTCACTCCGATACGAAAGTATAAGACAACCTAAGCTTCCAGTTTCCGCTCTCTTTGAAACCTTCTCAATTGACTTTGCCGGCCCATTCAAGGAAACCTCTTCCGGAAACAAATATCTCCTTATAGGGGTGGAACATCTTACTGGATGGCCAATAGCAGTTGCAGTTGAGGAGGCCAATGCTGAAGTGGTCCTGAGATTCATCGAAAAAGAAATAATTGAACCGTTTGGTCTTCCAAAAAGGATCATCTCGGATAACGCACTTTGTTTTACTGCAACTTCACTGCTTCGTTTCTTGGAAGAAAAAGGTATTCAGCTAAAGACAGTTCTCGCATATGCTCCTATGTCAAACGGGAAAGCGGAGAGGATGGTTGGAACCATCAAACGATCAATATCGAAAACTATGTCCGAGAATGAAATCCAGTGGGAAGATGCCTTACCAAAAGTGTTATACGGCTATCGTCGAAGAAGAGGAAGAAGTGGACGGTCACCGTTTGAGCTAATGTACGGAAGAGCTCCTAGAATGTTACAGAGAGATATGGAAACAAATGTTATCGATGAAGAGAGTAGAGAGGTCGAACTATTGGCCACCGAAAGCTGGAGATCACACCGCGCGCTAACACAGACAAGAAATAAGGATGAAGAGCCTCCAGTCCAAACTTTCTCAGTCGGCTCTAAAGTACTTGTAGCACACGGAAAAGCAATGCAACAGGCTGTGAAGTGGCCGGCTTTCCAAACAAAGTACTCGAACCCTTGCATCGTCACGGAGGAAAGACACCCGCATTATAAGCTCTGTTCAAGCTCAGGGAAGAGATCAAGGAGGGCAATCCATGCACGTCGTCTGGTCCCTTACCATCAGAGGCCTGAAGAATTCCTTCTCACACAGGACTATGCGCAACCACGAGGCATACTCATCTTTAACTATAGAATGATTCCTATGGGAGGAAAAAGGGCCTGGGAATGGATCATCTCGATTACGCGTGACTACTACGAACTCCACGTAATCATCCATTTCTACATTAATATATGCCTATGTTTTCGTACGTTGAACGGACCATTGCTACCTCAAGAAGATTTCCGACTATTGATCAGAGTTCTATTCTCATTCCAAAACGGAAGGTTCACGGAAGCAGGTCCAGAGTTTGTGGAAGTCATATATCATTACTCTATAGGGAGGTATGGAATGGTAGCTATCGGAGACTTGTCGCAAACATATCTGAACATTATCCGTCCAGTTTACGTATTTCTCAAGAACAACCAAGATGTGCGACTGAGAGGTTACAGCTTGCCCCCTGATATGGAATATCGACTGGTCCCATATCCTCTATGGGAACCTTACGTTGCTCCGCTCAGAAATACAACCTCAGCCGAAGACCAGGATCCTCCCGAGGCCGTGATGATGATACGAGCTGGACCATCAAGTGATCGGGGCGGATCATCGAAGAGGGCAAGGCGTCGGGAGCAGCGAGGAAGATCGCCAAGAAGATCGCCTCAAACACCGCCTAGTCTCCCAGGGGGAAACTATGCATCCTTAATTATTGGACGGCTACCAATTAGACGTTGGCTTCGCGAAATGACAGAGGACCCACGAGAAGCAGAAGTAATTTCCTTTTTTGCAATTAGTATTTGCATGTGCTTCCAGACCATTCACGGGGCGCACCTTACTCGTGAGGACTCAGTCCTTATGTTGCGAGTTTTTTTCTCCTTCAGATACCCGTTTCTGGACCCGTTGCCAGAAAAGTTTGCATACTACGTTTATTACCTCACATTTGGAAGGTTTGGAGAAGTGAAACGGGAGGAGCTCATTAGAGAACACTATGAAACCATACGCCGAATCTACGAAACTCTTGACCAAGGAGATGAGCCGGTCATCGCACGGTACACACTCTCTCATCATATTGGAAATGAGCTACTACCATATCCTTATAGTGAACCCTATACTCTCCCTGATGAATGGATAGAACTCCCACAAGAACAACAAGAGCAGTGACGAGCCGGGACGTTCGTCTTGAGCGGGAGGGCGTGATGTGCGCAAATTCGCACACGAAAAAATTTAGATGAGGACCATAATTGTATACAGTATTGGAACTGGGAAGATATTTTTACAGTTTTTGAATTTGCAAGATATTTTTAATTTGGGTGAGTGTGGCAAATTCATCGGTTGATTTTTTATTTTAGGACACGCTGTCATAGTGGATGTCAGTACAGTTCTAGGTTGTGGGTGATACTACGAGTGACTCTGAAAGGTCTATATAATGGCCACATCAATTCCCACCCCTGGCCGATGGGTGGCTGGCATGGGTATGGCACCTAGATATTTACCTTGAGGAAATATCTTCTAATGGTCTCTCTGGTTCACACGATTCCCGTGAATGCGTTTTATGGTATTTAGTATGTTTGATTGAGACTTTAGGATTAGCCGAAAGGTCTATATAAGCTGAGTAAAGTGCTTCCTCCTTGAGAGGTCAAGCAAGTTGGCAGACAACTTCAGGTCAAGCTCCGAGTAGTAGGAAGTTGAGAGTCAACTTCAGACCCTAGAAAACTTTTTCCTAAGCTGGTCGCAGAGCATCAGTGGTAGACCCTGCCCCTTTTATACTTGCTTGTAGCCCTCTCAACTCTCTCCCATATACACTCCTTTTTATTTGTTCAACTATACCACGGTAGCACTTTTGTCGCTCGCAACACCTCCGTCTTGGGGTAGTTGGTTCTAAGTATCTCTTCTCCCGACGATTTACCCCTATCAGCCGTTGCTCGGATGCCGGGAACGTTTTTTGGGCGACCGCTTCTGTAGGAGATGTGATTCTTCAGAGGCACGCGGCAGCAGCAGTGATGTCTAATGAATTATATACGCTGACAGGCTTTGAGCTAGACCTCTAGGAGCATGAACACGTTTACCATATAAATGGAGTTGGCAGACCCGTACCTTTCAAATATAAAAGACCCGAATCGACTCAGGACGTTTGGCAGAGACACAGAAATTCACATAATAAGACAATAGAGGGCTGAATGTTCCGGCTCATGACTCATGAAAGATTTTAATCTATTCATGTCTCATGAGTAGATTTAAAAATAATTAATACCACAGAATGTTGTCTTTATGGACCAGGTACACTACAAGAAAAGAGGAAGCGCCACATGGGACACCATATTCATTTAAGTAACAGGAATAACGTAGGATAGTTTTTTTGTGGAGGGTGGAGTTAGTCGGGAAGAAGGATGCAAACAGCGCACGACTGCGATTCTGGAAATGTTGAGGGGCAAAAGGAGATACACAGACCCGACAGAAGAAAAGATTTACGAATACTATAGGCTCTCCTGGTAGCAGCTGTACACAGAATCGAGAGGTATCAGATGAACAGCTAGGATAGTACGGAAACTTTAATATACAAAGGGTCTGCAGGCAGGTGGATGCGATTTCTGTCTGATTTAAATGATAACCTCTTCACTTCAGTTCTCGCCTTTACTCAGCTTAAGTACACAATACAGTAGTACGACAAGCCTATTTAAACTCAGACTATTCTTCAACCTGGTGAGTTTGCCACGGAGTAGTAGGAGACAAGCTCAGCCATGAAGTCACCGCGGACTATCACACACCACACAGTACCATCAACTCAGAAGCGCAAAGGCCCTAAGAACCTCATAGTTGATATACAAACATGATCCTATAGGTAACGGGTAGAAGTGTGGACCCGAAAACGGGATGTCCGGAAAAACAAATCAACAAATTACGTAAGATCATTACAGTCTTATGAAAAATGGTCATAACCGATGTGACTTCATATAATTCAGGTGGTTCACGAGAAGTCGCACACGTAATTGCACGTTACTCTCGACAGTGCATCAAAGCCCCCTCTTAAGTCTCGTAGTTCAACCTATTCCCTCGGTGTATATTCAACCCCAAGTGCATTTCTGTGCTTTCGGAAAACAAGACGGGGAAGTAGTTTCGTCATAATATCAGCTGTCATCTTATCAGTGCTGAAATAGATCACGTTGATGACTCCATTTTCCACGTTCTCTTCGACAAGGTGGTGCCGAATTCTCACATCCTTGGCACGTCTCACCTCCTCCGTAGACCAAGTCATAGTTCCCTGATTGTCTTCCATGGCTCGAGTACTATTGTTCTGCCTGCATTCTAGCTCATTCAACAAATAATTCTCCATATTACGAGCTTGGCACCCTCACTTAGAGCGGAAAACTCAGCCTCGGTTGTCGATAGAGCAACTGCACTCTGCTTAGTAGTCCTCTCGGACAATGAAAAACCACCCATCTGTAGCAGTACTATGATTGCTGAATTACTATCTATGCGGTCCCCGGCCTAGTCCGAGTCACAGAAGCATACCTACTCACAAGGTCCCTTACTGCCCAAATGAAAACAGAAACTCCAGGTACCGTTTAGGTAGCGCAATATGCGTTTTAAGCAGGTCCAATGGTTTTTTCGGGGAGCTGCTGCGAAACGATTCAAGATGCACACCGCAACTGAAACATCGGGGCGAGTACGGGTCTCCATTAGCAGTAAACAACCAATCAGCTCTTGATAAGTAGTTCGATCAAAAAGGTTCCCGTCTGCATTTGATGACTCCCTGCACTGGGGCGTTTCGCAACCCCCCCTCTCGTTTTCCTCAGTACCAGTCGAAGCTAGGGCCTCTTCGTCCATTTCTCTTACCAAAAATACATCCTCAACAATGGTTAGGTCTCAGTGATGACAGCACTCTTGCGAGAGGGGATACATAGTTTGTACAGGCTGTTTTCAAACAGCCAACAACCAAACCAAGTTCCGACTTTGGATCTAGCTTTTTCCGCGTCTGTTTTGGGATATAATACGAATCTAGACATTTAAAGGTATGGAGATAGTCTACCCGAGGCTTAGTACCAGAGAGAGCTTTATAGGAGGTCATGCTCTTGTCAAGATCGCAAGAAAATAGATTTCTAATTTTTGCAGCATGCACAATGGCCTCTGCCCAAAACTTTTGCGAAAGACCCGAGTGTGCCAGCTGCAGCGGGCGAACTCTACGATTGTGCAGTTATTTCTCTTCGCTAGTCCATTCATATTTGGTGAGTAACTAGGTGAAATACATTGCTCAATGCCTGCCTTTCGGAGGTACTTTTTCATAGCACTGTACTTCCCTTTACCATCACTGCGAAATCGCTTCACATTGCAATCGAATTTGTGCTCGATATAAGCCCTAAAAATCTTGAAGTGATCCAGCACTTCAATTTTGCTGGCTATGGGCACAACAACTATGTAGCCGGAAATCATCAATAAATGTAACAACCTCGAGCCTGCAAACGATTCGACCGACATTGGTCCACACAAATTGGAGTCAATAACATCTTCCTTTTCAATTGATTGATTAGTATTGGTGCGTAGTGTCTGTTTCATTTGTTTTTCACGAATACAACTGGTACATACTTCAACTTCATTCTGTTTGATATCAGATTTCATACCGGCGACCATCCCGCTGCTCATGAGCCGCTTGAGTGACTCCAAGCTAGCGTGTCCATTTCTTTTGTGCCACCATGACAGTATCGCTTCTTTCCCCCCCTAGATTTGCAGCGTGACACACAGGTAGGTTTGCACAGGTCCCAGCCTCATTGCCCGAAACAGGAGTAGCATGCACGCGATATACCCCCATTCACGTTTCTTCCCCGAATTTGTATCGTACAATTCTTCAAGGCAACACAGCGGCGGATGCCAATGTTAACACGAAAGTTGTCCTCGCACAGAGCTGATCATGAGATTAGATTGTTGTGCAAGTCTTGCACAAAAAGCACATCTTGCAACGCCAAGGATCTCTTATGTTCCTTATTGTTACCTACACATGTGATTACATGCACATTATATACATGTTTTGCTCTCAACAAGCGGCCATCCTCAAGGACAATGCTTCGAGAAGGAATCTCCTTGGCATTCCAAAGCAAACTTAGCTGAGAGACCATGTGATCGGAAGCGCCCGAATCTAGCAAGAACGCCTCCTCTGTACCGCTATTCCAAATGCCGTTCGCAGCCATTGCATTTCACTGATCGGCATCTGTTGACATCAATAGATTAGAGCTGCAAACATCCAATGCGACCATGTCATCCGTTGGCTGTTTGATGCCCAAAGAAGTGAGCAACGTGGCTTGATCCACCTCTCAATTACCGTTGTTTGTAGTTCCTTCACCGTGGACACAAAGAGACTCTTTCTTCTCGTCCTCCTTTCCCTAAGGGCAGTTTTTCTTCAGGTGACCTACTTTGTTAACATAGTATGGTCTCCAACTCTCGAGGCTGATGCCGAGATTCATTACAAATTTTTGCTCCTGCGTCCTCTCTACCCAGCAGCAAGAGCCTGGCCATGATAATGTCTGGAATTTGCACTTTTCTCAGTCCTGTGCCCAACCTGACTCATAAGCTGATCTTCATATTCCTGAATAAGAACTGAAGTGACGTTTTCCCAGTTTAACATGCCAGCTCTTGTTTGCAACAATGACATGATCAGACCGAAAGGGGAGTCCTTTTTGTCACCGAAAGACGCAAGCAGCATGGTAACCTGCAAAATCATAACTTACTTTACTCCCCATTGCCTCAAGGCGATTTAATGCCTGTTAAAAGGAATAAATGTAGTCATGTATAGACTCCTTTTCATAGCTCATTCTAGCCAGATTCGTTTGCAGTTGTACTTTTGTTGATGTATTCTAAAATTCATAGCGATCCTAGAGTCGCCTCCACATAACAAATGTTTTTTTTTGCACTCAAACACAACCGAAGCGGCCGATCACCAAATCCCTGGATAATCACTTCGCAAGCAGCTGTAACATCCCCCCTGCCCTGCTCTAGTAGCCCTCCGCCGACTAACAAATCTGAGCGTATGACCCGAAGCACTGGTTTTCCTTCCAACACAGCCTTGATACGTGCGCACCACAAGTGAAAATCCTCGGAAGGCTTACCATGGAACTTGCTTACTTTATCCTGCCCCATCCCATTAACCAGAAGTCCGACACAAAAGCAAAAGAAAATTGATCAGTAGACCTTACAGGGCGTAGAAAAATTGTAGGACAAAGGAAAAGAAAGGAACTCAGAGCTCACGATGCGATCGGGCCGTAACCATTTAATACGCAAAGGGTCAACGAGCAGGTGGATGCGATTTCTGTCTGATTGAAATGATAACCTCTTCACTTCAGTTCTCGCCTTTACTCAGCTTAAGTACACAATACAGTAGTACGACAAGCCTATTTAAACTCAGACTATTCTTCAACCTGGTGAGTTTGCCACGGAGTAGTAGGAGACAAGCTCAGCCATGAAGTCACCGCGGACTATCACACACCACACAGTACCATCAACTCAGAAGCGCAAAGGCCCTAAGAACCTCATAGTTGATATACAAACATGATCCTATAGGTAACGGGTAGAAGTGTGGACCCGAAAACGGGATGTCCGGAAAAACAAATCAACAAATTACGTAAGATCATTACAGTCTTATGAAAAATGGTCATAACCGATGTGACTTCATATAATTCAGGTGGTTCACGAGAAGTCGCACACGTAATTGCACGTTACTCTCGACAGTGCATCAAAGTGAAACGATGCAAAAGCTTGGCGTTGGTAAGTCCTTAAAAGTAGTATGGTATGGTACAGAAGCATGTGGAGGGTGTTCAGCAATTACTTAAGAATGCTGGCCGCGGTTGGAAACCTGTTTCGCCTGCATCACTTGGAGACTAAACGCAAAACACGTATCGAAGTCATGAAGCTTCTGTAGAGGGCAGAAACCTCGACGTGAAGCAGCAAAGGAGGCAAAGTGGCGTATGAAACCCTAGTCGTCGTCGCTAAAGGCACCATACATATCAATAAAGACAAGAGAGAGAGGATATCGTTTTGGTCGTAGTAAATGCCGTCATAACAATGTTTCCCGCGATCTGCTTCAACAGAGATTTTGTAGAATAAAGTACATTGTTCTTGCTGCGTTGTTTGAATGCACTCTAGAATCGAATATATGAATATAAGAATGCCTATCAAGGCGATCAGAGACAGGAAGCCATCCTTGGGATCTATATCTCTTCTGCGAGAGATGCAAGCGCTGCTCTATTTCGCGCGTCCAATGCTGCGTCGCACGTTTTGTGCGAAAAAAATTTCTGGCTTTTATGGAAGCATTGACAAATTTGTATGCATCTTTTCAGTGTGCTGGCGCTTGCGAGACTTCAGAGAAATGGTGTTTCTCTTGCCAACTTTCGGAGGGATTTTCGCTTAAATACTTCTATCCGTGAAAAACTACATCGCTTAGGCCAGTGGAAACAGTCTATATGACTGCGCAATGCAGCCTTTAAATGCCGTAAAATTTGATTTTTTGTACCTCTATTTCACCTGCTGCTGCTAAACGATGAGAGTATTCCGCACTTTTTTGCAGGTTTTGACACACAAGTCATGGCCGATTCTTTCTATATATGCCTACAAAATTTCTAAATAAAGAATTTGTCCATCCTTTAGAGGTACTGTCTAGAAATTGGCTCCCCTAAGATGCTAGGCTTCACTAGGGATCAATGGTTAGACTTTCGATAAGGATAAAAAGGGCAAATTCGACGCAATGCACTGTCGCATTGCAAAAAAAAATCCTACACAGGCAACCAGACCCCTTTACATCGAATTTCATATGTATTTCCAACATCGGCAAAGATCTAACATCAGGAATATGTGAGTCACAGGTTGCACTGACTATTTCAATGTAATACTAGTCAGTCTATTCTCCCCGTGAGGTGTACTGTGATATATACCCAGAAAAAAATTTATCGGGATAGAGGACCAAACATGTATACAGTATCTGAACCTGCGAGATATTTTTAATTTTGTTGAGTCTGACAAATCAATGGTTTGTTTTTATTATTTTATGACATGCTGGCAGTAATTGAAGTCAGTAGAAGCCATACATTTGGGAGATACCAGATGTGATTTTGATAAACATATATATTGGTCACTTCTTTTATACCCTTGGCTTACAGGTTAGGACAGTCTGCATGGCACCTAGATATTTACGTGGAAGACATATTTTCCCTATAGTCATTCCCATCCATTATTTGTCCTTGAATGCATTCATGGTGTTTAATATGTTAGTTTGAGACTTTAGTGATAACTAAAAAGCCTATGTGAGGGTAAAAACTTTCGGTAAGGAAATTTTAGTCCATTTCAGAGGAATATTCAAGTGTAGGCCAAAAACCTGAGACGTTGATATTTCACTTCAGTCCTAAAAATCATTTCTTTCTAGTTAGTCCCTGAGCATCACTTGTAGATTCCAATATTTTTTATTATCTTGCAGATCCATGATAGTTCTCTTGGTTCTATGTATTCTTGTTCCGGCAAATATACTTAGGTAGCACTTATGGCGCTTTCAATAATTCTATTCTCGGATAATAATTTCTGATAATATATTCCTCGACGAATTTTTCCTATCCATCCTGCACGATCCATATTTATTCTTTTGAATTCTCTTTGGCCAGTCCTAATGCAGCCAGACCGGAGAAGATACGGAAATAACAAGAGGGAAGAGGGACTTACGTATTTTTTTGAGCATATGCAGTTGATTTTTAGCAATTTATCACTATCTTAGTTAGCTAATTAGGTAAAAAGCCCAGAATAGGCAGCATGTTCCGAAGTTATGAAGTCAAAACAGTCCCTTGACGAGAGACCAAGTACTTGGATAAAGCATAAGGGCCAGATTTTAAGTGCCTGGTCCGGCTGAAACGTAGATATCAAAAGTTATCAGATACGTTGCATTTCCAAAGCATTGTAAAGAGCTTCATATCACCAATTTTTAGCCTCTTGAGCTACTGAGACGGTAAAAAGGGAATCAAAGGACGATGGTCGACTTATAGTGAGAAATAACGGCAAATTGGGTTACATTGTATCCCTGCTATCGGGAATTGAATTATGGATCATCGATAACCAAATCAATACAGTGACGAATTGGGGCAGGTATATAGCAGTCTTGGAGTATTTGTTTACAATACTTGGTGCAGAGCATTCTAGAGGCCTGAAGGATCAGAAATTATATGATCGCGGGACATCGATTGCACTGAGTAGAACCTTCCGCGAAGGGACAAAAGGAAGCGAGAAACCCTGAGGTTTCAAGGCTTGTAGCGCTGTAGCGTTGAGAACTTTCACTGAATGAAGAGTTACAACGTTAAAAGGAATCATAGTGCTCCAAAATTTCTTTGCGACACGGGTTTCCTGCTACCTTCGGGTATATTCTATATTAGCTGGATCAATCTCTGGGTAGGAAGAGAATAGGTAAGCTTCAGAGAGTGCGCGGGCTCTGAGTTGCAGACTGCTGGATAATGGAGGTATTTTCACACATTGTACTTGATTGAGTCCATGGAAAGACGCTGGAAATAAATATGAAGTTTTTCGATGGAATCACTAAACGACATGGCTGGGGCAGAAGTGTATGGTTAGAATGGTATGCAGTGGACGTCTGTTTTATTCTGTACGGGCTAACGTACAAGTCATGCCAACTTCTTGCCTGTCTGCTTTGATTACTCGAGTGAGCACTGCTCACGAAATGAGCATGGTAAGAGAAATTGAACTTTTCACCGCATCTAGGGCATTGAAAATATCAGTAAGAGAATTTATTATTCCTTCTCGAGAGAAAAAGGATGGAGCCCCAAGCTAATTTTCAAGGTGGGAAGGACATAGGTCAGAACCATAGGGGCACGGTCGGATATAAAAGATTATATGGTGTGATCTTTCCAATGGTGATTTTGACAATTTAAGAAATATAAATATGCTGAAAATTTTGAGTCCACGATATACGGAGACTTACTGAGGGCTTGAGGGAGCGGATGTTGATCTAATCTAATGGATATTGATATAAATAAATCAGCGGAGACTAGAACTTCAGAGCCAATTGTCCTAGAGCAGAAAAGCTGAAGGCGAAAAAGGAGCTACTGAAGTATAGTTATCGGAGCAAGAAAAGATGTATAACGATGCCGGGTCAAGGTGTACAAATAATTTTAGAAATGGTAGGGTATAGCACCTATGCGAAGTGAATAAGGCAGAAGAACATTTTCCAAGCTCATAATTGGACCTTTAATTCCACAAATACGTTGGTCTATACTTGAAATTGTACTAGTGGAAGCGATGTACTGGTTTTATGAAATTTTCCAAGATCTTGATTGTTCTTAACGGATGTAATGAGTTTAACCCTTCATATCTTTTGGAGATTTTCTGACTTCTATACACTAATTGCCTGTTAGCAGCGTCGACGTCTCCTATTTTCAAGTACTCTCAAGTCCCTCATTAAGCAAATGCGTGCTTGGATAATAGATTCAATACTTTGCTCTGCAAATATTTCTTTTCTGTAATTCCAGTTAAATTCTTGGGCACTAATTACTCGCACTCGATTAGTGTCTCCAAAAAGATAAATAATCAATTGGCCAAATACTTTGTCCGAAAATTACACAAGTTCATCGGATATTCGGCTAAAATTTTTCGTTTCATCTTGCCAACTCGTGGTTTATATCTTTTTTCGGAAATTTTCACTTTAAGTTTAGTGATAAAAAGAAAGTTTTCGAGTGATAAAAGATGAAAACGCAGCTTTTCAGTGCAACGAATAGTTGCAGCGCTTCCTCCTAACAGTCTTCTTATCTCTTTTCTGTATTTTTGAAAGTGAAAATTGCAAATTCGAAGAGATGCAGCAAGTGTTGTCATCTTTTAGGATAGAAACGATCCCAAATATCAATCAGATGCACATATTTCTCCATAAAATTCAGTTAAAAATCCTAAGATGTGAATAGTGAAGAGGGGAGTGGGTGTGTACGGCTCTCTAATGTGATTTTCATTTCATCGGTTCGAGAAATATTTCCATTTTTGTAGTTGTGGAATCTAGAGGTGCTGGTGTCAAGGCAAAATCTCTGACGAGCCTTCATTAATACGAGGCTGAATCAAAAAAACACCTAAATTCGATGATCGTACTGTATATATGTGCTGGTTTTGTTTTTCCCTATTCAATTTGTTCGGGATTTTTTTACTTCGATGTACAATGTAGCTCAGTAGCGTAATTGAGTCTTACAGAAAAAATCATTTGCTCACTTTTTCAAGCGGTACTCCCATACTTTTCCAACTACTATCCCGTAGTCCGAAATACGCTGATCTAATTTTTTGATAATACAAAAATAAGATCAGTAAAGACCCTTGAAAGTTGAATCCCATTCAAAATCTCAACCGCGAATCTTTGAAATAGGATTGGTGTATACATGAAATCTCAAACCATTACATAGAATCTTCATGTACCAATTTACCTAGTAAAAGTTTTTTTCAATTTTCATCGAAATAAACCTGTCAATAGGCAGTTTGTAAGTCAATTGATGTGAAATATCCCCTGTTCTCAAATATTTGAGAAATTTCTTCGTATCAGGAATAGTCTCAAGTCGACCCTGGATCTATTCTTTGGCTTATTCGTTGTTGGTGTAGCACATTTTGCACAACCAAAAACGAAAATCACCATGGTGGCGAGACCGGTCAGCTACTGTCATTTTCCACCACGTTTGTAATATTTTCCGAAAATTTTCAGTCATAATTCGGCTTTTCGTATCTATGCCTGTAGAAGAATATCAATAGTCACAAAGGAGTGAGTGAGCAATTTACTTGCTTGTCTTGAATTGGAAAAGCTCCATGTAATGAGTTGTGTAGATGTTTATATCCCATATTTCTTCGAATACGCGGCACAATGTAGTAGTTTCCGTTTACAATTACTAGCTGTTATTTTTTCCTTTTCGTTAGAGTGAAATTTGCAGTCCCCATTCTTATGGAACACTTCAATCGCATCTATATTTTCAAATTTGATCGCCACCAAAATCTTCAGCTTCCTCGGATGAACATTCACCTTTCATACGGCTAGTTTTGTTCTCTGATCCAAACTTTTTGCAAGCTGTTATATATCTACAGCCCGATTTTACCTCAAAATGAGAGTAATTCTCGGAATATTACCCAAATTGTAAAGGTTAAATATCATTTTATCATAAATGTTTCCAAATTGGAAGGTATTGTTTGACTCCGAACTCTATATATAGATGACATCGTTTCTCTCTTTATCTCTAAATGTTTAGGCCTCACGCTCTGTCAAAGTCTTGGGCATCGTTTCGGTTTTATCTACTGTAGTAAATTTGTACTGAGACTGTTTGGTTTCCAAGGAGGATTTTTGGGTAATTTTATTGTGTGAAAGATATTCTCAACTGAATCAATGCCGTGGGTACGCTGCGTTGGATAATTCGCCACTGAAGGGTAACAATAAATGTTTCTAACGTCAATTCATGTTCTCGTATCTTCCGTTGTAGGACAGATAGTGAGTACACTGAGGGGTAGCCCAGTCAGAACGAAGTAGCCCATATCCCCTTTCGATTCCACGATAAAAGGGAACGTTGTCAACAGTATCCATAGATTTTGAGAAAGTTTAATCCGCAATAGTTATCCGTCTTGTAGTTGGAACAATTTAGAGACCAATATTAGTCCCGTGAACTTCCCAAATAATATATTAAACCGCGCAGGAATCGACAAAGGTTCGGTTTTATGTTCCCTGAATTTTGACTGGTAGCAGTTTAAGACGTTTTTGCGCTGTCACGAGCGATCTAAAGAATAGTTTATTGCCCCTACTAGAATTGATAGACTTCGGGATGTTTTTGAGATATTTACTCGCATCCCCTGCGTCCGCCCCCAATACATGATGAGACTTGATTATAGTTGATGCGGAATCAATTTCGGCTATCATGTTGTATACTTCACATACTTTAATACCTGTTATATTATCTCTTCGATTTTCTGCTTTTAGACTTCCTTGCCGGAGCAATCCTCGCCTCGCTACTATTTGGTCAAACCTTTTTGACTGCAGAGGTATGGTGCAAAAACATGCTTCCCATTTTATGAACCTATCTTGGCTTTCTCGATAACACATTACCTTGTGCATCCATTTTAGTCAAATTAAGTTGGGCGATTTAGTCGGCGATGGATACGTTTCCAGCGTTTCTTAGCTCATTTTTATTCAATTTTTGTAAACTTTTACCCCAGATTCAAATTTTTTTCGTGCCTCCGAGACACCTGCCTTTCTATTGTCACTAGTCTAGTGGCCGCATTTGTGATGACCGTACCGACCGCACCCCTCTAAAACGAGTGTTTTTGTGTGAATTTCAAAGAAAAATATTTGAAAATTGTCTCGGCTTACGTAGGAGTAGATTTAAGTTGCTTTCGAAATACCAGACTGGGTTCCCTTGGTGTGGATTGTAAGGCTCTGTAAACGTTTCGTTGTCACGTCCGGTCGTTTGTAGAAATTGGTCCCCAGTCTCTCTTCTAAGTTTTGGACATCGCTTGAAGCAGTTCTCGACCCGTCGGAGCTATTATATTGGCTGTATTAGTTCTTCCCAAGATGCACGAAAGAAGTAGATATACATTTTTCGTTCAGCGTTTCACCTAGTGAATGAAATATCTCCTAATTCTTAAAAACTCCACAACAGCTCACTTCAGATCACTTGAAGTATCAAGTAATTTGACTAGGAAGAGGTCAGGGAGCGTTTTATACCCATTGTCGCCTTAAGCAGAATTAAATACTTGGATCGGTTGTCGAACCAAGCCTTCTTGTACAGATTACAGAAATAATCAAGAAACACTTACTAAGCCACGGAAGCTAATTTGGGCCTCTACAGCGTTGCAGATAATCTCATATGTTTAAGATTTCTTAGGTTAAGCCTTCAAAATCCACTCCCATAGTTTATTGAAGTTGCTCCCAATTCCATTAAATGACCATACATGGATGAAATTTGCTTTATATTTGTTTTTTACATTACCAGATATATGCGAAAATGCTCGGTTTATTCTTCTTTCTTTCGTTATCTACATCATTAAAACATTTTCATATGTGTAAAAAAACTCTCCGAAGTCCTCATTCCTTATTCATGTGAACGACACAAGAGCAAAATTGGGGTTCAGAGCTGCAGAGAAAGGTAAAAAAATAAATATTAAAGCGGGCCTAGTACTTCACAGCTCGAATACTTCGGGTGCAACATACTTTACGAAAGTGCCAAATAATATAGATAGGTCTCTAGAGGACGATATTATAAGAGCCAGTTATCCCTGGACGGAGGTGTTGCGAGCGACAAAATTGCTACAGATTTATGGTTCTACAAACGAGAAGGAGTGGGTAAGGACGCACAGCGGAGATATAACAAAGTAGTGCAGAATTGGTAGGGTCTACTTCCTATGCTCGCGGACTAGGGTAAAAGAAGTGCTTCTTAGTGCAGAAATTGATTTTCAAACTCAAACTGTTTTGGGTCCGTGATTAAAGCTATATCCTAAAATACTTTCCCTTTCCTAGAGAAATCAGGTTACTTAGGCTATAATGACTTTTTGGTCGGCCTGAAAGTCTCAGACAAATATGCTTAATACCATAAATATTTACAAGTGAATTTTGTTGACGGGAATTACTGGCGGGAAGATATTATCAAGGTATATCTCTAAACTTTCACTCTGGAGGTCTTAAACAACGATATAGTATTAAATATGAACTTATATAGTGCTACTCTAGGTCACAAAAAATATAAAAATTGTGCAATGAATTTTCTAAGCTGACACATTTACAAACCATGAATTATTAAAAATACAATATTCAAGTTATATCCTCTTTCTGATATTTTTGGGTGTTCAAAATTTTATTACATATCAATCACATCTACTCGAGAAAAGAAATTGAGAAAAACAATGTAATCCTTACTTTCTCCAGGGAAAATTGTTTGCGGTGTTTCAATATTTGAAATTCATGGTCGGCTTTTTTCAGTTCTACAACAAGCAATAGTGGGCTGCTCGACGAGAAATGAGTAGGTACATTACATCGAATATTGTTCAGAGGGATGCCTTAATACTATACAGGTGGCAAGTTAAATTAGATGTAGCAACGTTCGCAGTATGCCTCTCCATCAATATTTCCTGCAACTCGCCATACGTTTTCATAGCCTTCACTATTATTTTACTCGCTGTATCAGTTTCTATTCCATAGTTACAGAAATGAGAGCCTCCGAAGGTGTTCAAAGGTACAGGGAAGAACCAACTACCGGCAGAACTTGCAAAGAATGGTCGGTATCTCTTGTGTTACGCATCATGAGCTTCTCTTAAAGCAGCCGGCGGGTTGAATACTGTCACGCTCCTATGTGATGGTGCAAACGGTTTTTGGAAGATGATCTCAAAAGAATCAGTCTCGTGGCGGCCTCATATTACTGATTGTCATTGAAGTTTAAAGTACCTAGGACGCCTCAACGTTAAGGTGGCTAACGGCTTTGGCCAAGTCCATAGCGAGGTTGCTTACCTTAATACCAGGTAAATCTTTCCTTTGAGTGCAAGGTAAGCAATACGGTAGGTCTTCGCGGTATCTATTCAATTTTACTGGGCAAGAACGTCGAAATCATGGCATCTAGGGAGCGAAAAGCTGGACTTGGAAGTACTATCGGAGCCTCTGCGAAAATCAGAGATCTCTAGTATTTGTTTGGTTTCTGGGACATGGACCACAGTTTGCCCATAATTTGGAGATATGAAGCCCTGAAGACGCCCGAAACGTTTGTTGTCTGGAGTCTACGGAGAGAATTGCATCTTTCAATCCTCGTGGGTAAAATTAGCCGGAGTTTCTTTTGATAGTATACGTCGCGAGCAAAAAAATCTCCATAGGATTACTTTAGATGTTTAAAAGACTGAGGGCCATTTTAGTGAGCGTCCACAATAGCAGCTTAGGATTCAAGACTGTCGATTGGCGAAGGCAGAACATTTCTCCACAGTTCATTCCACTGTGAGGTAGATATAGGGAAGGTGAAGAGGACCATATTCTCTGCAGAAGTAGGCTCTAATCCAAAATTTGCCTTATTGGATTCCTTGTCTTTCACTGAAAGTTGTAGATGTTGAAAGATCGCTTAGCTCAGACTCCCCATTCTAGTGACCACAAGAAGCGCTTTAACTTATGATCAAGCTTTTCTGCTCATTTTCGAGCAAAAAGCCGGCCAAATCCGGCAAGTGGTAGCCAAAATTACAGACTCCGAACCAAGATTGTAGCAACATCAATGAAAGGTGTTCGCTTTTCTGCAGCTGAAAATAAGGGGTTGACTTGATAAGGGAGCTGGGAAGGCTGAAACAGGGAACCTTTTGATGCTGAAAAAGCAATAATGAGTTTTATAAGCAAGCAAATTTTTGACTCTACTCTTGCTATTTTAATATCTATATAAAATTACACGGTGCAAAAGAAAATACAGAAAACGGATTCATAAAGACTCACGGCATTTTACAAACGTTCCTTGATAAAAAATATTCTGCTCCTTACAGACCTCAGTTTGGAGACCAGTCCCTCAGCACTTAATTTAAGAAATCAAAAATAGCTATTTTGTCTCTACGCGTACTTATGAACGGCTAATGATTACCAATTGTTTACGTAATCAAATCTGGTTCACATAATGTCTCTCTCACCCAACTCATGGCCGAAAGGACCTTGTCTTCCTCTAAAAAGTTTCGCCGCATCTCTTGTGAACTAGTCTGAACTCCCTTTGTTAGCCTATAGATTCGTTGTCCTCCTCTTATCATCTTTCGGACTCTTCGTCTCAACCATAACCTTCTGTCCAATAGAAAATTTTCAGTGGTATGTAATCCTCGAAGCACTCCAAAACCTTTCCCTTCTTCTTTTCCAAGTCCCATCAATCTACCTGTTGTGCTTCGATCCCCACTAGATTTAGAGCGATGCGATCTTTCAGGTGCTTCCTTTTCTTGCTTCTGAAAGGATACTCCCCGTCGGCGCGATGCGCTGGATGAAGTGTCTTGCAGTACTAAATACTCATCTTTCTACGGAAATTTTGTTTCATTGCTGTGTTACCTGACTCAAAATTGTAGCTTGTTCGGCATTCCCTTCTAATTTCATCCAATAGTAGTTCTTCGCTTCCTATATCACACACAGGAGGTTTTCGTTGGCTGTAGGTAGAGATACAGTGAACTTTTAGAATGTGTGATATCTTCAAAGGTGCCCCTAAAGACGGGTTTGATGTTACTTTCATATTGTACGACGCCGACAGAACAGATCCATCCCCAATTCTCACTTCAGTAATCAGTGCCGATGTTTAACTGCAGTCTCTGTATCTCAAACATCATAGCACTTCGTCACATATGTGGTAGCTTGCCCCTGGGTCGATACGCGAAGTCGCGTTTCGTCCGTACTGCTCACCACATCTGAGAACATTGGGATTATTTTTATGGGGCCGTCGTTTTTCAGGACTTTGTTCCGCTCGTCCTGAAATCGTTTTTGGCATTCCCCGATCTTATTATATCGCTTCATACGGTAGAAACACTCTACCCCCCAGATGATTTTGTCTTGTTCTTTGTTACCATGGTGCTTCGTATGCCTCCCTGCGCGGTGTACGCATTTGCTTACCCGTTGATAATCGACATCTGGTGTACCTCTTCCCGGCGGATACGAACGTGAAGGTCCTTGTTGTTACAAAAACGGTTTTTTCTGTAGGAGAGCGGTCGCCTCAGCAAACTTCTCCCTTCTCCATCCCCGTGAGCTTTCAAAATAGACTCTTCCCATTAATTTTCTTTTAGGAATTAAATCATGAAACAAATTTTTCCCATGAATACAAATTCACTATGCAATTCCATTTCTATTGTGTCTTTGATCATTTCAGTCCTCCTTTTTCAAAAAATAAATCTTTCGACTCGTGACTCGCTTCGTCCTCCGATTTCAGTTCCGATATTTTATCAAGCAGATTTTTACTTATTGTCCTTATCGTATGCAACTTCAAAGCTGTGGCATTGCCTCACATATTTTATTTCGTCTAAGATCGTGAAAGTTTCCGAGTAGGTTGCCCTATTTAAAGTCAGAAATCGAGGTCGTTGAGACAAGCCCCTACCATCAACTACCCTATCGGTTCACCGCTTTTTTGCCCCCAAAACCAACCTCCGCCCGTCCCTCACCATCGCCTAGTCATCCCGATGCCGCCACTCCCTCAAAGCCCTGGCTCTGATGGCTAACGGACCAACGTATTATGACGAATACAGTAGGAAAATGGACCGGGAACTCGTTCGGGGTGAGCTCGCCTTCACTGCTGCTTCGAGGAGGCAGAAGAGGCAGAGGAGGTAGAGGAAGAGTAGGTAGAGGAAGAGGATGACGAGGAAAAATGGGAGGAAGAGGGGCGGAATAGGGGCGGAAGAGGAGGATGAAGAGGAGGGCTGGGTTGACCCGTGGGAGCCACTGGTGTACACCGGTGGGGGAGCTGTCGTGGGGAACGAAGGTAAGTCTGAGGGAGTTATCTTCATATCTGACTCTTTTGACAAGTAGGAAGAGGAGGATGAAGAGGAGGATGAAGAGGAGGACGAGGAGGATGAGGGAGAGGGAGACATGGAAAGTGCTAGAATAGTAGGGAGGGGACAGGAAAATATGGACTAGGTGGTCCCTCCTTTGGAACTGGATGGGGGCTTCTTCAGTTATCTAGATATTTCCCAGGAGGCAATGGAGAATTCCAAGCCGTTCGCGGATATTTGTGGGGACTGCTCGGGTGGAATGGACATTTTGTGGAAATGCTTGGCTCTGATCTAAAGGACTAAGATATTAAGGAATAAAGCCATATAAACATCCTGATAGTATCTGCTGCTAGTCTCTCTCTTTCACAAAATTCCACTTGATGCATTCTATGGATCTTAATATGTTTGTTTGAGACTTTAGAGATAGCGAAAATGTCCATAAAAGCTGTTAAAACTGCTTCCTCTTGTTGAGGTCTTGCAAGTTGACAGACAAAGTCAATTCAAGTACCGAGTTGTAGGAAGCTGACTGTCAACTTCAGACTCAAGAAACATTTTTCCTACTATGGTCACAGAGCATCAGTGGTAGACCTTGCTCCTTCTATACTTGCTTGTAGCACTCTCCACGGTCTTCCTTATCCAGTCCATTTTGTTCGTTTATCTATACCCTGGTAGCACTTTTGTTTCTTGCAACACCTCCTTCTTGCGTTAATTGGTTCTGAATATTTCTTCTCCGAATGATTTACCCCTATCAATTATCATCTCCAAAACAATTGCTAGCCCTTCGAATCTAGTTTAAAGAATACGTATTAAAGGCAGTTTGCACCGCTTGTCGTCAATATTCACGTCGAAATTTCGTAGCTGGGCACCCATTCTAGAGAACGTCTTTACATGCCCCGCGCAGTCGCTTCATGTACAATTTAAGATTTCGATAGTGCCTCGACAGGATATGCATGCCCCCATTCTAGTTTTAAAGTCGCCAGCCGTCGTAAAGCCTTCAGTATCCACCATCTAGTCTCTATCTAAATCCAAGATGATCAGTGCCAATTCTTGCTCGGTGATAGTCCTATCCATTGATCCATCGTTAGTTGGTGAAGTATCAATCAATTTTCTAAGCCCCTTGTTGACGATTATCCCCTTCACACGAAGTTCCCAAACGGGTTGGTTCTCTTCCAAAAGCTTGACGATAAGCTTTAAAGCTTCGGTTATTGTCAAAAAATGACAGTGCGCTTGTTAAGATGGTTCTCCGAAAGTAATTTAAAATGTTGCAGTTTGACTTAGGCAGAGTTGCGAGGCCCTGGACCCATAAAATTTGATAATGAAACCGCTAACTGCGATAAAACGCCGGGGCTAGAACAACTTCTTGCGCTGTAGTTGTTGACCGAAAGAACAAAACGTTACACACATGGAAGCTTTAACAAGGTACAGTATATTTTTTGTTATGAACGCTCATATTCTTTTTGTTAGTGATGTAGACCTGAATTTATATCCCTAGCCATGTAGTTTAAAGGTATCTTTTGCTCAAATCGAATTAGGTCTGAGTCAGTTGTAAATGGCGACCACTAATAAACATAGTATAGATTTTTTATTTAAACGGACATAGTTTGATAGAACATGATTATTCGAACAAGACGTGTATGTAATTGACAGAAGATTCCGTATCACTTGGTCAATTTGATTCAGTCTCAGTCAACATTGACGAGCGTCTGCATCTCATTAACCTTTATTGCTCTGTAATATATATCTCAAAGAAGATGCTGGCGCGCCGCCATGTCAATCTACGACTATAAACTCATCCGAGTTTCTATGCACACGTGGCCATATCACACGTTTTCTTTTGGCCTCAGCAATCTTGATGTCGATTTCGTCACACTTAAGAGTAAGGGAGATGAAGTGCATCAATTTACTTGAAACAGATTACATCAAATAGAGGATAAAAATGGAGAGCAGCCAGAGTGCCTGCTACCCAGCAGGCACATAGGTCGGAAATATCTTACAACAGTAAAACACCCAAACGTTTTTCCCTCTGGTGAAGGCGACGGCGATTAACGGACACAGTAGTGTAGTGAACGATGAGGTAGAAATATGGTACTACTGTATGTCATACACTCACATACGGGACTGTAATGAAATCTTCATTAGAGCAAAATTGGGAAGGTCATGATTCTAAAGCTCTGGCAGGTTTAGATGACCTACGAGGTATGGTCTATTGAAGTCATGTAGTGTTTACATTACTGATGTGCGCAAATTCCCACACGAAAAAATTTAGATGAGGACCATAATTGTATACAGTATTGGAACTGGGAAGATATTTTTACAGTTTTTGAATTTGCAAGATATTTTTAATTTGGGTGAGTGTGGCAAATTCATCGGTTGATTTTTTATTTTAGGACACGCTGTCATAGTGGATGTCAGTACAGTTCTAGGTTGTGGGTGATACTACGAGTGACTCTGAAAGGTCTATATAATGGCCACATCAATTCCCACCCCTGGCCGATGGGTGGCTGGCATGGGTATGGCACCTAGATATTTACCTTGAGGAAATATCTTCTAATGGTCTCTCTGGTTCACACGATTCCCGTGAATGCGTTTTATGGTATTTAGTATGTTTGATTGAGACTTTAGGATTAGCCGAAAAGTCTATATAAGCTGAGTAAAGTGCTTCCTCCTTGAGAGGTCAAGCAAGTTGGCAGACAACTTCAGGTCAAGCTCCGAGTAGTAGGAAGTTGAGAGTCAACTTCAAACCCAAGAAAACTTTTTCCTAAGCAAGTCGCAGAGAATCAGTGGTAGACGCTGCCCCTTTTATACTTGCTTGTAGCCCTCTCAACTCTCTCCCATATACACTGCTTTTTATTTGTTCAACTATACCACGGTAGCACTTTTGTCGCTCGCAACACCTCCGTCTTGGGGTAGTTGGTTCTAAGTATCTCTTCTCCCGACGATTTACCCCTATCATTTGGTACTCTTGTGGAGGGGGTTGCACCCGAGGTATTCGAGTTGAGCAGTCTTAGGGAACCATTCGAGGGATTTCTTTTCTGTAATCATGGATCTCAACGCTGCTCGTATAACGTTCACAGGGGGCAAGAATGAAGACGTTGAGGAGTTTCTCTATACATATGTCAACGTTGTGATGCGTGAGAAGAGCGATGAAGAGAAGGCCGAAAGTATCTTCGCCTATCTTCATGGTGACGCAAAGCACAAATATAAGGCCAAGTTTATCAACGGGTGGTCTCTTAACGGGAATGGGCGTAACTTCGGTGAGGTATGTGAGTGGCTCGTGAAAGAATATGCTAAGGAGGTAGAACCAGATGAGATGATTCGTACCGCCATAGAGGCCCGGCTCAACTTCGACGATTTGTTAAGCTCATTGGTATACTTGTGTGATCTCTATGAAAAGGCTGGGTTCAACGCCCAAGCCAAGTACGGAATGCTGCGTAAGGCGGCGATGGGGGATAAGCGGCTCTCCGATTTCCTCCTCATCAAGGGCCCTCACACTTTTAATGAACTGAAGGGTACCATAGTAGAATTTGTCAAAAATTCGGAGACGTTTCAGTCACTGAGTGAGGTACCGAGGGAAACCCGCACATCGGTGTCTATCGTACATCCTGAAAAGAATTATCAAAGGCCAGCGACTAGCGCAGCAGCATTGGAATCAGTCAGGAGCGATGTCAAAAACTTGGAAGAAAGGTTGGAAACCCGATTCGATAATCGACTTGACATGATAACCTCGCAGTTGGAAAGCCTTACTCTTACCATTAAGAAGAACCAGTCTGGGGCCCCCAAGGCCGCAGAAGTCTGTTCCTACTGTCACAAGCCTGGACACTTTGCAAATAGGTGTCCTGATAATCCACATAGAAACACTCGTTGTGGAAAGTGCGGCCGATATGGGCATCATGAAAGTAACTGCTGGTCTAAAGACAACAGAAAAGCAAATTTATCGGACGCAAGGAGCGAGTCAGGACCAGAGATGAAAATCTTACAAAACAGAAAGGATCACAAGTTGACGGATGCCGGTAACGTATCCATCGCTGAAGAAATCAGTCAAGTCAATGTGACAAAAAGGGATGGGGAAGGGAACATTTTATCGAAGAAACCTAGGCTAGATTATGGAATGCTGGAACATATCCCAGCACCTGTACCTCCTCGAACCAAGAGGTCTGATCAAGTTGTTCCAGGAGTTGGAGTCACTCCGGCCAAGAAGACGAAAAAGAGTAAGAAATTTAAGAATATCCCAAAGGACGTACTAGAATATGTGAAGAAGTACAATTTGGTGGCTGAGCTTGCATCAGCCCCAACTGGGATAACGTTTGGTCAACTTTTGAGGGGCGACGCAGAGGACGCGAGAAAGAACTCAAAAAAATTATCAGGTCTAATAAGTCCGCTAAGGGTAAGAAACTGTTTCTTCAATCGGCCTCGACAGCACCAAGACGTCTTAAACTAGTACCAGTCAAAGTATTGGGAATGCAAACCCAAGCTCTTTTCGATTCGGGCGCTGTTCCAAACCTTATTTCAGAAACTTTGGTGACAGATCTAGGTCTTGAAATTATTCCAACTACTCGAAGAATAACTGTGGCGGATGGAACCGTATCAAAATGCATGGGCACTGTTGACAAGGTTTCCGTGTTCTTTGGGGACTCTAAAGTTGATTTAGACTTTCTTGTCATGCCTGATCTCCCTTTCGATGCAATCATTGGCTGCCCTACCATGGAAAGACTAGGGACCTGCATTGACTTGGGCAACCAAATCGTTTCAGTTAATGTTGACGGCAGAACCGTGAAGATGCCCCTGGATTTCGACAAAAGCACACATCCGGTAGATTTGAAAGAAACGGACAGTGAAGATTTCACTTCTAGCTATGACAGCGAAGATTCGAACCAACTAACACTTTCGGAAGTGGAGAAGGGTACGCTCGGGGGATACTGAACATGGCATGGGATGATTATGATTCTGGGTTTGAAACAGATGAAGACTGGAATTCTAGGGTAGGTGTGACACCTGAATGTGTTTCTTTTTGCGATAATATCGAATCAAAGGACGGAATTCGGAGCATGAAAGAAGATTACAATTGCAAGGAAAACAGGAATATATCGGATTCCATATCTGAAGATGTGAGCACGCCGGAAAAGGTCCTTCAAAATATTGAGGTTGAGAATCAAGAAGAAAAAGGGCGCCAAATGGCAGAAATCCAAGGAAAAGTGCAGCACCTTCCCGCCGCCGCCTCACTGAAAATATCCGACATGTTAGCATCTTCCGAAGTAATTGCATGGAGTGTATCAGATTTAAGACAAGCAAGTGTACCGGTCACTCACTCATTTGAACTTACCGATACTCAACCAATTTACCACAGGCCTAGACGTCAACCGCCAAAATATGACCAATTTATCTCAGAGAATGTTACAAGTATGCTGGAAAATGATATTATTCGGCCAGTTTCATCCCCATGGTCATTTCCAGTTGTGGTCGCACCAAAGAAGGATGGAAAGCTGCGTTTTTGCGTCGATTACCGACAACTGAACCAGAGAATGATACCCGATCGATTTCCGATTCCGAACATGGAGGAATCCTCGAGGACTTGAAGGACGGGAGATACTTCACCTCAATTGATCTTTACACTGGTTATTGGCAGATTCCATTAGATGAAAAATGTAAGGAAAAACAACTTTTACCAGCAAAGCCGGTACATTCAGGTTCGAAGTGATGCCTTTTGGTCTCATGAATGCCCCAGCTACATTCCAAAGAATGATGAACGAGGTTTTGAAAGGACTTCCATTTGCAAGAGTTTATATCGATGATGTAGTGATATTCTCAAAAACCTTGGATCAGCACATATCGCATGTCAAGACTGTGGTGGAGAAATAGATGCGTACAGCCTGAAAATTAAGTTAAGCAAATGCTTCTTTGCGAAAACGTCTATCCAATTACTCGGTCATATCGTCGATCAAGAGGGAATTAAAGTGGATCCAGAGAAAACGAAAAAAATCAAGTTGGCACCAAGGCCCGCTTCAAAGACGGAGGTTCGAAGCTTCTTAGGACTGGCCTCATATTACAGAGATTTATCAAAGATTTCGCCAAGACTGCAGCACCGTTACATGCCAGCACAACAAAGAACGGAAAATTTTATGGAACAAGGAAATGCAAACCGCATTTGAAGAGCTTAAAGATAAGCTATGTGTCCCCCCAGTGCTCATGTATCCAGATTTCAAGAGACCATTTGTTGTGGAGACAGATGCCTCAGAACGGTCTTTGGGTGCCGTTTTGTCCCAAAAAGACGAAAACGGAAGACTACACCCTGTTCAATTCGCAAGTCGCACTCTGAATGATGCGGAAAAGAGATACTCAGTCTGCGAGAAAGAAGCGCTAGCTGTCGTCTTCGCACTGAAAAAGTTTCGTGTTACCTTTTATCACTCGAGAAATTTGTCTTGATAACTGATCACCAGGCACTTAAGACAGCATTCCAAAAGAAAGATGTACATCACCGCTTGGCCCGATGGCTCGACATTTTCGCAGAATATCGGTTTGAAATTGTGTATAGGCCCGGACGCAATAATCAGCCTGCCGATTACCTATCCCGCTTGAGGGATCCATGATTCCAAATGAAAAAGCTTCCGAGACATCGTCGGAGTTGCCGAGTTCAAGTGCCGATAACGAGTACGAAGCTAATATTGACGGACTAATTAAATTCCTGGATGGACTAGAAATGAGAAAGGTTGATATTGAACACAGAAATTGGGTACGCAGGAATCAAAAGGCTTTTACACTATGGAATGGGAAACTCTTCCGACACACGAAAGCCGGTCCTCGACTAGTGGCCCCTTTGAAAGAAAGAATGAAGATCTTGAGGACTTTTCATGATGAGTTAGGGCATTGGGATCTCGAAACAACCAAGAAATTCGTTACTGAGAGATTCTGGTGGCCCAGTATCCATAAGGACGTCTATAACTTCGTGAAAAGCTGCGACAACTGTCAAAAATTCACGCCAATACGAAAGTATAAGACAACTCTAGGCTTTCCAGTTTCCGGTCTCTTTGAAACCTTTTCAATTGACTTTGCCGGCCCATTCAAGGAAACCTCTTCCGGAAACAAATATCTCCTTATAGGGGTGGAACATCTTACTGGATGGCCAATAGCAGTTGCAGTTGAGGAGGCCAATGCTGAAGTGGTCCTGAGATTCATCGAAAAAGAAATAATTGAACCGTTTGGTCTTCCAAAAAGGATCATCTCGGATAACGCACTTTGTTTTACTGCAACTTCACTGCTTCGTTTCTTGGAAGAAAAGGTATTCAGCTAAAGACAGTTCTCGCATATGCTCCTATGTCAAACGGGAAAGCGGAGAGGATGGTTGGAACCATCAAACGATCAATATCGAAAACTATGTCGAGAATGAAATCCAGTGGGAAGATGCCTTACCAAAAGTGTTATACGGCTATCGTCGAAGAAGAGGAAGAAGTGGACGGTCACCGTTTGAGCTAATGTACGGAAGAGCTCCTAGAATGTTACAGAGAGATATGGAAACAAATGTTATCGATGAAGAGAGTAGAGAGGTCGAACTATTGGCCACCGAAAGCTGGAGATCACACCGCGCGCTAACACAGACAAGAAATAAGGATGAAGAGCCTCCAGTCCAAACTTTCTCAGTCGGCTCTAAAGTACTTGTAGCACACGGAAAAGCAATGCAACAGGCTGTGAAGTGGCCGGCTTTCCAAACAAAGTACTCGAACCCTTGCATCGTCACGGAGGAAAGACACCCGCATTATAAGCTCTGTTCAAGCTCAGGGAAGAGATCAAGGAGGGCAATCCATGCACGTCGTCTGGTCCCTTACCATCAGAGGCCTGAAGAATTCCTTCTCACACAGGACTATGCGCAACCACGAGGCATACTCATCTTTAACTATAGAATGATTCCTATGGGAGGAAAAAGGGCCTGGGAATGGATCATCTCGATTACGCGTGACTACTACGAACTCCACGTAATCATCCATTTCTACATTAATATATGCCTATGTTTTCGTACGTTGAACGGACCATTGCTACCTCAAGAAGATTTCCGACTATTGATCAGAGTTCTATTCTCATTCCAAAACGGAAGGTTCACGGAAGCAGGTCCAGAGTTTGTGGAAGTCATATATCATTACTCTATAGGGAGGTATGGAATGGTAGCTATCGGAGACTTGTCGCAAACATATCTGAACATTATCCGTCCAGTTTACGTATTTCTCAAGAACAACCAAGATGTGCGACTGAGAGGTTACAGCTTGCCCCCTGATATGGAATATCGACTGGTCCCATATCCTCTATGGGAACCTTACGTTGCTCCGCTCAGAAATACAACCTCAGCCGAAGACCAGGATCCTCCCGAGGCCGTGATGATGATACGAGCTGGACCATCAAGTGATCGGGGCGGATCATCGAAGAGGGCAAGGCGTCGGGAGCAGCGAGGAAGATCGCCAAGAAGATCGCCTCAAACACCGCCTAGTCTCCCAGGGGAAACTATGCATCCTTAATTATTGGACGACTACCAATTAGACGTTGGCTTCGCGAAATGACAGAGGACCCTCGAGAAGCAGAAGTAATTTCCTTTTTTGCCATTAGTATTTGCATGTGCTTCCAGACCATTCACGGGGCGCACCTTACTCGTGAGGACTCAGTCCTTATGTTGCGAGTTTTTTTCTCCTTCAGATACCCGTTTCTGGACCCGTTGCCAGAAAAGTTTGCATACTACGTTTACTACCTCACATTTGGAAGGTTTGGAGAAGTGAAACGGGAGGAGCTCATTAGAGAACACTATGAAACCATACGCCGAATCTACGAAACTCTTGACCAAGGAGATGAGCCGGTCATCGCACGGTACACACTCTCTCATCATATTGGAAATGAGCTACTACCATATCCTTATAGTGAACCCTATACTCTCCCTGATGAATGGATAGAACTCCCACAAGAACAACAAGAGCAGTGACGAGCCGGGACGTTCGTCTTGAGCGGGAGGGCGTGATGTGCGCAAATTCGCACACGAAAAAATTTAGATGAGGACCATAATTGTATACAGTATTGGAACTGGGAAGATATTTTTACAGTTTTTGAATTTGCAAGATATTTTTAATTTGGGTGAGTGTGGCAAATTCATCGGTTGATTTTTTATTTTAGGACACGCTGTCATAGTGGATGTCAGTACAGTTCTAGGTTGTGGGTGATACTACGAGTGACTCTGAAAGGTCTATATAATGGCCACATCAATTCCCACCCCTGGCCGATGGGTGGCTGGCATGGGTATGGCACCTAGATATTTACCTTGAGGAAATATCTTCTAATGGTCTCTCTGGTTCACACGATTCCCGTGAATGCGTTTTATGGTATTTAGTATGTTTGATTGAGACTTTAGGATTAGCCGAAAGGTCTATATAAGCTGAGTAAAGTGCTTCCTCCTTGAGAGGTCAAGCAAGTTGGCAGACAACTTCAGGTCAAGCTCCGAGTAGTAGGAAGTTGAGAGTCAACTTCAGACCCTAGAAAACTTTTTCCTAAGCTGGTCGCAGAGCATCAGTGGTAGACCCTGCCCCTTTTATACTTGCTTGTAGCCCTCTCAACTCTCTCCCATATACACTGCTTTTTATTTGTTCAACTATACCACGGTAGCACTTTTGTCGCTCGCAACACCTCCGTCTTGGGGTAGTTGGTTCTAAGTATCTCTTCTCCCGACGATTAACCCTATCAATTACCACAATCTAACTGCAGGATACCTGCGACTTCGATACTGGGAGTCACATGATGGTGTCTTACGAGACAACGCCTCGTCTGCCAACACCTAAACTCCCCATGACAATAAAATCGACCTCTACCCCTCTGAGGCCTGTTGCGGACCTTTCGTGAAATGCTCCGCGATAGACCGCACTCCATATACCCGCTTCAGCTTCGGGAGCTCTCCGCTCGGAAGGAAACTTCACATTACCCTCCCTGGTGGGCCCTTTACATTAAACTTTTGTGGTAGTGCGGACATTGGTTGATGGCAGATTATCGCTAATAGCTTTTCTAGCCCCAAATGGCATGATTTCAAGGCTCTGCTCCGCGGAAGGAACAGAGTCGCCACTTGTAGTAGCGGCGGCCAAATCGTTTTCACTATTCGAGAGGACATTCATGGTCGAGCCGTCTTGGAGCTTAACCTTCGCAAACTCAATGTAAGTATACACCTGAACCGGAGTGGAGCTGATTCCCACGGCAGTAAGGGTCCCAGTAACGCGAAGCTCAGTTGCCGCCGTTTCCGCAAGGATCTGTTGTGCTGCTGCCGCAACCACGTTGTAGTCCTCCAGGGATGGTTTCACTTTGTCCATATCTTTCTCCTCAACTGATTTTTTCAAGTTTGCACCAAGGAACTGCAGGAAAGGGATATTAAGTCTCCCTTTATAAGAACTCTTAATTCGGTTGTACTCTTCCAGTTCGGAACCGCTGAGCGTCCCAATGAATTTACTATCCGATTGAGCCAGCATGCTAGCGCTGACGGCTGTGATTTTCATATAGAGCTCATTTTGTTGAAGACAGATGTGAGATAGAGATGAATGGCAGTTTTGTCCGGATAAATTTAGTTCAGAATAAAATGAGTTCATGCAAATTCAAAGCTGAAATATAACTTCGAATTTTTCATTTAAAGTATGATCGTGAAAAGTTCAGAGATTTTTTTCAATTAATATTGAAATATTAACGCCCTTAGAGCTGCAAACCTGCCCTTCAGCATTCAAGCTGCTTACCAACCTACTATCTTATTTGCAGTCTGTTAGGCGCAGATTTTTTTTTGTCGCTGTCATCGACAGGCCTATAGTTTACTGTAGTACCTCTCCTTGTCCAAATTTGCTTGTAGTTCCGGTCCTTCCTCGTCCTCCTGAACCACGCTTATCATTACCGCGGTCCTCTCCAAATTTACTTCCGTTTTATCTAGATATTTTTATACTGTATCTACCCCTCTAAATCGATCCCGAATCAAGGTCTTTTTCCCTTTTTGCTTACCTTCTCCTCCAAATTCACTTTTTTGAGAAAAAGGGCGCAAATGCACTACTACAAAAATCCCTTGCATATTTATTTTACCTATGTCTAATCTATATAACCTGCCCCGCGAGCCTAAACCCCTTTATTCAACCCCTTTATTCAAAGTTTTAAACCTCCCGATAAATTTTCTCATCACATCTCTCCCCCCAACACACCCAAAGCACCCTCCATTACCTCCCATTCCCCCAAACCTACCAAAATGACCAATCTACGCCCCTCGATAATCATTTTCAAAAATCGCCATCCCCGTCCCCTAAACTCTATTCCCCTGCTCCCTTTCGGACCTACTGACCACAAGGACTACCTGCGCCGGCAAACCAAGAAAAAGATCATCGAGTTCGTGCGTCGCCTCTTTATCGAGGATGAGGCGGAGGAGGTAGGTAAGGGACGGGAGTGGGACATCGAGGAGGGAGCTGGGGAGACCTTTGAGGAGTTGGTAGCCCCTAGATTGGTCTATGAGGTTAATAACGAGGAGGACAGGGAGGATGACGAGGATGACGAGGATGACGAGGAAGAGGAGGATGACGAGGAGGATGACGAGGACGAGGACGAGTTGGATGAGAGAAATGGGGGCACGGAAAGTGTTGTACTGTTGGGGCCTGGATTGGAGAATATGGATCAAGTGGTGCTGACGCTGGAACCGGATGGAGATATCTTTAGTAGTTTAGATATCTACCAGGAGGGAATAGAGAGCTGTGAGCCATTCGCAGATATTTGTTGGGACTGCTTGGACAGCATGGATATTTTCGAGGAGTTGTTTGGATCTGATTTAGAGAATGGGAAATAAGAGGACCTCATTGATTGTTAGTTTCTTAAGTATCTTCTGTTTAGAGTATGTCATCCACACAAATTGTTTCTGTGCATTTCCTGGTACCTTCTGTAGTTTTGTTCGGACTTTAGGGGTAGTCAAAAGTCTATATAAGCTGTGTAAACTGCTTCCTCATGTAGAGGTCAAGCAATTTGGCCAACAACTTCAAGCCCAGTCCCAAATAGTTAGGAAGTTGAGAGTCAACTTCAGACCCAAGAAGCCTTTATTTTACCCTAGTCACTAAGCATAGGTGGTAGACCCTGCCCCTTCCATACTTGCTTGTAGCCCATTCAACTGTCTTCCCTATCCACTCCTTTTCGTTCGTTCAACTATACCACGGTAGCACTTCTGTCGCTTGCAACACCTCCTTCTTGGGGAAATTGGTTCTGAGGATCTCTTCCCCTGCTGATTTATCCCTAACAAAGTCAACACGAGTCGCCTCCTACCGTACCTTACCGCCGCTAAATATACCGGAGCCTTGCGTCGCGCCACCTTACTAGATTTGATGGCAAATAGGCTACCTAAAATGAGATATTGAAGAAAAAGGATTGACCTGAAACGGTTTTGAGAGCGGGCTCTGGGTCAATTCGTGGAGGAGAAGGACGATTCAGAAGTAAAAGAGAAAATGGAGAACGCGAAAGAGACCGGGATGGATGTGGGGGAACCTACAGAAGCGGAAGAATAGATGGGACGGTGGGATCCATTTGTGACCAACCGTAGGTAATTTCTGTGGAGAGCGAAGGGGAGAGTGAGATTTTGGTCGTAATCTCAGACTCCCCAGTCGGAGATGAAGCTAAAGTTGGAATTATTATGGAGAGATGGAGATTTGTGGTATTTCTGAGGAAGGTGTTTCTCATTCTGTACCGTTAAACAGAGTATGTAGGGAATTAATTGGATGTTATATATTTTGAAAGATTCTTTCTGCATTGAAATCGAAGATGAAGACCTTGAATAGTAGATATAGATACCCATCATGAGAATATCTCCTGCAAGTCTTTTTCTTCCACAAAATGCCGTTGAATGTATTCTGTGGCATTAAGCATGTCTGTTTCGACCTTTAGGGTTCGGGGAAAAGTTTATACAAGAGGAGTTACTTGTTTTCTCTAGCAACGAACAAGCAAACTGGCAAAAGTTTGAGGGCAGAACTAAGGACTTAGACAAGTTGAAAGGCAGCTACTTACTACTTACTTAGTAATCAGTACTTTAAAGAAAGTCACTGAGCAGAGTTAGTGGACTCTGGTGCTTCCATACTCACTTATATCCCTTTGACACCCGTCCTTCCACAACTATACTCCGGTAGCTTTATAATATCACAACTATACTCCGGTAGCACTTTTCCACTTGCGACATCCCCATTCAAAGATAATTGATTCTGAAAATCTCATCCTCGTCAATTTATTTGTATCGCGGCTATCGGAGAGTAACTAAGTGCCTGCCAGGAATCAAAATTATGCCTCGCTTGCATCTCTCTCGAACTTGACGTACAATCTGTGATAACTACAACTCTCTTCCGTGTAGTATTGTGGTGCAACATCATTAATTCAGCGAGGCGACTGGCGACAGTAGCGTTGATTAGGATTACAATTGCGGCAATTTCGACATCGATCTTCTAAAAAATAACTATTACGAGAGCCTTTAATAGACATTAACGAATAATACAACACATTGTCCCAATTTTGATGTTAGTTCAAAGAGAAAAACTGCTGGTTGGCTAGTGCTTTGATACAAATGGTTCCTCTCTATTCAGCACCTTAGAGAATTGTATGGGGTTGTTCTGACGCTGGGGCATCTACTCATTGAAAAAGCTGTTCTGCTTCCTAATACCAATTTCAGTATCATTCGAAAGAATCTGCACAAGAAATTGACGTTGGCTTAATGCGTTGAGTAAAGCCAACTCCGCTCAGTACCAATTTGACTTCACAAGTGAAGTCCTCGGGAGCGTCACAAGCGCCCTGCAAAATCTCGATTGTTTCCATGATGGTTACGGTCTCGCCAGGTGCCACTGACATCGGTAGTGTAGGGTCAAACGTAACCAAAAACTTGTCCTGACAACCTGAAATTATCGAGTCTATTTCTTGGTCAAGTCCACTTATGGCTCCCGCAACGATATTAGTCAACGATGTGAGGTCGTGCACCTCTGAGATAGCCCCCTTCGTCTGAGCTGAGAGGTAAGATGCTTGACCAGTCGCACCAGTCTTGCTCTCTGCACAACCGAACATTGGACCCTCTGCACTCTTTGTGGGCGCATCAAGTCCGAATCAAGTTTCTCGTTGATACCGAGCGCTATAGTTGAGATTGACTTCCTATTCATATTTTTCGCCACACTATCCCTGGTCACTATACCGGAGTCTACAGGGCATAGGGGTTCGTAACCAGGGCTTCACCAACGTAAATCAATATTTTTCGAGAATTCTCGCGCCACTGGATAGAATTTTGTGTAGCAATTTGGTTTAGCGCATGCAAACTACCAGACATATCCAAATTAGTTGAATTCCTGATTTGTAGTGAGTTAATTGCCCTTACTACAATCTCTTTGTTAGATGAGATAGGCTGCAGGTTTTCAAAAACCGGATCCCCATTCTCGGTACTATAGGAGCCAACACCAAAGAAGATATCGCCGGACGACGATTGCCTGGAAGATACAAATTCCTGAAATTTACTCTTTACCGAACCAATAACTTCGCCCATAGAACCAGAAACGTCACAAAGAAGGTAGAAATCCTCCCGAAGTGCACTTGAAATGTCATCAATACTCACAGAAACATTTGTTACGAACTTGCCCCAACTCCAATGTCAGGGGGGAGTTCAACTAAAGGAGTCAACTGAATCGGGCTTTCAGACACGGAAAATGTATCAAATGACCCTGAAGATGGGCTTGGCGATATTGATGGTGTTGCAGGTGGAGACACGGATGGAGTTGGAGATCCCGTTATGGTGGGCTGTAACGATGGCGACGGGTAGGGGATACGCTTGGAGTCGAAGTCGGTATCGGGGCGGCTGAAAGGGACGGACTGGCGGACGGAGATGGTGTGGGCGTTGGCTGCGACGAGGGCGGTGCTTTACCGCAGAAGAATCCCGCCGCTCCGGATGCCGTCAGACACGACTGAACGACAGTCTGAACCAGAGGCACTGCAAAGAATCTCTGCATGCTGCCTCGAAGAAACGCATAGCTCAGAGCAGAAAGAAAGAAAACGGGAATTGGAATCGTTGGTTTTATTCTGCTGCGACTGCCCAGCGGCGACGGCCAACACGCAGAACAGCGCTAACAATGAGATACCTCGGAACATTTCAGCTGGGAGTAAAGCAGGCCTTCCACCGATTGAAACGGGTACAGATCAAATGCTAACAGTGGTTCCTGAACGGGTGATCCTTGGTTATGTACTCACAGGATACATCGCTACAACAGGAAATCTCACATACTCTGAGAAAGTATGCAGCACGAAAGACTGAGCTAACGAAGGCCTTCCGGGTCCGTTGGAACCAGAGAGGAGCTTCGAAATTCTCGTTGTCAATTTCCCTAGAAGCTCTTCGAAACCACGGACCGCAGTACGATTCAACAACTAGCAATTGTAGGGCCTATCACCCTATCTAGTGCAGCACTCCCTGAGCTAGCTCCGCCCCAAATGTGGGCACACTTCTCAGTTTGTTGGGTCAGGGCGAAGTTCAGCTCATACCGAACAGTGGTTATTCTATCGCTAAGAGCCGAAATGCAACGCCGCTGCCTGAAACAATGAAGACCTTGGAACCATCCCGTCTGGTCTATTTTGTGATTTCAAGATTACGTGGGATAGGTAGAAGTGCGGGCTGGTCAAGGATGTTGTGAGCTTTCATGCAGAGCTGAGCTGGAGACGGTGATGGGACCTGGTACCCTACCATGTCCCGCTTCGGAACATGGGTGGGACCCACGCTGGACTGTTCGTAGGCAGAGCGGTATGTGGAGAAATTGTGCCCTTCTGGCCAATCCCACCAGGGCCTTACATGTACTGAATGTGAGCAGAAAACGGGCTCTTCCTGTTGTGTTAAGGTAATTTCCGTCAACAGCATTTTGTATGTCGCAATTCAAGTGCGACCTCCCCTGGCGACGCAAAGCAAGGGAGGGTTGGGTGCCTTGCACTTCGGCGTTACTTTGCGTAATGGGGCAGCAACTGTACAAGCCCTATCCGATCCAGTTCCTGAGCGACTTCAGGATTTCCACAGTCGATGCATTCATTTACCCATCGAGCTCCTATAAAGGGACTCTCGCCATGGGAAACCTTCGCTGCCTACACCCATCGATAATCGCCGCTCTCTGCAATCTCCCTAAACTTGCGAATATGAAGTACTCACTTTCGCTGCTTATCGCGTTTTGGGCACTGCAGATCGTTTCTCAGGCATCCGTGGTCCGTCAGGTTTCTTTTGATGGGGGCCTTGTGCAATTAGAGGAAGCAGAGCCGCTGCCCTCCGCGGAGGCTGCTGAGAATATTGAGATTCTGGAGGACGATGCTCTCATTTTTGAAGAACTGAGTGGGACCTGGATCCAAAACAGGTTGATACTGGGATCCCGCTTCAGAATTTTTCATTCAGTCCCTCTGACAGCGATGAGCCGGAGCCCTCTATGGAAGTTTCTGACGGCCTAGAGACTGATGAGGTTGATGCCGAGGACGCTCTTGTATTTGAGGAGCCGGGCAGCAGAGAGGCGAGGAACGGGGAGGGCCTTATTCCTTTCCAAGCGTTTTCTGGACGTCAGCTCGCTCCTGCGGGTGAAGAAGCTGTGTACGCCATGGAATCGAGCCAAGCAGGATACGGATCTCTAACTGAAGTAGGGATCACTGTGCAGCGGGGAACCTCCGGTACTCTAAACTTCGAGAAAACAGTGAGTGCAGTCACTGCCAAACAGTTGCACGAGAGTGATTCATCATTTAGGAGAACTCTGAACGCCAGTGAGACTCAGACGTACAGTAGGTTGACAAAGTCGTTCCGTGGCGGCCTCAGAATTCCTTTCCTCCGGTTCATTGGCGCAAACTTAGGAGGGAGGGTCACAAGAGACAATATGGACCGAGCTAGGGCCTACTGGTCAGACTACGACACCAAGGCGTCGGCAGCGAAGGAGATTCTGGAAGAGACGACCGTCGCGAATGTTCGCATTCATGGTAGTCTCACGGCAACTGGAACGAGCTTTATTCCAACCACTGTGAATGCCTACATCAAGTTTGCCAAAGTCACTTCAGGACGGGAAAAAGTTAGATGTGGTGAGCACGTCGGAAATGAAGTGGTCGTCGCCGACAACCGCGCCGACCGGTGCCTGTGGACAATGTGAACATAGATTCGATCTCGACTTTGAATCATAGCCGATCGCAGCGCGCAAATGTAAGAACTCAGCACTTGTCGTTGCTGTCGATATATTGCATCAATGCCCATCTCAACGTTGACATTTGGTACATGATGTGTTAGCTGAGTCGAGTAATCCTCAGACTTTCGCTAGAATACTGTGGCCTACCGTCATACAAGCGTCCACAATATCCATTTCTGCAAGTAAAGGCCATTGACGTACAAATGTAACCGCGGCCGAAGGCCGGTCGCTTGCGTGAGCGATTTGATAGGGGTAAATCGTCGGGAGAAGAGATACTTAGAACAACTACCCCAAGACGGAGGTGTTGCGAGCGACAAAAGTGCTACCGTGGTATAGTTGAACAAATAAAAAGGAGTGTATATGGGAGAGAGTTGAGAGGGCTACAAGCAAGTATAAAAGGGGCAGGGTCTACCACTGATGCTCTGCGACCAGCTTAGGAAAAAGTTTTCTAGGGTCTGAAGTTGACTCTCAACTTCCTACTACTCGGAGCTTGACCTGAAGTTGTCTGCCAACTTGCTTGACCTCTCAAGGAGGAAGCACTTTACTCAGCTTATATAGACCTTTCGGCTAATCCTAAAGTCTCAATCAAACATACTAAATACCATAAAACGCATTCACGGGAATCGTGTGAACCAGAGAGACCATTAGAAGATATTTCCTCAAGGTAAATATCTAGGTGCCATACCCATGCCAGCCACCCATCGGCCAGGGGTGGGAATTGATGTGGCCATTATATAGACCTTTCAGAGTCACTCGTAGTATCACCCACAACCTAGAACTGTACTGACATCCACTATGACAGCGTGTCCTAAAATAAAAAATCAACCGATGAATTTGCCACACTCACCCAAATTAAAAATATCTTGCAAATTCAAAAACTGTAAAAATATCTTCCCAGTTCCAATACTGTATACAATTATGGTCCTCATCTAAATTTTTTCGTGTGCGAATTTGCGCACATCACGCCCTCCCGCTCAAGACGAACGTCCCGGCTCGTCACTGCTCTTGTTGTTCTTGTGGGAGTTCTATCCATTCATCAGGGAGAGTATAGGGTTCACTATAAGGATATGGTAGTAGCTCATTTCCAATATGATGAGAGAGTGTGTACCGTGCGATGACCGGCTCATCTCCTTGGTCAAGAGTTTCGTAGATTCGGCGTATGGTTTCATAGTGTTCTCTAATGAGCTCCTCCCGTTTCACTTCTCCAAACCTTCCAAATGTGAGGTAGTAAACGTAGTATGCAAACTTTTCTGGCAACGGGTCCAGAAACGGGTATCTGAAGGAGAAAAAAACTCGCAACATAAGGACTGAGTCCTCACGAGTAAGGTGCGCCCCGTGAATGGTCTGGAAGCACATGCAAATACTAATGCAAAAAAGGAAATTACTTCTGCTTCTCGAGGGTCCTCTGTCATTTCGCGAAGCCAACGTCTAATTGGTAGTCGTCCAATAATTAAGGATGCATAGTTTCCCCCTGGGAGACTAGGCGGTGTTTGAGGCGATCTTCTTGGCGATCTTCCTCGCTGCTCCCGACGCCTTGCCCTCTTCGATGATCCGCCCCGATCACTTGATGGTCCAGCTCGTATCATCATCACGGCCTCGGGAGGATCCTGGTCTTCGGCTGAGGTTGTATTTCTGAGCGGAGCAACGTAAGGTTCCCATAGAGGATATGGGACCAGTCGATATTCCATATCAGGGGGCAAGCTGTAACCTCTCAGTCGCACATCTGGTTGTTCTTGAGAAATACGTAAACTGGACGGATAATGTTCAGATATGTTTGCGACAAGTCTCCGATAGCTACCATTCCATACCTCCCTATAGAGTAATGATATATGACTTCCACAAACTCTGGACCTGCTTCCGTGAACCTTCCGTTTTGGAATGAGAATAGAACTCTGATCAATAGTCGGAAATCTTCTTGAGGTAGCAATGGTCCGTTCAACGTACGAAAACATAGGCATATATTAATGTAGAAATGGATGATTACGTGGAGTTCGTAGTAGTCACGCGTAATCGAGATGATCCATTCCCAGGCCCTTTTTCCTCCCATAGGAATCATTCTATAGTTAAAGATGAGTATGCCTCGTGGTTGCGCATAGTCCTGTGTGAGAAGGAATTCTTCAGGCCTCTGATGGTAAGGGACCAGACGACGTGCATGGATTGCCCTCCTTGATCTCCCTGAGCTTGAACAGAGCTTATAATGCGGGTGTCTTTCCTCCGTGACGATGCAAGGTTCGAGTACTTTGTTTGGAAAGCCGGCCACTTCACAGCCTGCTGCATTGCTTTTCCATGTACTACAAGTACTTTAGAGCCGACTGGAAAGTTTGGACTGGAGGCTCTTCATTCTTATTTCTTGTCTGTGTTAGCGCGCGGTGTGATCTCCAGCCTTCAGTGGCCAGTAGTTCGACTTCTCTACTCTCTTCATCGATATTTGTTTCCATGTCTCTCTGTAACATTCTAGGAGCCCTTCCGTACATTAGCTCGAATGGTGACCGTCCGCTTCTTCCTCTTCTTCGACGATAGCCGTATAACACTTTTGGTAAGGCATCTTCCCACTGGATTTCATTCTCGACATAGTTTTCGATATTGCTCGTTTGATGGTTCCAACCATCCTCTCCGCTTTACCGTTTGACATAGGAGCGTATGCGAGAACTGTCTTCAGCTGAATCCCTTCTCTTCCAAGAAACGAAGCAGTGAAGTTGCAGTAAAACAAAGGGCGTTATCTGAGATGATCCTTTTTGGAAGACCAAACGGTTCAATTATTTCTTTTTCGATGAATCTCAGGACCACCTCAGCATTGGCCTCCTCAACTGCAACTGCTATTGGCCATCCAGTAAGATGTTCCACCCCTATAAGGAGGTATTTTTTCCGGAAGAGGTTTCCTTGAATGGGCCGGCAAAGTCAATTGAGAAGGTTTCAAAGAGAGCGGAAACTGGAAGCTTAGGTTGTCTTATACTTTCGTATCGGAGTGAATTTTTGACAGTTGTCACAGCTTTTCACGAAATTATAGACGTCCTTATGGATACTGGGCCACCAGAATCTCTCCGTAATGAATTTTTGGTTGTTTCGAGATCCCAATGCCCTAACTCATCATGAAAAGTCCTCAAGATCTTGATTCTTTCTTTCAAAGGGGCCACTAGTCGAGGACCGGCTTTGTGTGTCGGAAGAGTTTCCCATTCCACAATGTAAAGGCCTTTTGGTTCCTGCGTACCCAATTTCTGTGTTCGAGATCAACCTTTCTCATTTCTAGTCCATCAAGGAATTTAATAAGTCCGTGAATATAAGCTTCGTACTCGTTATCGATCGGCACTTGAACTTCGGCAACTCCGACGATGTCTCGGAAGCTTTTTCATTTGGAATCAATGGATCCCTCAAGCGGGATAGGTAATCGGCAGGCTGATTATTGCGTCCGGGCCTATACACAATTTCAAACCGATATTCTGCGAAAATGTCGAGCCATCGGCCAAGCGGTGATGTACATCTTTCTTTTGGAATGCTGTCTTAAGTGCCTGGTGATCAGTTATCAAGACAAATTTCTCGAGTGATAAAAGGTAAACACGAAACTTTTTCAGTGCGAAGACGACAGCTAGCGCTTCTTTCTCGCAGACTGAGTATCTCTTTTCCGCATCATTCAGAGTGCGACTTGCGAATTGAACAGGGTGTAGTCTTCCGTTTTCGTCTTTTTGGGACAAAATGCACCCAAAGACCGTTCTGAGGCATCTGTCTCCACAACGAATGGTCTCTTGAAATCTGGTACATGAGCACTGGGGGGACACATAGCTTATCTTTAAGCTCTCAAATGCAGTCTGCATTTCCTTGTTCCAGTAAAATTTCCGTTTCTTCGTAGTGCTGGCATGTAACGGTGCTGCAGTTTTGGCGAAATCTTTGATAAATCTTCTGTAATATGAGGCCAGTCCTAAGAAGCTTCGAACCTCCGTCTTTGAAGCGGGCCTGGTGCCAACTTGATTTTTTTCGTTTTCTCTGGATCCACTTTAATTCCCTCTTGATCGACGATATGACCGAGTAATTGGATAGACGTTTTCGCAAAGAAGCATTTGCTTAACTTAATTTTCAGGCTGTACGCATCTATTTTCTCCACCACAGTCTTGACATGCGATATGTGCTGATCCAAGGTTTTTGAGAATATCACTACATCATCGATATAAACTCTTGCAAATGGAGTCCTTTCAAAACCTCGTTCATCATTCTTTGGAATGTAGCTGGGGCATTCATGAGACCAAAAGGCATCACTTCGAACCTGAATGTACCGGCTTTGCTGGTAAAAGTTGTTATTTCCTTACATTTTTCATCTAATGGAATCTGCCAATAACCAGTGTAAAGATCAATTGAGGTGAAGTATCTCCCGTCCTTCAAGTCCTCGAGGATCTCCTCCATGTTCGGAATCGGAAATCGATCGGGTATCATTCTCTGGTTCAGTTGTCGTAATCGACGCAAAAACGCAGCTTTCCATCCTTCTTGGTGCGACCACAACTGGAAATGACCATGGGGATGAAACTGGCCGAATAATATCATTTTCCAGCATACTTGTAACATTCTCTGAGATAAATTGGTCATATTTTGGCGGTTGACGTCTAGGCCTGTGGTAAATTGGTTGAGTATCGGTAAGTTCAAATGAGTGAGTGACCGGTACACTTGCTTGTCTTAAATCTGATACACTCCATGCAATTACTTCGGAAGATGCTAACATGTCGGATATTTTCAGTGAGGCGGCGGCGGGAAGGTGCTGCACTTTTCCTTGGATTTCTGCCATTTGGCGCCCTTTTTCTTCTTGATTCTCAACCTCAATATTTTGAAGGACCTTTTCCGGCGTGCTCACATCTTCAGATATGGAATCCGATATATTCCTGTTTTCCTTGCAATGTAATCTTCTTTCA